>CM029515.1:40994487-41661987 GCA_017140475.1 Eucalyptus fibrosa
AGGAAACTGGTACTTGATGGCTATCTTGTTCACCGCTTGATAACAATGTATTGACCACATTCTTGACTAAGGAACAACTTTTGTAATTTCGCTTGAAATTCATTGACGTTGCCATTATACCGATTCAATTTTGGTCTCTATTCTATAATTCCGACTGACTTAGTCTCCCATAGTTTGCTAGATTTACAAACGATGATTTACAAGCGTGGACACACCAGAATAATTAGACTTTGAGGACTTAGGACTAACTAGTAACAATGTATTTGCCCACATTCTCGATTAAGGAACTCGTACAAAATGATGAATTAATATTAAGTTTGTTGATTCAAAGAATCAATTAGCAGATATTTTCACCAATCCCCTAGAGAAAGCTACATTTAAATATATTCGTGAAAAGTTGCATATTACTATTGCATTGATATCAATTTAGTCTTAAACCTTTTAATTGGACTAACTTAGCCCTAAACATTTTCACATTGGTCCAATTGAGTCCACTCGATCAATTTAGGCTGGAAATTGTTGATGTGGATACCGTCCGTCCTACGTGATATAAGTAGCGCTGACATGGACAACTTTTGTTATTCTTTAACTATTTTTTCGATTTTTTACAAATTTTAAATTTATTTTTTTCTCTTTTCCTCCTTATCTTTATAGGCAAGCCTCCCTGGCACTAGGCAAGGGCTGCAAAGTCCTTGTTCGGCCTCGCCCTAATGTGGGCAAGGCATAGGTGGCTGCGGGCAAGGCCATGGCCGCCTTTGCCCACAATTAGCAAGGCCTTGCGCCTCACCCAATGGTCAGTGAGGCACTGGCGAGCCTTGCTGGCCACAATGGAAAAGAAAAAGGATAAAAGGAAAAGAAAAGAAAAAAAATTAATAACAAATTCGGAAAAAAAATATTTTTTAAATGTCCATGTCAATGCTAGTTGTCCCATATAAGACGGTCGGTGTCCACGTTTGCACTATCCAATCGACTCAATTGATACTAATGTAAAAAGATTTAGGACCAAATTGGTCCATTGAAATATTTATGATTAAATTAAAATTAATGCAATATGTTTATGACTTTTTTGATACTTTTCCTTCTAATTGACTTGCTCCAATTCCGGCGAAACGGTTCTATGACGTGCATCTGATAAAGATTCGAGTGATTGATTTGTGAAGAGAGCTTGGATCCCTTTTTGCAGAGTAATATTTATGCTTCCCTATCTTGGAGAGGAAACAAAGCAGCAACAACATGAGTAGGTTACCTCAAGGGAACCTAGGCCTCCAAAACTGGAACAAGAGTTTTGCGAATTGCTCAAAAAATTCTGTTCACGAGTTATTCAGGGCGTCTTCTCATCTTGGTCAGGTCCTTCAGTTGACGCAAGTCCATTGGTAAACATATATAAATGGATTTCTATTCGATTTTGGAGCATTGGATTTTGCCGACTTTGCATATTCCATGGCAAGTCCCTAAAAATATTTGGTACCAAAAACTACTTATATCATGTTCTCATAACTTCCAAGAGGAAATATTTAGTAGTTGCAAAGCACCACGTCAATTGTTGATGTATTGCGCATTTTTCCACTCATATCCAGTAATAAGTTGACACGTGTTTGCTGAGTTGGAATAAAAAAATAAAATTTTTATTTTTATTTTCTTCTTCCTCCATCCTTGAGTGTTCTTCGGACACCATCTCCATCCTTTCCGGCGTTGCTTGCAGTCCATCCTCTTCCATCACAGAGCACCACCCTTCCAACCACCATCTCCACGGCTTTCGGCGTAGCTTGCGGTTGGCTCAAGCTTCACCTAGGTCACTGCTCGCGGTCAACTCTAATATTGCTCGTCCAGATCTGGCTCCTTTCACCGTCGCTAACGGCAAAGTCGCCATGGATTTCTCCTTCAAGGCTCACGGCCATGGACTAGCTCCCATTTGGAAGTTCACAGTCTTCATGCTCACCTCCGTTAAGGGTCTTCGCCAAATCTACAAGTTCTATCGTCGTCATTGCTCATCCATGGTCGGTTCCTCTAGATTTGACTCACGCGTGGTCATGCTCCACATCTGTCGTGACCAAGGCTCCAAATCTAGATGCGGCCATGGCTTCTTGACCTTCAAGCTCGTGGCCAGGGTATAGCTCAGGTAAACATCTGTCGCAGCTGCAATTGGCGGAAGGGAGCTCGCTGGAGGAACTCGAAGGGAGGACGATGGAAGGGCACACCAAAGAGAGACTCCATGACCGTTCAAGGTGGAGGAAAGGACTTGCTGCGGCAGCCATGGTGGGGAGGTGGACGTTGAAGATGGAGGTTTCAGCACCTTGAGCAGTGGGCATGGCCAAAGTTGGGCGATGGACTCTTAAGCGGGGAAAATTCCAAATAAGGACCCGAAGTAGATCAATTTTTTTAAATAAGGACCCGAAATGAATTTTGTGTCTGATAAAGACTTAAAATGGACCTATTGTTTCAAATAATGACCCAAAGTGGTTGAATCAATTTCAAATAAGGACCCGAGCTTGCTGGTCAGCCAAATATTCGCTGGCTATCAAGCATGTCACATTTCCGATGACTGGAGTTTGGGCAATTTTGTTAAAAAAAAATATATAGGGAAAAATTAACAAATCTTAAAAAAAAAAAACAAAAAAAAAAAAAAAAACCCCTAGGTTTTCTACAGTATCCCCATTCCTTGTACCCATCATCTTCTTCAGTTCGTACAAATTCGGTCGATACCGACAATCCAGTTCCGCAGGAAGGAGGCCTAGAAAAGGTCAGCGGGGCAATCATACCTGCTTTTGACGCTACGCTGTGCCGACCAGCAGCGGGATGCTACTCACGAGCTGGTCAGGGATAGCGGTCACTCTTTCGATGCTGGTAGCACGGGAACCACTGAATAGGAGCGGTTTTCATCTCATCGCTGGCGTTAAGATATAAAGCGCAGTGCAGCCACCCCGACTTCCGTCCTATCCTAATAACAGACCTGGAGACCCATCCTCTGCAAAGTCGAAGACCCAAATTCTCTGCCGGTTGAGGCACGAATTCAAAAACAAGAAGAAAACCAAATTCTTCTTTCTTTGTTTGCAGAGACCCAAGTCTTCTATTTGACTTTTCTCTGTTCATGAATCACAAAGCTCAAGCAGGCCCACCTCACCATCAATCAAGGTTAGTTTTTCCATCTTAGAATTCACTCATGTTAAACAGGCAAAATGTAGACAAAGCTTGTGTATAAAGCCCGATTCTCCATCATCTTTTTCTAGATTGTCTATTTATTTCAATTTGCACTCATGTTCAACCATGGTTAGTTTCGTTCAAATTGGTGTACCCAATCATTCGTTCGTCGAATAGAAAGTGATTGTGGCTCATTGAAGCAACATGGCGACAAGGTGTGGGCATGTGATGGTGTTGGAGAAATCTTTCCAGAATATTTTGAAGCTGACAAAACATTTCTATCAGTCTAGTCTGGATATTTGAAGACCGACAGTTAAAGTCTGAAGACTTTGTATTCCCAAGACTCAAGACTCAAGACTCAAGACTCAAGACTCGAGACTCAAGACTCAAGTCTATTCTCACTGATAGTCTTTCTAATCCAGTGACGAAGGAAATCCAAAGCCGAAGTATATGGTTGAGGATTCGATCCTATCCTCTAGAATAGATTCTTTGGCTGGATAGATATTTCGGATTCTTTGATTCTTATCTAAGATCAATTGAAGATCCGATAGTCGACGAATTATTCTTGGAATGTTCTATTCTTGGAAACCAAGATCCTGATTGTATGGGCGAACAGGATTGATGGGCTATCATCAGATTCCTTAATTAGCTCGGATGATCTTCTTGATTGATTCCGTCCAACGGGTAGATTGGAGGAATTCCTTTGGTAAGTGCCAACGGCTATGACGGCATAAAGGAGTATAAAGGAAGACGTTCTAGTTGTTTTAAGGGTGTGATCGATAGAAAAATTCCAGAGTCTGAAGAACCTTGATTGTTAGTCGATACTGTTCGAGCGAAATTGTATACACAGAGAGTGTTTATACTTGGTGACACCTTGAGCGAGTGTGGTAGATCATCTACACCTAGAAATCAAGGAAGATCAACACTGTAACATCTCTTTGTTCATAGCGGAATCCAGCCAATCGGCTGTTAGTGCAGAAGAGTGGACGTAGGCTTGAATCAAGCCGAACCACTATAAACCGCGTGTTCAATTCTCTCTTTCCCTTACTCAGTCTTACGATTGATTTTTAATTATTGCAAATCCTTCAACTGTCTAAGTATTGTACAATCTTCAAGAAAATTTTTATATACCTATTCACCCCCCCTCTAGGTACTCGTACTAGCTATATCATTTGGTATCAGAGCTCGTGTTCTTACTTTATTTGAAGTGTTTTACTTCAGAGTAAAAGATCCATGGTGAGTATGCTAGCACCAGGGCTGGTGGAAGGGCAAAGCAATACCAGACCACCCTACTTTGATGGAAAGGATTACAATATCTGGAAAAACAAGATGAAAGCTTTTCTACGATCAAAGGATCCTCTGGAATGGGATGTGGTGGAAAAAGGAATCACTCCTACTGCTGCATCAGGATCTGAAAGAGGGAAAGAAACCGTTGAAGCCAAGCGGAATGTCTCAAGAAGAGATAAACAAGAGACAAGCACTCGATGCTAAAGCAATTTATTCTTTATATTGTGCTTTGTCACCAACTCGAATATAACAGAATATCTTCTTGTGTTACAGCAAAAGAAGTCTGGGACAGATTACATATCACTTATGAAGGGACAGATCGAGTGAAGGAGACCAGAATTAACATTCTTCTTGGTCAATATGAATCCTTCAAAATGAAACCAGGAGAATCTATAACTGACATGTTTAGCCGTTTTATAGATATTGTCAATGGTCTTGAGAATCAAGGACAGAAAATTTCTGATCCTATGAAGGTGAACAAGCTATTGCGTGGACTCTCCAAGGATTGGAATCATATAAAGACTTCAATAAGAGAGACGCAAAGAATCATGCCATTATCTGTAGACGAGCTGATTGGAACTCTTCAGTCTTACGAAGTGGAACGAATTAATGAAGACGAAGATCCAAGAGGTAAGAAATCCATTGCATTAAAATCTAACGATGATTTCGATGATACAGATTCGAAGAAGATCTCGGACGATGAGGAACTTGCTCTTATGATTAGAAGGTTCAGAAAGCTCAATAGAAAAGGAAGAAGGTTCAACTTAAAGAAACAAAGTTTTCAAAAACAGCAAACCAAGTTTGTTGATAATGAGGAACCAAACAAAGATGTAGTTTGCTTTGAGTGTAAGAAAAAGGGGCACATCAGACCCAACTGTCCTCTTTTGAAGAAGAAAAGAGGAAAGTCTGAGAAGTCTCGAAAAGCTCTTAAAGCCGAAACCTGGAGCGATACAGAGTGTGAAGAAAGTGATGAGGAATATGCCAACCTGTGTCTGATGGCGCAATCAGACTCAGACTCTAGATCAAACTCAGACAGTGAACTTGAGGTAAGTGATTATAAAATCCCTGTCAAAGTCTCTAAATACATCGATGAACTATGCTTTAGTCTTAAGACTTCTCTTAAAAAGATTTCCGAACTTAAAAAGGAAAACTCAGTTTTAAAACAAAAGGAAAACATTTTAGAAGAAAAGGTGAAAAGTTTAGACCTGAATGTTTCTACTCTTAAGGAGAATGAAGATAAACTTTCAAAAGAAAATGCTTTCTTAAAAACTGACTTATCAAATATTTCAAAGAAATTTTCAATAGGGTCGGAAAAACTTGAAAAAGTTCTTTCAGTCCAAAGACCTTACTTCAATAAGTCTGGTCTAGGTATGACAGCAGAAACTATCCCCTTGATTGACTTTCCGAAAGTAAAAGAAAGAATTAAGAAAAGACCGTCGAGAGAGGCTTACAAAAATCATTTCAAGAAAGTTTTTGTAAAGTCTGTAGGTCGAAATGCTTTAAGGTGTTCAAAATGTAACAGTCAGGATCATTTTGAAAAAGAGTGTCCTATGGTTTGGAAGCCTGTTAAGAAAGTATGGCCTAATAATGCTCATTCTACTAACGCCAAAGGACCCAAGAAAATTTGGGTACCAAAGAAAGCTTGAGACTCTCTTTTGAATGCAGGTCTCTGTCAAAAAGAAGGTAAAGTGGTATCTTGACAGCGGATGCTCAAGACACATGACAGGAGACTCAAATTGTTTCATAAAGCTTATTCAAATAAATGGTGGAAAAGTTTCATTTGGAGGAAACAGCAAAGGAAGCATTGTGGGATTTGGAACCGTGAAAATTGGAAATCTCACAATAAACAATGTCTCTCTAGTGGAAGGACTCAACTACAATCTTCTCAGCATTAGCCAACTGTGTGATACTGGTTACAAGATCTCCTTTCAAGAAGGCATATGTTCTGGAATTAGCAAAGACTCAACTCAGTCTTTCATGGGTCGAAGGCATGGAAATATCTACCTCCTTGATGTAAAACCAAATGAAGATCAATGCCTAATTTCAATTCAAGATGAAGCAGTCCTGTGGCACAGAAAGCTTGGCCATGTCAACATGAAGCAATTAGCCAAAATCTCATCAAAGAAGCTTGTTCGAGGTCTACCTAAATTGCCATACCAAAAGTCTGATTTATGCACTCCATGCATTCTGGGAAAGCAGGTAAGAAATTCATTTAAGCCAATAAATCATGTCTCTACTAATCATGTACTACAGTTGCTTCATATGGATCTCTTCGGACCAACAAGAACCCAGAGCATTGGAGGTAAGAAATATTGTCTAGTAATCGTGGATGACTATTCTCGCTTTACCTGGGTATATTTTCTTACAAGTAAGTCAGAAACCTTTTCGTACTTTGAGAAGTTTGCTAAAAAGGTTCAAAATGAAAAAGGATGTGCAATCTCAAGTATAAGAACAGATCATGGAAGTGAATTTGAAAATCAAGATTTTACGAAATTTTGTGATAAATCTGGTTTTAATCATATGTTTTCCTCTCCATATACTCCAGAGCAAAATGGAGTTGTGGAAAGAAAGAATAGATCTCTTCAAGAAATGGCTAGAACACTTTTAATTGAAAGTAAAATTTCTTCACGATTTTGGGCTGAAGCTGTTTCAACTGCTTGCTATATTATAAATAGAGTCTTTCTAAGACCTATTTTAGAGAAAACTCCCTATGAATTATTCAAAGGTAAGAAGCCTATTGTTTCATACTTTCATGTGTTTGGTTGCAAATGCTTTATTTTGAAAAATGCAAATGATCAAGTTGGTAAGTTTGAAGAAAGATCAGATGAAGGCATCTTCCTTGGATATTCTACATCAAGCAAAGCCTACGAGTCTACAACAAGAAAAGCCGGCCCGTGGAGGAATCAATGAATGTCAAATTCCAAGACTCAACGCAAGATGAATCCAGCCGACTCGATGAAGAGTCGAACCCTCTCTAGATCTTCCAAAGTCTTCAACTCAAGAAGCATCTCAGACTCTGGAAGTCCAACATCAAGATGCTCATGAAGATTCAAATAAAGAAAGAGATCATCAACCAGGCAAATCAACTAGTAATTGGAAGCATAAATCCAGTCATCCCAAGGATCTCATTATTGGCGAAATCAATGAAGGAATCCGCACCAGATCAAAAAGGCGTGAAGAATCTAGTGCTGTGGCTCTCATTTCTGAAATTGAACCAAAAAGCATAGAAGAAGCTTTATCTGATGAAAGTTGGATCGAAGCTATGCAAGAAGAACTCAGACAATTTAACATCAATGATGTCTGGGAATTAACATCTAAACCAAAAGGTAAAACTGTTATTGGAGCCAAATGGGTATTCAGGAACAAGATGAATGAAGAAGGAAAAGTCGTACGAAATAAAGCAAGACTCGTGGCCAAAGGATATACGCAAGAAGAAAGAATAGACTATGACGAGACTTACGCACCAGTTGCAAGGTTAGAAGCTATTCGACTATTACTTGCGTTTGCTTGTTATAAAAATTTCAGGTTATTCCAAATGGACGTCAAAAGTGCGTTCCTAAATGGATTTATCCATGAGGAAGTTTATGTGGAACAACCACCGGGTTTGAAGACCCAAAGAAGCCGACTCGGTCTTCGGGACCGAAAAAGGCCTTGTATGGTTTAAAGCAAGCATCTCGAGCTTGGTACGATGTACTAAGTAAGTTTTTATTACGAATGGTTTTGTCAAAGGTAAAGTAGATACTACTTTGTTTATCAAAAAGGAAAACAAAAGCTTTTTACTTGTTCAAATATATGTGGACGATATTATTTTTGGATCACCTAATGAAAGTCTATGCAAGAAATTTTCTAAGTCTATGCAGGATGAGTTTGAAATGAGTATGATGGGAGAATTAACATTCTTTCTTGGACTCCAAGTGAAACAAATGAAGGAAAGAACTTTTATTCATCAAGAAAAATATGCAAATGATCTTGTCAAAAGGTTTGGATTGGAAAAGTGCAAAAAGACCGACATACCAATGTCATGTTCTCAGAAGATAGACAAGGATAAAGAAGGGAAGAAAGTAGATCAAAAGCTGTACATGAGCATGATCGGTTCACTTCTTTATCTTACTGCTTCTAGACCTGATATTTTGTTTAGTGTTTGCATCTGTGCTAGGTTTCAATCAGATCCTAGAGAATCCCATCTCAGTGCTGCAAAACGTGTTATCAAATACGTTGCCTCATCTTCAAGCATCGGTCTCTGGTATCCCAAGAAGGGAGACTTTAATCTTCTAGGTTACTCAGATGCAGATCTGGCCGGTTGCAGAGTCGATAGAAAGAGCACTTCTGGAACTTGTCAACTGCTTGGAAACAGGACAGTATCTTGGTTTTCGAGGAAGCAAAGCACTGTAGCTCTCTCAACGACAGAAGCAGAGTATGTAGCTCTTGGAAGCTGCTGTTCGCAAATTCTATGGATAAAACAACAGCTACAAGACTTTGGGATTGAAGACTCATGCACAGAAATCAGATGTGACAACACCAGTGCGATCAATCTCACCAAAAATCCAATCCTTCATTCAAGAGCAAAGCATATTGAGATTCGACATCACTTCATTAGAGATCACATTCAAAATGGAGAAATCTCGATTCAATTTGTTGATTCAAAAGTCAACTAGCGGATATATTCACAAAGCCTTTGGAGAAAAATCAATTCGACTTTATCCGTTCAAGACTCAACATTTTGAAGCTTGAAGAAGTTAAAGTCTAGAGACTCACCAACTCTAAGACTCTAATCTCTCAGACTTTAAACCCTCAGACTCAGACTATCATGGCTATAGACTGTAAGTTGCTATTTTATCTAAAAGGTACGAATTCTCGTTTAGTTATCTAAACTCGAAAAGGTACGATCTTTCGTTCGGTTATTCTATAATCCGTGTGAAATTCAAAAACTTGTCTTTTTAAAAAGGGATTAATTTTGGCAGTTATTGATTTTGAAAAGAAGTGTTCGTATACTTTCCTTGTACCGGTTGAACTTCCCTTTTCAAAACTGAGTTATATATACAGTTTTTCTTCGCCCAAATCTTCAAACCCTAAAAAGAACTCTCCTCCCAATCCTGTTTCTATTTCCTGTTCATCTTCGAGAAAGTGGTCATTTTTTCTTGGGAAAGCAAGTGAAGGAATCTTCCAATCGACAAAGAAAGATGTCTTCTTCGAGGAAATCATCAAGAATCGCAAGCAGGGGACCACAAAGAATGGAGAAGGGACCGACTCACTTCGATCTTACTGAGGAAGAAGACTTATCAAGTCAGCGACAAAGTCCGATTCGCTCTCCTCCACATCATTCAACACCTTCTGCCCCACAAGGTGCGAGTCAACATCTGGAAGAAGAGATAATCGAGGATGTCGACCCAGTAAGAGTCCAAAGACCCTCCTTTATCTATAAGCTTTATCGTGTGTTGAAAAGCACCGGTACTTCATTAAAATATATAGATGAATTCCTTAAGGATAAAAATTATGGGAATGAGTATCTTTTTCTGCGGAAAATGGAGGAATTGGGAGTTGCTCCGAAAGGAAGGGCAGAGGAGGCACTTGCGAACATTCCAAATGACCCTCGTATGCCAGGACAAAATCTGATTGAAGGGAACGATGATGACAGAATGTTCCTCGAATTTCAACCCAAAATGGGTGTGGCAGCAAAGGTGAAAGGAAATTGGATGGATTTGTTTAAGTCCAAGGATCAGGAAAATGTGTATTTCAGGTTGTTGAAAAGAGGGGTGATAAACCCTAGAAGTGTCGATTTTGACTTCCTAGACGCCATCAACATGAACTTAAGAGAGAAGTTGAATTTGCTTCAACTTGAGACTTTTTGCTCTGACTCTACGGACGGGTATGCTCAACTGACCGCTTATTTCTATTCAAATCTTAGCTTTTTGGATGCGAATAGAATTTCATTCAGTGTACGAGACCAAGTCTACGTGGTAGATGTGAATATGTTGGCGGACATAGTTGGAGTTGAACGAGGACGTTATCTACCAATCAAAGTCTCACCGCTCGTACTACTCCGGAACTTGTCAAAGATAGGGACGTAGAGAAGAAAATTACCTATTCCAGGATGAATGCCATCAACATTGTGCTTCATAAGATTGTGATCAATCTGTCTCGGATCAAGTCTACGTCAAAGACTTCGTGTCTCTTTCTCGAAGCAAAGTTGATGTACGCGATCAACTCAGGACGGAAGTTCTCTCTCCCGCACACTATTCTCTTCCATATGTACAGAGCAATGTCAAAAGACAAAGGACAATTGCCTTATCCTGGTCTGGTGACCAAGATCTTCAGACACATGAATATTGAACCGCCACAAACATTTTGTGTTCGACCGTGTGATAAGATGGTGGTAGGATTGAAGATGTTAACGAAGATGTGTCTGCAAGAACTTTCCAAGGCAATAGAGAAACTCAGAGTGAAATCTCCAGTTCAGTCTGCCTCAAAGAGAAAAGGAAAGGAGGCCATTGGTGCCCCATCAAAAAGGAAGAAAAGAACTCTCATCCTGGAGGATGAAGATGAAGATGAAGAGGATGAAGATCCCACTATCCAAGCACTGACAAGAACCAGACGTTCTGTGCCTCAACCGACAGAACTTCAGAAGAACAAAGAAGAAGAAGAGCAGAGAGAGAAGGAGAAAGAAGCTGAAGAAGAAAGAGAAGGAGAGAAAGAAAAGTCTGCTGAACTCGGAGAGAAGGGAAATCAAGAGCATGATCATCACTCTTCCCCTTTCGATGTCCTAGAGACAGGGGGAGTTGGCGAGCAAGAAAGGTCCTCACCTCATGCTGCTGTTAGTGAAGGTCCAAGACAATCTCCAGCAGACCCAGAAGAATTTCAGGCTTCTCAATTGCCTGAAGAAGGTGATACGTCGATACCAAATCTGCCAGACTATACAGAAGCGCCATCGTTTGCATTTACTCCATCAGAGAAAGCTCATGCCAGTACACAGACGGACAATTCTGCAGATTTTCGTCGCATCATGGATATTCTTCTGGAAATGCGTGGCCAGATATATGCTCTAGACTGTGAAATCCAAGCCATGAAGAATGCTGGACAAGCATTCTCAGTCACCCTGGAGGACAAAATGAAAGACCTCGCTCTGCAACTTCAAGCCAATGCCAAAGGAGAGGAGGTAGCTCATTTAAGGGAGGACTTGAAGAGGCTAGAAGGAGTTGTCCAGTCTATGGGAGATTTCCAGATCGTGCGCATTCCCAAGCAGACATGACTCATTTCTCACCCTTTTTAATGATGACAAAAAGGGGGAGAACCAATTTGAACCAATTATCTTTTAAAACTTTGACTTTTGTGGTTATATTTGTTTTTGAGTATGACTTGAGAACTTGAACTTGAACTTGGGTGTGAATTTAAATTTGACTGAATTGGCTGTGGATTTTGATGCTTGACTGGTTGCATTTATATCAAGTGTTGTTATATTGTATTACTCATGAAAGACTAACCAATTTTCTGTGGATGCAGAGTCTGGTTGCTTTATTAATCTTTTTGAGTTAGCCATATTGCTTGAGAAATGTTTTTGCAGGTCAAAGTTGTTCAAATCTACAAGAAAGTTTTGTCACCATCAAAAAGGGGGAGATTGTTGGAGAAATCTTTCCAGAATATTTTGAAGCTGACAAAACATTTCTATCAGTCTAGTCTGGATATTTGAAGACCGACAGTTTAAAGTCTGAAGACTCAAGACTCAAGACTCAAGACTCAAGACTCAAGACTCGAGACTCAAGACTCAAGTCTATTCTCACTGACAGTCTTTCTAATCCAGTGACGAAGGAAATCCAAAGCCGAAGTATATGGTTGAGGATTCGATCCTATCCTCTCGGAAAAGATTCTTTGGCTGGATAAATATTTCGGATTCTTTGATTCTTATCTAAGATCAATTGAAGATCCGATGGTCGACGAAATATTCTTGGAATGTTCTATTCTTGGAAACCAAGATCCCGATTGTATGGGCGAACAGATTGATGGGCTATCATCGATTCCTTAATTAGCTCGGATGATCTTCTTGATTGATTCCGTCCAACGGGTAGATTGGAGGAATTCCTTTGGTAAGTGCCAACAGCTATGACGGCATAAAGGAGTATAAAAGGAAGACGTTCTAGTTGTTTTAAGGGTGTGATCGATAGAAAAATTCCAGAGTCTGAAGAACCTTGATTGTTAGTCGATACTGTTCGAGCAAAATTGTATACACATATAGTGTTTATACTTGGTGACACCTTGAGCGAGTGTGGTAGATCATCTACACCTAGAAATCAAGGAAGATCAACACTGTAACATCTCTTTGTTCATAGCGGAATCCAGCCAATCGGCTGTTAGTGCAGAAGAGTGGACGTAGGCTTGAATCAAGCCGAACCACTATAAACCGCGTGTTCAATTCTCTCTTTCCCTTACTCAGTCTTACGATTGATTTTTAATTATTGCAAATCCTTCAACTGTTTAAGTATTGTACAATCTTCAAGAAAATTTTTATATACCTATTCACCCCCCCTCTAGGTACTCGTACTAGTTATATCAGATGGAATATCACACGGATGGCAATGACGACAGTGATGGTACAAGAGAGTTCTATTTTATAGTATTGTTTTTACCTGTTTTGATGGATTTTTGAGTGAATGTCTCATTTTGTCCGAATCAATGCATATGAGTTGTCCCCTATGATTTTTTTAATTGGATATGCTTTGTTGTGATCCTATGTGCCAGTGGCGGTGGTCTCTTTTTTGCAATTTTTTTAATGCTTTTCCGTTGTTTCTATTTTTTTGGTGTATACTTTATCGTTAATTGCTAGAACTCATGGCATGTCCTAAAATCTAAATGTTAGTTTTTGATGATTTTTGAGTTATAATACATTGACCATACCAAGGATAAACCACTAATAAAAGGTGCAGGTTTTTGATGATGCTCTTGCTACGAAGGACCATACTTAGGATATGGTTTGTCACCATAGCAGTAGCACTTTCGTGCCCACATGAGTCCTAATGTGTATTACCAAATCATTAGCACAAAAAACATTTTAAATCAATAATGCACATTTTTTTTGTGACCAATGGTATCTAATAAAAGTGTGGTAGATGGTCACTAGCGTGACTAATTTTCTTTCATTAATAGTAGTGTGGTACAGATGTATTGCAATTTTTTTTCCCCGGTGCGTATTATGCATAAGAGTATATTGATGTTATTTTTTGCTTAAACTTTTCACCAGTTGAGGGATGTGAAGAAGTGAACTATTCCATGTATGATAGTAGGCATGGTAAGGATGCTGAGGGTGCTAACGAAGATGGGTTTCCCCTTATTGATCTTGATGAGTTATATATACGAACTAGATGTGTAGACGATGATGGTTCAACGGAGAGGGATATGGAGATTGGAGATATCAGTCTATATGTAGATGTGTTAGCTGATAATGTAGATTTCTTGAACAAGAATAGTGAAAATGAGTATATGCATCCCAAGTTCAATGCCGAGGTTGATATGGAAAATCCTACCTTCAAGTTGGGGATGTGCGTAATGCGAAGGAATTTAGAGAAGCTGTTAGGAATCATGCCATAAAAAATGGGAGAAATGTAAGGTTTGTTAAAAATACACCTAATAAGTTGAGGGCAGTGTGCTCGGAGGGCTGTGATTGGCTCATATATGCCTCTAAAGTGCAAAGGGAGCTTACTTTACAAGTCAAAACCTTTAACTTAGTACATACATGTAATAGAACACTACGCGTTCCTTAGATAAACACTAAATGGCTAGCGAATAAGTATATAGGCTAAGAAACAATCTTACATGGCCAGGTGCTTCAATGAAAAAAACAATGGAGTTTGAGAATGTTTTGAAGTTGTCAAGGAAAATGGTTTATAGAGCTAGGGCAATAGCAATGAGTATGATCACGGGGAATGAGGAGGAGCAATTTTGAATGCTTGAGAGCTATTGCCAGGCACTTTTTGATGCCAACCTAGGATCCACATGTATAATCAAGACTGAGCAATGTCAAGACCAATTCAAGTTTAGGGGAGTCTACATTTGTTTGGATGCATTAAGGAGGGGCTTTGTAGAAGGATGTAGGTGCTTTGTGGGATTCGATGGTTGCCATTTGTCATCAAGCTATAAGGGGATACTTCTAGTAGCGGTGGGCGTAGATGGCAACAATCAGATGTATCCCTTTGCATGGGTAGTTGTTGGACAAGAAACATATAAGACATGGCATTGGTTTATTAGTTTGATTGCAGAAGACTTGGGAATTACGGACCATAAAAATTCAAAGTACTGGACTTTTTTGTGTGACAAACAAAAGGGATTGGTGCAAGTACTAGCACATCTAATGCCCGAAGCAGAACATAGATTTTGCTTAAGGCATCTTTATGAAAACTTTAAACTACATCACAAAGGAGTAGAACTTAAAAAGCTTCTTTGGAAGGCTGTCATGGCAACTAGAGTATGTGATTTTGACTTGGCAATGACACAACTGAAGGCAGTTGATGAGAAAGCTTATGATTGGTTATCCCAGAGGCCTCCAGTGCAATGGAGCAAGTCCTACTTTAGGACAAGTTCAAAATGTGACATTTCCTTGAACAATTGGGGTGAAAGTTTCAACAAAAGCATCATTGATGCAAGGGACAAGCCTATCATCATAATGCTTGAAACTATAAGAGTGCAACTCATGGAGAGAATTCATAAACAAAGGGATGGGATGACCAAATACACTGGTGTGATCTGTCCTAATATCCAGAAGATATTAGATCTTCAAAAACAGTTTTCGGCATCATGGATTCCAACCTAGAATGGAGAGGATGAATTTGAGTTAAGTGGGCCATATGGAGACAAGAGAGTTGTTAATATTAGACATAGATCTTGTAGCTGTAAAAGATGGGACATCAGCGGGATTCCTTGTCGTCATGCTGTGGTGGCTCTTATATACATGAGGGAATAACTTGAAAAATGGGTTCACACAAGTTTTAGTAAAGAAACATTCATGCAAATATATAGCCATGTTGTGCATGTTGTAGATTCTAAAGACACGTGGCCTGCTAAAGAGCCATTACTCCCACTAGATGTGCCCAAGCAAGTTGGCAAAAAGAAGAAACAAAGAACAAAATTAGTGAATGAAATAGCTGATAGAAATTTGAAGACAAGAAAGAAAAAATTTGTGCAAGAGTCGGTGGGAACAAAGTTGAGGAGACAAGATACCACAATTACTTGTGGAAAATGTGGTGGTTTAGGCCATAACGGGTATCATTGTAAGAATCCACCAGTAGCATCAATAGCAGTAGCATCAGCCCTAGTAGGTTTTATGGTTGCCTCATGTTCACAAGATGTGGTAGAAAGCACTCCCTCATACCCAACATGTTAACCTGAGACTGTGGAATTGCTTGTGTCAATTTTTGGCAAAATTTCAAGCTCACTATTATCTATGGGAAGAGAGAAGATAAAGGTAGTTATTTATGCTTGACTTGGTCATAAAACTATTCTTACTTATACTTGACTTTACTTTAAGTAATGATTTATTTTGTGTTTCAAGCGCAGGTAAAGAGAAGGATGTAAGGACCTCAACTTTTAAGTGGTCAAAGATGAGTAGCTTTTTTGGAGATACATAAGAGCAACAAGACCAATAAACACAAATTCTTTTTGTTTTACTGTTGGTTGATATGGATGGATCTATTTTGGAAGCATCTCAAAATATGTGTAGATAAATTTTGTTGAAAAGATTTCTTGTGTTGGGATTCTCAATTCAAGTTTATCTAGTGCTATTTACTTTGCTATGGAATGTCCCAGCACTTCATTGTAATATGGTGGTACTCACAACAAATCAACATGAGCTTATCAATCCAATGATAAAAAAGAAAATATAAAAGAATACCATAAAAAAATGACTTGCAAAGAGCAACGAACACAGCAGTCCAACAGCACACCAATTAAAATGCACTATAGTAGATGATGTGAATCGTTGCGGAAAGATCGTTTTACAAGGCCCGGATGGTGCGAATTGCAAACCTCGACCTCCAATCAAACCTGTGATTGGCAACCTTGGTATGAACGTGATCTGTTGATGAACGCGTGTCAACCAACCAACGTTATAGATGCCATGAGCGAAAGAATTCGCTATCTCGCTCGATAAGTCAAATCAATCGTCACAAGGAAACCTTGATATAATCAAGTCCTCAAAAGAACAGTAGAAGTAGAAGGGAATCTCTTAATTTTTTCCTCAAAAATAAAAATATATTTGTCCCCCAAAGAAATTCAGTCAGACTTATATATAAGCCTTCTAGCTGCCACACAAACCATAAAACCAACCTTAGAAATTTAATGCGTCATATTCTATAATTTTCCTAAACAAGAATATATATATATATATATATGACTCGGTCAAATATTTGGTGTCCAGATAATCAAATTGCGCCAAGATTTCCAAGATTCTTCAAGATTTGATCCAATGTCATCTTCACGCTGAAGATCACGAACCATGACACCAACAGCTTGCTTGAATTGCTTGGCCCGCGCTAGAGTAATCGAATCAGTAGGAATAGATAATGGCTCCCTAACACCTCCTTCTCGATATGGCTTGATGTCCACATCAATATAGGCCAAAGAAAAATATAGAACGTCAATGGGCTCTATCAAAGCTTGAGCTCTATACACAACAAAATATAGAATATCCAACTGAAATGAAACCAAATACAACTCGTAGTACCAAAAAGCATCATCATTAATTCATCATCGAACACTTGAGTTAATTGAACTTCAATATTTCCATTACAAAAAGAGATAACAAAATATGAGTTTACAACTTTAATATGTGCACATATAACACGCACAGCGCTACAAGAAAGAGAAGAAAGAATTGAATTTACAAAACAAACTCCCACTGATCATATGCAGTTATCACATCCCATCCTCTACTACAACCAATCTAAAGCACCCAATAAAATTTGAAAGACTCCACTACTGAGCTAATGAATTGATGCGATTATAGTTCTTTGGGTTCCATCTCTTTGGTCAAATATGGTTATTCTGCTCATGACATAATAGGATGTTACGCCGTCGAGTCCACTGGTTGGTTTCGTCAAGGAAGAGAAGCTCCAAGTAGGTGACAAGCTTCAAGCAAATGTTAACTCTTCTCTTTTGACCATCACTTAGTCCTTTGGTCCCTCAACCTCAAATTTTTATGTCCATGGCGTTTGCAGTCCCATTGCCCTTATTGCCATTTTTGCCATTTCGCCATTTTTGCCATTTCCTTCTTCTCAAATACTTGTATGGAGTTTGGCAATTGTAGTTGAGCTGTGTAGTAAACAACTTCTCTCACAATAGCATTAAGATCAATCCATCGTCTTGCATCACATAAACCTGAATTCATAAAAATAGAGAACCCCAATAAGTGATGAGAAGATAGTCGCTTATCATTTACCAATGAATATTAGATCACCACAAAATATAGGACATTTGAATTAGGTTCAATTTTTTTTTTTTTATATGTGAAGTCACAAATTATTTCATAAAAACCAGAGAAATGAAGGATTTGAGGGATTTGGTTCATTAGTATGATAAGTTTCGAGCTCAATGTAAAAATTTTGTTTTGATAGTATTAAGTGGCGCTTTAGAGTTAATGTAGATGAAATTTTAAAAAGCAAGCCATATCATGTAACCATCTCCAAATAGGACAATGCATTAACCATAGAACATCCTCAAAACAGACAGAAACCTATGAAAGGAAAATAAAATTCCTTGTGCACAAGAGTTAGTCCTTTAGCAGCTTGCTTCAAACTTGAATGAATGTTAATCTCCACCCAACCTTCTAGAGATGGAGCATGTCTCACCATATTTAACAAGAAACCAGCCAATACTTGTTGAATTCGTAACAAATTACTGCAGACAGCCGGAGTTTTGATTTCATCTATAATATCATGAATCAATTGCAAACCCCGTTGTCTTAGCAATATCATTACTTGGCTAACAACAACATTATAGCACTTCCAAGAAATAATTTGGCCTTCTCAAGCTCCAATGAACTAGCAATCCTTGCATTGCTAACAGAAGTCAAATTTACCATAATACAAGGCAGAATATCCCTCCCCACCACACATTAAAGCATTGAATGTTCTCAAGAACTCCAAAATTCCAACAACAAAAAAGTACACCATCTGATTAAATAAAGCATTTGCAACAGAGATCAACGAGTAGAATGTGACTAAAATTTAGTCACCTTACCTGGTCGCCAACCATTGCTACCAACGGAGGTGCCTCCCAGAGAGACAACTGCTCGCTGTCGTGGTCACCCAAGCGGTGCACTCGAACGACGAATTTGAAGCTTGTCGACACCGAAACCCTAGAAAGAAGAGACGATGGTGAACAATAGACTGATGCTTGCAAGGGGCAGGTGAGGAGCGACAAGAATCGAGCAAAGTGAGGAGCGACGAGAATCGAGTTGCAACGATGATCGGGCAACGATCTGGTTGAGGAGTGGCGAGGGAGAAGAAAGAAGAAAACACAAACATCTAAATGAATAACCTAAACTTAATTAATTTAGAATTTTTCCTTTTTTCCAATCATAAATTTCTGACAAAATTGCCCTTATTTTAATCGCCGGAAAATGTTTTCCGATGAGCTAAGGTCGAGATTAAGTTGATTATTTTGGGTCCTTATTTGACACAAAATTTACTTGTCCCTATTCGAGACAATTGGTTCATTTCGGATCCTTATCTGACACAAAGTTCACTTTTGGTCCTTATTTGAGAAAGTAGATTCACTTCGAGTCCTTATTTGAAATTTTTCCCTCTTAAGTGGCCAAAGAGACGGTGGCTGCGATGGAGATGAGGAGAGAGAATATTTGCATGTTGATTTTCTTTATCAAATCAAGACACGTGTCATTTTTTAATTGTACCAACTCATATTAATGCATGCCATGTTAGCTAGTGACATGGAACTAACAAACCACTAAATATTTTTTCGACTTTTAAATATGTTGACTCTTCTCGAATAAGTTTCTGTATGCAGGTTTCGATTTATGTTATTAGCATTGTTTTGTTAATAATTCTTTCTAAAAGTGGCGGTATTGTTGGAATATTGATGGCTCAACAAGTAAAGCAGACTTTGATTCAGCTTTCTCTGAGTGACGTCTTTGAATTGTGATTGGTAATTTCGCTTTGGCACCGTCGCTAAGGATTTTGTTGTACATTCATTAAATTTTTCCTTTTGTGAAGTTTTAAGGAAATATTCCGAGGTGAATGTATGGTGGTCCAACCATGAACAGTTTCTTCTAATGGAATGCAATTTAATTGCTTTTTTACTTCAGACTGTCAACTGCGTTGCAGTAAGAATTTCCAAGTGGTTACCTATTGACTCTCGTGAAAAAAATGTATATGAGACAAGTGACTCAGATAGTAAAATGATAGAATAACGGCACCGTTACTCTTTTGTTGGGAAATCATCCAGTTTCCTGGAATCCCACTTGGGGGACCACCAGGTAGGACCAAAGAAAAAAGAAGTTAGAAAAGATACCTACTTATTATTGATGTAAAATGTAAAATATCTTTTACATTGACAATTTAAATATTTTTATTACCATACAAACAAATGAAGGAAATCTATTAACTACTTCTGCATTATAACAACATTTTGCACACTTGTAGTTGTGAAAAAAAATATTCCTCATTTAACAAAATGAATACAATTTTCGAAATTAAAATTTGAATAAATAATTTACACAATTTAAAGCATTAATAAATTCTGTTCGAGCTATGGCAATTTGTTGCGACCTACTTTTTTTGTTCAAAGGGGAAAAGACAGTAAGTTCAGGAGTATTGCCTAAGAGACGAGCCTTCAATTAGGTGTGAGCTTTCCCAAACCCATATCTCACGCGACGTTAAGAGATTTGACTTTAACATCAATTGACACTATGAGGTTATTCAAATGAGGAGTCACCACTAATTTATTCGAGTTGGCCACAAATCAAGTGAACCATAGAAGTATACCTCACTTCTTACGAAAAATGAGGTTTAAGGGTTAGGGACTTAATTATACTAATTGTCTAATTAATGTTCTTCGGTACCTAAACTTGATTGTTTGTTGACTATAATGACCGGGTATGCTTTTGTACAAATTATGAGGCTTAAGATTCTTGTCCATTAAGTGTCCAAGTGATGATTGTTTATTATGGTACTAATGATTTAACCTAATCACGCTAAACATGAAAATTGACAATCAATGTATTGAAAAAAATGCAATCTAATAAAATCAAAATGAAAGTGTACAAATAGCGACCTGGCATTGTCTTTATAAAAAAGAAAGCATTTAAAAGCCATATTGTAAAGCCCTAAAGACTTCAACTTTGGATTCAATTTTTTGTCAAAAGAATTTCACAATTTTTAATACTAAATTAGTTCTGAACTAGAATTAACACTAAAAATCTAATGAAACTAGTCAAAAACTAAATCATGAACTTGTTCCAAATTTTAGAATTTTTTTAATATTTGCGATTTTTTAATAAAAATTATTTCAGAAATTGGGGATGGGCCGGGCCTTGGGGTCCTGTCCGAACATGGGCTAAGCTTGGACTCTCAAACTTCGGTGCCAAGGACACAATTGGGCTTTTTTTAAACTAGCCCATTTAAAAAAGAAATCGCATCAAGCTCATTTGTTGAAATTAAATGCACTAAGCCCACTGCAAAGCAATTTAGGCCCAAGTGTTCTGAAGCTATGACTAACCAAAACACCTCTATCAGAGCAAAACCAAGCCCAAAAATTACCATTCAAGTGATGAATAGAAACAAGCCCAAACTTGTAAATCTTACTTGAGCCCAAAACTTCTAGACTTGTCTAAGCCCACGAAAACGGAGATAAGCCTAAACACACTAAACTGACTTAGGCCGCGTTTGGTTCAGCATTTGCCATGGGCTTTGAGTCTATTGCAAATGCTGAAAGCTCAAAGCTACTTGGGGAAATGCAATTATGTTTGGTAATTTTTTTTTTTTGCAAATGTACTTTGAGTTGAATGTGCATTTCTTTCGCAATGAGTTTTGATGGGTAATATATATCGGCGAGCCAAATTTGGCGTTGACAGCAGTCGGCTGAGGTCGCCTGACCTTAGGTGACCCTTGACGAGGGTTGCTTGACCCAGGGGCCGTGCGACCTAGGTGATCACCGCCTGGGTCTTGCGGCCGCAAGGCGGCCCTCGCCTGGGTCTCACGAGGCTCACACGACTTTGGCCGCCGTTGCGCGACCCTCGCGAGGGTTGCCTGCGGTCGCGAGACCCAGGCGGTGGTCGCCTGGGTGGCACGGCCCTTGGGTCGGGCGACCTCCGGCGGCCCTCGATTGGGTCACCCGAGGTCGAGCGACCTCCGGCGGCCCTCGGCTGGGTCGCGCAACCCTCATCGGAGGTCGCTCGACCTCGGGTGACCTCAGCCGACGGCCACCGGCACCAGATCTGGCTTGTCAGCTTTTCAATTAAAAAAATAAACAAGACCAAAATCGGAAATATGAAAAGTTAGTGAGAGTAGTTTTGGAAGAGAAAAAATGATTTCAACATTTCACTGAATGCTGAAAACCTAAAGCTAGTAGGGAAAGGAAGTTGAAAGCTGAAAGCTAGCAAAAAAATTGAACCAATGATTTCAGCATTCAATTTCGCTGAATGCTGAAAACCCAAAGCTAGTAGGGAAGGGAAGTTGAAAGCTGAAAGCTAGCAAAAAAAATTGAACTAAATGGTCAATTACCCCCACACTAATCAAACCTAATTAATCCTCCTACCCTAATCGCCTCCTGATCATTTCCGAACCGACGCCACCAAGAACAAACATCAAGTACAGTGGCCACCAACACTCACGAGCAAAACAACCTCGGTAATGTCGATTGATGATTTAAAAATTCCATAAAAGAAAAAAAAAAACATGTTTAATGGCCAAGGAAGCTATCATTTTATCAAACACGTGGAAGGCAATGGTTAAAAGAAGTATACGGATTCGCTCGATATCTGGGTTCGCACCCTTGACTCGGACGAGAACAACAAAAACAGTTACGACCAGCCAGAGACTATTCATTCACACTTAGCACAAGCATAGATTAAACATAACAAGTCTTGGTTCCGGTTGAGCCAAGACAGGACAAAAATTAAGCATGGCGAACGCTCGGACGTGGGGTCCCTGAACTCGAGATATATCAGACTCAATTCGGTCGCCTCGCAACGTCTTCGAGCCGGATCCTTGGGAAAGCAGCGATTTAAACTCAAAAAGGCAAACTCACCGGAAAATTTGGCACGGTGGAGAAGGAAATCACGAGCTCGAGGGCGTCGGCTGTGGCCGGGCTTCCGGAGAACTCCTCCTTTATTTTCCCTCTTCCGGCGCTCCGTCTCTGTTTCGGTCCCTTGGTCGTTTTCTCTCCCTCCCTCTAGGCTCTCACTCTCTCTCCTCTCCTCTCGATCTCTCACTTTTCGTCCCTTACTCACCCGCGCTCCCTCTCTCGCTTTTAAGGGCCACCGGCAGGTGCGCTTGGCCTCTGCCACCGCCAGCCAGCCGTGGCTGGCCTGATGCCGACTCGCGAATCAGGCCACGGCCCTACTCTGCTCCTGCTGCCTAGTGCCTTGCACGTCGCAGCCCTACCAGAGGCGTGGGAGACGTCAGAAGGAGAAACTTTAAGGGGGAAAAGGCTGGGCTGGAAAATAAAAAATAATAGAAATAGGCAGGGCCGAGCCTAGGCAGGAAGGAGAAGGAAAAAGGAGGAGGCCGGGCTGGCTCAGCCCCAGGCCCAATCACTTTTCTAATTTTTTTTATATAATTAATAATTAATGTATATTTTAAAAATTTTAATAAATTCTATTGGCATTAATGCAAATTTTTGTAATACCTATATGCTCATGTAATTTAATGAAAATTATTCTTTTTAGGAGTTAAAAATCAATGTATAATTTTCAACGCAATTAAACACTAAATGAATAACCAAAATTTAGATGTTGATCGATTAAACTTAACTCGAAAACCAACATCATGATTGTCTCATGATTAACAAAAACTTGAATATATTAATTTTTTAAAAATATATTGGATTTGTCTAAGTAGAATTCTTCACCTTTACCTCAGCGCTTTTTTCTTTTTAGATAACTCCATTGTTTCACCAAGCTAGTCAACTTGTAAATATTTTCACTTGTTTGATAATACTTTGAAATTTCATTAAATTAGGTTAAAGTATATGTGTGGTAACTAATTTGACTTTCGCTGTATCTAAACATGCTTGAAAATGTTTTTTTTTTTTTTTAGTGCACCATAAAAATTTAAGTAGTTATTCAAATTTCTAGAAAGTTCACATGCATGAAGTATATTTTCTTTTTGTTGGTTTCATTATTATTTTTTTTTTGGGAAAAAATTAATAGTCGAATATTTCAGAATATTTTGTCAAGACTATTTTCCAGATTTGCTTCATATTAAGTTTCAGTTGCCAATTCCTTTGGAATGGCCTTTTATAGGAATAACGGTATCGTTACCATAGCACATTATTTGCCGAATAGCTAAACCCTTCTAACAACCTCACATGATAGCCCAAGAAAAAAATAAAAATGATTCTTAAGAAATTTATGTGACAAGGGATAGAAAAATGAAAAACATCTATGAGATAACGACTTTTTTTCAATTGACAATAAAATCTGAAGGAAATTTATGTGAATCACGCATCTGTGTAGATGCACACGGCAAAATCGATGCTGCTGTCCGACGTAGGAGGTTCCCGCAGTGATGATGGCAGCATCATGTCAATGACGTCAGATGGATCTGTGTAGCTTTCAGTCTCACGATGTTCGCCGTGCCTTTAAGCATCATGGTATTCCTTCACGTCATTCATTAATTTTGCAGATGCAGTCCTTTGCTTAAGCTATAACAATAGAACCAGTCTAAAACGAGAGTTTTTCAATTTGGACCGTGTAATTTTGTGTTTTGTGCAGAGTAGTTCGTGCCAATCACTCCTTCCACACCCTCTATACCACCAGCTGGTTCTTCTATGGACTCTTCGTCAAGGGCATGCTCGTTGCTGCGAGCAACATTTAGCCCTCTCCATCATTCAGCTCTCATGATTTTCTTTTGCGGTGATTTCTTGTACCAGGCCCAATTTGCATTTACCCACCTTAGATTTGCAATGATGCACCAGTAAACCTTGCACCGGTGAATATGAATCTCTCTGCACGGTCGTCATTCCCATGAAAATGTTAAGTTGAACTCTCACACATCAACACAAGCTCAATCAATAATCTAAACCTAAACTCAGAAAAAACAATAAAACTAGGATCTCTCCCCGGTTTGTTTATATCATGGAGAGGCTGACTCCAATCCGAAGTGCAAAGCTGTACCCAACTTCACAGTACCAAGCACACGTCACAGAAATGGATATCTTTTTCTTCGTAGATTATTTTTACAAATTTAAGTGTGTAAATAAAATCTGCTCAATTTATCTCATTGACATCGAGCACAAATTCAACTCCTCATGTTCTTTGCTTCGACAATGATGTGCTAGATCTTGCATGATTGAGCCAAGACGATCTCAATTTTAAACCGTGCTACATTTTTACTAGTAATATAGTGGGGGGCAATCATGATTTGACATGGTTTCTTAATCGACCTTAGACTACTTAAAGTCCAAGACTAGGCAGGAATTCAATCTAGATTGACTTTACGAGATGCGGGTTTTACTTCTAATGGCCGAGCTTACACTAAAATTTTCTTGATGCCCCCAAAGTCGACTCAACTTATCAACCAGACTATTAAAAAAGTAGTCTTAATGCAAAATTTGAGATACATCAAAATTTGCATTCGTGCTACACTGTATGCCTAATGCTATCAAGGCACTCAAATCTATTATGATCAAGCCTATCTCCTTAGGTATGTAGTCAAGCTACTTTAACTGAGTAAGAATTAAGCCGAACCAGTGAACCACAATCGTGCAGCTTGGGTTGTTCGCGAGTAACTCAATTAACTTGCATCCATGGATGCACCGGCATCAATGGCACGATCTAAAATCAATTCACAGACCATTTTCTCCTACAGCACATTTTGTTGATGGCCTTTAGTCAATATGTTGCTTAAGCCATCTCTGGCCAAGTGGTTTTTCGATGAAAGCGTATGCTCCACGTATGGTCTCATCTCACGAGCAAAATGTCCTACAACATCAGCTATGAACTGAGGAGCAACTTGAGAAGCATGGTGTGACAATACCAATCAATATCCAGAAAGAGAGCAGCTATATTCTGTTATTTATATAATGCGATCCCACATTTTTTTATCCCACATTTTCTCTTTAAAGTGTTGGTTATTCCACAGGTAGTTTTTCTACGCTTCATACCTCTTCGTGATAACCACTCATTTGGTAATCATCTTAATTGGAGATGGTATATAAAAGGAACGATCGTTCATTTCTTAAGGGGTAATCACAAGGTCTAACGCAAACCCTATCAATTTTGGAATACACCAACAGTATGCGAGGGGATTGGGTTAGAAGAGAGTGCCCGTATTTTTGTTGAATCTCCATGACTTTTTGACGAATGTGAATGCAAACAATGGCTGGAGGTTTGTTTAGATTTGATCCTGTTTTTCTGCATATGATTTTTACTTCTAAAATTTAGTATCAAAGTGTGTTTAGTACCTTTGCCTTATTTTTGTCAAATTTTTGGTGTATTTTTCGAACCTTTTGAATGTGAACAATAATTTGGCCTTTTTTGGGTCAAGAGGAAAATCACTGATTTCGGCCAAATTTTGAGGACCCACTGCTCAACTTCGAACTGGTACGGTTACACCACCATAAGGAAGAATAGCCGTAAGTTGTTTCAGCATATCGGTGTTCGTTGGAGGCTAATTGGGCGACAGAAGTCGTGGTGGTTAAGGGTTTGCGTTTTGGGAAATTTTCGTTTGATTGGGGGCCAATTTCTTGGTCATTTTCGCTAAAATTTGGACCTATGTGTGTCACGCTCCGATCCTCGAATGCGCGCCCATCCCTCATTGGTCGATTAGATAGCAACGTCTTAGTATGCATCGCCGACCCATTCAATACTAATGCGCATGCGAAAGCAGATATACAATCCCCAGACAATAAAACAATGGGATAAGGAACTAAGATTATAAATTTTGAACCTGAAACAACCACGCATATATACATTGAAAACCATAATGTATATAGTACGATACAAACTATTAAAGTCAGGTTATACTCAAACTATTAAAGTTGGGTTCTACTCAAACTAGTCAGAAAACAAGTCTGCAGACAAGGATGGGGGCTTCCAATCTACTCCTGGTCATCCTCCTCGGCGATCTCTCCTTCTTCTACACTCCAGCTGGAGCCCACGGCTGAGTACTCTAGAGAATCAGGATCATCCAGCTTGGGATCCTTCGCATCCATCACCGATCCATCTTTAGGGTTTTCAATACCCTTACCAAAAGCAACCTCCATCACATACATAGGTATATTAGATTTCGGCACCAGGCCCTCTCTTCGTCCATCACTGTAATGGCGATACCATGCCTTGTATTGATGGGGCACCTTTCTGGGTAAACCCGCATCAACCTAGACGATGGACTTCACCAACACATACTCTAACCCTTTAGGGTGCTCATGTATCGGAATGTGATAATTCTGTTTTGTGAACTTTTTTAGTATGCCAAAATGCTCGGGAGGAGCAGGAGGGGCGGCCATCTATGGACCTGAAATGTTATTCCACAATGGGGTGAGACGACGTCTCAGCGAGTTCTACCTCCTAAGACCCGATTAGGGATAAAATACGTCATAAGGGTTGCCTAAACACAATCACAAGGTATAGGACTTACTTGGGCCTCCATTTCTTCCTGCAAATTAGTTTACTTCACAACTCACAATCATAACATCCAATCAATTTGGATTGACTCAGTCGATTACATGTCATCGCAACCTCTTTCTAGATCGCCTCATCGCATACTATCTATAAAGTCCGATCATATTAGGACTGCTCATTGCTAAGCTGATAAATAGATAGTATAGCTCGCTTCTAAGATGATCGGGTATACTGCTCTCTATCTAAGCTGCCATATCGCCCGTAGGCTAATATAGTATAACGACATTGCTCAATCTAAGCTGATAAGGTATATTGCTCTCTGCTAAGTTGACATATCGCCCGTAGGCTGATATAGTATACCGATATACCACTCTCTATTAAGCTGACATATCGCTCATAGGCTGATATAGTATACGCTCCCAAACATACAACCAATTCAACATTTTTATCATTCTCGATAAAAATAGCCGTGTGTGGGTACACAGTCGGCCTTAGCTAAAATATAATAATTTCCTTTCCATAAATCCCATCATTTCATATGGTCTACCAAAATATTTTTGGCGTTGTAAACCGACGCTCGGTTATTTCCTAATTAAATATTGAAAATAAATAAATTTAGGAATATATCCTAAAATCACAATTCACACCAAATCAACACAAATTAGGGCTCAATTAAATAAACAGAATGCACCACGGCAATCGGCATGTAATTCCGGTCACCGACTATCTCGGTCTAATTTTCGGAAATTAATTAATTAATTAAATAATTATGGAAAATAATTATTAAATGCCAATAATTAAAACTTAGGCCCGTAAAGCTTAATTAAACACCGAGACAGATCTGGAAAATTTTCGAATCACTCTAGATAAATACTAGAGCTTGTCCAGGTCCTAATTGCACTAACTATCCACCTAACATGTATTGGTAATTAATTAAATTCGCTAATATAATCTAATTAACCACCTAATCCATACTTAACCTAAACTAATCAACCCTTAAGCGTCATTGACCTGCTAAGTGAGGATTAGTGAGTTGAAATCACTTGATTAACGAACCGCTCGGTTTGAAATGACGGGGACGCGGTGAGGCTCAACTAACTCCAAAGCGAGCCTAGCTTTCGGCACTAGGAACACCTCCAAAATGGGCCAAAGGTGCTGCTGGAAACCCACTGATTCGGGTTTTGTTTGGAGCTGAATGGAGTGGCTTCGGTGGCTTGAATGGCGAGACACGGTCGACAAAGGTGGTAAGGGTGCTCGGCAGTTTTGAACGGCGGCTTTGACGGCTTTGACGGCAACACACAATGGTTGGAAAGCTTTGGCATGGGTTGAGGCAGCAACTGGGACGTGAGACAGGCTGTTGGGAATGGCAGGGGACGTCGGGGTCGCATGGACGAGCGCGGGGTAGCGGCGATGCCCGTGCAAGGCTGGGGCGGCGAACGGCGTTTGGACGGGCTTCAGGTAGTCTCCTCGGCAGTTGCTGGCATTCGAACCACATAAAGGAGGGGAAGGGAGTGGCGGTCGACAGCAGGTGAGGGAGACAGAGAGAGATGAGGACCACCAAGCCTTATCTCCTCTCATTTGTCTCCCTTGACCAGTCTCCACCACCAACTGCATCCCTAGGTTGAAAATCAGCCACCAAGGCTCCTTCTTGCACACTTGAAATGGTCCAAAAGCCATAGGTGGTGGGGGGCTACGAATTTTACAAGATTTCCCCTCAAATTGGACACTAAAAGCTTCTTGAATCCACTCAATTTGGCCTCCATAAAATCCAATATCGAGTCTATAATTAAATTGGTATTTTCCTCACAAATTGAACCATCTTGCATCCCTATTGCGTGATAAAAAACGGTCATTGACAAATTTTGAACAAAAACGGCCATATGACGACTTTTTTTCCCAAAAAGTCTTGGTTTGCAAAAAAAATTTTGACGACTGAGTTGACGTTCCTAAAGTGATTTGTGACGTGACAGAACTTTCAATTTCTGAAATCGAATTCAAATTCGTGGTTAATTTCAATCCGTTGCGATTTTAGCGTGACTTAGGTTACCTAGTAGGTTTTAGAAATTTTTAGTGCAAATGACCAGTGGTTGATTTTTTTCTAGCCACAATGAACCTATCCAACTCATTGGCAACTCTCGGTTGTCGTGAAAATCTTGATGATTCAAATACGGACACAGGGTACCAAAACGATAGAAAAATCAATTTAGTGCTGGTCGACGAGAATTTTCTAATTTAGTGGAGTCACCCACGTTTAGCCACACTTCTCAGTCGAGCCGACCTATCTTTGATTTTTAAGTGATTTTTAACTATGCCGTAATGATCTCTGTAGATGAGCACGGTTGAGTAGTCGAGTCCTGGTCGAATCCTCAAGTCTATTGCATTAAAATCTCTTAATGACTGCCCTAGATAGTTTAGTTATCTTATGAGTAATTAGCTCTAAGAATAGCACTATAGGCGTGTCGATAAAAAGCCCGATTAATTTAATTGAAAGCAGAACTGTAAAATTCAGGATGTCACAACTTTTCTCCTCTTATAAAAATTTCGTCATTGAAATTTAAACCATTACAATACTTAAGCAAAAAGGTAGGGGTACAATTGTCTCATCGACTCTTCACTCTCCCAGGTTGCTCCTTCCGTACTGTGGTGTTGTAAGACCACTTTGACCAACTGGATGGTCTTTGTACGCAGAATTTGCCCTTTTCGATCCACAATTTGAACCGGGCTTTCAACGTACGACACATGATCGCCCATGTCTAATTCTTCGAAATTAAGCACGTGGGTCGGGTTAAGCACATACTTCCTCAACATCGACATGTGAAAGACGTCATGCACTTGCGTTAATCTCGGCAGCAACACAAGACGATACACTAAGGTCCCAATTCTCTCTAGAATTTCAAACGGATCTACGTACCTTAGACTCAGTTTTCCCTTCTTGCCAAAGCGCGAAGTTTCCCTCATTGGCGACACCTTCAGAAAAACGTGATCACCAACTTGGAATTCTAAATACCTCCAGTGCTTATCTGCGTAACTCTTCTGTTTGCTCTGAGCGGTCTTTAGTTTGCCTTTGATCACTGCAACTGCATCCATTGACTGCTGAACCAACTCTGAGACTGTCATCTTTCTTTCCCCAACTTCATCCTAACAAACTGGCGTTCTACATGCTCTGCCATACAATGCTTCAAAAAAAGCCATCTGAATGCTCTGCTAATAACTATTGTTGTAGGCAAATTCTACTAGATGAAGCTGTTCTTCCCAACTTCCCTTAAAATCTAGCATACAAGCTCGCATCATGTTCTCGAGGGTTTGGATTGTCCTCTCAGACTGGCCATCCGTCTGTGGATGATATGTTGTACTGTACTACAGTTTCGTACCTAAAGTACTCTGCAAGCTCTTCCAAAAAGTAGCTGTGAATCTCGGATCTCAGTCTGAAGTTATCGTAACCGACACTCCATGCAGACGAACTATCTGATGCACGTATAGATCTGTGTGCCTGTCCAAACTGAGGTCCTTTCGTACCGCAATGAAGTGAGCCGACTTGGTCAATTTGTCAACCACTACCCAAATAGAGTCATTTCCTCTTTGACTCCTCGGTAGTCCAATCATGAAGTCCATCGTGGTATGCTCCCATTTCCACTCTTGGATCTTGAGAGGTTGCATAAGTCCTCACGGCTTGCAATGTTGAGCTTTAACCTGCTAACACGTCAGACACTTGGCGACATGCTTGGCGATGTCCGCCTTTATACCAGACCACCAATAGTGTTGATGTAGATTCTAATACATCTTGGTACTACTAAGATGAATGCTATAACTGCTACGATGAGCTTTTGATAAAATATCCTCTCTAAGCTCCATATCGTCAAGTACAACCAATCGTCCTCGAAACCTCAATGTTCCATCCTCAGAAACCTGAAAGTCAGCCTTCCTTTTCTTTGTATCCTCTTGTAGAATTTTCTGAACATCTGGGTCTGTCAGTTGAAGTAACTTGATCATGATCTGAACATCCAGTTCAATTCTGAGAGTGGCCATAAGATTCGAAGGATGGCCTACCTCAAAGCATCGCCGACCTTATTCGCATTCCTAGGGTGATATAGGATATCACAATCATAATCCTTCAGAAGATCTATCCATTGACGCTATCTCATATTCAACTTCTTTTGAGAGAATAAGTACTTGAGGCTCTGATGGTTCGTGAAGATTTGAAATCTTTCCCTGCACAAGTAGTGTATCTAAATCTTCAACACAAATATGATTGTTGCGAGTTCTAAGTCATGTGTTGACTAGTTCTGTTTGCGAGGCCTCAATTGATGGGAGGCGTATGCAACAATCCTGCCATGTTGCATCAACACGCAACCCAATCCTCTGAACGACGCATTGTTATAGATCTCATGCCCTCCAGGACTAGATGGAATGGTCAGCATAGGTGCGGTAGTCAACTTCTGCTTAAGCTCTTGCAAACTACACTCGCACTTGTCTATCCACACGAATTTCTCTTCTTTCTTCAGGAGTTTAGTCAACGGTGACGCTAATGCTTAAAACTCTTCCACAAACCGTCTGTAATAACCTGCCAAACCCAGATAACTTATGATTTCTATCACGGTAGTTGGTCTCGGCCAATTGATCACTGCTTCAATCTTGGACGGGTCCACAAAGATTCCTTTGCCTAAAACTATGTAACCTAAGAAAGCAACACGAGTCAACCAAAACTCACACTTGCTGAACTTGGCATACAACTGATGAATCCTCAAATTCTGAAGTACTAGTCTTAGATGACTCTCATGTTATTCAGTGCTCTTCGAATACACCAGAATATCATCAATAAACATGATCACAAACTGATCCAGATATTCCTTGAACACCCTGTTCATCAGATCCATGAAAGCAACTGGAGCATTCGTCAACCCAAATGGCATTATAGTGAACTCGTAATGACCATACCAAGTACGAAATGCTAACTTTGGAATGTCATCTTTCTTGATCCTCAGCTGATGATACCCTGTCCTCAAGTCGATTTTCGAAAATATCGACACTCCTTGAAGCTGATCAAACAAGTCGTCGATTCTCGGGAGTGGATACTTGTTCTTGATGGTCACCTGATTGAGTTGGCGATAGTCGATGCACAGGCGCAACAACCCATCTTTCTTCTTTACAAAAAGAACCGATGCTCCTTAAGGTGATGCACTAGGACAGATGAATCCCTTATCCAACAAGTCTTGCATCTGCACCTTCAGTTCCTTCAATTCTGATAATGCCATTCGGTAAGGAGCCTTAGAGATTGGCTCTGTTCTGGGGGCTAGCTCAATCACGAACTCAATTTCTCTCTCTGGTGGCAGACCTGGTAATTCTTTCATAAAGACATTTAGAAATTCTTCCACAATCGAAATATCTTCAATCTTCAGCTCCTCAACTGTCGTGTCCATGACAGTCGCCAGGTAACTCTGACAACCCTCGTCTAACAAATGAGTTGCTTCAAGCGACGGGATTAAAGTAATTGAGGGTCTTCCTCGACTTCCAACAAACTCAAAACTCTCACCCTTGTACGGGTTAAAATAAATCGACTTGCGATAGCAGTCCATTTTAGCTCGTTGCTTGGTGAGCCAGTCCATGCCAATTATCAAATCAAAGTCATACATGGCTAGGACTAACAAGTCTATTTTTCCCTCTCGTTCACCAATCGCTAACTTACAACCAGGACAACCCAATGCAGACAACACCTTATCCTTCAATGGTGTAAATATTCTAGCAACAGACTCCAGCAACATAGGACTTAATTCTATCAGCTTAACAAACTGCTTAGCAATAAAAGAATGAGTTGCGCCAGGGTCGAATAAAGTATAGGCAGCATTGTTGTTAAACAAAACCGTACTTGTAATCACGTCAGACAAATCTTTTGCCTGACCTCTCGTGATGGCGTAAACTGTCCCTTGAGCCGGGGGTCTCATCAGCCCACCCTGCGGTGCGTTCTGCGGTGGAAAACCTCTGATATGTCCCCTCGGTGGCAGCGGTGGCAACTGCGGTTATCCTCTTGGCCTTCTAGGACAATCTTTGGCCCTGTGACCTGGCTGGCCACATTCAAAACAGGCGCCCATCCTTCGGGGGCACTGATTCACATCATGTTGTCTTCCATAAAGACGACACATCTCGATCCGGCTTGGTCCAGACTTACCAACTCCACCCTTCCTGTTAGGCGAAATTTGAAATCTACCTCTAGTCATGGGCTTCTTTCCCTAATGGATCCCTTCTCTGTGAAAGTTAAACCTTGATCTAGATGGGCCAACTTGCTTGTTCAAACCTCTCTCTATCGTCTGTGCTCGGCGGTAGACTTCTCGATAGTCTGTCAGGTCTAACGATAGTAGAGGTTGTTTTAGCTCAAGACGAAGACCGTTTCTGAATCTTCAGGCTTTTTCTTCTGGGTCCTTAATCAACCTCGGCACATACTGAGAAAGTTTATTGAATTTGACCCCATATTGGTCTATAGACATCAATCCTTAACTAAGGCACTGAAACTCCTCCATCTTTTGTTCTTGGGTAGTACCTGAAAAATACTGATCATTAAATGCTCTGAGGAAGGCGTCCCACACCAGGACCACACATTCCGGAAGTACTATATCCTTAGCGGCTCTCCACCAGATATTGGCGTTACCTTGCAATTGGTACACCACCAAGACTACTTTCTCCTCTTCGTTGCACATCAGAAGTGCAAACGTTTTCTCTAGATCTTAGATCTAGAGCGACACAACTTTCAGATCTCCAGCACCAATGAACCTTGGTGGGTTTAGCTTTAAAAACTGTTCCATTAACTTGTAGATCGGCCTCTCTCTTTGTACTGCCACATTATCAGGCTGAACTTCGATAGGTGCAGCAACAGGTGTGGTGGTAGGTGCGGCAACGGTTGCAGCCTCAGCAGCAATAGCAATGGCGGCAATAGCGGCGGTGAAGGCGGCAGCTTGATCCCGGGCCTGTTACCTCATCAATTCTCTCATCGCATCCAAGGCTTGGGTGATCCTAATAGTTCCTTGATCACCCGGGGATACTACCCCAGCACCAACGAGAGGTGGTGCTACTCCACTGGCACTAGCCTGTGCTGGCACCTTACCTTTGCCTCCTCGGGTACTGACCCTGGTCAGTGTCCTACCTCTAGTCGTAGGCCTAACCGATCTCTTACTAGGAGTCCTCTGCTCCTGATTGCTCATGGCTCAGCTCTACTAAACCTGTCTTCCAAATCCTCATCGGATTAGAAGATGAGCGATCCATACAAGCAATCAATTCTACTAATAAGCTATCACAGACATGCACCAGCATGAAACTAAAGGCCATTCCTACTAACTATCCCATGAACCAGCGCATCTTATCACTCCAATCACTAAACTTCGCAATCATAACATCTAATCAATTTGGATCGACTTATCGATCAATTGACTAGTCGATTACATGTCATCGCGACCCCTTTCTAGGTCGGCTTATCTCATACTATCTATAAAGTCCGATCATATCAGGACTGCTTATTACTAAGCTGATAAATAGATAACATAGCTTGCTTATGAGATGATCGGGTATACTGCTTTCTATCTAAGCTGCCATATCGCCCATAGGCTGATATAGTATAACGACATTGCTCAATCTAAGTTGATAAGGTATACTGCTCTCTGCTAAGCTGACATATCACCCATAGGTTGATATAGTATACTGGTATACTGCTTTCTACTAAGCTAACATATCGCCCATAGGCTGATATAGTATACCCTCCCAAACATACAACCAATTTAACATTTTTATTATTCCCGATAAAAATAGCCGTGTGTGGGTACACGGTCGGCCTTAGCTAAAATATAATAATTTCCTTTCCATAATCCCACCATTTCATATGGTCCACCAAAATATTTTTGGCATTATAAACCGACACTCAGTTATTTCCTAATTAAATATTGAAAATAAATAAATTTAGGAATATATCCTAAAATCACAATTCACACCAAATCAGCACAAATTAGGGCTCAATTAAATAAACAGAATGCACCATGGCAATTAGCACAGAATTCCGATCACCGATTATCCGGTCTAATTTTCGGAAATTAATTAATTAATTACGAAAATAATTATTAAATGCCAATAAGTAAAACTTAGGCTCGTAAAGCCTAATTAAACGCCGAGACGGACCTGGAAAATTTCCGAATCACTCTAGATAAATACTAGAGCTTGTCTAGGCCCTAATTGCACTAATTATCCACATAACATGCATCGGTAATTAATTAAATTTGCTAATCTAATCTAACTAACCGCCTAATCCATACTTAACCTAAACTAATCAACCCTTAAGCATCATTAACTTACTAAGCGATGATTAGTGAGTTAAACTAACTTGATTAACGAATCACTCAGTTCAAAACAACGGGGACACGGCGGGGCTCAACTAAGTCCAAAGCGGGCCTAGCTTTCGGGGTCGGGAATACCTCCAAAATAGGCCAAATGTGCTTCTGGAAACCTACTGATTCGGGTTCTGTTTGGGGCTAAACGGAGCGGCTTCGGTGGCTTGAATGGCGAGTTAATGAAAAGAGAAAATCAAACAAGTGCAAATAGAGTTTGGTTAAAAAAGGATCAGGGTTGTCTAGGAGCATGAACAAGTCGGAATCCTCCAAAGTTTGCACGGTCTCCTCAAGCTTAGTCAGGCACTGATGAAAAATAGTCTCAACTTTCACCAGATTCTATGATGCTTGTTGATTCATAGTCTGGATTTTATCATCAAGAGATGGTACCTTTTCGATGAGAGACTCTAAGGTAGTATCGAGAGCAGCATGCAACTTTTGGATTTCAATCTCCATCACATATTGTTGTGCCTTAATCTCCAAAAGGAGCTATTCTATCTGAGGATAGTTTGATTCTAGTTCAGTTTGGGTACTAGCTTCTGCAAAGTGTACTTGTGGAGTATCTAGAGGTGAAGGAACATCGATATGAACATGTGAAATTTGTTGTTCCCCCTGAACATTAACTTTTTTGTCCTGACCCTCAGATGAGACTCCAAGCAAATAAGATTCATAAATATCTTCAGCATCTAGAGGAGATCGACTGATGCTATCACTAGCAGTTGGTTCGATAAGAGGAGTTTCTCATCTACTCCCCCTGTCTTAGTGGCTTTAGTCTGAGAAATAACTTCTCCTTCCTAAACTCCTTCTCTTCCAGCACTGGTTTGTTTACCAGTTCTCGTCTCTTCAACGTCTCGTGCATCAATTTCGCTTGTGTCTTCTCCTTCCTTGTTAGTGTTCTCATGTCCTTTGTTCATATTGGGATCTCCCTCTTTAGGATCTGAGTCATCATCCTCACTCTCTTTTACTTCACTTTCTTCACTATCACTTTCTTCTTATGGTTCTTTCTCGCTTTCATCCTCTTCTTCTTTCTTAGAATAAGCTATTCCTGCAAGAGGATCACGCATGATAATAGCATAGATGGTTCGTCTTCATCATCTTCCTCATCTTCATCTTGGAGAAGAAGAATATGTCATTTTCTTTTTGGAGTTCGTGAGACAATGCTTTTCCCTTTGTGCTTCTTTGCAGCAGCATATCCTAACTTAGCTTTGCTAGCAGTTTCTTTCTTCAAAAGTTTCAGGGCTCCATAGAGATCCTTTAATCTCATTTTTGAGATCATTTTAAGTCCAATTTGCATGGGGACAATGGTTCTGGAGCAAAACTTGGATGGCGGTTGAATCTGAAAGTGTTGGAAGAGTCTGATTACTAATGTTGTGTATGGAAGTTGTCCATTTCCTTTCATGACAGTTCTGTACATGTGCAGTAGGATTGTGTGAGGGAGTGAGAGGGCAACACCATTGCAGATGGCCCACATTATTTTTGCTTCGAATGTGGAAACATAAGTTTTTGACGTAGCCTTGGGTCTGATGTAGTTGATGACGATCTTGTGGAGTAAAATATTAGAAGCAGACATCCTAGAGTAAGTAATGCTTCCCCTAGGAATCCGGTCCTTCACCAAAAACTTGGTGACCTACTCGTTAGACACATTAATGGGCAAGAATAAACTCCTTTCAACTCCCAGAATGTTAGTCAACAAATTCACATTAACATCAAATACTTTATCACTCATAGTAAATTGAATGTGAGTGGGATCCAAAACAAACAGGTTGGAATAAAAGTAAGCAGTCAATTCGGGGTAAGCATCAAATGACTCCACATAGAACCTCTCCATCTAAAACTTGGCAAACTTTTCCCTCAAATTCACCTTGATGGAATCCAAGAAATCAAAATCTACGGTTCTAGATTGATAACCCCTCTGTTCAGCATCTGAGAGTAGACTTTCTTATAGTCCTTTTGTTGAGAAAACTCCTATAAGGTTTTGAAGTTGATAAAAATTTCTTGTTCTTATTCTTATTCCAGAATTGTTGAAGAATACTTTTGTAGTCATATCGCAGACTCTTATCAAAAGTCTATTTATTTTAGAAGTCTTTCCCACTCTGACGTGATCTAGACTAAAACCAAGTCCAGAACGAAGATATAGTCAGACTCAGGATTATTGATCTACCACAAGGATTCGGTATGAACGTTATAGAGATATATCTTTAATATCTGGGTTTTTGGCAAAATATCTCACTTACCTTTTATAGATATATTGATGGAATCAATCATGAATTGCTGAAATCAATCTTGAAGACAAGCTCATTTTTTGGAAGCATCTACTTATGGAAACCTAGATTTTGATTGTATGGGCGACCAGAATTATCAAATTTTCATCTCAATCTTCAAACGGCTGTAAGATTTCCTTAATTGATTTTGTCTAACGGATTGATTGGAAGAAATTTCTTTGGAGAATGCTAACGGCTAGAAAGGCGTAGAGGAGTATTTAAGGTGGTCATTTAGTCCATTTGAGACGGTGCATGAAAATTGAAATTCTAAAGTTTGAGGCCTTTCTAACCACTTGTTCTTGAACGACAGTGCTTACAAATTGTATTCAAGAGAGAAAAACGCAAGAAGAGTGACTTAGTGAGAGAAAGGAAATATTCCACTGAGTGTTTGCACTCGAAACATTGTACTTTTTTGTTGATACTTTAGTGAATTTTAGCCAGAAGGCTGTCAGCGTGGGAAAGTGGACGTAGGCTTGATCTAAGCCAAACCACTATAAATCTCATGTGCAATTTTCTCTTCCCTTAACTCTTTTAAGCTTTATTCATTGCAATCTTCTTATGAACTTCTCAAATTTCTAAACCATCTCTATTTGAGTTTGAATATACTTCAGAAGTTAGGAGGAACTTTTAGTTAGACTTTGACTCTTCCTCAAACTTTGCTTGCAATATAACTTATTATGCATTTATTTGCTTGATAATTTTTAAACACCTATTCACCCTCCCTCTAGGTGGTAATACTAGCATTTTCAATTAGTATTAGAGCATAGGTGCTCGTTTTATTGAAATGTTTTTACTTCTGAGCTAAAGATTTTTTATGACTAGTATCTCGACACCAGGGTTGATTGAAGGACAAAGCAATACCAGGTCACCCTATTTTGATGGAAAAGAATACAGTGTGTGGAAGAATAAAATGAAGGTGTTCTTGAGATCCAGAGATCCTCTGGAATGAGATGTTGTAGAAAGAGGAATCAACCCAAAGGTAGCTTCAACTTCAAATAAGGGAAATGAAGCCTTAGATAAAGATGTTGAGGATGCCAACCAAGTAGAAATTATCAAGAGATAGGCTCTTGATGCAATTTATACCGCACCTTGTCTCCTGCTGAATATAACCGAATTTCTTCATGTGAAATAGCTAAAGAAGTCCGGGATAGGCTTCATGTCACTTATGAAGGAACTGATCGTGTAAAGGAGACAAAAATAAACATCTTACTTGGCCAATATGAAACTTTAGGAACGAAGCCTATATAGTCTATTAGAGATATGTTCAGCCATTTTACGGAAATTGTAAATTGATTGGCATATCAAGGTCAACCAATTTTTGCTTTAATGAAGGTCAATGAACTGCTGCGAGGACTTTCAAAGAACTGGAATCATGTGAAGACATCAATTCGGGAGATATAAAGGATCATGCCTCTTTCTGTTGACGAGCTGATAGGCACTCTTCAATTGTATGAAGTGGAACATATCAATGACGAAGAGGATCCAAAAGGTAAGAAGTCAATTACACTTAAGTCTAATGCTGATTATGATGATACAGACACAGACGATGACATGGACGACGAGGAGCTAGCTCTTATGATAAAGAAATTTAGAAAGCTAAATAGGAAAGGAAGGAGATTCAACGGGAAAAAGCAAAGCAAGCAAAATTCCCAAAAAAGATCGATGGAAGATGTTGAAACAAGCAAGGATGTAATATGTTTTGTGTCACGCCCCGAATCTCGAGCACGCGCTCATCCCTCTGTGGTCAATATAAATTGCGACTTCCCACGACATGTCGCCAACCCATTAATTTTAAATACACATGAGGAAGCGAATAAATAATCCTCAGAAAAAACTCAATTGGGATAGAAAAGCAAGATCATACTTTCAAAACAAAACCACACACCTTTATACATAGCTTACTAGTTCATTTACTGTACTAGGCTATTAACAAAAGATCTATAGAAGATCAGTCCTCAAAACAAAGCTGTCCTACAACCAGCTAGTCAAATTCATTTGCCGACTCTTCAGCTTCCGTAGGCACCAGGGGCTTTGAGTCCTCCACCAACCCATCTGGAGGATCAATTGCACTCTCCCCTAGAGCGGCATCTATAACTCCAAAAGGGATTTCAAAACACCTGAGGGGACCTTCCAGGAATCCATCGGGTCTGTAGTAGTACCATGCTCTGAATCGATGAGGGACCCTATAAGGTAGGTTCTCTTCGACCCAAACGGTGGTCACGACAAGTTCATAGACCCAATGACTTCCAAGATTGGCATAGTCAAAAACCCTCGCAGTGACCCTCATCGGTCTACCAAAACGCTCCGGAGGATCTACCATCTAAGGACTTGAAAATTGAGCCCACGATGGGGGTGAGACAATGTTTCAGCAAGTCCACCCCCTAAACTCCGACTAGAAAGGAAATACGCCTAGAGGCCTAACCACACAAGTCAGAAGACTTACCTTGCCTCAGTTCCTTCCTGCAAGTCATTACAATTCAGATCTGAATCCAATCACTCAATTCAATTCAATTGATTCGATACAATCGATATCATTCAACCACCGATACCATCTGTCACTTCGATACTATCTATCAATCAGTACTATCTATCCATTCAATACCATCTATCAATCGATTCGATACCATTACTGCTCCCCAAAGTTGAAATAGATGGTATAGCTCACCAAAGCTGAAATAGATAGTATAGCTCGCCAAAGCTGACATTTCAATATTATTGCTCACCTAAGCTGCTCTAGTACTTAAAAACCACTTACGGTGTCAAAACCCGACACCGGGTATTTTTGAGTTAAAGAGCAAAACTTCACCAACATCACTTAATTCCATAATTTAACAATCAATTTAAACAAACTAACCGCACCGTCGTGATCGCTGCGAAATTCTAACGACCGGTCATCTCGACATAATTCTTGGAAAATATTAAATAATTAAATTTAATTTCGAAAATTAAATAATTAAATATTATATTATATTAATATAAATTAATAAAATACTAATTATAAATTTGAAATAATTAATTAATTAAGGGCTTAGTCAAGATTACACTAATCTAAACATCTAATTAGCCATAATTTAACTAATCATTCATCTAAGCTAATTAACATTTAAATAATCTACTATAACCACCTAAACCTACTTAGCATAATCTAAACACCCCTTAAGTATCATTAACTCCCTAAGCAGAGATTAGTGAGTAAACTCACCAGATTTATGAGTCGGTGAGTCCACGATGACCACGATGCGGAGGTGAGCGACAATCCTCCAAGCGGTGACTCCAACGGAGGCCGGGAAGGTGCTGGAAACGGGCCTTGAAGTTCCAGATCTTGCTAGAACTCGAGCTTTTGCTTTGGATCAAACCAGCTAGAACTGGTGGCTACTCGGGGTAAGAGACGGCGAGACACGGCCAAGCAGCTGAGCAGCGGGCACAAGCAGGCGACGATTGAGCTTGGCTAGCTTCAACGGTAACTCATGGCTACTGGACGACTAGGGACGATGACCAAGGAAGCTTGGAATGCGGCTGGACTCACAGAACAACAGGGTTGGCTCTGGTGCTGGCGTGCAGGCTTGTGACAACGACGATGGTTGCTCTGGTGGCTTGGCATGAGGCCTAATGGCAAGGGGGGAGGGAGCTGTGGTTTCATCTGGTTTTTGAGCTTCAAAAGTAGACCAACAATGGAGAAAGCAAAGTCTAATGAAGAAGAAGAAGTGGCTAAAGAGAGAGGGGTCCCCTTGGTGGCTTCTAAGGGTTCAACACATGTCTATTTCTCCTCTCTCTCGCCCCCACCATGGCCGGTCCACCCCTAGTCCTTTTCCTCTCTTTAGCTTCCTTAAAAAGCTTGCCAAAGTGTCCAAAATGTTGTGTACCAAGGGGGCTATGAATTTTAGACATTTGCACTTCAATTCCCTTCAATTCTCACTCAATTCAATTCAATTGAAGCTCAAATAAATCAGCCCATGTGTCCTTGTCCTTCTTATTCTTTCCCCCACCTCAATTGATCCAATTTGCATCCCAAAGATGCGATCAAAAATGGCCCTCTAACTTTCCCGATAAAAAAGGCCTTACTTTGCTTTTCTACCAAATGAATTGTGACATGGTAGAACTTTCAATTTATGAAATCGAGTTTAAATTCATGGTTAATTTCAATCTGGCACGATTTTAGTGTGTCCTAATCTACCGGGTAGCTTTTAGGAATTTTCAGTGCAATTGACTCGTGATTGATTATTTTCAAGCCACAAAGTGCATCTTCAACACATTGGCGACTCTTGGTTGTCGTGAAAAGCTCGAGATTTCAAATACAGACACAGGGTACCCAAAATGACAGAAAAATTGGACTAGTGTCGGTCGACAAGAATATTGCAATCAAGTGGAATCACCCACACTCTAATCACATATCTTAGTTGAATTGACCTATCTCTTATCTCTGTTCGATTCTGACAGTGTCATAATGACCTTTGCAGATTAACACGGTCGAGCAGCCGATTTATGGTCGAATTCTCAAGTCTATTGCGTTTAGATTCCTTAATGGCTTCACCTGATAGACTAGTTATCTCGTGAGTGATTAGCTTGGAGAATTGAACTATAAGCGCATCGATGAAAATCACGACTTATTTAATTGAAAACAGAATTAGAAATTTGGTATGTCACATTTTGAGTGCAAGAAGAAGTGACACATCAAGCCCAACTATCCCTTGCTTAAAAAGAAGAAAGGAAAGTATGAAAAATATAAGAAAGCTCTTAAAGTAGAAACTTGTAGTCATACAAAATGTGAGGAAAGTGAAGAAGAGTTTGCAAATATCTATCTGGTGGCTCACTCAAAATCAGAGTCAAACTCAGACATAGATTTAGAATCTGACAAGGAAATTGAGGTAAGTCATTCGGAAATACCTATTAAAGTTTCTAAGTATATAGATGAACTTTGCTTCAACCTCAAATCCTCTCTTAAAAGGATTTCCAAACTAAACAAGGAAAATTCATATTCAGGCAACATGATAATTTTTTGAGAGAAAAGTTTGAGAGTCTGAAAATTGATTTTGAAGGTTTGAAAGAAAATACTGATTTTCTTTCAAAAGAAAATGAATATTTGAAAAAGGAGATTTTAGATATTTCTACAAAGTTCTCAAAAGGATACAAAACTTTAGAGAAAATCCTTTCAGCTCAAATACCCTATTTGAACAAATCTAGTTTGGGTTTGAACAGTGAAAGTATTCATTAGATCAATTTTCCTAAAGTTAAGGAGAGACTTAGATAAAAACCTCCAAAATCTTCTTACAAAAATCATTTTCAAAAAGTATTTGTGAAACTTATTGGCTGGAATGCTCTAAATGTTCTAAGTGTAACAGTTTAGAATATTTTAAGAATGAATGTCCTAAAGTTTGGAGACTTGTTAAGAAAGATTGGGCAAGGGCTATCTTTAAAACTAACTCGCCATGACCCAAGAAAATCAGGGTACCAAAGAAAATTTGACTTTTCTTTCTGACTGCAGGTTATTGTTAAAAGGAAAAGCAAATGGTACTTGGCCAGTGGCTATCCTAGACATATGACTGGAGATTCAAGCAACTTCGTAAAACTAGAAAAACAAAAAGGAGAAAATGTTATATGGTGGGAACAGTAAAGGAAAAATTATTGGACATGGAATAGTGAGGATTGGAAGTTTAATCATCAACAATGTTTCCTTGGTAAAAGATTTGAATTATAATCTTTTGAGCATAAGCCAACTATGTGATATAGGATTTAGAATCAATTTCCAAGAAGATGTTTGTTCTGGAGTTAGTCGAGATTTATCTCAATCTTTCATTGGGCGAAGACACGTCAATATTTATCTTCTAGACATAAGTCTAGAGAGCTCTCAATGTCTTATTTCAATTCAAGATAAAGCATATCTCTGGCATCACAAGCTTGGACATGTGAGTATGAAATAGATTGCTAAAATTTCATCTAAGAAACTGGTTTGAGGTCTTCCTAAAATGGTTTACCAGAAGTCTGAGCTATGTACTCCATGTATCTTGGGAAAACAGGTTAGAAGCTCTTTTAACCCTATAAATCAAGTTTCTACTAATTGCGTCTTGCAGCTTCCTTATATGGATCTCTTTAGAGTAACTAGAATATAGAGCATTGGTGGTAAGAAATATTGTTTGGTAGTTGTGGATGATTATTTAAGATTTACTTGGGTTTTCTTCTTGGCAAATAAAATCGAAACCTTCTCATATTTTTTAAAGTTTGCTAAGAAAGTTCAAAATGATAAAGGTTATGTCATTTCGAACATAAGGACTGATCATGGGGAAGAATTAGAAAATCAAGACTTTGCAAATTTTTGTGACGAGAATGGTCTTCAACATGTTTTCTCCTCTCCATATATTCTAGAACAAAATGGAGGTGTAGAAATGAAAAATAGATCGCTACATGAGATGGCCAGAATTCTTCTTGTTTTTGGGTAGAAGTAGTCTCTACTACCTGTTATTTAATCAACAAGGTATTTTTAAGGCCTATCTTAGATAAGACTCCCTATAAAGTGTATAAAGGGAAGAAGCCAAATATCTCTTATTTTCATGTGTTTGGTTGCAAGTGCTTTATTTTGAAGAATGGAAATGATCGGCCAGAAAAATTTGAAGAAAGATCGAATGAAGGAATATTTTTTGGTTACTCTACTTCAAGCAAAGCTTATAGGGTCTTCAAAGAAGAATACACAAACTGTTGAAAAATCCATAAAAATGTTAGATTTCAAAAAAGTATTTAGAACCAACAAGATTAGACTCAACTTGAAGAGTCTGAACTAGTTTCAGACTTAATAAAGTCCGATTCCCCTGAGGTACTTTAGTCTTCTAGTGATCAAAGTCAAGCAGAACAAAAGTTAGAAGAATCGAAGAAAACAAATGATCAGCAAATCCTTACATGAAATGACAAACCTACCAGTAACTGGAAGCACAAATCAAGCCATCCTAAAGAACTCATCCTTGGCAATATAGAAGAAGGAATCTGTACTAGATCCAAAGCAAAAGGAGACTCAAGTGCACTAGCACTTATTTCTAAAATAGAACCTAAAGGAGTAGAAGAAGCGTTATCTGATGAAAGCTGGATATAAGCAATGCAAGAAGAACTCTTACAATTCAGTATTAATGATGTCTGGGAGCTAGTTCCAAAACTGAAGGAAAATATGTGATTAGAACAAGGTGGGTGTTTAGAAATAAGATGGATGAAAAGGGCAAAGTAATAAGGAACAAAGTAAGGCTTGTTGCAAAATGTTATACTTAAGAGGAATGAATAGACTATGATAAGACATATGCATCTATTGCCAGGTTAAAGCCATTAGAATATTGCTTGCATATGCGTGTTTTCATAATTTTTAGGTTATTCTAGATGGATGTCAAAAGTGCTTTTCTAAATGGATTCATACAAGAAGAAGTCTTTGTGGAACAACCACTAGGATTTGAAGATTTCAGAAAACCAAATTGACTTTAACCCTAATCTTACTCTCAAAGCCCTCACTTCTTTTGATATTCTCTCACATCCTCTGCAAAAGTTCTCACTCAATCAAACACGAACATGTCATCGAACTCCTCCAAGTCTGCTTCGATGTCCTATAAGAGGAATTCCTCTTATATTGCTAGTCATGAGCCTCAATTTGTCCCTGAAGTCCAACGCATTTTGATCTCACCGGGGATGATTCGCCTCGAAGCTCGACTTGCCAATTAGTGGAAGAGGAAGTTACTCAGGAAGCAACTCCTATTTCGGTAAGAAAGCCTGAGGTACTTTTAAAACATTATGACTTTTTGAGAAAGGGAGGAAGTCCCATGGATTTCATAAGTTCTTTCTCGAAAGAAAATAGTTATGGAAATGAAACCCAGTTTTTGAGAGCCATGGAGAACTTAGGACTGGTAGAGGCTGGAAGAGTGGAAAAGGAATTCTCAAATTATCCTGGTGATCCTTGCTTTAGCATAGAGGGTCAAACTGAGAGCAAAAAGAAAGACGATGGTGAAAGGGTTTTCAAAAAATTTCAACCAAAAATGGGTGTTGTTGCAAAAATCGTTGGAGAAAAAAGGAAGTTGTTTCATTCAAAGGACCATAAGAAAGTTTTCTTTTAGATGCTAAACAGGGGGGTCATCAACCCTCGTATCGTGGATTTTGATTTTTTGGATTTCATCAAAGTGAACTTGAGAGAAAAGTTTGCCAAGCTTCAGATGGAGAGGTTCTGTGTGGAGACATCCGATGCCTACCCCGAATTGACAACTTACTTTTATTCCAACTCGTCTATCTTGGATTACTCACATTCAATTTACTATGAGTGATAAAGTGTTTGATGTTGATGTTAATTTGTTGGCTGACGTTTTAGGGGTAGAAATAAGTGGATTCTTGCCCATTAACATGTCAAACGAGCAGATCACCAAGTTTCTGGTGAGGGACAGGATTCCTAGGGGAAGCATTACTCACTTTAGGATGTCCGCTTCTAATATTTTGCTGCACAAAATCGTCATCAACTGCATCGGACCTAAGGCTGCTTCAAAAATTGATGTTTCTAGATTCAAAGCAAAAATGATGTGGGCCATTTGCAATGGTGTTGCTTTCTCACTCCCTCACACAATCCTATTGCACTTGTACAGAATTGTCATGGAAGGGAAGGGACAACTACCATACACGGCACTGGTAACTAGACTCTTCCAATACTTTCAAATTCAACTGCCATCCAAGTTTTGCTCTAGAACCATTGTCCCCATGCAAATCGGACTGAAAATGATTTCAAAAATGAGATTAAGGGATCTCTCTAGAGCCTTGACATTTTTGAAGAAGGAATTTGCTAGCAAAGTCAAGCCAAGATCTACTATTTGAGAAGAAGTGCAAAAGGAAAGGTGTTGTCTCAAGAACACCAAAAATAAAACGACATATTCTTCTCTAGGATGAAGAAGAGGAAGATGATGAAGACGAGACCATCTCTGCTATTGCCTTGCATGATCTTGGAGGTATAGCTGATTTCAAGGAAGACGAAGAGGATGAAAACGAGAAAGAACTAGATGAAGAAAGTGATGATGAAGAAACTGAAGTGAAAGAGAGTGAGGATGATGACTCAGATCATGAAGAAGGAGATGCCAATGTGAACAAGGAACATGAAGACACTGACAAGGAAATAGAAGATACAAGGGAAATTGATGCCCAAGATGTTGGGTAGATGGGAACTGGTAGACAAACCCGTGCTAGAAGAGAAGGAGTTCGGGAATGAGAAGTTATTTCTCAGACTGAAACCACCAAGACAACGGAAGTAGGTGAGAAAACTCCTCTTATTGAGCCAACTACTAGTGATGGCATAAGTCGATCTCCTCTAGATGCTGAAGATATTTATGCATCTCATTTCCTTGAAGTCTCATTTAAGGGTTAGGACAAAGAAGCTAATGTTCAGGGGGAGCAACAAATTTCACATGATCAGGTTGATGTTCCTTCACCTTTGAATACTCCACCAACACAATTTACAGAAGCTAGTGCCCAAATAGAACCGGAATCCAACTATTCTTGGATAGTAGAACTCCTCTTAGAGATTAAGGCATAGCAATATGCGATGGAGTTTGAAATCTAGAAGTTGCATGCTGCTCTCGGTACTACCTCATAATCTCTCATGGAAATGTACAATCTCTTGATGCTCAAGTCTAGACTTTGAATAAGCAAGCATCGCAGAATCTGGCAAAAGTTGAGACTGATTATCATCAGTGCCTGACTAAGCTTAAGGAGACTGTGGAGACCTTGGAGGATTTTCGATTTGTTTGTGTTCCTAGACAACCCTGATCCTTTTTGACCCAACCTCTTTTTATGATTATTTGATTTTTTTTTTTTTGCTGTTGACAAAATGGGGGAGAGTTTATGCAGATTGAAGCTTCGACTTGGTGCATTGTGTTTGACTTGTGTTTGACTTTTTCTTTACTGGTGTGGTTCATGCAGACTTTTGATTGATGTGTTTGGTGGATGCAGACTATGTGTATTTTGTGCCCGACTTTATTGTGTTTACTATCGGTTATCTCTATCAATTATCATGTGTTGCTAAAGTGTTATTTTGCAGGATAACTTTCATATTATGCTTAAATTTGCATGAAAGTTTTGTCACCATAAAAAAATGGGGAGATTATTGAGAAAACTCTTATCAAGTTTTGAAGTTGACAAAACTTTCTTGTTCTTACTCTTATTCCAGAAGTGTTGAAGTTCGTAGTCATATCGCTGACTCTTGTTAAAGTCTATTTATTCCAAATGTCTTTCCCAGTCTAACGTGATCCAGACTAAAACCAAGTCTAGAACGAAAATATAATCAGACTAAGGATTATTGATCTATGACAAGGATTCAATATGAACGTTATAGAGATATATATCTTTAATATCTGGCTTTTTGGCAAAAAATCTCACTTATCTTTTATGGATTTATTTATAAAATCAATCACGAATTGATGAAATCAATCTTGAAGACAAGTTCCTTTTTAGGAAGCATCTACTCATGAAAACCTAGATTCTGATTGTATGGGCGACCAAAATATATTGAATTTTCATCTCAACCTTCAAACGGCTACAAGATTTCCTTAATCGATTTTGTCCAACGAATTGATTGGAAGAAATTTCTTTGGAGAATGCTAATGGCTAGAAAGGCGTAGATGAGTATTTAAGGAGGTCATTTAGTCCATTTGAGATAGTGTGTGAAAATTGAAATTCCAAAGTTTGAGGCCTTTTCAACCACTTGTTCTTCAATGACAACACTTACAAATTGTATTCAAGAGAGAAAAACACAAGAAGAGTGACTTAGTGAGAGAAAATGAAATATTCCACTGAGTGTTTGCACTCAAAACATTGTACTTCTCTATTGATACTTTAGTGAATTTTAGCCAGAAGGTTGTCGGCATGGGAGAGTGGATGTAGGCTTGATCTAAGTCGAACCACTATAAATCTCGTGTACAATTTTCTCTTCAAATTTTTCTATTGATACGTAGGCTTAACTCTTTTCAGCTTTATTCATTGTAATCTTTTTCTAAACTTCTCAAACTTTTAAACCATCTTTATTTGATACTTCAGAAGTCCGGGGGAACTTTCGGTTAGGATTTTGACTCTTCCTCGACTTTGCTTGTAATATGACTTATTATGCATTTATTTGCTTGATAATTTTTAAACACCTATTCACCCCCTTCTAGGTGGTAATATTAGTATTTTCACCTTTGACCAAAACAACTTCCCTTTTTCTCCAATGATTTCTGCAGCAACACCCATTTTGGGTTGAAAATTTTTGAACACCCTTTCATCATCGTCTTCCTTTTTGCTCTCGGTCTGACCCTCTATGCCAAAGCGAGGATCAATAGGAAAATTTGAAAATTCCTTTTCTGCTCTTCCATTCCAGCCTCTAGTAGCCCTAAGTTTTCCATGACTCTCAAGAACAAGGTTTCGTTCTCGTAGCCATTTTCTTTCAAGAAAGAACTTGTAAAATCCATGGAACTTCCACCCTTTTTCAAAAACTCATAATGCTTTAGAAGTACCTCAGGCTTTCTTACCGAAATAGGAATTGCTTTTTGAGTAACTTTTTCTTCCACTGATTGTTGAGTCGTGCTTCAAGGCGTATCATCCCCCGTGAGATCAAAGTGCGTCGGACCTTCAGGGACAAACCAAGGCTTGTGACTAGCAATATGAGAGGATTTCCTCTGATAGGACATCGAAGTAGACTTGGAGGACTTTGATGACATGTTCGTGTGTGATCGAGTGAGAAATTTTGCAAATAATGTGAGAGTAGATCTAGAGAAACGAGGGTTTGAGAGTAAGATTAGGGTTTGAAGAGAGCTTGGTTATCTTAAAGAGAGTCGAAGATTTTATTTAAAGAAAATGAATTAGGGCAACCAAACGGGCACAAAAAGAAACTTTTGTTTTTAAAATTTAAAAATATTACTATAAATTTTTTTTGAAAAATTAATTCCGAAAAATCAGTAGAGATATGACAATTTCCAAAAATATAAAAAACAAGCAATAATTTGAGAGTAATCATACATGTTCAAGAAGGAAAGAAACTTACGTGCCAAATTTGAAATAAAACTACCTGAGTTTGCAAGACTTTTAGAAGGATGTATCTTCATAGGTTGAACTAATGAGTTTTTGTGACATCCGGATTTCACCGGACCTTGAGTACGTAACAGTTCGTGACTGGTCGACAAGTATGTCGTCGGACTACGCTGTCGGCACCACTTGTGGATGCCGTTTCGTCACCACTCTCACCATATTGAAACGTCATGTTTCGTCATGTTCTCGTGATAGCACCTCATCTAGAAATTTCTTCATGCGATGTCGCTCGCAGGGCTAACATCTTCGGCATTGATACCTTACCAAGTGAGCTTTTCATACATGCGGAGATGTAGACCTCTGAAACTTCAGTCACATTAGACCATGCATTCCCATCCAAGACCATGCAAAGTCAAGGCCGGTTCTCCACAACTGAATGGCAAAAAGGGAAATAAAGGCTTCAACAATGCTGGCGAAGAAGGCCACGCTCACGTCCATTTGGGGGTCAACAAAGGAGGATATTTGACCACCTAATAGCCCTAAATAAGTTGCCTTTCCCCCATGCACGTACGGAACCATGTAAACCCTCTCTCTCGCCATCCAACCGGTCAACAAAAGGGAAGATTTGACCAGCTGAAGCCACGTTTCCTCTTCCTTCGGTGGCAAGCAGAGGGAGTCCTTGGAGTGCTTTGTGGCCACGTTCCTGCATGAAGGAACCAGCTGTCTCGGCAAAGGGAGAGAAACCATCATGCGAAACCTCGTTTTCACCCAGCTTCCTTCGCCCCTTGCTGCCATCGGATAGAGAAGATTGTTGATCCAATTAGTCCACCATCGGAAGAAACGAGGCAAACAGAAGACCTCATTCTCTCTCGGCGTGTGGCATCCCAAAATTCAAGACAACCTCTAGATGTATTAAAGCTCATGATTAGGTAATGAAATTACCTATGGTTTATGCTTTAGCCATTGATTTTCTCTTAATACCAAGTGTTATATGCTTGTGTTCATGAGTTTTTAAAATTAGTATTATAGGATAAATAAATAAGAAGAATTTATTCTTGGCTAAGCACCTCATGGATTTAATCCCTATAGATTAAATGTTACAAGATTTTGGCCATATGAAATTTAAAAAAAACTATAAAAGAAAGAATTAAAAGTGAATTATTAAAAGTAAAAATTGGGGTTTAATTAGGCTTGGGCCTTAGGCCCAAGAGCATGGACTTTGATGGGCCAAATGGCCGGCCCATTGAAGCCCAAAGAGGAGCTGTCGTCGGCCACAAGGGGGAGAGGCCGGCCCACTTCTTCCAACCCATCTTGCCCAAGCCCATCTTGCATGTGTCTTCCTCCAAAGTGGCAAAAAGAAGGCCCATCATTGGCCATTGGGGAGCTAATCATTCCTAATGATGAGTTTTGGGGAAACCAAAGAGGAAGGGAGAGTGGCCGGTTGAGGGGTGTCGCCCAAGCCAAAGAGAAGAGAGGGAGAGAGAGAGGGACCGAGAGAGGAAGAAGGAGCCGCTCGCCGTTCGTCTGCCTGTCACCGTCCGTTCGCTCGCCCGTGTGCTGTCGTTCGCTTGATCTTAGAGGCAAGTTAGGATCCATTTTCTACTCTTGCATGTGTGTTTTGCATGTGTGTTTGGAATGGTGTTGAATCTTGGGTGTTTAGGAGTGAGAAACCGAATCTAGTGTGTTTTGTTTTTGAAATAGCTTGCTGTTTTCGTGTATACCGCCTGACCCAGAATATTGTAGAGGCTTGCATGCATGTTTTGAGTTGTATTTTGACTTCTATTCCTTCATGAAAGTTGTAGAAAACATCTCAAAGTATAACATATTAAAATTTGAGACAAAAAGGTTGAGTTTTAAGGGGTGAAACCCTTCTTCTACGAGGACACTAGATCTGGAACTGCTTGGATGACCTCTTGGTGGTTTTGTGGGTTGCATGTTACTTTTTACCACAAATATCCCTTCGACTTCTTCATGAAAGCTGTAGAGAACATCCTAAAGACTAACATACGCAAATTTTAGATAAAATGAGCAAGTTTAGCGTAGTTAAACGATTTTCTTTTGAGGATTGTAAATCTGGAAATACGGTACTGGACACTCGAGAGTTCTTAGACCAATATGGTGACTATTCTTTGAGAATATCACCTATATCCCTTAATTAAAGTTGTATGGGACCTCTTGAGCCAAAACATATCAAAATTTCAGAGGAAACGAAGAAAGATAAGTAGGCGGAAAACCTCGATATTTCGGAGATAGTCTAACACTGGACTGTTCGGTACTAGAAACAGAACTTCGAGCGTCTATAGAAAATTATCTTGAACGAATCTGGCCTAGATGTTTGCATGAAAAATATACCTTGGGTTCTTGAATATAACCTGGTAAAATTTCATAATTTTTAAGGTCATTCCGATATTTGAATCGAAATATTTCAAAAACTGCGCAATCTGACTTTGTCCGAATTTGCATGTTGTAATGTGTGAACTATATCTTCTTTGTGTGAAGCTCTTTTGGGCATGTGTTCTTCATGAAATTGTTACCTTTATGTCTTGTCTAGTACATGTCTCTGATTTTGTGATTTTTGAAAATCATATGGATATTTAATTTAAATTTTTCCAAAATTGTGCAAGCTGGAATTTAGTAAATTTCAAAAAGGCATGATATATGGACTATTCTAAGTTGTATGGACTCCATGGATTGTATTGTCATTAGTGATTGTATCTTGCTGCATGTATGATGATGATTGGAAATGCATATATGAATTAAAATGATGAAAAGTGATCTTGTTTGCCATTACATCATATGCCATGCTGATTTTTGAGACATAAATGGTGAACATGAATTAAGATAAATGATGAAGGCTATTGGAGGTGAGTTGATAATGCCTTGGGAGTGTCGAGATGCCTGGGATGGGGGGTGCGATTGCCCGGTGGATGCTTGGATTATGTATTGAGATACATGCCCGAAGATGTCCTCGGGAGTTTCGAGATGCCGTGATGAATGGTTGCGGATGCTAGAAGGGAAGCCTCGGAGGCCTTTTTGCCGGAGGGATGCCTCGTGATGCCAATTGGGATGCGAGATGCCCGGAATGTGGGGGTGCCGAATGCCTGGTGGTGTGTATGCTGGAGGTTTCTCACGATGCCAAGTTGGGGTGCGAGTGATAATGTGGGATGCAATTATTGATCCCAGGAAAGAGGGATGTGGTGATCAAATTGAAAGATAAAAAGTGGAAATTGATCATGCATATGATATGATGATGATCACCTATGGCATGATGCATGATGATGATATGATGATGATCACTTATGGATGATGACATGCATATATGATATGATGATGACATATGATATGATGATGATATATGTGTGACATGACGATGATCATGATATGTTGATGGTATGATGGCATGCATATATGACATGATGATGATCACCTATGGCATGATATATGCATGACATGATGAGGATCACCTATGGCATGATGATACGTGTATCACATGATAGTGATGAGTACATGAGGATGTATGTACATATGGTATGATGACATATGCATGGCTGCAAGGTAAGTTATGCTTGGATGCATGAATTGCATGTACTATGTTATGATTGTATTGTGTGATGCATTGAGTGGTTTATTGGATCTTTTACCTGCTGAGTGGCTGTACTCACCCTTTCGGGGACCAACATTTCAGATTAGAAAGATGCCACTCCCTACCATTACGCGAGGCACTTTCTATGGCCTTCCATCGGATGTAGAGGTAGAGTCTACAGAGATCGACTGTGTTACCATCCCTGGACTAACATATGTGCGAGTGCGAGTGCTGGTTATGTACGACATAGGCCTAACTGAGGGCCCTGTCATCCAGGAGTTTCTGTCTGTTCATGTCCGCCGAGATGGAGTGTTTAGGAGGATGTTGCCGCCACCACCGCCCGACGCACTAGGATGGGTCTGATAGCCACGTGAGGGATAGAGAGCTGATGTCTCTTTTTGGGAGTAGCCGCTGTTGTTAGATGGAGAATGTCACATGATCACTTTAGGGGTCGGAATATCATTTTGGGATGTGGCCAAGCGTAGCTAAAAATCTTGGCTTTCTTTTGTTGTATCGACCCGAGAAAATCCATCTTGAAATATGTAAATAAAAGTGGTCCAGCTTTATCTTTTCCTATGGAAATTAGTGGTGTGCATTGTATCATGATTGTTGAAGGGAGAGATGGTGATATTAAATTATGCTTCCGCTTATAAGTTGCACTGGGACCGTTTTTAAAAAAGAAAAAAAAAAGCCTATGAACTACGACGCTTCTACTAAGAGATGTAACTAGTATTCATTAGGTCTAGCGATAGGTAACTGTGGTGACCTTAGGTGGTTTAGGGGTGCCACAGCCGCCCTTTTTGGTATTAGAGCGAATAGTTATGAGTTGGAGTAATAAGGAGCCTCATTTGGAAATTGAGGAAGATGATAAAAATGCACACCATAGGATATAAAACGGAATAATTGATTAACTCTGAATAACGGGTGATGAGTAGTCACTCGTAAATCCCTAGTAGTTTATTTTGAGTTGTCTTTAGGTACCAGTAACATGTATATGTTACTTATGTAGTAGTAGTTGTTGTTTTGAAGGGAGACAGTGAGTCTCAGATTATTCATGAGGCAATGCTTGGAAATTGCAGGAAAGTCATGGTGCGAGCTGGAAGTGCTCATCCATCGAGGGCTGAAGCCTCTGCTGCAAGGGCTGAACCCCGAATGGAAGACATCCTGCAGGCATTGGCCAATATTGGAAATCTGATGGAAAGACAAGCACAGCAACAACCTGGAGCAGAACGCCGTACTCAAGGGTTGGTGGAGCAGTTTTTGAAGTTGAAGCCACCTAAGTTCAATGGAATGGGAAGTCCTGAGGAGGCGGAACATTGGATTGATGGAATGGAACAAATTTTCAGGTTGTTGGACTGCAATGATGCTGAGAAAATAACTTTGGTAGAGTACCAGCTGGAGGGAAATGCAAAGTTTTGGTGGAGAGCTTTGAGGGACACCATCTTCCCACCAGGTACTGAGGTTAACTGGGAAGAGTTTGTGAGAGCTTTCAACAGAAAGCATTTTTCTGACTGTGCTAAGGATAGGAAAATTACAGAATTTGTTCAACTAGAACAAAAGGAGCTGACAATAGACCAGTATGAGGCTAGATTTTATGAACTGTCTAGATATGCTCCTAGGTTAATTGAGGATCAAGAAGAGAAGGCTAAGAGGTTTCTGAAAGGGTTGAGGAATGATATCAGGAAACAACTAGTGCCTTTGAACATAAGAGATTATAATGAGATCTATGAAAGGGCACAGTTGGTGGAGCAGGAGCTGGTGAGAGAGCGATAAGAGTTTAAGAAACAGCTGAACTTTAATGATGTGAGAAGGGGTAAGAGACCCTACTCTAGTCAAGGTCAGACTTGGAATGTGAAGAAAAAGAGCAATTTTGGAAGTTTTGGGGGAGCAAGAAATGGCCTGAATATAGGGAAAGCACCCTATAGCCTGATGTTTGTCAAAGGTGTAATGGGCGACATGGCCCAGGACCTTGCAATGGACAACTAAAATGTTTTGGTTGTGGACAAGTGGGCCATCTTAGGAGAAGTTGCCCACAAGAAAGGTCACAAATGAGTGTTGGCTCGGTGCGATAGGGACAACAGAGTACGGTTAGATCAAACCTTTCAAGGAATCCTCAGAGGCCACCAACACAAGGAAGGGTGTATGCGGTCACCCAAGAGGAAGCGGAAGCTTCCAAAAACGTTATCTCAGGTACGATCCTTATAAATGGTAAAAAGGCATATGCATTGTTTGATACGGGTGCTACGCATTCGTTTGTGTCTAAAAGATATAGACATTTGAGTAAAATAGAAGTTATGCCTCTTGAGATGCCTCTTTGTGTTTCCACGCCTTTAAAGAATATGGTATTTTCTACATTGGTGTGTAGAAATTGTAAAATATCAATGGGAGGAAAGGACATGGAAACAGACTTGGTTGAAATGGCTATGTATGATTTTGATGTTATTATAGGAATGGATTGGTTTCGTAAATATCGGGCCTAAATGGATTGTTATAGAAGAGTGATTCAATTCACCTTACCTGATCAATCTAGTTGTGAATTTTTAGGAGGTCAGACCCACCTACCTATAGCACTTATTTCCGTGATAGAAGCCTGTGCATTACTTGACAAGGGATGCCAAGGATACCTGGCCATAGTTAAAGATTATACTAGGGAGGAGCCTAAACTTGAGGAAGTTCGAGTGGTTAATGAATTTCAAGATGTATTTCCTGAGGAGTTGCCTAGATTACCACCAGAGCGGGAAGTTGAGTTTGAAATTGAATTAATGCCTGGAACAGGACCAATATCTAAAGCCCCATATAGGATGGCCTTAGTCGAGTTGAAGGAATTAAAGGTGCAACTACAAGAGTTGCTTGACAAAGAATTCATTAGGCCAAGTGCTTCACCTTGGGGTGTATTAGTCTTGTTTGTGAAAAAGAAAGATGGATCGATGCGCTTGTGCATTGACTATAGGCAACTGAATCAAGTGACCATTAAAAATAAATATCCTTTGCCTAGAATTGATGACCTATTTGACCAACTCCAAGGAAGTTCGGTCTTCTCTAAGATTGACTTAAGGTCGGGATACCATCAGCTAAGAATTAAGAAAGAGGACATTCCTAAGACTGCGTTTAGGACTCGTTATGGACATTATGAGTTCCTGGTTATGCCATTTGGATTGACTAACGCGCCGGCTGCATTTATGGATCTAATGAATAGGGTATTTAAGCCTTATTTAGACCAGTTTGTGATTGTTTTTATTGATGATATTTTGGTATATTCAAGAGGGCCTAAAGAGCATGAACAACATCTAAGGATAGTTTTGCAAACCTTGAGAGATCATAAGTTGTATGCCAAATTTAGCAAGTGTGAATTTTGGCTAGACCAGATAATATTTTTAGGGCATGTGGTGTCAGGAGAAGGAATTGCAGTAGACCCGGCAAAAGTTGAAATGGTAATAAATTGGCCGAGACCGACGACACCTACTGAAATACGGAGTTTCTTAGGATTGGCTGGTTATTATAGGAGGTTTATTGAAGGATTTTCACGATTGGCAGGTCCTTTAACTAAATTGACCCGAAAGAATGTGAAGTTTGAATGGAATGGGGAATGTGAAAGGAGTTTCCAGGAGCTTAAAAGGAAATTGACCTCGGCTCCAATCCTGACTATACCGACTGGATCGGATGGTTTTACAGTGTATAGTGATGCATCTCACAAAGGACTAGGATGTGTTCTAATGCAGCATGGCAAGGTCATAGCCTATGCATCTAGACAATTAAAACCCCATGAACTGAACTACCCAACGCATGATTTAGAGCTAGCAGCTATAGTGTTTGCATTGAAGATATGGAGACACTATTTATATGGGGAAAAGTTTGAGATTTATACGGATCATAAGAGCTTGAAATATCTGTTCTCACAAAAGGAGTTGAACATGAGACAAAGGAGGTGGATGGAGTTGTTAAAGGATTATGATTGTGAGATACGATACCATCCAGGGAAGGCGAATAAGGTAGCGGATGCTCTTAGTCGTAAGTCAGCTATGGAGATGGCAAGTTTAAGAATGGTGGAATGGAGCTTATTAAAGTCTGTAGCAGACTCAGAGTTTAAATTGGAAATGGATTGTCTTACTGGTATGCTTAGTGCATTAAGAATTGAACCCGAGATTATTCAAATGAAAGATGCAGTGTCTTTAGAGAAAAGACCAGAATTTCATGTCTCTAAAGATGGAGTGGTAAGATGTCAAAGACGACTTTGTGTTCCCGACAATGAAGAGATAAAGAAGGAAATTTTGTCGGAGGCACACAGGAGTAACTACAGTGTTCATCCAAGTAGTACAAAGATGTATAGGAACTTGCGTCAGCAATTTTGGTGGAATGGTATGAAAGCAAATGCGGCTAAGCACGTTTCTCAATGTTTGACGTGCCAGCAAGTAAAAGCGAAGCATCGCAAACCCGCAGGACTTTTGATACCGTTAGACATACCAGAATGGAAATGGGAACATATAACAATGGATTATGTGCAAGGATTACCAAGGACATCAAGTGGTCATGACTTTATTTGGGTAATAGTATACAGCTTAACCAAGTCTGCTCATTTCCTAGCAGTTTGCATAGACTACCCAATGGATAAATATGCGAATCTATATGTAGGTCAAGTGGTACGCCTACATGTTGTTCCAGTAACTATTACCTCAAATCGGGATTCAAGGTTTACTTCGAACTTTTGGCAAAGTCTTCAAATTGCCTTAGGGACTAAACTCCAATTTAGTACTGCTTTTCACCCTCAAACAGATGGACAAACAGAAAGAGTAATCCAGACATTAGAGTATATGTTGAGGGCTTGTGTAATTGATTTCGAAGGAAATTGGGATGAAAGATTGCATTTGGTGGAATTTGTATATAATAATAATTTTCAGAAAAGTATAGACATGGCTCCCTATGAAGCATTATATGGAAGGAGATGTAGGACTCCTGTTTGTTGGAATGAACTAGTTGAAAAGAAATTGACAGGACCTGAAACGGTACAAGTTACCACTGAAGCTGTTGAAATTATCAGGAAAAGACTTAAAACAGCTCAAAGTAGACAAAAAGACTACGCAGATAGGCATAGAAGGCCTTTGGAATTTAATGTGGGAGATCATGTATTCTTGAAAGTATCTCCAATGAAAGGGATATCTCGATTTGGAATGAAGGGTAAGTTAAGCCCTAGATTTGTTGGACCTTTTGAAATACTTGAAAGAATAGGAGATGTAGCTTATCGTTTGGCGCTGCCTCCTAAGTTGGGAAATTTGCATGATGTGTTTCATGTATCAATGCTAAGAAAGTACCAGTCGGATCCTGGTCACATACTCGATCATGAAGCCATCAAAGTGGATGAGAAAGTGAGGTACATTGAAGAACTGTGCAGGTATTGGATCGGAAGGAACAAATTCTCAGGACCAAGAGAATCCCATTGGTTAAGGTATTATGGCGACATCATGATATGGAAGAAGCCACATGGGAAAGTGAAGATCAGATGAAGGAAAAGTACCCCTACTTGTTTCAAAAGGACATGAGTAACGTTTAATTTCGAGGACAAAATTCTCTAAGGATGGGAGAATTGTGGCATCCCAAAAAAAAAATTCAAGACAACCTCTAAGACGTATTAAATCCCATGATTAGGTAAAGAAATTACCTATGGTTTAGGCTTTAGCCATTAGTTTTCTTTTAAGACTAAGTGTTATATGCTTGTGTTCTTGAGTTTTTAAAATTTGCATTATAGGATAAATTAATAAGAAGAATTTATTCTTAGCTATGCACCTCATAGATTTAATCCCTATAGATTAAATGTTACAAGATTATGGCCATATGAAATTGAAAATTTGGAATCTATAAAAGAAAGAATTAAAAGTGAATTATTAAAAGTAAAATTGGGGTTTAATTAGGCTTGGGTCTTAGGCCCAATAGCATGGACCTTTGATGGGCCAAAAGGCCGGCCCATTGAAGCCCAAGGAGAAGTTGTCGTCGGCCACAAGGGGGAGAGGCCAGCCCAATTATTCCAAGCCCACTCCCAAGCACATCTTGCCTGTCTTGCCAAATGGCAAAAAGAAGACCCCATGCATTGGCCATTGTGGGTGGCTACTAATCATGACGAATGATGGAGTTTAGGGGAAACCAAAAGGAGAGAGAGAGGGATAGTGGGGGTTGTCGTCCAAGCCAAAGAGAGAGAAGAGGAGTTGAGAAAGAGAGAGAGAGAGGGACCGAGAGAGGAAGAAGGAGCCGCTCGCCGTCCGTCCGTCGCCGTCGTCCGTCCGTTTCGCCGCCCGTGTGCTGTCGTTTGCTTGATCTTAGAGGCAAGTTAGGATCCATTTTCTACTCTTGCATGTGTGTCTTGCATGTGTGTTTGAAATGGTGCTGAAATTCGGGTGTTTAGGAGTGAGAAACCGAAGCTAGTGTGTTTTGTTTTTGAAATAGCTTGCTGTTTTCGTGTAAACCGCCTGACCCAGAATATTGTAGAGGCTTGCATGCGTGTTTTGAGTTGGATTTTGACTTTGATTCCTTCATGAAAGTTGTAGAAAACATCTCAAAGTATAACATAATAAAATTTGAGACAAAATGGTTGAGTTTTAAGGGGTGAAACCCTTCTTCTACGAAGACACTAGATCTGGAACTGCTTTGTCGACCTCTTGGTGGTTTTGTGTGTTGCATGTTGCTTTTTACTGAGAATCTCACTTCGACTTCTTCATAAAAGTTGTAGAGAACATCCTAAAGACTAACATACTCAAATTTGAGGTAAAATGAGCAAGTTTAGCCTAGTGAAACGATTTTCTTTTGAAGACGGTAAATCTGGAAATACGGTACTGGACACCTGAGATTTCTTAGACTTATATGGTGACTATTCTTTGCGAATATCACTTAGATCCATTAATTAAAGTTGTATGGGACCTCTTGAGCCAAAACATATCAAAATTTCAGAGGAAACGAAGAAAGATAAGTAGGCGGAACCTCGATATTTCAGAGATAGCCACACTGGACTGTTTGGTAGTAGGAACAGGAACTTCGAGCGTCTATAGAAAATTATCTAGAACGAATCTGGCCTAGATGTCTTCATGAAAAATCTACCTTAGGGTCTTGAATATAACCTGGTAAAATTTCAGAATTTTTGGAGGTCATTCGAATATTTTAATCGAAATATTTCAAAAACTACGCAATCTGACTTTGTCCGAATGTTGCATGTTGTAATGTGTGAGCTATATCGCTTTGTGTGAAGCTCTTTTGGGCATGTGTTCTGCATGAAACTGTTACCTTTATGTCTTATCTAGTACATGCTCTGATTTTGTGATTTTTGAGGATCATATGGATATTTAATTTAAATGTTTTCCAAAATTGTGCAAGCTGGAATTTAGTAAATTTCAAAAAGGCATGATATATGGACTATTCTAAGTTGTATGGACCCCATGGATTGTATTGTCATTAGTGATTGTATCTTGCTGCATGTATGATGATGATTGGAAATGCATATAAGAATTAAAATGATGAAAGTGATCTTGTTTGCCATTACATCATGTGCCATGCTGATTTTGAGACATAAATTGGTGAACATGAATTATGATAAATGAGGAAACTGTTAGAGGCAGTTGATAATGCCCTGGGAGTGTCAGGATGCCTGGGATGGGGGGTGCCGGATGCCCGGATTGTATTGAGATACATGGCCGGATGTCCTCGGGAGTTTCGAGATGCCCGGAATGGTTGGGTGCCGGAAGCCTCGGAGGTTTGTGCCCGAGGGGATGCCTCGTGATGCCAGTTGGGATGCGAGATGCCCAGAATGTGGGGGTGCCGGATGCCCGGTGGTGTGTGCCGGAGGTTTTTCTCGCGATGCCAGGTTGGGGTGCGAGTGATAAAGTATCTTGGGATGCAAGGATCCCGATGCTAGGAAAGAGATGTGGTGATCAAAATTGAAAGATAAAAGTGGAAATTGAATCATGCATATATGATATGATGATGATGATGCATGATATATGATGAGTGACATGATGATGATGGTGATGCATATGATGATAATGGTACATATGATATGATGATGATATGTGTGTGACATGACGATGATCACCCATGTCATGATGATGTGTGTGTGACATGACGATGATCACCCATGGCATGATGATATCTGTGTGACATGATGATGATCACCTATGGCTTGATGATACGTGTATAGCATGATAGTGATGAGTACATGAGGATGTATGTACATATGGTATGATGATTTATGCATGGTTGCAAGGTAAGTTATGCTTGGATGCATGAATTGCATGTACTATGCTATGATTGTATTGTGTGATACATTGAGTGGTTTATTGGATCTTTTACCTGCTGAGTGTCTGTACTCACCCTTTCGAGGACCAACATTTCAAATTAGAAAGATGCCGCTCCCTACCATTATGCGAGGCACCTTCTATGGCCTTCCATCGGATGTAGATGTAGAGTGTACAGAGATCGACTGTGTTACCATCCCTGGACTGACATATGTGTGAGTGCGAGTGCTAGTTATGTACGGCGTAGGCCTAGCTGAGGGCCCTATCATCCAGGAGTTTCTGTCTATTCATGTCCGCCGAGATGGAGTGTGTAAGGGGATGTTGCCGCCACCACCGCCCGACGCACCAGGATGGGTGTGATGGCCGCGTGAGGGATAGAGAGCTGATGTCTCCTTTTGGAACTAGCCGTCACTGTTAGATGAAGAATGTCACGTGATCACTTTAGGGGTCGGAATATCCTTTTGGGATGTGGCCAAGTGTAGCTAAAAATCTTGGCTTTCTTTTGTTGTATCGACCCGAGAAAATCCATCATGAAAATATGTAAATAAAAGTGGCTCGGCTTTATCTTTTCCTATGGTACTTAGTGGTGTGCATTGTATCATGATTGTTGGAGGGAGAGATGGCGATATTGAATTATGCTTCCGCTAATACGTTGCACTGGGACCGTTAAAAAAAAAAAAACAAACAAACAAATGGGTGCCTATGAACTACGATGCTCCAACTAAGAGATGTAACTAGTGTTCATTAAGTATAGCGATAGGGACCACTTCCACAAGGGAAATCTCAGAGACCATTGGCACAAGAAAGGGTATACACGATCACACAAGAGGAAGTGGAAGCTTCCAAAAATGTTAACGCAGGTACGATTTCTATAAATGATAAGAAGGCATTTGTGTTATTTGACTCGGGTGACACGCATTCATTTGTATCTGAGAGATATAGATGATTGTGAGAAGTAGGAACCAAATCTTTAGATACACCTTTTCGTAATTCTACATCACTGATGAACATGGTGTTGTCCACGTTAGTATGTGAGAAGTGTAAGATAACCATAGGGGGATGAGATCTGAAAATGGACTTGGTAGTGATAGTTATGTATCACTGTGACGTCATCGTAGGAATGGACTAGCTTCGTAAGCAATGGGCTAGGATGGATGATCTCCTGGAATAGTGACTACCCATGCGCCAAAGAATAAAACCGTGAGGCTTTGTATGGGATAAGCCAAGCAGATAATACCTCCGTGAGTTAGTCCCTATCGAAACGAGACCCCTCCAGTAGATGTGTAGCTCGGGTTCGAATCGGGCGAAAGCTGGTGGATCTATAATGACTTGGTCCTATGAGGGCGGAGAGTGGACGCCGAGGCTAGAGTGCTTGAGCAAGGAGCGGCTCTTGGCAGGCTTCTAAGATGGCAAAAGGGGGCAGGAATGAACCAAACTACGCACTATATTGGAAGGGCAGTGTTTTAGGGATAATTTTATCAGAGTGCCGCAGCGGAAGTATGGTTAAGCTTGTAGAATTTCTGTTTGTTGGAATGAAGTGGGTGAAAGAAAAGCTACACGGATAAGCATAAAAGACCCTTAGAATTTGGCATGGGAGATCACGTATTTCTAAAGGTATCCTTGATGAAGGGAATATCACAATTCGGGATAAAGGGTAGGTTAAGCCTTAGATTTGTTAGACCTTTCGAGATCTTCGAAAAGGTAGGGGATGTGACCCGTCAGCTGACATTGCCTCCTAAATTGACAAATCTGCTTGACGTTTTCCATATGTTGATGCTGATGGAGTATTAGCCTAACCCTAGTCACATACTCGATCATGAAGCCATCAAAGTGGATGAGCAAGTGAAGTACATGGAAGTCCCGATCAAAATATTGAATCGCAAAGAGCAAGTTCTCCGAACGAAGAAAATTCTGCTAGTTAAGGTCTTAGGGCGACGCCACAATGTGGAAGAGGCTACGTGGGAAAGTGAAAAGGAAATGAGGCAAATGTACCCTCATCTTTTCAATGGAGCGTAAGAGACGTTTAATTTTGAGGACGAAATTCTCTAAGGAGGGGAGAATTGTGACATCCGGATTTCGCCGAACCTCGAGTATGTAACGGTTCGTGATGGGTCGACCAGTATGTCGTCGGACTACGTCGTCGGCACCACTTGTGGATGCCGTTTCGTCACCACTCTCACTGTATCAAAACATCACGTTTCGTCACGTTCTCGTGATAGCACCTCATCTAGAAATTTCTTCATGCGACGTCGCTTGCAGGGCTAACATCTTCGGCATCGATACCTTACCAAGTGAGCTTTTCATACACGAGGAGACGTAGACCTCCGAAACTTCAGTCACATCAGACCATGCATTCCCATGCAAGACCATGCAAAGTCAAGGCCTGTTCTCCACAGCTGAACGGCAAAAAGGGAAATAAAGGCTTCGACAATGCTGGCGAAGAAGGCCACGCTCACGTCCATTTGGGGGTCAACAAAGGAGGATATTTGACCACCTAATAGCCCTAAATAAGTTGCCTTTCCCCCATGCACGTACGGAACCATGCGGCCCCTCTCTCTCGCCATCCAACCGGTCAACAAAAGGGAAGATTTGACCAGATGAAGCCACGTTTCTTCTTCCTTCGGTGGCAAGCAGAGGGAATCCTTGGAGTGCTTTGTGGCCACGTTCCTGCATGAAGGAACCAGCTGTCCCGGCAAAGGGAGAGAAACCATCATGCGAAGCCACGTTTTCACCCAGCTTCCTTCGCCCCTTGCTGCCATCGGACAGGGAAGATTGTTGACCCAATTAGTCCACCATCGGAAGAAACGAGGCAAGCAGAATAGCTCATTCTCTCTCGGCGCCCAACTCTCTTTCTCTTTCTTCATTTCCATCGGTGATTGCATCGAAGAAAGCCCAGAATTTCCTTCACCCTCTCACTCGTGCTTTGTTGCTCCGCCCGTACTATGTCGATCACCGCACCACTGCTAGCCATCAACCTCCTTCATCACCGTTCGGTTCATCTCGACCGTGCCACAACTCATGGTCCATCTCGCCGTCGACACCACCAAATCGAAGGCAAGTCGATATCTACTAACCTATATTGTGTAATCCCGTTGCTGCTTGATGAAGTGCGTCCCGTAGCACTAACTTTATGCTAGATTACTTGTATCGGGTTGCGAATTGGAAGTCGTTGGATCGACTATGAGCTGTGTTGGTACACTTATGTTTGGATTTGGGACTCATGAACATACCAGTTTTGGTATTTCAAAGTTTTTAGTTTCAAAAATCTTCACGTAGGGACTGATATTATTGACCTGCCGAACTGTGGTTTCCAATATTTCAAGAAATGCTTATGGTTTTGGTAAAAATCATCACCTGTACATTCCAAGTTTTGAAACGTGAAAATGTTTTAAATCGACGACTGTAAATTTCGGATTTTGATTGGGGTGGAACAATAGAAAACTTCTTCGAATTATTTGGGTATTTGCACTTGAGACTTTATGAAGGATTTTACTGATAGGGATTTGATGCGCCCTTGAGATTTCATCGTTTTGATTTATACTATGATCTGGAATTTTGAAATCAAAGCAATTTTTACATATTGTCGGTACGGGAACGTTTTGGCATTAAATTGATTTGATTGCTACACTATGGTGGCAACGTTATTGATGCCGTCGGACCCTTGGGACGACGATGCCCCGGGCGTCGGGTTGCCTAGAGGATTGTAGTGGCGATGCCTCTGGAAGTCTAGGGACTGATGAGCCCTAGAGGTTCCCCGGGTGTCGGGATGCCTGGAAGTATGACAATACACATTCCAAAGGGCTAGGGACATCATTGACATGGTGACCTTGGAGGTTCCTCGTGATGCTAGGTGGGGTGCGAGATGCCTAGAGGTGTAACGTAACACGCTTTGGATGCTCGGTGATTGAAATATGGAATCGGAGGCCTTCGTGATGCCAAGTTGGGTGTGATATGCCTTGAGTGACGCAAACACTCGTCCTCCGGAAGATGGTGTTAGTAGACTGAGATAAAATAAATTTATGAATTCTCATTGTTTTTGATATGCCACTCCAATTTATATCTTCCTGAATTGATGCATGTTTATTACTACTATTATGCGTGCTGATTTAGGTTGTGTGGAATTGGGTGACGATAGGCTCCGTGATATAGTTTAGTAGAACTTTGACTACTGAGTAGTCGTACTCACCCCTCATGGGGGCTAACATATTACAGAGTGATAAAGATGCCACCATCGCGATGAAGATGCCACCATCGCCGAAGGATGATGATGGAAGCTCGAGTGGGGTAGAGTAACGGGGGATGGGTGTATAGCAACGAATTTTTGGAAGGCCAGCACTTGAAGATAGACGGCGTTATAAATAGCTAACGGAAAAGTCGGTCAATTTTTGGATATAGCCGCTAGAGAAAACTCCTTTTTTGAAGTTGACAAAATTTATCCAAAGTCTAGTTTGAAGACTTCCAGACCCTAACGTCAAATTTTGAAGATCGCCGAACTTTAGATTCAAAGTCTACCCACACTGATAGTTTCCAGACTGAAGAATAAAGACTTATCCAGATACGAGATTATCTTTATTTATTCAAGGATTCGATTCGTATGGCTTCTGGATGATTTTATGGCTGGATATAACACCTACATGATTAATTATCCTTATTGGAATCAATTTCGATAATCAAATCTTTTGGAAAGCGAGTAAACTTGGAAAGTTCTACTTATGGAAACCAAGGTCTTGATTGTATGGGCGAACATGATTGATGAGCTTTTATCACAATCATCAAATGACTCGAGATCTCCTTGATTGATTCTATCCAATGGGTAGATTGTAAGAATTCCATTTGAAAGTGCCAACGATCATGAAGGCATGAAGGAGTATTTAAGGCGGACTCTCTAGTTGTTCGATAGTGTGTGTGAAAGAAAAATTTCAAAATTTGAAGCTTCCTAGTTCCTTGCTATTCATTTATTGAGCTCATAACTGTACTCAAAAGAGAGAGCAAACCTTTGTGAGACTTCATGAGAGAACGGTACGGTCTCTTCACCTTGAAGTCGAGATCATCAAGTTGTAAAATCTCTTTTTATTCTTAGTGGAATCTGTCTAATAGGCTGTCAGCATGGGAGAGTGGACGTAGGCTTGATCTAAGCCGAACCACTATAAACCTTGTGTTCTTATTCTCTTCCTTCAACTACTTTATTTTGGCTTATAGCTCTATTTAACTGTTTAAGTTTATACTCATTCATTTTGCTTAAAGTTTTATCTAATCACTAAAGTTTGAATTCGTCTGTGATTTTCTAAAGGCAAATTATTTATACTAAATCTTGCAAAATTTTTGTTCACACCTATTCACCCCCTCTAGGTGTTATTACTTGCCCTTTCAATTGGTATTAGAGTCTGTGTGCTTATTCTATTGAAGTGTTTTTACTTCTAAAGCTAAAGATCTATGGCTAGTATTTTGGCTCTAGGTTTGGTTGAAGGCCAAAGCAACACTAGACCTTCTTATTTTGATGGGAATGAGTACAATGTATGGAAAAACAAGATGAAGGCATTCCTAAGATTGAAAGATCCCCTGGAATGAGATGTGGTAGAAAAAATGGATCAACTTTAAAGCTACATAAATTTCAAAAAGAGGAAATGAAGTTGTAGATGCTGGCAAAATGACGCAAGAAAAATTAACCAAGAGACAAGCTCTTGATGCTAAAGCTATCTACTCTTTATACTGTGCCTTATCTCATACTAAGTATAATCGAATTTCTTCCCGTGAATTTGGGACAGGTTGCATGTTACTTACGAAGGAATTGATTGAGTAAAGGAAACAAAAATCAATATTCTACTCGGATAGTATGAAGCCTTCAAGATGAAGCCTGGAGAATCCATCACTGATATGTTCAGTCGCTTCACAGAGATTGTAAACGGCCTAGCATATCAAGGACAAACAATCTCAGGACTAATGAAGGTCAATAAACTGTTGCGTGGACTCTCTAAAGACTAGAATCATGTGAAGACTTCAATTAAAGAAACCCAGAGGATCATGCCTTTTTCAGTAGACAAGCTAGTAGGCACACTTTAATTATATGAAGTGGAGCAAATTGATGAGGAAGAAGATCTCAAAGGTAAGAAATCAATTGCTTTAAAATCTAACGATGATTCTGATGATAGAGATTCATAAGATGACATGGACGATGTAGAGCTAGCACTCATGATTAGGAAGTTCAGGAAGTTGAATAGAAATGGAAGAAGATTCAACTGGAAGAAGCAAGCACTAAAAAATTTCAGAATAAACCAATTGAGGACAATGAAATTAGCAAAGATGTGATATGCTTCAAATGCAAGAAAAAAGGGCACATCGGACCCAATTGTTCTCTATTGAAGAAAAGAAAGGAAGAACTAAGAAATACAAAAATGCTCTCAAAGCAGAAACATGGAGCGATATTGTATGCGAAGAAAGTGATGAAGAATATGCCAACATATGTCTAATGGCCAATTCAGAGTCAGACTTAGACTTTGAAATAGATTATGATTCAGACTCAAACAAAGAAGTTGAGGTTAACAATTTAAAAATCCCTGTTAAAGTCTCGAAGTATATAGATGAACTCTGTCTCAGTCTCAAAACATATCTCAAAAGGATTTTCGAACCAAAAATGGAGAATTCTAAACTGAGGCAACGTGAAATTTCTTGGAAAGAAAAGTTTGAAAATCTGGATAAAAAATTTGTTGATTTGAAAGAAAATTCAGATTCTCATTCGAAAGAAAATGCCTTTTTAAAAGAAGACATTTGAAATATCACAAAAATATTTTCAAAATGATTTGAAATGTTGGAGAAAATTCTTTCAGTACAAAGACCTTATTTTAACAAATTTGGTTTGGGTATGACTTCAGAAAATATTTCTTTGATTGATTTTCCCAAAGTTAAAGAAAGAATTAAACAAAGACCTACAAGGGCATTTTTCAAAGAGTTTTTGTAAAACATGTTGGCTGAAGTGCTCTCAAATGTTTAAAGTGTAACAGCCTAGAACATTTTGAGAAGGAATGATCCAATGTTTGGAGACCGGTTACGAGGGATTGGGCAAAGACTGTTTTTAATATTAACTCTCTTGGAGCCAAGAAAATATGGGTACCAAAGAAAGCTTGAGTTCTTCTTTTGATCACAAGTCACTATAAAAAAGAAGATCAAATAGTATTTGGATAGTGTTTGTTCGAGACATATGACTGGATATTCGAGTTGCTTTATAAAGCTTGTTCAAATAAATGGTGGAAAAGTCTCATTTGGTGGAAACAGCAAAGGAAGAATTGTTGGATGTGGAAACGTGAAGATTGGAAGCCTAACTATCAACAATGTCTATTTGGTGGAAGATCTGGATTACAATCTACTTAGCATAAGTCAACTTTGCGATACTTGATTCAAAATAAAATTCCAAGAAGGCATTTGTTCGGGAACAAGTAAAGACTTCTCTCAATCTTTCATTGAACGAAGGCATGGAAACATTTACCTTCTAGATATTAAACCATAAAGTTCTCAGTGTCTTATATCCATTCAAGATGAAGCAAATCTTTGGCATCGAAAGCTTGGACATGTTAACATGAAGCAAATTGCCAAGATTTCATCCAAGAAGCTTGTTCGTGGTCTCCCCAACTGGCTTATCAAAAATCCGAATTATGCACTCCTTGTGTTTTGGGAAAATAGGTTAGAAGTTCTTTTAAACCTATAAATCAAGTTTTTACTAATCGAGCTTCATAGCTTCTGCGTATGGACCACTTTGGACCAACCAGAACTCAAAATATTGGTGGAAAGAGATATTGCCTAGTAATCGTGGATGATTACTCTTGCTTTACTTGGGTTTACTTTCTGGCAAATAAGTTTGAAGCCTTCTCTCACTTCTAAAAATTTGCCAAGAAAGTTCAAAATGAAATAGGATATGCTATTTCAAGCATACGAACAGACTATGGAGGTAAGTTTGAAAATCAATACTTTACAAAATTTCTGTAATGAATCTAGTTTCCAGCATATTTTCTCTTCTCCATACACTCAAGAACAAAATGAGGTTGTGGAAAGGAAGAATAGATCCTTGCAGGAGATGGCTAGAACCCTCTTAATTGAGAGTAAAATTTCCTCTCAATTTTGGATTGAAGTAGTTTCTACAGCTTGCTACATCATCAACAGAGTGTTCTTAAGGCCTATTTGAGAGAAAACTCCTTATGAGATGTATAAAGGGAAGAAACCAAATGTTTCTTACTTTCATGTGTTTGGCTGTACGTGTTATGTTTTGAAAAATGCAAATGATCGAACTGGAAAGTTTGAAGAAAGATCAGATGAAGGAATTTTCCTTGGCTACTCAATCTCAAGCAAAGAATATGGAGTTTTCAACAAGAAGACTTAATTTGTGGAAGAATCTATGAACATCAAGTTTCAAGACTCTATGTGGAATCAACTGGATCAGACTCAACTTGAAGAATCTGAACTTGCTCCAGACTTTACAAAGCATATTTCCTCCAAAGTGGTTCAGACTTTTGAAGATCAACATTGAGTAGAACTAGAAGATTCAACTGAAGCAGAAGATCAGCAGACTCCAAGACCAACCAGCAACTAGAAGCATAAGTCAAGTCATCCTAAAGAACTCATCATTGGCAATATTGATGAAGGAATTCACACTAGATCCGAAAGGCGAGAGGAGTCTAGTGCTTTAGCACTTATTTATGAAATAGAACCAAAAAGTGTAGAAGAAGCCTTGTCTGATGAAAGCTGGATCGAAGCTATGTAATAAGAGCTCAGACAATTTAATATCAACGATGTTTAGGAGCTAATTCCTAAACCTAAAGATAAGTCTATTATATGGACTAAATGGGTTTTCAAGAACAATGTGGACGAGAAAGGAAAAGTGATCGGGAACAAATCAAGACTCGTGGCCAAATGATATACGCAAGAAGAAGGGATAGACTATGATGATACCTATGCACCAGTAGCGAGGTTAGAAGCAATTAGATTATTACTTACTTTTGTTTGTTATAAAGATTTCAGGTTATTCCAAATGGACGTCAAAAGTGCATTTCTCAATGGATTTATCTAAGAAGAAGTCTATTTAGAACAACCACTTGGATTTGGAGATCCAAGAAAGCCAGATTCAGTCTACAGACTGAAAAAGGCATTGTATGGATTGAAGTAAGCACCTCGAGCCTAGTATGAAATGTTAAGTAAATTCTTAACCCAAAATAGTTTTGCTAAAGAAAAGGTAGATATTACTTTGTTCATAAAAAGAGAGGGTAATGATATTCTACTAGTTCAAATTTATGTTGATGATATTATTTTTGGATTTCATAATGAAAATCTATGCAAGAAATTCTCTAAATGCAAGTTAAGCAATCAAAGAAAGGTATCTTTATTCATCAAGAAAAGTATGCAAAATATCTCATCAAGAAGTTCGGATTGGAGAATTGCAAAAAGATAGAAACACTAGTGTCAAGTTCTTTGAAGCTGGACAAAGATGAAGGAGGAAAGAATGTAGACCGAAAGCTTTACAAGAGCATTATTGGTTCGCTTCTTTACCTTACTACATCTAGACCTAACATTTTGTTTATTGTTTGCATTTGTGCTAGATTCCGTGTTGCAAAACGCATTATCAAATATGTTGCAACTACTCCAAAGCAAGGTCTGTGGTATCCCATAGAAAGAGACTTTACTCTCCTTGGATATTCAGACACAGATTTAGTAGGCTGTAAAGTTGATAGAAAGAGTACTTCTGGCACTTGTCAACTACTAGGCAGCATGCTTGTCACGCCTCGATCCTCCGAGCACGTGCCCATCCCTTCTTGGCCGATTAATAGTGACGTCCTAAGATGCATCACAGACTCATTCATTTAATATACGCATGCGAAAGCATATAAATAATCCCCAGACAATAAAACAATGTTATAGGAAAGTAGGGCCAAATTTTCACAAAAAACCTTTTTATAAACACACAGGTTTATACACAAAAACCTACAAAAAGGAATCGGCTTTCAACAAAAGGGGAATGTCCTAGGACTAGCTAATTAGACATGCTCGCCGATTCTACGGGCTTCACCTTCTAAACCTCGGGCCTCGGGTTCCTCACCGCTTTCAACTAGGGGCCTGAAAATGGTTATACAATAACTAGTGAGACAACGTCTCAACAAGTTCTATCCCCTAAGACTCAATTAGGAAGCCAATATGCCCTAGAGACTGCCTAAGCACAACACAAGTCAGATGACTTACCTTGGCCTCGATTCTATCCTACAAATCAACGTTATTTACAGATGCCGTATATCATATCACTCAATCAATTCATAACATCATATCAAATCATTAATCAATTGACCTAGCCGATTACATGTCATCTCGGCCCTTTCTTGGTCGGCTCATCTCATTTACTCAAATTCAATGCTGAATTACGACTTAGCAAACACAGTCTACACGGTCATCTCAAATACTCAACCCTAATGCTGAATTACAGCTAGCCTACTAATACTTTAGTGATAATGCTGAATTACGGCTCAACGGGCACATCTTACTAATTCTTCCGCGGTTAATGTTAAATTACGGTTCAGCAAGCACAACCGATTCCAAATTTGGTGGTAATGCTGAATTATGGCTCAGTGTGCACAACTGATTCCAAGTTCGGTGGTAGTGCTGAATTATGGCTCAGCGAGCACAACCTAGATTAGGTGGTAACCTACGGTCCAATGGACATAACCATACTTCGACGGTTTTCTTGATCTAACCCACAATGTCATACGATTATTCATCCACGGCCAACAACATTACACTCCTCAAATAAATTTCTCAGTCAACACATTATCTTGGCCTATTTTCCTCGGGTTAATAGTATCTGTTAAAAATGATCGTGTGTAGGTACATGGTCGACCTCAGCCAAAATACAAGATTTTCACTTTTGATCTTTCCACTACTTTCAACAGTCCCAAAATAGGTTTTTGGTGCTGTAGACCGATTAAATCAACACTCAAATAAATAAATGGACTGCATCACAATAATCCGCATAAAATTTCGGTCGTCGGCTATCTCGGCCTACTTTTCGGAAAATAAATAAATAAATAAATATGAAAAATATTAAATAAATGTAATAAATCCAATTTAAGCATGTAATGCCTGATTGGAAGCCGAAACGGACCCGAAAAATTCCCGAGACTCGTTCAATAAATAATTACACGAGTCTAGTTGCTAATATCACTAACCATTGGCCTAACATGCATTGATAATGCACTAATTTAATTGCTCTACTCTAATCTATCTACCTAATCAAACTTAATTAAATCTAATCAACCCCTAAGCATCATTTGCCTACTAAGTAGGGATTAGTGAGCAAAACTCACTTGTGCAAAATGAAGACCGGATTACCGCGATGACGGTGCGATTGCGGCTAAACTTAGGCTCGCGACGACACCGACGGGCTTGGACCGAGCCTTAAACCGGCCCAACACAACTTAGTAAGGCTGAACTTCTGCCTTGGGCTTCTGCAGGTTGCATGTCGTGGGCTCGGGCTCGAAATTGGGCTTAGCTTCACGAGCTTGGGCGTCAAATGGGCTATTGAATTCTTGGGATGGGCTTGATTGAAATAGAACCTACTGGCTACAAGATGGGTTGCTGGAATTGAAGATGGGCTGCTGCAATTTCGTGGACTTCCAATGGCCCAACTGCTGGGCTTGCAGCAAAATTCATGGTTGGACTGATGGGCTAACTCAATGGAGATGGGCCGTTTCGTGAAGACCAACGGTGAGGGAGCAGCTCCAGTTTGAGCAAAAAAGAAACATGGACTTCGTTTTGCTGGAATCTTCAGTTGAATTCGCTGGATTCGCGAGGGGTGAAGACCGGTGGATGTCTATGGATGCGTAGGTTAACAAAGGAGAACCACGCTGGTTGACTTGGACGCATGGAGGGGCAACTGGATTTCCTGGCTTCGGTGGACAATGATGCTGCTTCGCGGGATGTCTTCAATGGAGGCAGTAGTTGTTGACATCCACATAGTCAACAAAGGAGAGTTGGCATGAGGTTAGTTGACCGGGGGAAGGTAGACTGCGAACGTGTGGCGGTAGAAAGGAGTGAGGAATGGTGAAGATGCGGCTACTGGTGGGGTTGGATACAGAGAAGGGGCTGGCACCTAAGGAAAGAAATGATGAAACTACTTCGTAGGAAGAAGAAAAAGGGAAATGAAAAGCCAAGAAGGGACCAACGAAGATGGAGGGTAGCTGGTCGACGTGCTGAAGAAGTTGGAGATGACGGCCTCATAGTCAAGCAATCCAATCCCTTTAATTAATTGCATGTTCCTATTTCTTTCCAACCAATTTCCACCAAAATAATCCAAATTTTGATGTCAAAAGTTGCTGTCCAACCCTAAATCCGAATTTCATAATTTCGGGACTTCATTTTCTTCAGGATTTCTCCAAATCAACGTCAAATTTTGCCAAGGAAAAAGCTCGAACAATTTTCTACAAGTCCTTGACACTCAAAGGCTCATCTTGGAAGTCCAAATTTCCTTTAATTTGACCCGTCCGAATTTCTATTGATTTCCGAATTATACGAAACGATTTTTCGTAAAAATCTCGGGATCTCTGAAAATTCTTCGGAGGATGAGTTGATGTTCCTAAAATAGATCGTGACACGATAGAACTTTCAATTTCTGAAATTGGGTTCAAATTCGCAGTTAATTTCCATTTGATGCGATTTTAGCATGAGCTAGTCTACATTGTACATCTTCGACACATTGGCGACTCTCGGTTGTCGTGAAAGTCTCAAGGTTTCAATTACGAGCACCGGGTACTAAAACGATAGAAAAATTGATCTAGTGCCGGTCGACGAATATTTTGCAATCAGGTGAAATCATTCACACTTTGATCACATATCTCAGTCAAATCGACCTATCTCCAATCTCTGATCGATTTCAACAATGTTGTAATGATCCTTACAGATCAACACAGTCGAACAGTCAATTCCTGGTTGAATTCTCATGTCTATTGCATTTAGATTCCTTAATTGCTTCCCCAGATAGTCTAGTTATTTCACGAGTGATCGGCTATGAGAATAGCACTATAGACGCGTCGATAAAAAGCCCGATTTATTCAATTGAAAACAGTACCAAAAATTCAAGATGTCACAACTCTTCCCTTCTTATAAAAATTTCATCCTCGAAATTTAAACCTTTATCAATCCTTAAACAAAAAGGTGGGGGTATCATCATCTCATCTAGTCTCACTTTCCCCGGTTGCTTTTTCAGTCTCGTGGTGTTGTCAGACCACTTTGACTAAGGGGACCATCTTGATACACATAATATGTTATGAACCACAATCTCAATCGGGCTTTCCACGTACAACACTCTATTATCCACGTCTAGTTCTTCAAGATTTAGCACGTGGGTCGGGTCAGGTTCATATATCCTCATGCTTGACACGTGAAAGACGTCATGCACTTGTGCCTACCTCGGCGACAATGCAAGACGATACGTTAGGATCTTGATTCTTTCTCTAGAATTTTAAATGGACCTACGTATCTCAGTTTCAGTTTTTCCCTCCTTGCCAAGGCACAAGATATCCCTCATTGGTGACACCTTCAGAAAGATGTAATCACCAATTTGGAAATCTAAGGGTCTTTGATGCTCAACGATACAACAATTTTAGCAGCTCTTAGCGGTCTTGAATCTATCTCCGATCACAGCAACTGCAATCAATGACTGCTAAACAGACTCTAGGCTGCGATCTTTCATTCTCTAACCTCATCTCAACAAACTGAAGTTCTGTACACTCTGCCCCATCCTACTTCAAAAGGAACCATTTAACTATTCTATTGAAACTGAGAATTCTCGGGTCTAGATCTGATATAATCGTCACTGGCACTTCATGTAGACGAACTATCTGTCACACAAACATTTCTACATGCCTATTCAAATCAAGATCCTTCCATACGGCGTAAAGTGAGCCAACTTCATCAGTCTGTCGACCACTACCCAAATGGAATCATTATCCCTCTGACTTCTTAGTGAGTCCGTCATAAAGTCCATCGTGATGTGCACTCATTTCCACTCTGGGGTGTCGAGAGGTTACAAGAGTTCTCTTGGCTTACAAAGTTGTGCCTTGATTCTAATCTGAGCAGCCGGCTCAATTCTGAGAGCGGCTATAAGATTTGGAAGGTAGCCCATCTCAAATTTGAAAATCGAATCTTGAACTTTCTCAAGTAAGGTCCATTCTTTAACTAGCATATGTGCAACTAAAGATTTCTAACTCAGCATATCAATGACTTAATTCGCCTTCCCAGGGTGATACAAAATATCACAACCTTAGTCCTTCAGAATTTCTAATTGAAACATTGTCTCATATTCAACTCCTTTGAGAGAATATATACTTGAGACTTTGATGGTCTGTGAAGATTTGGAATTTTTCTCTACACGAGTAATGTCTCCAATCTTCAACGCGAAAATGATTGCTGCGAGTTCCAAGTCATGCATCGTATAGTTCAGTTCATGAGGTCTCAACTGGAGGGAGGCGTATGCAACAACCTTACCATGTTGCATCAACACAAAACCCAATCCTCTAAATGACGCATCACTATAGATCTCGAATCCTCTAGGACCAAATGGAATCGTCAGTACATGTGTGGTAGTCAGCTTTTCCTTAAGCTCTTAGAAACTAGTCTCACACTTGTCTGTCCACACAAATTTCTCTTCTTTCTTTTAAAGTTTTGTTAGTGGCGACGTTAAAGATGAGAACCTTTCCACAAACCATCTATACTAACCTGCCAAACCCAGAAAACTTTTGATTTCTATCACTATTGTCGGTCTTGGCCGGTTGATCACTACTTCAATCTTACTTGGGTCCATGGAGATTCTTTCGCTTGAAATCACATGACCTAAAAATGCAACACGAGTCAGCCAAAACTCGCATTTGCTAGACTTGGCGTACAACTGATGAACTCACATGCTCTTCATCACTTCTCGAATACACTAGAATATCATTGATGAACATGATCACAAACTGATCCAGATATTCCTCAAATACTCGGTTAATCAAATCCAAGAAAGTAGCTGGAGCATTTGTCAACCCGATGGCATCACTGTAAACTCATACTAACCATATCGAGTACGAAATGCTGCTTAGGAACGTCTTCTTTCCTGATCCTCAGCTAATGATATCCTGTCCTTAAGTCGATTTTTGAAAATATCGACGCTCCTTGTAACTGATCAAACAAGTCATCGATCCTTGAGAGTGGATACTTGTTCTTGATCATCACCTGATTTAGTTAGTGATGGTCGATGCACAGGTGCAACGAACCATCTTTCTTCTTTACAAACAGAACTGGTGCTCCCCAAGGTAATGCATTGGGACATATAAATCCCTTATTCAACAATTCCTACATTTGCACCTTCAGTTCTTTCAATTCAAACAACGACATCTGGTAAGAAGCCTTAAAGAGTGGCTTTGTCCCGGGTGCAAACTCGATCACGAATTCTATCTCTTTCTCTGACGACAGGCCTGCCAATTCCTGTGGAAACACATCTAGAAATTCTTGGACTACTGAGATGTCCTTAACCTTTAGTTCTTCAACTACCGTATGTCGCTAGGTAACTTTGACAACCCCCATCTAACAAACGGCTTGCCTCTTGCGATGAGATTAAAGAAATCTAGGGTCCTCCTTGACTTCTAATAAATTCAAAATTTTCCTCCGTGGATTAAACTGTATCGCATTGCAACAACAATTCATTACGACAAAAGCTCCGTGAGCCAAACCTTTTTATATATGGTATCAAAGTTATACATAGGCAAAATATTCAAGTACAATTATAACCAACGATTCTCCTTTCTATGACTTCGTTACAACAACTGAGGTTCTATAAACTTAACAAAAATTCTGTTGCGCCACTCAGATAATTTTTTTTTTTTCTGGGGACACTAACCTTCCTGCTTAGTGCATAACTCGATTCATCTTTGAGCTGGCAGTCCATTCAATCTACCATACTGTGCATTATGTGGCGCAATTTCTTGGTTTTGACCCATCTGTGGCGATGGTGGTAATTGATGCAATCTCCCCTGTCTTCTGGGATAGTCCTTGGCTATGTGACCCGACTGGCCACACCCAAAACAAGTGCCCGGTCTAGAATGGCATGGGGTGGATCCGTGTCGCCTTCCACACAAGCGACACATGCCATTCTGGCTAGACCCTACCTTTCCGGTTGCGCCCTCCCTATTGGGCAGAACTTAGAATCTTCCTCAGTCATGAGTCTCTTCCCATGGCGGATCCCTTCTCGGTGTGTAGTAAACCTCGATCAAGACAAGGTGGCTTGCTCGTTTAGGCTCCTCTTGAGCAGCTGTGCTTGACAGTAAATCTCTCAGTAATAAATCAAATCGAATGGCATTAGCGGCTACTTCCACTCTTGTTGAAGGCCCTTCTTGAACCTTTGAGCTTTCTCCTCAGGGTCTTCAATCAATCTTGGAGCATACTGAGATAGCTCTGCAAATTTGACTCCATATTGGTCAACAGTCATTGACCCTTGGCGGAGTTGCATAAATTCTTCAATCTTCGACTGTCTCACGTTCCTCGAGAAGTATTGCTTATTGAACGCTACAAGGAATGCATCCCACAGTGGAACCACTCCTTTAGGAAATACTGTCTCTCTGGCGGCTCTCCACCAGGTGTTGGCATTGCCCTGCAATTGATATACTAACAGGGTTACCTTTTCTGCCTCAGTGCACATCAGGAGTGTAAAGGCTTTCTCTAGGTCTTGTATCCACAATGAGGCAGCCTCGGGGTCTCCAATACCCGAAAATCTTGGTGGACTTAAAAAATGCTCCACTAGCTTATGTATAAGTCTCTCTCTATGCACCTCTATCTTCTCAACTAGAACATCAATAGGCATGGCTGCAGGTGCGGTGGCAGGTGCAGCAATGGCTGCGGCCTTAGCACTGGCAGCAATAGCAGCAGTAGCGGCGGCTTAAGCAGCAGTAAATGCGGCAGCTTGATCCCGGGCATATTGCCCCATCAATTCTCTCATGGCATCTAAGGTCTGATCAATCCTAATGGTTCCCTGATCACCTGGGGCTATTACCCCAGCATCAATTGGTAGTGGTGCTACACCACGGGCACTAGCTTATGCCGGTGCCCTAGCTCTGCCTCCTCGAGTATCGACCCTGGTGGGCGATCTAACCCGAGCCGTAGGCCTAACAGTTTGCTTACTTGGAGTTCTCTGCTTCTGCTCACTCATGATTCAGCCTTTACACTGAAACCTCTCTTCCAAATCCACACTGGATTAGAAGATGAGCGATCCACACATGGCAAACAATTTTATAACATAACTACCATTGACATGCACCAGACATGTATTCAAATGTCTTTCCTACCACTATCTCATGGCCCATAACACTTTATTACTCCAATCCCTAACCATTACTCTGATACCACTTAAATGGGAATGTCACGCCCCGATCCTCCGAGCACATGCCCATCCATTCTTGGCCGATTAATAGTGACATCCCAGGATGCATTGCCGACCCATTCATTTAATATACGCATGTGGAAGCATATAAATAATCCCCAGACAATAAAACAATGAGATAGGAAAGTAGGGTCAATTTTTCACAAATACATTTTTATAAACACATAGGTTTATACACAGAAGCCTACAAAAAGGAATCGGCTTTCAACAAAAAGGGAATGTCATAGGATTAGCTAGTTAGACATGCTCACCGATTCTTCAGGCTTCACCTTCTAAAAATAAATAAATAATTAAATAATTACGGAAATATTAAATAATTGCAATAAATCCAATTTAGGCCCGTAATGCCGATTGGAAGCCGAAACGGACCTAGAAAATTTCCAAGACTCATTCAATAAATAATAACACAAGTCTAATTGCTAATATCACTAACCATTTGCCTAACATGCATTGATAAGGCACTAATTTAATTGCTCTACTCTAATCTATCAATCGAATCATACTTAATTAAATCTAATGAATCATACTTAATTAAATCTAATTAACCCCTAAGCATCATTAGCCTACTAAGTAGGGATTAGTGAGCAAAACTCACTTGTGCAAAGCGAAGACCGGATCACCGCGACGACGGTGCGACGGTGCGACGGCGGCCGAACGTAAGCTCGCAACGACACCGACGGGCTTGGATCGAGCCTTAAACCGGCTCAACACAACTCAGCAAGGCTAAACTTTCGCCTTGGGCTTCTGTAGGGTTGCATGTCGTGGGCTTGGGATTGAAATTGGGCTTGGCTTCGCGGGCTTGGGCTTCAAATGGGCTGTTGAATTTTTGGGCTAGGCTTGACTGAAATAGAACCTGCTAGCCTCAAGATGGGTTGTTAGAATTGAAGATGGGCTGCTGCAATTTTTGTGGGCTTCAAATGGCCAAACTATTGGGCTTGCAGCAGAATCACGGTTGGACTGATGGGTTGACTCAATGGAGATGGGCCACTTCGTGAAGACCAATGGTGAGGGAGCAGCTCTAGTTTGAGGGAAAAAGAAACATGGACTTCGGTTTGCTGGAATCTTCAATTGAATTTGCTAGATCTGCGAGGGGTGAAGACCGGTGGATGTGCGTGGATGCGTGGGTCAACAAAAGAGAACCATGCTGGTGGACTTGGACGCGTGGAGGGGCAGCTGGATTTTGTGGCTTCGGTGGATGATGATGCTGCTTCGTGGCATGTCTTCTGTGGCACCCCCAAAACGGCTCCCTATTCGTCAAGGTCGTCACAATTAGCTTACCTTTTACTTGCACTAATAATATGTCACTCTGATACCATAGAATTATAGTAGGTCCATACGTCCTGGGGGTTTATATCATTTAAATTGGTCCCAACGCAGTTCATATAGCAGAAGCATATTCAAAAATCTCCCTACCCCATACTCCAATAAAATAATGCAATGCACACCAACTACACATCTTATATAAGTTAGAGCCGAACATTTTTATTTACATAACTTTGATGGACATCATGAATCGGTACATCAAAAGGCCAAGGCTTTTTTAAGCTCGGCTATAACCAAAATTACCTGACTCTACAGTAGTCATGTACATTGGTCCATCATTCAGTGTCGGCCATCCAAAAAGAAGCATCATCCTCCCTCCATCGCGCTCAGTCACACCCAACCTAGTCCGTCAGCTGGCGGCGGCGGCAGCATCCCTAGCATAACCCCGTCGTGGCAGACATGCACGGACAAGAACTCTTAAATGACAGGGCTGTCGGGTGATCCAACGTCATACATAACTAGAACCCACACACGAACAAAAACTAACCCCCGTATCTCGGGGTGATGATGCTCCATACACTCAACCTTGACGTCAGTCGGTATGCCATAGAAAGTATGGGGGGTGACTGGCGACAGAGACATAACTCCTAGTCTGAAATGTTAGTCCCCAAAAGGGGTGAGTACAACCACTTAGCAATAAAAGATCCACCAAATTACACAATGTAACAAGCAAGACAATCAAGATTTCATGCACATAACATCTATGCAACCATGCATATAAATCCATAAGGTTCATCCCATACCTTAATAACCACATTTTCAATGCCAAATAATATCAATTCAAAATTCATAGACAACTCATGTACCATGCCATATGCACACACATGTACATGATTCATTTCCCATTTTGATATTCAAAAAGATCTCATTTTTTCCCAGGGACCAGTGTTTGCGTCCCTCTTGGCTCTCGCACCCAACTTGGCATTGCGAGACCTCTGGCACACACCTCCGGGCATCCGGCACACACCTCCGGGCATCTCATACCCCAATTGGTATCACAAGGCCTCTGGTACACACCTCCAGGCATCTCGTACCCCAACTGGCATTACAAGGCCTCTAACACACACCTCCGGGCATCCAGCACACACCTTTGAGCATCTCGAAACTCCTGAGGACATCCGGCACACACCTTCGAGCATCCAATCGGCATTGAATCACTCGACCCTATGGGCATCCCGACACTCCTGGGGCATTGTCGACTCAGTCGTCCGATGGTATCATCAACATCATGATATATACACATATATATCTCACTTTGAAAATAGCATTTGATGCCATATGATATGCTAAATGTCACCACAACCATTGTATAAATAACGACCCAAGGCATCACAACTCATAGAGCAATTCAATTGATCTTGAAATAAAACAGTTTTCGAACAAAACAAAATGCACTTCACTAGTCGAAATCGGTTGAGCAAAGTCGGAATAAAACAGCTTTAAAAAAAACGGAATGTGCCATTTTAATGAAAATTTCGGAATAACCCCTAAATGAACTCAGAAAATTCTAAATTTTGGATATGTTATAGATAAGACCTAGAGATAAAAGTTTCGTGAAGAACTCGAAGTTAGATTCATGATAGAGAAAAAGCTATAATCACTATAACTCTCCCAAATCCTCGGTAACAGTTTCCAGATCTAACACTTTCAAAGAAAAATCCTTTCACTGGCCAATACTTGTCCTTTTCTTCCCAAATTTTAGTATGTTATTCCTTATGATGTTATCTACAACTTTCATCAAGGACACAAAGTCAAAATTCGGCTAGATAATTACAAAAAATTCACGGAGTCGCCAAAGGTCAAACTGTTTTTCCATGAAACAATTTACTAGTCCTGAGGAACTACTTCTGTTCTTTCGAATTCCAGCATCCAGCATCACAATTCAAGCATCTCCAAACTCTATTACACTTCACTAAACAACCACAACACAACAAAATGTAGATCAATGGACTCTCACTTGCCTTGAGTCCAATGCAACCACAATAAGCAAAACAGGGACTTGAGGACTTCGGGTGTGGCTCGATCGATGGCGAAGCTAGGTGGCATCGACGGCGGCAGCAGATGCACACACGGCGGGGCTGGTCTCCTTCTTCCCCTTGCCGATGCACCCTCACAACTCTCTCTTGGTCTCACTCTCTCTCTTCCTCGGTGGTTCTCTAGATCAATCTGCCTCCCCCTTTTTCTTTTATTGTCTTGATTAGCTTGTAATCATTAGATTTTGAATGGAGATCACTGGTGAAGCAATGGGGACAGCGACACTTACTTAATCTCTCTTGCCACTTGTCAATCTTCATGCAAGGATGATGGGCCTCATTCGGCCGGGCCTTGGTCGACCGAATGATGGGGGAATGTGGGCTGCTTTGGGCTATTTTGGGCCTTAGGTATCCAGGCCACACTTGCTCCTAATAATGCACCTTAATCCCCACTTATCTCTACATAATTACAAATACTCACATGGACATATAATATTGCAACATTAATCAATGGTAATCCAACTTATAGAGTACATGGCCAAGAATAGAAAATTCCTTATCAATTTATCCTTTAGTACAACCTAGATCACAATGGACATAGGATATATTTCCAACAAAACAATAATCCATTCATTGTTCGACCTTGTTTTATTGTAATCCATTAGTCTAATGACTATAATATAGTCCGATGGCACTTCCATTACCTATTCATGGGTTGTAGTGCATCGAGGGATTGTTATGAAATTTTTAGGATGCCACATCTTCGATGGAGGCAGCATCTGTTGACATCCATAAAGTCAACAAAGGAGAGCTGGCATGAGGTTAGTTGATCGGGGGAAGGCAGACCGCGAACGTGTGGCAACAGAAGAGCATGAGGAATGGTGGAGATGCGGCTGCCGGTGGGGTTGGATACAGAGAAGGGGCTGGCATTGAAGGAAAGAAATGATGGAACTGCTTCGTAGGAAGAAGAAAAAGGGAAATGAAAAGCCAAGTAGGGACTAACGAAGATGGAGGGTAGCTAGTCGGCGTGCTGAAGAAGCTGGAGATGAGGGCCTCATAGTCAAGCAATCCAATCCCTTTAATTAATTGCATGTTCCCTATTTCTTTCCAACCAATTTCCACCAAAATAATCCAAATTTTGATGTCAAAAGTTGATGTTCAACCCTAAATCTGAATTTCATAATTTCGAGACTTCAATTTCTTCACGATTTCTCCAAATCGACGTTAAATTTTGCCAAGGAAAAATCCCAAACAATTTTCTGCAAGTCTCTAACACTCAAAGGCTCGACTTGGAAGTCCAAATTTCCTTTAATTTGACTTGTTCAAATTTCTATTGATTTTCGAATCATACGAAACGATTTTCCATAAAAATCTCAGGATCGAAAATTCTTTGGAGGATGAGTTGATGTTCCTAAAATAGATTGTGACACGATAGAACTTTCAATTTCTGAAATCGGATTCAAATTTGCGATTAATTTCCATCTAATGCGATTTTAGCGTGACCTAGTTTACCAGATAGCTTTTAGGAATTTTTAGTGCAATTGACCCGTGATCGATTTATCTCAAGTCACATTATACATTTTTGACACATTGGCGACTCTCGGTTGTCGTGAAAGTCTTAATGTTTCAATTACGGGATCGGGTACCAAAACGATAGAAAAATCGATCTAGTACCGGTCGACGAGTATCTTTTAATCAGATGGAATCACCCACACTTTGATCATATATATCAGTCAAATCGATCTATCTCTAGTCTCTGATTGATTTCGACAGTGCCGTAATTACCCTTGCAGATCAACACGGTTGAGTGGTCAATTCCTGGTCGAATTCTCAAGTCCATTGCATTTAGATTCCTTAATTGCTTCCCCAGATAATCTAGTTATCTCAAGAGTGATCAGCTATGAGAATAGCACTATAAACACGTTGATGAAAAGCTCGATTTATTCAATTGAAAACAGTATTGAAAATTCAGGATGTCATAATGTTGGTGTCTTGGTTCTCAAGAAAGCGGGGTATTGTAGCTCTATCAACAGCTGAAGAAGAGTATGTCGCTCTTGGGAGCTGTTGTTCTCAAATTTTGTGGATAAGGCAACAGTTAAGAGACTTTAGAATTAAAGAATCATGCACCAAGATCAAATGCGACAACACCAGTGCTATTAATCTCACTAAAAATCCAATTCTTCATTCAAGGGCAAAACATATAGAGATTCGACATCATTTCATCAGAGATCATGTTCAAAATGGAGAGATTATGATTCAGTTCATTAACTCGAAGAATCAGTTGACAGATATATTTACAAAGCCGTTGGAGAAAAGTCTATTTGAGTCTATTCGCACTAGACTAAATATTATATCCTTTACCGATTAAAGTCTGAAGGTGGTTAGACTCAGAAAGTCCATAAATTACTTCAATAAGTTAATATATCTTCAATGAAGGTAATTTACTTTTAGTATGAAGTTTTTGAAAAGGTATGTTGATATCGTCACTTGCCTATTTTATTTTAAGAAATCAATTTTTCGAATTTTTGAATTTTTGGTAGTTTTTATTTTCTAAAAAGGCAGTTTACTTTTTCTTTTGTGACGGTTCGTATAACCCGTTTCATTTGATTTAAATACCGTTGAGTCTTTCTTCTCCATTTATGCTTTTACAAACCCTAGAATTTAGAATTCCTACTTTCTCACTTTTACTCTCAAGTTTGCTTTACAAATTTTCACCTTTTTTCAAACAAACGAGTTTGAGAAATCCTCCTCAATTGCGATAATGTCTTTCCAAAGGAAGTCGTCTCGGATCGTAAGTAGGGGACCACGAAATATGCCTGAGGGTCCTACTCATTTAGACTTGACCGAGGAAGAAGATTCTTCTCAACAACAACAACATCAATAATCTCCACAACGTGCTACTCAAAATCCTCCGCGCCAACCAGTAGAAGAGGAAGTCGTGGAAGATGCCGAACCCATAAGGACATCGAAACCCTAGTTTCTCTTTAAATTTTACAATCAATTGAAGCAGGGTGGTAGTGCCATGTCTTTTATTGATGAATTTTTGAAAGAAAGAGGATACAGGAATGAGACTCTATTTTTGCAAATAATGGAAAGATTAGGCATAATACCTAAAGGAACGGCAGACAGAACGTTTGCTAATTTTCCAGCTGATTCGCGTTTTAGTCCTTTTAATCAGCCAGAGACAAGGGATGATGATGAGAAAATGTATGTGAATTTTCAGCCTAGAATGGGCGTTGCTGTTGATGTGCATGGTGATGGAACGAGTTTGTTTTGTTCTAAAGATCACAAAAAGACTTACTCGAAATTGTTGAAAAGAGGGCTGATGAACCCTCGATTTGTGGATTTTGATTTCTTGGTTTCTTTGAAGGTGATCCTGAGGGAGAAGCTGACTCTCCTTCAACTTGAAAGTTTTTGCTCCGAGACTTCTGTTGCTTACCCTGAATTAACTGCATATTTCTATTCGAACTTGTCATTTCTTGACGCGAATAGATTTCGTTTTACCGTGAGGGAGAAAGAGTACTTGGTGGATGTGGACACATTGGTGGATGTTATTGGTGTGGAAAAAGGAAGTTTCCAACCAATAAAAGTGTTTATTGGTCATGCAACAAGTTTTTGTTGGAGAAAACTTCCTTATTTGTTTTGAAGCTGACAAAACGTTTCCATCAGTCTAGTTTAAAGACTTGTAGACTCTTTCGTCAAAGTCTGAAGACCGTCAGACCGCCAGACTCAAGATTTAAAGTTTGCCCTCATTGACTATTTCTAGACTGTCGAAGAAGACTTATCCAGAATCGAACATTTCTTTAAGGATTTGATTCTAACGGTTGAAGAAGATCTCACGGCTGGAGATAGCATCTAAAGATCTATTATTCGTATTGGAAATAATTCGAGTAATTCGGATTTGTTGATTGGTGAAGTATACTTGGAAGATTCTACTTATGGAAACTTAGATCCTAGTTGTATGGGCGAGCACGATTGGTGGGCTATCTTTACATTCCTTAAGTAACTTAAGATCTCTCTTATTGATTCTGTCCAACGGGTAGATTGGAAGAACTCCTTTGGAAGGTGCTAACGGTTATGAAGGCATGGAGGAGTATATAAAGTCTGAAGCTCCTTATTCTTTCTTGATTCAATTGTTGTGCATAAACTTGTACTCAAAAGAGAGTTTAGAATCTTGTGAGACCTTAAGGAAGTGTAGCAAAGTCTCTACACTGTGGAATCAAGGATGTGATACTGTAATGACTCTTTTTGATTCATAGTGAAATCTAGTTGGTGGGCTGTCAGTGCGGGAGAGTGGACGTAGACTTGGATTAAGCCGAACCACTATAAACCTTGTGTTCTTTTTCTCTTCCTTGAACTCTTTACTTTGTTCACAACTCTATTTAATTGTTAAAGTCTGATTCCTTCTGCAAAGTCTATTGTCAACCAGACTCTAGTTAAAAGGAAAAGTTTTATATTATATTTTGTAAAAATTTGTCTTCGCACCTATTCACCCTCCTCTAGGTGCTTATACTAGCTCTTTCAATTGGTATCAGAGCTTGTGTACTCATTTAAATTGAAGTGTTTTTACTTCAGAGTTAACGATCCATGACTAGTATGTTGGCTTCAAGTTTGATAAAAGGACAAAGCAACACTAGACCGCTTTACTTTGATGGAAAGAAATACATCATGTGGAAAAACAAGATGAATGCATTCCTAAGATCAAAAGATCCTCTGGAATGGGATGTGGTAGATAAATGAATTATTCCTAAAGCTACAATAGTCTCAGAAAAGGGAAAAGAAACTGTTGAGGCTAGCGTGATGACACAAGAAGAGATATCCAAAAGACAAGCTCTTGATGCAAAAGCGATTTATTCCTTATATTGTGCATTATCTCCTACTTGATATAGCTAGTACGAGTACCTAGAAGGGGGGTGAATAGGTATCTAAAAATTTTCTTAAAGATTGCACAATACTTAGACAGTTGAAGGATTTGCAATAATTAAAAATCAATTGTGAGACTGAGTAAGGGAAAGAGAGAATAGAACACGCGGTTTATAGTGGTTCAGCTTGATTCAAGCCTACGTCCACTCTTCTGCACTGACAGCCAATTGGCTGGATTCCACTATGAACAAAGAGATGTTACAGTGTTGATCTTCCTTGATTTCTAGGTGTAGATGATCTACCACACTCGCTCAAGGTGTTACCAAGTATAAACACTCTCTGTATATACAATTTCGCTCGAACTGTATCGACTAACAATCAAGGTTCTTCAGACTCTGGAATTTTTCTATCGATCACACTTCTAAAACAACTAGAACGTCTTCCTTTTATACTCCTTTATGCCATCATAGCCGTTGGCACTTACCAAAGGAATTCCTCCAATCTACCCGTTGGACGGAATCAATCAAGAAGATCATCCGAGCTATTTAAGGAATCTGATGATAGCTCATCAATCCTGTTCGCCCATACAATCAGGATCTTGGTTTCCAAGAATAGAACATTCCAAGAATATTTCGTCGACCATCGGATCTTCAATCGATCTAGATAACAATAAAAGAATCCGAAATATTTATCCAACCAAAGAATCTTTTCCAGAGGACAAGATCGAATCCTCAACCATATACTTCGGCTTTGGATTTCCTTCGTCACTGGATTAGAAAGACTGTTAGTGAGAATAGTCTTGAGTCTTAAGTCTTGAGTCTTGAGTCTTGAGTCTTGAGTCTGATGAATACAAAGTCTTCAGACTTTAAACTGTCGGTCTTCAAATATCCAAACTAGACTGATAGAAATGTTTTGTCAGCTTCAAAATATTCTGGAAAGATTTCTCCAACACTACTAAATATAACAAAATATCTTCTTGTGAAACAGTTAAAAAAGTCTGGGATAGGCCACACATCACTTATGAAGGAACCGATCGAGTGAAAGAAACCAAAATCAATATTCTGCTTGGTCGATATGAAGCTTTCAAGATGAAACTAGGGGAAACTATTACTGACATGTTTAGTCATTTTACAGAAATCGTGAATGGTCTTAAATATCAAGGTCAACCAATCTTCGAACCCATGAAAGTTAACAAACTACTGCGTGGACTTTCAAAAGATTGGAATCACATAAAGACCTCAATACGGGAGACACAAAGGATCATGCCACTCTCCGTTGACGAATTGGTTCGCACTCTTTAGTCTTATGAAGTGGAGCAAATCAATGAAGATGAAGATCCTAAAGGTAAAAAATCCATTGCTTTAAAATCTAATGATGATTATGATATTACAGATTCTGAAGATGATATGGATGATGAAGAGCTTGCTCTCATGATAAGAAGGTTTAGAAAATTGAACAAAAAGGGAAGAAGATTCAATTGGAAGAAACAAAGTTCTCAAAAGGTTCAAAATAAATCAGCTGAGGATGATGAATCCAAGAAAGATGTGATTTGTTTTGAATGCAAGAAAAAGGGACACATTAGACCCAACTGTCCCTTGCTGAAGAAAAAGAAAGGAAAAACTGAGAAGTACAGAAAGGCTCTTAAAGCAGAAACTTGGAGTGATATTGAATGCAAAGAGAGTGATGATGATTATGCCAATATTTGTCTAATGGTGTAATCAGAATCAGATTTAAACTTAGAGACAGACTTAGACTCAGATAGTGAAATCAAGGTAAGTAATTTAAAATTCCTACTAAAGTCTCTAAATATATTGATGAACTGTGTCTTAATCTTAAAACCTCTCTCAAGAGGATTTCTGAACTAAAAAGGGAAAATTCTGCACTAAAGCAACATGAGGTTGTTTAGAAAGAAAAGTTTGAAAACTTAGATAAAAGTTTTATTACTCAGAAAGAAAATGCAGACTCTCTTTCAAAAGAAAATACACTTTTGAAAAATGATATTTCAAGCATTTCAAAAAAAAAAAATCTATAGGATCTGAGAATTGGAAAAGATTCTCTCAGCTCAAAGACCTTATTTTAACAAATTAGGTTTGGGAATAATTGTTGAAACCATTCATCTAACTGATTTTCCAAAAGTAAAGGAAATGATCAAACAAAGACCTACAAAAGATTTTTATAGAGAACATTTTCAAAAAGTTTTTGTAAAACCTGTTGGCCATAGTGCTCTTAAATGTTCTAAGTGCAACACCTCAGAACATTTTGAGAAAGAATATCCTATGGTTTGGAAACCTATTAAGAAGGTTTGGGCAAATACCGTATATTGCACTAACTCCATTGGACCCAAGAAAGTATGGGTACCAAAGAAAGCTTGAGTTTCTTTTTTAAATGTAGGTCACTATCAAGAAAAAAATGTCAAATGGTACTTGGATAGTGGATGCTCAAGACATATGACGGAGACTCAAGTTGTTTAATAAATTTTATGCAAGTTAATGGTGGAAAAGTTTCTTTTGGTGGTAATAGCAAATGTAGAATTGTTGGATGCGGAACAGTAAAGATTGGAAGTCTCACAATCCCCAACGTTTCCTTAGTGGAAGGACTCAACTACAACTTGCTGAGTATCAGCCAGCTGTGCGACACAGGTTTCAAAATCAACTTTCAAGAATGAATATGTTTAGGAACCAGTGAAGACTCCTCTCATACTTTCACGGGGCGAAGACATGGGAATATCTATCTCTTGGATATCAAATTAGAAAAATCTCAATGTCTAATTTCAATTCAAGATGAAGCTAATTTTTGGCATAGAAAACTTGGCCACATGAACATGAAGCAAATAGCCAAGATCTCCGCAAAGAAGCTTGTTCGTGGACTACCCAACCTGACATACCAAAAATCTGAATTATGCACACCATGTGTGTTGGGAAAACATGTTAGAAGTTCATTTAAACCAATAAATCAAGTTTCCAATAATTGCATACTACAGCTCTTACATATGGACCTTTTCGGACAAACTTGGACTCAGTGCATTGGTGGAAAGAAATATTGCCCAGTAATAGTGGATGATTATTCACAATTTACCTGGGTATATTTCTTGGCAAGTAAGTTTGAAACATTTTCTTATTTCGTAAAGTTTGCTAAGAAAGTACATAATGAGAAATGGTATGTTATTTCAAGCATGCGAACAGACCATGTAGGTGAGTTTCAAAATCAAGACTTTGCTAAATTTTGTGATGAATCTGGTTTTCAGCATGTATTCTCCTCTCCATACACTCTAGAACTGAATGGATTTGTGGAAAGGAAGAATAGATCATTACAAGAAATGGCTAGAACACTTTTACTTGAAAGCAATATTTCTTCTTGTTTTTGGGCTGAAGCAGTTTCTATAGCATGTTATATTATTAATAGTCTTCTTAAGGCCTATTCCGGAGAAAACTCCCTATGAGTTGTTCAAAGGAAAGAAGCCAATTGTTTCTTATTTTCATGTGTTTGGTTGCAAATGTTTTATATTGAAAAATGCAAATGATCGAATTGGTAAGTTTGAAGAATAATTAGACGAATGCATCTTCCTTGGATATTCAACCACTAGCAAATCATACAAAGTTTACAACAAAAAGATTCAATCGGTGGAGGAATCGATGAATGTCAAATTTCAAGATCCTATACAAAATAAATTGATTCAAACTCAACATGAAGAATCTAAACCTGCTCCAGACTCTACAAAGTCTATTTTTCCAAAGGCAGCTCAGACTTCAGAAGATCAACAACGAACGATCATTGAAGAATCAAATGAAGAAAAAGATTAGTCTGTCAGACCAACCAGCAACTGGAAGCACAAGTCCAGTCATCCTAAAGAACTCATTATTGGTGACATTGGTGAAGTGATTCGTACAAGATCCAAAAGGCATGAAGAGTCTAGCGCTGTGATTCTTATTTTTGAAATAAAACCCAAAAGCATAGAGGAAGCTTTATCTGATGAAAGCTGGATTGAAGCTATGCAAGAAGAACTCAGGTAGTTCATAATTAACGATGTTTGGGAATTGACTCCTAAACAAAAGGGTAAATATATTATTGGAGCTAAATGGGTTTTCAGGAACAAGATGGATGAAAAATGAAAAGTTGTAAGGAACAAAGCAAGACTCGTGGCCAAAGGATATGCACAAGAAGAAGGGATAGACTATGATGAGACTTACGCACCAGTAGCAAGGTTAAAAGCAATTAGATTACTACTTACTTTTGCTTGTTATAAGAATTTCAGGTTATTCCAAATGGACGTCAAAAGCGCATTCCTAAATGGATTTATCCAAGAGGAAGTCTATGTGGAACAATCTCCCGGTTTTGAAGATCCAAGGAAACCAGACTTTGTATTTAGACTGAAAAAGGCACTATATGGTTTAAAGCAAGCACCTCGAGTTTGGTACGACAGGTTAAGTAAGTTTTTAATCCAAAATAGCTTTGTTAAAGGTAAAGTAGACACTACTTTGTTTATCAAAAGAGAAAGTAAAGACTTCTTACTTGTTCAAACCTATGTTGATGACATTATTTTTGGATCACCTAACGAAAAACTATGCAAGAAATTCTCTAAGTCTATGCAGGATGAATTTGAGATGAGCATGATGGGTGAACTATCCTTCTTTCTCAAACTTCAAGTAAAACAATTAAAGGAAGGGATCTTCATTTACCAAGAAAAATATGCTAAAGAACTTGTTAAAAAGTTCGGTTTGGAAAATTGCAAAAAGACTAATATACCAATGCTAAGTTCCTCAAAGTGGACAAAGATGAAGGAGGAAAGAAAGTTGACCAGAAGCTGTACAGGAGTATCATTGGTTCACTTTTTTATCTTACTGCTTCTAGACCTGACATTTTGTTTAGTGTTTGTATTTATGCCAGATTTCAATTAGATCCCAAGGAATCTCATCTAAGCGCTGCAAAACGCTTCATCAAATACGTTGCAACAAACTCTAATTTGGGTCTCTGATAGCCTAAAGAAGGAGACCTTACTCTCCTTAGATACTCAGATGTAGATCTAGCAGGATGCAGAGTTAATAGAAAGTGCACTTCGGGCACTTGTCAATTGCTTGGTAATAGAATAGTATCTTGATTTTCAAGGAAGCAAAGTACTGTAGCTATTTCAACAATAGAAGCAGAGTATCTGGCTCTTGGAAGTTGTTGTTCTCAAATCTTATGGATAAAACGACAGTTAAGAGAATTTTGAATCAAATACTCATGCACTGAGATCAAATGTGACAACACCAGCGCAATTAATCCCACCAAGAATCCAATTCTTCATTCAAGAGCAAAGCATATAGAAATTCGACATCACTTTATTAGAGACCATGTTCAAAATGGAGAAGTCTTGATTCAATTCGTTGACTCAAAGAATCAGCTGGCGGACATATTTACAAAATCTCTGGAGAAAAGTCAATTTAAGTCTATTCGTTCCAGACTCAATATCTTAAAGTCTGAAGAAGTTCAGATTTAGGGATAAAAGTCTAGAGATACTCAGACTCAGAAGATCAAGAATCACGACTGTAAGTTATTTTGATTTTAGATACTTATCATTTGGATAAAATCTCGAAAAGGTACGAATGCCTATTAATCTGCAATTGATTGATGTTACGTTTCAAAATTTTGTAATTATAGCAATCATTCCTTTTCGAAAAAGAAGTTGTCATTTTTCATAGTTATCTATTTTCAAAAAGGCAATTATTTTTTAAAATGCATTTTCTATTTTTACTTGTACGGCAATCCGTATACCCCATTTCGATTGCTTTATATACTGTTTGTCTTCTTCAGTTTTACTCACAAACCCTAGAAGCACAGAACATCACCTTTTTACTTTTACTCCCCAGTTTAATCCTCAAAGTTTTCATCTTTCTCGCGAATCGAGTTTGGAATCTTTCAAAGAATGTGAGAATATCTTTCCAAAGAAAGTCTTCAAGAATTGCAAGCAGGGGACCACAACATATGTGTGAGGGTCCTATGCACTTTGATCTTACGGAGAAAGAAGAATCTCCATGACAGCAGCACAATCCACAACATTCTCAACCACGTCATTCTCCTCGGGCTAGACCACAGGATGTTCATCAACAAGTGGAGGAAGAAATTATTGAAGATGCAGAACCTGTAAGAACTCAAAAGCCTGCCTTTGCCTTTAAACTCTACTCTGCCTTGAAGAAGGGAGGCACTCCCTTGAACTTTATTGATGAATTTTGAAAGAGAAAGGATATCGAAATGAAACCCATTTTTTGCGAACGATGGAATGTTTGGGAGTTGCTCTTGCGGGCTCTGGCAGAAAGAGCCTTTGCGAATATCCCAAGCGATTCACGTGTTGGAAGACTTAGTCAACCATGGAAATGATGATGAGAAAATGTTCACTCATTTTAAGCCTAGAATGGATGTTGCGGTGAATAGTCGAAACAAAAGGACATATTTGTTTCGTTCTAAGGAACACAAGCGACTTTACTCTAAGTTGCTGAAGCGAGGGGTGATGAACTCAAGAAGTGTGGACTTTGATTTTCTTGATTCTCTAAATGTGAAGTTGCAAGAGAAATTCACCTTGCTTCAACTTGAATGATTTTGTTTTGAGACAACAGTGGCTCATCCAGAACTTACTGCGTATTTCTATTCTAATCTAAGCTTTTTGGATGCGAATAGATTTCCGTTCAGTGTTAGAGACCAGGACTATGTAGTTGATATGGACACTCTGGCTAATGCGATTGGAGTGGAGAGAGGGGTGTTCCAATCAATTAGTGTGTCTATTGGTCGTGCAACTGTAAAGTTTGTTCGGGATGAAATGGCTGAAGGACGAATTTCGTACTTGAGGATGAATGCCTCAAACGTCTTACTTCACAAGATTGTGATTAACTGTCTTAGACCCAAATCGACTTCAAAGATTGATGTTTCAAATTCAGAAGCAAAGCTGATGTATGCTATCAATGTTAGCAAAAAGTTCTCTATGCCACACACTATCATGTTTCACATGTATAGATTGATGGTGAAGGACAAGGGCCAACTTCCTTACTTAGCTCTTGTTACTCAGTCATTCAAACATTTTCATATTCAGCCTCCTAAAATCTTATGTGTTTGAACGTGTGATCAAATGGTGATGGGACTGAAGATGGTTTCCAAAATGCGTCAGAAGGAGCTGAACAAGGCTTTGGAGCAATTTAAGGAGAAAAACCCTGTCAAGACTAGACAAGACTCTGCGACGACAAAACGGAAAGGCAAGGAGCCAATGACAGCTCCATCCAAGAAAAGGAGAGCACTTATCTTGGAGGATGAAGATGATGAGGATGATGTTACCATTTCCACTCTTACCTTAAGAAACCTTCAGCGTTTTGTTCCAAAGTTAGAGGAGAGAGAAGTTCAAGCCAGAGAAGATACAGAACAGAGAAGTGAAGAAAAGGAAGTGATAAGGAAAGCAACAGAGGAAGAAAGAACTACAGAAGAAGAGGAAAGAGGAGAACTGGAGCATAATGTCACTAAAGACAAAACAGAGCATGAAGAGTACTTCTCTCCACCCAAAGGCACTAAAATAGGGGGAGCTGCTGAGAAAAGAGGTACTTCTTCAATTGCCTTTACTAGTGATGACGTGTAACACCCCGAACCATTCGCAGGTCGTTAACAGTGCCGATGTTACATCTTCTACCATCTCTATCTAATGGCTAAATAAAGCCTTGCCAGATTACAGGCATTTTTTTTTTTTTAAAGCGGTCCCATGCGCAACTCATAGCGGAAGCAAAATTCACATCGTCATTTATCTCCCTTCTAACACATGATACAAATACACACCAGCTACACATAAGGATTTTATATACGAACATCGACACTTTATTTACATATTCTTTTAAGATGGGACTCCTCCTTTCTCGGGTCGATACAAAACAAGAAAAGCAAGGACTCTGCCATGTCCTGCCTAAAATCTCAAAAAGAAACTATCAACCCTCTACATCAAGCGCACAAGCTCCCATCAAAGGTGTCGATTATCTACATCAAAAAGCTCGGCTCCTACTCGTCGCGCGTGAGTCTCACACCCAACCCGGTGCATCAAGTGGTGGCGGCGGCAGCATCCCTCGCATAGCACCATCTCGACGGACGTGAACAGAAATGAACTCTTGTATGACAGGGCCCCCAGCCAGGCCGATATCATACATAACTAAGCATCGCACTCGGATGAACGTCAAACCGGGCACAGAGGGACAATCTAACTCCGTACACTCCACCTCAACATCAGACGGCAGACCGTAAAATACCCCACGCGAAACAGCAGGTAGCGGCATAGTGCTAATCTGAAATGTTATCCCCAAAAGGGGTGAGTACAACCACTCAGCAGATAGGGAAATCCAATAACAACTCAGTGCACCATGCATACCATCATACAATGCAGGCGTTGCTTACCTTTTTGATGTCAAGCGTATTCATGCATCATCATGCATATCATATCATCATTAACCATGCATCACCATGCATATCACATCATATCATCATTAGCCATGCATCACCATGCATATCACATCATATCATCATTAGCCATGCATCACTATGCATATCATATCATCATTAGCCATGCATCACCATGCATATCACATCATATCATCATTAGCCATGCATCACCATGCATATCACATCATCATTAGCCATGGATCACCATGCATATCACATCATATGATCATTAGCCATGCATCACCATGCATATCACATCATCATTAGCCATGCATCACCATGCATATCACATCATCATTAGCCATGCATCACCATGCATATCACATCATATCATCATTAGCCATGCATCACCATGCATATCACATCATCATTAGCCATGCATCACCATGCATATCACATCATCATTAGCCATGCATCACCATGCATATCACATCATATCATCATTAGCCATGCATCACCATGCATATCACATCATAGATCAATTTCCACTTTTATTTATCAATTGATCCCCACATTATCTTTTCTCAAATCATCAAATTCACCATCATCACCATCCCTTCGGGCAGAAACCTCCGATAGGGATCCCAGTATCCCAGCCATCTCATGGCCACTGGGCTTCCAGCCCCCCACATTCCGGGCATCTCGCATCTCAACTAGCATCACGAGGCATTCCCTTCGGGCAGAAACCTCCGACAGGGCTTCCGGTCTTTACCCTTCTAACCAGGGATCTCGCACCCTAATCCTGGCATCGCGAGTCACTCCCTTCGGGCAGAAACCTCCGATAGGGCTTCCGGCCCCCCACATTCCGGGCATCCTGAAACTCCCAGGGAATCTCTAGAATTACGCCTCCAGGCCACCAGACAACATCCTCCACCACAACCTCTTACTCACATACCATTTTCCACTTTTATCATTCTTTTCATCTTGTTATTTCATGGCATATGATTTACATACATGCATCACAATTCATGATCATTCACACATCAATGCCATATAACAATACATCATAATTCATGGTCATACATGCATCAATGTCATATAGCAATGCATCATAATTCATGATCATTCATACATCAGTGCCATATAACAATACATCATAATTCATGATTTCACATGCATCAATGTCATATAGCAATGCATCATAATTCAATAGGACTCACGGCCAATAAAATAATCCCCCTTTTTATTATTTTATTATTATATTATTATTTTATTATATTATTATTTTATTTATTTTCATAAATAAATATTGTATTTAATATTTATGATTTTCCAAAAATCATAATCTTCAATCAATCCTTAAACAAACAATTAGAATCAGATTTCACATAAAATCCATGGCTAATTCGCATTTTACATAATTTCCCAAATTTCCACAAAATACACACAACATTCGGATCACGGCCAGATTGCACAGTTTTCGAATTAATTCAATTAAAATACTCATATGACCTCCGAAAATTCCCAAATTTTACAGAATAATAGCCAACACATTTTCGTACATTTTTCATGAAGAACTCTTAACCAAATTCTTTATAGATTAATTTATATAACTCCACGAAGCTTCTGGAACCTCTACCGTTTCGTCCAGAACGTACATCACCGAAAAACTTAGGTTTGACCCATCAAATCTCTTTAGTTTCTCCTGAAATTCAAGTATGTTATATATCAATGTGTCCTTTACAATTTTCTTGAAGGGATCTAGGTAAAATACCCAGATTTTGGTCACCATTTTAACCCATGAAGTCTCGGGTGTCTCGGTTCACTTCAACAGAACCATCCGTCTCAAAGATCTAGCCGATTTACCAAGTTATACTTGTTATTTTTTCCTCATTTTCGAGTATGTTGTAGCTTAGGGTGTTTCCTACAACTTTCAAGAAGACAACAAGGTGAGATCTCCAACAGAAATCGACATGCAACCAAGAAATCAACAAAAGGTCAGTAGGAAATTCGCAGATCTGAGGTCTCCGTATAACAAAGCGTTTGACCCCACATATCACCATCGTTTTCCATGAAATTCGAGTATGTCATACTACAAGATCTTAGCTTCAACTTTCATGAAGACACCGAAGCCAAAATCGCACTCCAAGTACACATGCAAGCTCGAATAAGATACTGTCTACCACCAACCGAACGGAAACAGCCACATAACATGAACACATTCAACCCTTACTTCGGTATTTCGCCCAAATCACCCTTAAAACCGAACATGCAACCATCAAACAACATGCAAGAGAAGTAAAGGAACCCCCACTTGCCTCCAAGATGAACACACAGCAACACACGGCGGCGTAGGACGGTCGGACGGCGGGCGAACGGCGAAACACGGCGGCGGGAACTCTCGGCTCCACCTTCTCTCTCTCGGTCTCTCCTCCGCTCAAGCTCTCTCTCTCGCACACTCTCTCGGCCAAAATGAAGAAAATGGCCACTCTCTCTCTTCCCTCTCTCTTTTTATATCCCCTCAATTGCAATGATTAATCCACCACACCTATGGCCAATACATGCTCTTCCTTTGGCCACTTGTAATTTCAATTTTTTTGAATTGAATTTGGGTTAATGGGCTTGGGCTTAGGCTTAGGCCCAACCGGCCACTCCCCCTTGGGCTGGTCGAAAATCCTTCTTGGGCCCAATGGGCCGACTAGCTTGGCCCACCAAGCTCTAGGCTAATGGGTCCAAGGCCCATTTCGAAAATAACCCTATTTTCTCTTCTTTTTTTTTTGAATTCCTTTTAATTAATATTTCTAAACTCAAATTTCATCTTGGCCAAAGTCTTGGGATATATATTTTTTTAATTATTGAAATTTAAATCATATGGCCAAGCATTAATCTATTAAATTTGAATTTCCACAATCACAAGCGAAATTCATCAAATTAAAAGACAAATTAGCCAAAGCATAAGCCATAAAATTCTATCACCTAATTAAAGACATTTAACACACCTTAAGGCTCGGCTTTGAATTTCCGGGATGCCACATGACGTTAGTCATTCTCCTGTTGATCCAGAAGAAGTATATGCAGCTCAATTTCCTGAAGAAGGTCATGAGGTTTCATCTCCAAATTTGGGTGCTCATACTCACATGCCATCACTTGGGAGCTAATATTGAGAAGGAACAAGAAGAAGAATTCTTTTTTCCACCTATAGGCATGGAAATAGGGGGAGCCGCTGAGAAATTTGGTACTTCTTCTTTTCCTATTTTTACTAGTGATGATGTTAGCAGATCTCCTGCCGATCCAGAGGATGTCTATGCCTCTCATTTTCCTGAAGTTGATGTTGAGGCATCCTCTCTAAGTCTTGGTGATCGATGTGCTGACGTTCTCTCATCCTTTCACACTCCACAAACTGAACGTGCTGGGGCTAGTACACAAATAGAACCAATTACAGACTTTCAAAGGCTGCTCGAGCTCCTTTTGGAGATGAAAGCACAGCAATATGGAATGGAATGTGAAATCCAGAACCTTAAATCCTTTTTGCATTCTACCTTAGTTTCTCTCCATGATAATGTACAGTCTTTAAAACAGCAAGTTTTTCAGACTGCCAAGAGTGAAGATGTCAGGAAGCTGAAGGAGTCAGTTCAGTCTATGGGGGATTTCAAGCTTGTTCGAATTCCAAGACAGCTTTGATTTCATTCTATCCGTTCTTTTGACCTTAATGTGCAGATTTAACTTTTTAACTTACCTTTTGAACTTTTATGCTAAACTTTGTTCTGTTCGACTCTGTTTGACATTGACGGTTGCAACAACTTATTTTGTGGCGATGATGTGGTGATTATGGATGGGTAGTTGTTTGAGTCTTGAAATTTCTCTTATCTTTTCAAGATTAACATGTTTTCTATGGTTGCAGAATTGATGCTATCCAGTTTCTAATCAACTTATTTTTTTATGAGATATCATGTACTACTTAAAAGTTGTTTTGCAGGATAGTTTTGTCACCATCAAAAAGGGGGAGATTGTTGGAGAAAACTTCTTAATAGTTTTGAAGTTGACAAAACTTATCCAAAGTCTAATCTAAAGACTTCCAGACCCTAACATTAAAGTCTAAAGACTGCCAGACTGAAGTCTGCCCACACTGACAGTTTCCAGACTAAAGAATGAAAACTTATTTAGATACGAGATTATCTTTATTTCTTTATTCGATTCGTATGACTTATGGATGATTTTATGGCTGGATATAGCACCTACATGATTGATTATCCTTATTGGAATCAATTCCGATATTCAAATATTTTGGAAGGCGAGTAAACTTGGAATGTTCTACTTATGGAAACCAAGATCCTGATTGTATGAGCGAACATGATTGACGGGCTTTTATCACAATCATCAAATGACTCGAGACCTCCTTGATTAATTCTATCCAACAGGTAGATTGGAAGAATTCCTTTTGGAAGTGCCAACGGTTGTGAAGGCATGAAGGAGTATTTAAGGCGGACTCTTTAGTTGTTCGATAGTGTGCGTGAAAGAAAATTTTCAAAGTCCGAAGCTTCCTAGTTGCTTGCTATTCATTTACTGAGCTCATAATTGTACTCAAAAGAGAGAGCAAACTTTTGTGAGACTTCGTGAGAGAACAGTATAGTCTCTTCACCTTGAAGTCGAGATCATCAAGTTGTAAAATCTCTTTTGATTCTTAGTGGAATCCAACCAATAGACTGTCAGCGTGGGAGAGTGGACGTAGGCTTGATCTAAGCCGAACTACTATAAACCTTGTGTTCTTATTCTCTTCCCTCAACTATTTTATTTTGACTCGTAACTCTATTTAACTGTTTAAGTTTAAACTCCTTCATTTTGCTTAAATTTTTATCTAATCACTAAAGTCTAAATTCGTTTGTGATTTTCTAAAGGCAAATTATTTCTACTAGATCTTGCAAAATTTTTGTTCACACTTATTCACCCCCTTCTAGGTGTTATTACTAGCCCTTTCAATAGCCAATATAGAAAACTTTGGCTTTTGATGTACCGACGAACGATGTCCATCTAGCATATATAAATAAAAAGTGCCTAGTTATTATCTATGTGTATCTAGTGTGCATCATTTCAGTGTCTAAGAAAGGGAGTTGTTGGATCCGTTTCCGCCATGTAAATTGTGTTGGGACTAATGAAAAATGTGATAGACCCGCAAACTCACGGTTCACTAAAATCCAAGGCTATCAGAATAAAGGACATCCAGGATAAGGAAGCGATGTGGCGACCCTAACGGACCGAGGCCGTCAGGGGGCGCCATAGTTTGCCTATCCACAAACTTTATCCAGATGCAGGAGTAATATTCAGCTTTTCACAGATGGACTCGATTAAGCCTTTCGCTATTTTGCATATGGTCTCTTATGAAATGATGGCGAATTTCAATATGCTTTGCCCTTAAATGAAGAATAAGATTTTTGGTAAAATTAATCGCACTTGTGTTGTCACATCTGATTTCAGTGTAAGGTTCTTCTTTTCCAAAGTCCCTTAGCTGTTGCTTGATCCAAAGAATCTATGAATAGAAACTTCCAAGAGCAACATATTATGCTTCTGTTGTTGAGAGTGCCACAGTGTTCTGCTTCTTTAAGAACTAGAACACTAACTTTTGTTATAAGAGTTGGCATGTTCCTAAAGTACTTTTCCTATCAACTTTACAACCAGCTAGATCAACATCTGAGTAACCAAGTAATGTAAAGTCTCTTCCTTTTGGATACCAAAGACCTAACTTTATCGCAATATATTCGATAATACGTTTGACAGCACTAAGATGAGAGTCTCTAGGATTAGCTTGGAATCTAGCACACATGCACACACTGAATAGAATATCAGGCCAAGAAGCAGTGAGATAGAGAAGAGAACCAATCATGAATCTATATGTCTTTTGGTCAACTTTCTTTTCTTCTTCATCCTTGTCAAGTTAGGAAGAACTTGACAGGGGAGTCTCAGTCTTCTTGCAGTTTTCCATCCCAAACTTCTTGATAACATCTTTGGCATATTCCTCTTGATAAATGAAAGTTCATTTCTTTGATTGTCTAATTTGCAGACCCAGAAAGAAGGTTAACTCACCCATCATGCTCATTTTGAATTCTTCTTGCATAGACTTAGAGAATTTCTTGCACAAACTTTTTATTGGGAATAACGGATCCTCGAAAACCGGATTCGACACCGAATCAAACCCCTAAATCAATGCGGAAGACGAAGCCCGGGAAAACACGCATCACCGATCGTAAAGCACACCACGGATTCGAGCGTACCTTGTTAGCCACAGATTAAACACCGACGTTGATGGAGGAAGAGAAACGGTCCTGTTCGATCCGAGGAAGCAAAATCCTTTCACGTACTTTACTGTTTTTCTTTTGAAGAAAACGGGAGAGAGAGGGAGAGTACGTTGAGAGAAAAAGAAAACGTACATCTTTTCTAAAATAAAACAGTGCCTTTTTCTCTCTCTCTCCTCCCTTTTATACCTCTCCCCTTCCACGGGCCATATTCCCGTGGGTCGGGCTTCCTGGGCCGAACTTGGGCGGATGGGCCTTAAGCCCAAAAACCAATAAAGCCTTCATCTCTCACTCGCACATGGTCGGCCGAACAGTATTCTCTTTACCTCTCTTCAACATTCATACTGGTGAATAATCTGTGCGACCAGCATACTTTGAGAGCTCGTTGCTATACATCTGTTAGGAATATATAGCAGCTCATAATGGGCATCACACTCCGAGTAGATTTAGTATGCAGTACCCTAGATCGATCGATCACATTTATATCTCCCTTGATCTCTTTTAAACAATGATATATATATTGTATTCACAATTATAATTATCACAAAGACAGTCATAATTGGTCGACGGTGAATACAAAACCACAATGTGATTCTCCAAAATCGATCTTCCTCTTTCCTTCAAACTCTCAATTTCAGTCCAGCTTGCTTTTCTAGAAATGCCCCATTAGATCGAATCATCTCATGACCATTGGCAACACCCTAAGATAGCAAACACTAAATAGAAATCTTGAGAATAAGTAAGAGTCCTGAGGGGACTAAAAATTGAGGAACTCTTTTCCTCAAGAGTCTCACACGTCATAAAAGTTGAGATCAAACTTTTTGCCACTCTTATTGGTCGTCTCATGCATACATAGTATGAAATACGTATTACGGTATTAACTCCTTTCCCATGGAGCGTATGTCTACACCTTTCAATACCATACAGATGATAGTTCAGACATACCTAATGTCTAACTTGAGTTCACCTATCTACTCATTCACAAAAATTTATCAGAACTCACATCTGGCATCTTAGACAGATAAAGTAAAACATGTGGGGTATTTTACTTTCGGACATAGTAAGTATTATATCCTCATCTTAACACCTAGTTAAGGCGACATACGTGTTTTAAGCTTGAGCTCTCGATTATCACCTAGATAATAAGCTTTAAAACAGTCTCATCTCTATTTATCACACAGTAAATAGAGGCGATTACCCGTGTGAGTGGGCTAATCTTATATCTGTTCGACATACTTCTCAACTTAAAATAATGCACTGAGCATTAAGATGCATAAAGATCATACTAAGATTCATAGGCATTAATCAATGAAAAACAAAATTTCATAAATGTGAACAACTCAGGGAAATTACAATTCAGTACATCAGACTCTACGCAATCCTAGAGATTTTACATGACCACAAAACACATCTCTAGGTATTGGCTTTGTCATAGGATCTGCTACCATTCTATGCGTAGATATGTACTGCAAGTTCACATCCTTTCGTGCAACCATATCTTTTACAAAGTTATACTTGGTATCTATATGTTTGGTCTTGCCATGATACTTTGGATCTTTGGTGTACGCTATAGCTGCTTGGCTATCACGGTTAACCAACAATGGATTTACAGCTTTCTCAATAACACCTAAATGATCCAAAAATCTCTTAAGCCAAACTCCTTCTTGTACCGCTGTTGATAATGCCACGAACTCAGCTTCCATCGTGGACAAGGCTATACACGTTTGCTTTTTACTGCTCCATGATATGGCGTCATTGTTCGTAAGAAAGCAAATCCAGAGGTAGATTTTCTTTCATCTAAATCTCCTCCCCAATCAGCATCTGAATAGCCTTCAAGTCGCAGATCCTTTCCTTGGTAATTCAACTTGAAATCAGCAGTTCCCTTCAGATACCTCAGTATTCTTTTGACAGCTTTCCAATGTGCTGGACCTGGATTGGATTAGTATCTACTCACCATTCCAACTGCAAAACATATGTCGGGTCTTGTACACATCATAGCATACATCAAGCTCCCAACAGCACTAGCATAAGGAACATGTTTCATTTGTTCCTTCTCTTGTGGAGTCCCTGGACACAGTCTGTGGCTCAATCCTTCACCTTTTGCAATAGGAGTGTCTATGGGTTTACAGTCTTGCATACGAAATCGTTCAAGAACCTTATTTATATAGGTTTCTTGTGAAAGAGACAATGATCTCTTCGAACGATCTCTCGAAATCTTAACTCCAAGAATGTATGCAGCCTCACCCATATCCTTCATCTCAAAGTTAGAAGACAGCCATCTCTTTGGTATTAACCAACTTCATATTGCTTCCAAAGAATCGTATATCATCAACATATAATGATATGATCACAAATTGATCCTTGGATCTTTTGATATATACACAATGATCCTCATCAATCATTGTAAAATCATATGCCACTATGGCATTATGAAAACGTATATACCATTGTCTTGATGACTGCTTAAGACTATATATCGACCTCAAAAGTCGACATACTTTTTCTTCTTGGCCTTTCACTATGAAACCAATAGGTTGTTCCATATATATTTCTTCCTCTAATTCTCCATTGAGGAAAGCAGTATTTACATCCATTTGATGTAACTCAAGATCCGAGACACTCCGCCACTATTGCCGAATAATGAGAATCGAGGTAAATCTCACTACGGGAGAAAACGTATCTTCATAATCAATTCCTTCCCGTTGATTATACCCTTCGCCACAAGGCGAGCCTTATGCCTTTCAATCGAGCCATCAACCTTTCGCTTTATTTTGAGAACCCACTTGTTCCCAATAGCTCTGCGTCCCTTTGGAAGATCAACCAGTTCCTAGACTTGGTTTGATTTCATTGACTCTATTTCCTCTTCCATTGCATGAATCCACTTTTCCTTACTAGGGCAATTCAGAGCCTCGTTGATATTTTTTGGCTCATCCTCATCTTGTGGAGCAACCATAAAAGTTTCCCCTTCAATGTCAAAACGTCAACGGGGAATACTTTGATGACTTGTTCGCCGAATGGGAGATTGTACACTTTGCACATCATTCTCCATTATGCTCCTACTTGGATGAACTCCACTAATATCATTGTCTTGATCCAAGGTCTCAAATAGGCAGTGATCTTCCCCTATTTCGCCCTTCTTAGGAAACTCATCCTCTAAGAATGTGACATCTCGTGATTCAAATTCAGTTACACTCCCACTTTCCTGCTCACCAATGAACACATACCCTTTCGAGTGTTCTGAGTATCTTATGAAAATACTCTTCTTTCCTCTGGGACCCAATTTCCCAAACTTGTGAGAGGACTCATGTGTATAGGCAGCACAACCCCATGGCTTAAGAAAACTCAAGTCCGGTTTTCTACCTGTCCATAACTCATATGGAGTGGAAGCAACTGATTTGGAAGGCACCCGGTTAAGTATATACGCAGCAGTTAACAATGCATCACTCCAAAAGGTGATAGGCAAGTTAGCATGCGCCATCATGGACCTAACCATTTCCAGTAGGGTTCTGTTTCTTCTTTCCGCAACACCATTTTGTTGAGGAGTGTACAGAATAGACAACTATCTTTTTATTCCTTTTTCATCACATAATTTTCTGAACTCATCAGATAAATATTCTCGACCTCGATCGGATCTCAATGCTTTTATTTTCTTATCTAATTGATTCTCTACCAGGTTCATAAACCTTTTGAAACAACTTATTGCTTCAGACTTATGAGAAATCAAATAGACATATCCGAATCGAGTATAATCATCAATAAAGGTGATGAAATAAACAGCCCTATGCCTTCCTTTCACATTCATTGGACCACAGACATCAGAATGGATTAAATGCAGAGGAAATTCAGCTCTTTTTCCCTTTCCAAATGGTTTCCTTGTCGTTTTTCCTTCTAGGCAACGCTTACATATGGACAAATCGACTTTTTTAATATTGCCCAACAAGCCCTCTTTGGCTAGTCTATTCATACGCTGTTGGCCAATGTGACCAAGTCTAGCATGCCACACATTCACATCATTATCATATTTATTAGGAGATGTGAGAAGGGAATAACAAACATTAGTATTAACATAATCAATATCTAATACAATAAAACCATCCAGAAAATAACCACAATCATAGTAATTTGTCTCCAAAAACAAATTCACACCTCTACTACAGAAGTTCATATTAAAACCTAATTTAACCAACATTAATACAGACACTAAATTCCGACGAATCTCCAGAGCAAACAACACATCATGTAGGAATAAAATGCGTCCACCACACATATTCAGTTGGCATGTGCCAATTCTTTTTACTTCAGCTCTGGAGTTGTTTCCCACAAAGATCCACTTAGTTCCAGTTGGTACTCGTCGGAATTCCACGAATGATCCTCTATCCTGCGCTATATGGTCTGTCGCTCCTGAATCCACAGTCCACAAAGGATTAGACTCAGTCAAGAACAAGGGGTGCATACCTTCTTTGGCTCACGACAATCGCGAGCATAGTGACCCTTCTTGTCACAGTTGTAGCATTTCACCCTTGCAAGCTTTTTCATGCGAGGATGCTTCCCTCTTCCATGTTGGTTGAATTTGGGTTTCTTCCCTGAAGGACCTTCACTCACAGTCTGAAAAGTACAAGGGGTGCATACCTTCTTTGGCTCACGACAATCACGAGCATAGTGACCCTTCTTGTCACAGTTGTAGCATTTCACCCTTGCAAGCTTTTTCATGCGAGGATACTTCCCTTTTCCATGTTGGTTGAATTTGGGTTTCTTCCCTGAAGGACCTACTTCTTCCTTGCCTTTCCCCTTATCAAACCAGTTAGGGCGCTTGCGCTTAGAGCTCGAAGCTCCATTTGAGCTAGAACCAGCATAATAGAGTTCAGCATCCGGCTTAGCCGCCAACAGACGGTACCTCTTCTAGCTCAAGATGACGCATTGCATCCTCAAAGGTTTTGATATTTTCATTATGAGTCAGGTGCACCTTCATATGCTCCTAACTCTGAGGTAAGGAACGAATCACTGCTTGCACTTGCTGTTCATCTGTGAGGACATGGCCAGCATCTTTCAGCTCAGTTATCATGTTTGACATCTTCTAAGATGTTGTTTCATGGTCTGACCATGAGGCTTCTTATAAGAGTCAAACCTGATAGTGAGCTACCTCAGTCTAGTCACCGAAGTATGACCATATCTAGCTGTCAATGCCTCCCACATTTCCTTGGCATTATCAAAACGCCGAAACTCTCGCATGACGTCATTTTCCATGCCGCTCAAAGAACGTGATGCGAGCTAGAGAGTTCATTCTTTTCCACGCAGAAAAAGCTTCTTTGTTTCTTTTTGTCTTTGTGCGTGGTTCCTTCTTCAGTTCTACCATGGTCATGACAAGAGCCTCAAGTGCTTCTTGCTCTTCCAGCACATACTGGATTTTCATTTGCCAAACTTCATAGTTGTCTCCATTGAGCTTTTCACCTTTGTTTAGCTCGGCAACTATGTTCTTTGTGGCTGAAGCCATTGATCTGAACAAATCAGACAAATATGCACGAATTATTAATGCCTATCATTTATGCATCCCTATTTTATATAGACCCATCATATTAATGAATAACTTTAAGTAAGGCTTCAGAATCAAAAGGTCACTATGTTTCCAATCATCCTCCAAAATCCTAACTTAAAACTATCATTAATATGATTATCATATGCAAAATCAATTCTATGAAGCTACAAAAACTTCTAAAACTACCCACAGCTAATTACCCACAAAGAACCAGCAATAACAAAAAGCAACAGATAATTGACATACAATTAAAAACAGTAATGCTTTCAATTAACACAATTAGGTAGTAATCATTACATAATATGTCCACAAATCATACTTAACATATATCAGTCAATACAACTAACACAAAGTCAGCACACGAACTGAGAAAGATCCTTTTTTGTTCAATTTCTTGATCTTTTCCCTTGAAACAATACAGTAATATTCGTTTACAAAATCCATCACAATTTTCTTATAGGAAGCAGCTCCGTTGACATCCCATATGCGATTCAACACATCTTGCCATTCAGGTGGAAGAGTGTTTATGAAAAATCGCACCATCTCTGACTGTGACATAGGACGACCATTCCATATGACCTGTTGAATTTTCCCGTTGACTTCAAGGACATGATCAATTAAGTCACCTCTCTCCCATCGATGATCAGTCAGCTCAGCTATCAACTTAGACAGCCTATCCCTTTGTTCATCGATAATTGCGCGAATAGGTGTGCGCAACCTTAGGGGAGGCATAATTCCTGCAATAAATGCAGAACAAATAAGGGATCACATTATAATCCACATAGACTTAATTGAAAAAGAAACACATTCTTTTCCTTTTTTTTGGTCAACGGTCAAAGTCAACGGTCAACGGTCAACGGTCAATGTGGTCAACGGTCAACGGTTAGAGGGTCAACGGTCATCGGACCGTTCGGACCGCTCGCGCGGACCGACGTACGTGCCGCGCGCGTGCGGGGGATTACGTCACGCAGACGTCATCCGCACGTGCCTGGCACGTGCCTTCGTCAGCGAGTCGGGTCGAGTCTCCAGTCGGGTCGGTTCGCCGGCCGGTGACCGTCCGGCGAATTGTCATCGGTGACGTCATCCGAACGGTTACCGACCGTTGGATGACGTGACGGTGACGTCATCACGTGACGTCAGCACGTGTCGGTCCGTGGATCGGCGCGTGCCGGTTCGCCCGCTGGCGGCGTGCACGCGCCGGTTCGCCGACCGGCACGTGCGCCGCACGCGCTGGCCAATGCCAGTGCTTCGGGCGCGTCGCGCCCACGCGCAACGCCTTCCGGCCACGCGTGTGGGCGCGTGCGGCGGCGCCCGGTGGCTGTCGACACATCGCCGGACTCGTCTCGACGTCGCCCTTCTTCCTATGCAATCACAATTTTATTTTGACTTACGAAAACTCGGAAAAATGGCCGAAAAGCGCTCGGGTGTCGGGATTTTTGCCCGGTTCCGTACGGCCAAAGTGATTTCGCGAAAAATCAATCAAAAAACATTAGAATTGATCGGGAAAAACGTGAACTAGGGCTCTGATACCAATGTTGGGAATAACGGATCCCCGAAAACCGGATTCAACACCGAATCGAACCCCTAAATCAATGCGGAAGACGAAGCTCGGGAAAACACGCATCACCGATCGTAAAGCACACCACGGATTCGAGCGTACCTTGTTAGCCACAGATTAAACACCGACGTTGATGGAGGAAGAGAAGCGGTCCTGTTCGATCCGAGGAAGCAAAATCCTTTCACGTACTTTACTGTTTTTCTTTTGAAGAAAACGGGAGAGAGAGGGAGAGTACGTTGAGAGAAAAAGAAAACGTACATCTTTTCTAAAATAAAACAGTGCCTTTTTTCTCTCTCTCTCCTCCCTTTTATACCTCTCCCCTTCCACGGGCCATATTCCCGTGGGTCGGGCTTCCTGGGCCGAACTTGGGCGGATGGGCCTTAAGCCCAAAAACCAATAAAGCCTTCACTTTCGTTAGAAGAACCAAAGACTATATCATCTACATATATTTCTTGCACAGATTTTTGTTAGAAGAACCAAAGATTATATCATCTACAAAACACGCTTATGCAAGCAATAGTCTAATGGCTTCTAACCTAGCTAGAGGTGCATATGTCTCATCATAGTTTATTTCTTCCTCTTGTGTATAACATTTCACAACAAGCCTTACTTTATTCTTGGTTACTTTACCCTTTTCATCCGCCTTGTTTCTAAACACCCACTTTGTTTCAATTATAGATTTTCCTTTTGGTTTTGGAACTAGCTCCCATATATCATTAATACTAGATTGTATGAGTTCTTCCTACATTGCTTTTATCCAGCTTTCGACAGATAAGGCTTCTTCTACTTCTTTTGGTTCTATTTAGAAATCAGTGCTAGTGCACTTGAGTCTCCTTTTGCTTTGGATTTGGTACGGCTTTCTTCTAGATTACCAATGATGAGTTCTTTAGGATGACTTGATTTGTGCTTCTAGTTACTATTAGGTCTATTACTTCCTACTAGGATTTGTTGATCGTCAGTTTTCTTTGATTTTTCTAACTTTTGTTTTGCTTGACTTTGATCATCAAAAGACTGAGGTTCCTTGGGGGAATAAGACTTTATTAAGTCCGAAACTAGTTTAGACTCTTCAAGTTGAGTCTGATCTTGTTAGTTCTGAATACTTTCGTGAAATATGACATTCATGGATTCTTTGACAGTTTGTGTATTCTTATTGAAGACCCTATAAGCTTTGCTTGAAGTAGAGTAGCCAAGAAATATTCCTTCATCTGATCTTTCTTCAAATTTTCCAGACTGATCATTTCCATTCTTCAAAATGAAGCACTTACAACCAAACACATGAAAATAAGAGATATTTGGCTTCTTTCCTTTATAAACTTCATATGGAGTCTTATCTAGGATGAGCCTTAAAAATATCCTATTAATTATATAACAATCAGTAGAGACTGCTTCTACTCAAAAACGAGAAGAGACTTTACTTTCTATCAGTAGAGTTTTGGCCATCTCCTGTAGCGACCTATTTTTCCTTTCTACAACTCCATTTTGTTCTAGAGTGTATGGAGATGAGAAAATATGTTGAAGGCCATTCTCATCACAACAATTTGCAAAGTCTTGAATTTCAAATTCTCCCCCATGATTAGTCATTATACTTGAAATGGCATAACTTTTCTCATTCTAAACTTTCTTAGCAAACTTTGAAAAATATGAGAAGGTTTCAGTTTTATTTGCTAAGAAGAAAACCCAAGAGAATCTTGAATAATCATCCACAACTACCAAGCGGTATTTCTTATTGCCAATACTCTATGTTCTAGTTGGTCCAAAGAGATCCATGTGAAGAAGCTGTAAGATGCGATTAGTGGAAACTTGATTTATAGGTTTAAAAGAGCTTCTGACCTGTTTTCTCAAGATACTTGAAGTACACAACTCAGACTTCTGGTACACCATTCTGGGAAGACCTCGAACCAGCTTCTTAGATGAAACTTTAGCAATCTATTTCATACTCACATGTTCAAACTTGCAATGCCATAGATATGCTTCATCTTGAATTGAATTAAGACATTGAGAGCTCTCTAGACTTATGTCCAGAAGATTGAGATAAGTCTCAACTAATTCCAAAACAGACAACTTCTTGTAAATTGATTTTGAATCCTGTATCACATAGCTGGCTTATGCTAAGAAGATTGTAATCAAATCTTTTACCAGTGAAACATTGTTGATAATTAAACTTCCAATCCTCACTGTTCAATGTCTAATAATTTTTCCTTTGTTGTTCCCACCAAATGAAACATTTCCTCCTTTTTGTTTTCCAGTTTTACAAAATTGCTTGAATCTCCAATCATATGTCTAGAACAGCCACTATCCAAGTATCATTTGCTTTTCCTTTTAATAGTAAGTCAAAAAGAAATCTCAAACTTTCTTTGGTACCCAAATTTTGTTGGGTCTTGATGAGTTAGTTTTAAAGACAGCCTTTGCCCAATCCTTCTTATCAGGTCTCCAAACTTTAGGACATTTATTCTTAAAATGTTTTGACATGTTATACTTAGAACATAAAAGAGCACTTTGGCCAATAGGTTTTACAAAAAAAAAAAATTGAAAATGATTTTTGTATGAAGATTCTGGAGGTCATTATCTAAGTCTCTCCTTAACTTTTGGACAATTGATCGAAAGAGTTCTTTCTTTACTTAGACCCAAACCAAATTTGTTATAATAGGATATTTGAGTTGAAAGGATTTTCTCTAAAGTTTTTGATCATTTGAAGAATTTTGTAGATGTCACGTCCCGAACCTCGAGCGCACGCACATCCCTCGGTGGTCGATGAAATTGCAACGTCCTAGGACGTGTTGCCGACCCATTCATTTTATTGTACATGTGGAAGTGAATAAATAATATCCCTGATAGCAAACAACATGGGATAAAAAAGCAAGATAACAAATTCACAACAAAAACACGTTTCTATAAACAACTAGGTTTATATACAAAACTAGTCTATCTACGAAAAAGATCGGCCCTAAAAAAGGAAACTATCCTATGACCCATGATTTTTTCTCATCAATTGAACCAACTTGATGGCCAAAAGTGCAACAAAAAATGACCCTCTACTTTTCTCGGTCCAAAAACTCCTAAATTTATTTTTTTTGGCCAAAAATCGGGTTTGCAGAAAAATCTTCAGAGGATGAGCTGACGTTCCTAAAATAAATTGTGACATGACAGAACTTTCAATTTTTGAAATCAGATTTAAATTCGCAATTAATTTCAACCGAGTGCGATTTTAGTGTGACCTAACCTACCGAGTAGTTTTTAGGAATTTTTAATGCAATTGACCCGTGGTCGATTATTTTCAAGCCACATTGTGCATCTTCGACACATTGACGACTCTCGATTGTTGTGAAAGACTCGAGTTTTCAAATACGGGCATAGGGTGCATAAATGACAGAAAAATCGGTTTAGTGCCGTTCAACAAGAATTTTGCAATTAGGTGGAATCACCCACACTTTAATCCCATACCTCTATCAAAACGACCTATCTCTGATTTCTGATCGATTTTGACAGTGCCGTATTGACCGTTGTAGACTAGCACGGTCCAACAGTCGATTTCTAATCGAATTCTTAAGTCATTTACGTTTAGATTCCTTAACTGCTTAACCTTATAGATTAGTTATCTTGTGAGTGGTCAGCTCGGAGAAAATAACTATAGGCGCGTTGATGAAAAATCCAATTCATTCAATCGAAAATAGAATCGGAAAATTAAGATGTCACAGTAGAAATATCTTAAATCTCATTTTTCAAATATTCATTTTCTTTTGAAAGAGAATCGGCATTTTCTTTCAAATTATCAAAGTCACTTTTTCAGACTCTCAAACTTTTCTATCCAAGAATTATCCTATTGCATGAGTGTGGCACCCCGAAGCGCCCAAGGTCGCCACATCTTACCAAAGAAATACCTTAGTTCCTAGGCCTCCTTTTTTTTAAATGGTCCCAGCGCATCTTATATTTGCGGAAGCATAATCGAGTCTTACTAATCCCCCCCTTCAACAACCATGATACAATGGCACACCACTAACATCATAAGAAAAGATAGAGCAAAGACACTTTTATTTGCATATTTTCATGATGGATTTTTTCTCAGGTCGGTACATCAAAAGAAAGGCCAAGATTTTTAGCTACACTCGGCCATAACCCCAAAAAGAGACACTCGACCCACTATGTCTATCATGCAAGATCCCCCATCAACTAGTGTCAGCTATTTCCCAAAAAGTTGCAGCTCCTACTTCTCACGCACGGGCCCTCACGCCCATCCCGGTGCATCAGGTGGTGGCGCGGCAACATCCCACGCATCACTCCATCTCGACGAACATGAATGGATATGAATTCCTGAATGACAGGGCCCTCAGCCAGGCCCACGTCATACATCACTATCGCACGAACCCGAATAAACATAAGACCAGGGATGGTGGGACAGTCGATCTCCACGCACTCGACCTCTACGTCCGAAGGAAGGCCGTAAAAGACACCCCGTGTGACAGTAGGGAACGGCATCTCTCTAATCTGAAATGTTGGTCCCCGAAGGGGTGATACAACCACTCAGTAGGTAAAGGACCAATTAACCACTCAATGCATCATACAATACAATCATCACAATCATAGCATAACACATGTCGTTCAAGCATCCATGCACAATTTACCTTAATATCATGCACATGTCATCATACTGCATGTACATACATCATCATATAATCATCATCATCATGTCATACACTTACCATCAACATGTCAAATGTACCATCATGCCATAGGTGCACATACATCCATGCACTCATCATCATCATATCACATGTACCATCATGCCATAGGTGCACATACATCCATGCACTCACCATCATCATGTGACATGTACCATCATGCCATAGGTGTACATACATCCATGCACTCACCATCATCATGTCACTTGTACCATCATGCCATAGGTGCACATACATCCATGCACTCACCATCATCATGTCACATGTATCATCATGCCATAGGTGCACATACATCCATGCACTCACCATCATCATGTCATACATATACCATCATGCATAATTCAATTTCAATTTCCCAATTTTATTCTTTCATTTTGGGCAGCCATATTTCTCTTTTCTGGGACCAATGTTTGCATCCCACATTTACCACTCGCACCCAATCCTGGCATCGCGAGAACCCTCCGGTACAATACCCGCCGGGCATCCGACACAATACCTACCACGCATCTCGTACCCCAACTGGCATCACGAGACATCCCCCGGCACAATACCTGCAAGGCTTTCGGCTCCCCATGCTCCGGGCATCTCGAAACTCCCGAGGACCCTCCGGCATTCAGCCATTTAAGGCCACTGGGCATCCGGCCTTTACCCTTCTAGCCAGGCATCCCGACACTCCCGGGGCATCGTCGACTCACACCTCTGACGGCCTTCTCACTTATCTTAGTTCACAATTTCAATAATAACTTAATTTCAACATGGCATATGATATGATGGCAAACAAGACCATTTTCATCATTTTAAATCCTTATATGCATTTCCAATCATCATCATACATGCAACAAGGTACAACCACAAATGACAATTACAATCCATGGGGTCCATTCAACTTAGAATAGTCCATCTATCATGCCTTTTTGAAATTTACTAAATTCCAGTTTGCACAATTTTAGAAAACATTTAAATTAAATATCCATATGATTTCAAAAATCATGAAATCAGGACATGTGATAGACAAGACAAAAAGATAGCAATTTCATGAAGAACACATGCTCAAAAGAGTTTCGCACCAGTAGATATAGTTCGCACAAATACAACATGTAAATTCGGATAAAATCAGATTGCGCAGTTCTTGAAATATTTCGATTAAAATACCCTAATGACCTCCAAAAATTCTGAAATTTTACCATATTATAGGCAATACCCTAAGGTAGAGTTTTGATGAACACATCTAGGCCATATTCGTTTCTAGCACCGAACGGTCCAGTTTAGCTATCTCCGAAATATTGAGGTTTCGCCTACTTATCCTTCTTCGTTTCCTCTGAAATTTGGATATGTTTTGATCCAAGAGGTCCCCTACAACTTTCATTAAGGGATCTAAGTATGATTCTCAAAGAATAGTCTCCATATAGGTCTAGGAAGTCTCGGGTATCCAGTACCGTGTTTCCAGATTTACCGTCTTCAAAGGAAAATTGTTTCACTAGGCTACACTTGCTCATTGTACCTCAAATTTAATTCTGTTAGTCTTTATGATGTTCTCTACAACTTTCATGAAGAAGTCGAAGTGATATTTGTTGGAGAAATCCTCTTGAAGTGTTTTGAAGTTGACAAAACGTTTCCATCAATCTAGTCTTAAGGCTTGCAAACTCTGCTATTTAAAGTCTGAAGACCTCCGGACAGTCAGACTCAAGACTCAAAGTCTATCCTCATTGACTGTTTCTAATCCGTTGAAGAAAGGCTATCTAGAACTAGATGTTTCATTAAAGATGTGGCCTTATCAACTGGAGAAGATCTCTTAGCTGGATATGATATAACGGAATCCTTTATTGATCATAATTGATTCGAAGATTAAGGATCCGATGATTGGCAAAGTATACTTGGAAGGTTCTACTTATGGAAACCGAGATCCTGATTGTATGGGCAAACATGATTGATGGGCTATCGACATGTTCCTTTAATAGCTTGAATGATCTTCCTAATTGATTCCGTCCAACAGGTAGATTGGAGCAATTCCTTTGGTAAGTGCCAACGGATATGATGGCATGAAGGAGTATATAAGGAAGACATTCCAGTTGTTCGAGGGAGTGCATGATAGAAGAATTCCAAAGTCTAAAGCTCTTTGTTCTTAGTCAATTCATTTGTTGAGCAAAATCGTGTAAACAAAAGAGAGTCTATATTTGTGAGAAACCTTGAGGAAGTGTGGTAGAACATCTACACTGTGGAATCAAGGGAAAGCTGTGCTGTAACTTCTCTTTTGTTCATAGTGAAATCCAGCCGGTGGGCTGTCAGTGCGGAAGAGTGGATGTAGGCTTGGAATAAGCCGAACCACTATAAATTTTGTGTTCAATTTTCTCTTCCCTAACATTTACTTTACTTTGATCGTATTTTCCTTTCTATCGATTGCCTAGAATCGCTTCCGTATCTCAAGAATTTGTTTGTGCACCTATTCACCCCCTCTAGGTGCTTATACTAGCTATCTCAATATTCTCAATAAAAAGCAACATGCAACACACAAAACCACCAAGAAGTCGACAAAGCAGTTCCAGATCTAATGTCTTCGTAATAGGAGGGTTTCACCCCCTAAAACACAACATTTTTGTCTCAAAGTTTAGTATGTTATACTTTGAGATGTTGTCTACAACTTTCATGAAGGAGTCGAAGTCAAAATCCAACTCAAAATATGCATGCAAGCCTCTACAATATTCTGGGTTGGGCAGTATACACGCAAACAGGAAGCCATCTCAAAAACAAAGCATTCTAGGTTCGGTTTCTCACTCCTAATCACCCAAAAATCAACACCATTCCAAACATACATGCAAGACACACATGCAAGAGTGGAAAGTGGATCCTAACTTGGCTCTAAGATCAAGTGAACAACCGCACATGGACAGCACATGGACGGGCGAACGGACGGCGAGCGGCTCCTTGTTCCTCCTCTCTCGGTTTACCTCTCTCTCTCGCACCTTCCTCACTCTCTCTTGGCTTGGACGAATCCTTCTCTCTCCCTCTCTTTCTCACTTTAACCGGCCACTATCCCCCCTAATGGTCTTCCCTTCCATCATTAGCAATGATTGCTAATTGCATGATCTACACTTAGCAATTTAGGAGAGACACGTGGTCTTCTTCATGCAAAAATGGGCCTCATCTCTTGGTTGGGCTTGGGCCAGCAAGTGGGCCAGCGACAACTCCTCCTTGGGCTTCAATGGGCCGACCATTTTGGCCTATCAAAAGTCCATACTCTTGGGCCTAAGGCCCAAGCCTAATTAAACTCCAATTTTACTTTTACCAATTCAATTTTAATTCTTTCTTTTATAGATTCCAAATTTACAATTTCATATGGCCATAATCTTTTAACATTTAATCTGTAGGAATTAAATCTATGAGGTGTATAGCCAAGAATAAATTCTTCTCATTAATTTATCCTATGATACTAATTTTTAATAACTTATGAATACAATTAAATAACACTTGGGATTAAGAGAAAATCAATGGCTAAAACATAGACCATAGGTAATTTCATTACCTAATCATGGGCTTTAATCCATCTAGAGGTTGTCTTGAATTTTGGGATGCCACAATGAGTTTTGAATTTTCTTTATTTAGTTTAGAAATCATTTTAAGAGAAGATTTGAGGTTCAAACAAAGTTCATCTATATATTTAGAAACTTTAATAGGAATTTCGGAATGACTTACCTCGATTTCCTTATCGATTCTGAGTTTGTATTAAAGTCTCGACTCGATTTTGAGTGAGCCATCAGTTAGATATTTGCAAACTCTTCTTCACTTTTCTCACAATCTGTATCACTCCAAGTTTCTACTTTAAGAGCTTTCTTATATTTCTCATACTTTCATTTCTTCTTTTTCAGCAAGGGATAGTTAGGCTTGATGTGTCCCTCCTTCTTGCACTCAAAGCATATCACATCCTTACTTGTTTCAACATCTTCCATCGATCTATTCTAGGAATTTTGCTTGCTTTGCTTTTTTCAATTCAATCTTCTTCATTTCCAATTTAGTTTTCTGAATTTCTTTATCATAAGAGCCAGCTCCTCATTGTCCATGTCATCATCTCTGCAGGTCTCCGTATCATAAGAATCAACATTACACTTAAGCGCAATTGACTTCTTACCTTTTGGATCCTCTTCGATATTGATCTACTTCACTTCATATGATTGAAGAGTGCCTATCAGCTCGTCAACAAAAAGAGGCATGATTCTTTATGTCTCCCGATTGATGTCTTCACATGGTTCCAAACATTTGAAAGTCCTTGCAAAAGTTTGTTGACCTTCATTGGAGCAAAAAATGGTTGACCTTGACATGCCAATTCATTTAGAATTTTCGTAAATCGGTTGAACATATCTTCAATAGACTCTCTAAGCTTCATTATGAAAGATTCATATTGGCCAAGTAAGATATCTATTTTTGTCTTATTTACACGATCTGTTCCTTCATAAGTAACATGAAGTCTATCCCAGACTTCTTTAATTGTTTCACATGAAGAAAATATGTTATATTTAGCAGGAGACAAGGCGCAGTATAAAGAATAAATAGCTTTTGCATCAAAAGCCTGTCTCTTGGTAATTTCTACTTGGTTGAATTCCTCAAAATCTTTATCTAAGACTTCTTTTTCCTTTTCTGAAGCTGAAGCTACCTTTGGGTTGATTCATCTTTCTATAACATCCCATTCTAGAGGATCTCTAGATCTTAGGAATGCCTTCATTTTATTCTTCCACACACTATATTCTTTTTCATCAAAATAAAGTGACCTGATATTGCTCTTTCCTTCAACCAGCCCTAGTGCTAAGATACTAACCATAGAAGATCTTTAGCTCAGAAGTAAAAATACATCAATAACACGGGCACTCAGGCTCTTATATCAATTGAAAATGCTAGTACTACCACCTAGAGGGGGTGAATAGGTGTTAAAAAATTAACAATTAAGTGCAAAATATATTATGTTACAAGCAAAGTCTATGAATAAGTCAAAGTCTAACTAAAAGCGCCGCGTACGTCTAAAGAAAATTCAGACTCAAATAGAGATGGTTTAAAATTTTGAGAAATTTAAAAGAAAATTGCACATGAGATTTATAATGGCTTAGCTTAGATTAAGCCTACGTCCACTCTCCTACGTTGACATCTTTCTGACTAAAATTTACTAAAGTATCAACAAAGAAGTACAATGTTTCGAGTGCAAACACTTAGTGGAAAATTTCTTTTTCTCTCGTTAAGTCACTCTTCGTGAGATTTTCTCTTTTGGATACAATTTATAAATGTTGATGTTGAAGAACAAGTGGTTAGAAAGGTTTCAAACTTTGGAATTTCAATTTTCACGCACTATCTTAAATGGATTGAATGACCTCCTTAAATACTCCTCTACGCCTTACTAGCCATTGACATTTTCCAATTAATCCATTGGACATAGTCGATTAAGGAAATCTTCTAACTATTTGAAGATTGAGATGAAAATCCATTGATTCCGGTTGCCATACAATCAGAATCTAGGTTTCCATAAGTAGATGCTTCCCAAAAAGGAACTTGTCTTCAAAATTGATTTCATCAATTCCTGATTGATTCCATCAATGCATTTATAAAGGGTAAGTGAGTTTCTTTGTCAAAAAGCTAGATATTAAAGATAAATCTCTATAATGTTCATACTGAATCCTTGTCGTAAGATCAATAATATTGAGTCTGATTATATCTTTGTTCTGGACTTGGTTTAAGTCTGGATTACGTCATAGTGAGAAAGACTTATGGAATGAATAGACTTTGACAAGAGTTTGTGATATAACTTCAGAAGTCTACTATTCTTCAGAATAAGAACAACAATAAGGAAGTTTTGTCAACTTCAAAACCTAGTAGGAGTTTTCTCAACATGAAGTAGACTTTGATTGCTATTTCCACTATGGAGGTTGAGTTCATTTCTTGTTTTGAGGCTACCTCGCATGGTGTATGGTTGAAGAGTTTCATTTCTAGGCTTAGAATTGTTGATTTTATTTCTAGGCCATTAAGAATATATTGTGAGAATTTAGCTGCGATTTTTATTGTTAAAAATGCCAAAAGTGGCAATCGAAATAAGCATACTGATATCAAGTATTTAGCCATAAGGGAACGTGTTAAGGAGAATAAAGTGGTGATAGTACACATTAATACTGAATTGATGATAGCTGATCCTTTAATTATGTCACCAATGAAGTATAAGGATTATGTAACTAGTGTAGGAATAGGTCCCATCATGTGATTTGTCGTCATATGGATGATTTTCATTGTATGAAACTCTTATTCTATTGTAATGTTGATTCTCATTTTTTGGTGTACACATTTTGTTGTTTAGAGAATAACATTTATCCTTGGTTTTGGAATAAACATAGGGTTTATTCATTAAGATGTGTTGTCACATATAGGCTGACATTAAAGAAATAAGATGTATTGTGATACTTGGAAGATATTACTCGCTCTTAGAAGACATGTCGCCATGATCCATGTGTTTTGTTTCTTTTCTTTAAGCATAAAGTTTTTCATGGATTTGGTTGGATAATCCGTATGATGAAATTGTTGGGATCAAGTGGGATAATATTATTTATATAATGTGATCCAACATTTTCTCTTTAAAGTGGTCGTTATTCCACATGTAGTTTTCCCACGCTTCGTACCTCTTTATGTGACACCCCGAACCACCTTAGGTCGCCACAGGCACCTAATGGAACACTAGATACATCTCCCAGTAGAAGTGTCGTAGTTCATAGATTTTTTTTTTTTTAAAACGGTCCCATCGCGACTCATTAGCGGAAGCACAATTTAATTTCGCCATCTCTCCCTCCAACAACCATGATACAATTGCACACCACTAAACATCATAAGAAAAGATAGAGCCTAGACACTTTTATTTACATATTTTCATGATGGATTTTTCTTGGGTCGGTACATCAAAAGAAAGGCCAAGATTTTTAACTACACTCGGCCACAACCCCAAAAAGAAACACTCAACCCACTATGTCTATTGTGCAAGATCTCCCATCAACTAGTGTCGGCTAACATCCCAAAAAGTTGCAGCTCATACTTCTCACGCACGGGCCCTCACACCCATCTCGGTGCATCAGGCGGTGGTGGCGGCAACATCCCTCGCATTGCCCTATCTCGTCGAACATGAACCGATATGAACTCCTGAATGACAGGGCCCTCAGCCAAGCCTACATCGTACATCACTATCGCACGAACTCGAATAAATGTCAGTCCAGGAATGGTGGGACAGTCGATCTCCACACACTCGACCTCTACATCCGAGGGAAGACTGTAAAAGACGCCCCGCATGACAGCAGGGAGCGGCATCCTGCTAATCTGAAATGTTGGTCCTCGAAGGGGTGAGTACAGCCACTCAGCAGGTAAAGGATCCAATAACCACTCAATGCATCACACAATACAATCATAACATAGTACATGCCATTCATGCCTCTAAGCATAACCTACCTTGCAGCCATGCATATACAAACACACTATATGTGCACACATCTTCATATACTCGTCTCAATCATATCACATACATATCATCATGCCATAGGTGTTCATCATCATATCGTATATGCATGTCATCATGCCATAAGTGATCATCATCATATCCTATATGCGTGTCATCATGCCATAGGTGATCATCATCATATCATCTATGCGTGTCATCATGCAATAGGTGATCATCATCATATCATATATGCGTGTCATCATGCCATAGGTGATCATCATCATATCATATATGCATGTCATCATGCCATAGGTGATCATCATCATAACATACATGCATGTCATCATGCCATAGGTGATCACTATCATATCATATCATATATGCATTATGACACCCCGAACCCTTCGCAGGTCGTCACTAGCGCCGATGTTACACTTTATTACCTTTTTCTATCTTGTACTTAAAACAAGCGCCGTTAATCACAGGCATTTTTTTTTTAAAAGCGGTCCCAGCACGACTCATAGCGGAAGCAAATTAAACATCACCATCTATCCCCCTACCAATCCATGATACAAATACACACCAGCTAAACATCAGGATTTTATAAACAACTTCGACACTTTGCTTACATATATATTTTCAAGATGGGATTTCTTTTGGGTCGGTACATCAAAAAGGAAAAGCTAGGACTCAGCCACGTCCAGCCTAAAACCTCAAAAAGAAACTCTCGACCCTCAACATCATATGAGTACGAACCCCCATCAAAAGTGTCGACTATCTACATCAAAAAGATCCAGCTCCTACTCATCGCGCGCGGGTCTCACATCCAACCCGGTGCATCAGGCGGTGGTGGCGGCAACATCCCTTGCATCGCTCCATCCCAACGAACGTGTACAGAAATGAACTCCTGAATGACAGGACCCCCAGCCAGGCCCACGTCATACATCACTAGACAACGTACTCGGATAAAAGTCAGTCCGGAAACAGAGGGACAGTCTATCTCAACACACTCGACCTCTACATCGGATGGTATCCCGTAAAATGTACCCCGTGTGACGGTAGGTAGCGGCATACTTGCTAATTTGAAATGTTATCCCTAAAAGGGGTGAGTACAACCACTCAGCAGATAGGGAAATCCAATAACAACTTAATGCACCATGCATATCATCATACGATGCAGGCATTGCTTACCTTTGATGTCATGCGCATTCATGCATCATCATATCATACATATCATCATCATGGCATCTCATATATCATTACCATCATCATGCATTTCATCATGCATATCATACCATGGATGGTCATCATATCACATCACGCATCATCATCATCATCATATCATCATGCATATCATATCGTGGGTGATCATTGTATCACATCGCATCATCATCATCATATTATCATGCATATCATCATGCATATCATATATCATATCATAGGTGATCATCATATCACATCACATCATCATCATCATCATATTATCATGCATATCATATATCATATCATAGGTGATCATCGTATCACATCACATATCATCATCATTATCATCATCATGCATATAATATCATGGGTGATCATCATATCACATCACATCATCATCATCACATCATGCATATCACCATCATGCATTAATTTCCATTTTTTTATCTTTAGATTTGATCACCACATCACCCACTCTCAATCATCAATTTCATCATCCCTTCGGGCAAAGACCTACGACAGGGTTCCCAGCATTCCAACCATCCCATGGCCACCGGGCTTCCGGCCCCCCATATTCCGGGCATCTCTCATCTCAACTAGCATCACGAGGCATTCCCTTCGGGCAGAAACCTCCGACAGGACTTCCGGCCTTTACCCTTCTAGCCAGGCATCTCGTACCCCAGTCCCGGCATCGCGAGGCATTCCCTTCGGGCAGAAACCTCCGACAGGGCTTCCGGCCCCCCACATTCCGGGCATCCTGAATCTCCCAGGGAATTCCGGCAATGCCTCTCTGTGCATTCCGGCCTCATCCTCCACCACATCCTCTTACTCACATATCATTTTCCACATTCACCATCCTTTTAATCTCGTTATTACATGGCATATGATTCACACATGCATCACAATTTATGATCATACATTCACCAATGTCATATAACAATGCATAAAAAATTCAATGAAATTCATGGCCTATAAAATAATCCCTTATTATTTTATTATTATTTTATTATTTTATTATTATATTTATTTATTTTCATAAATAAATATTAAATTTAATATCTATGATTTTCCCAAAATCATAATATTCAAACAATCATCAAACAAATCAATAGGATCACAATTTCATACAAAATTCATGGCCAAATTGAATTTCTCATAATTTCACAATTTTCACAAAATAGCACATGATATTCGGATAATGACCAGAATTGCACAGTTTCCAAATAAATTCGATTAAAATACTCATATGGCCTTCAAAAATTACGAAATTTTACAGGCTGATAGCCAAGACATTTTCGTGCACTTTTCATGAAGAACTCTAAGCCAAATTATTTTTATATTAATTTATACAACCCCACGAAACCTCTGGAACCACTACTGCATCGTCCAGAATACACTTCTCCGAAATTTTTAGATCTCACCCATCAATTCTCTTTCGTTTCCTCTGAAATTTGAGTCTGTTGTGTACCAAGGTGTCCTTTACAAGTTTCATGAAGAGATCTAGGTCAAATAACCAAAGTATGGTCACCATTTAAGTACATGAAGTCTCGGGTGTCTCGGAATACTTCACCAGAACCATCGTTTCCAAGATCTAGCCGATTAACCAAGTTATACTTGTTCTTTTTGCTTCAAATTTGAGTATGTTGTAGTTTAAGGTGTTACCTACAACTTTCATGAAGACATCGAAGTCAAATCTTCAACAGAAATCAACATACAAACAAGAATCTAGCAAGAGGTCAGCGAAAACTTCACAGATCTAGGGCCTCCGTATAATGGAACTTTAACCCCACATATCTCCATCATTTTCCACGAAATTTCAGTATGTTATAGTACAAGACGTTAGCTACAACTTCGATGAAGACATCGAAGCCAAAATCAGACTCCAAACACACATGCAAGCTCAAACAAGCTACTGACTCCAACAAACCGAACAAGAACAGTCACACGGTTTGAAAATAACCAACCCTTACCTCGGTTTTTCGCACAAATAACACCTAAAATCGAACATGCAACCAACAACACAAACATGCAAGAGAAGTTAAGGACTCCACTTGCCTCTAAGATGAGCAAACGACGGCGAACGGCGGCGGGACACGGCGATCGGACGGCGAACGAACGGCGGCACCCCTCGGCTCCGCCTCCTTCCCCTCTCGGTTTCTCCGTTTCTCTCAAACTCTCTCTCTCTCACCCTCTCTCGGCCGAATGAACAAAGAACCGGCCACTCTCTCTCTTCTCATCCCTTTTATACTCCCCTAATCCCATGATTAGCAATCATGAGATTGCCTACAAACCCACCAATGCATGCTCTTGCCATTTGCCACTTGTCTCATTGGGTTTTCTTTTTAAATTTGGTTTGGGCTTGGGCTTAGGCCCATCCAGCCACTCCCCTTGGGCTGGTCGAATTCCCTTCTTGGGCTCAAATGGGCCAACTAGCTTGGCCCACCAAGCTTTAGGCCAATGGGTCCAAGGCCCATTCGAATTTAATCCCTTTTCTTTTTTTTTTTTTTTTTGAATTCCTTCTATAAATATTTCTAAATTTAAATTTTCATCTTGGCCAAAGTCATAGGATATTTTTGCTCATTGAAATTTAAATCATATGGCCAAGCATAGATTATTAATCTATTAAATTTAAATTTCCACAATCACAAACACCAATCATCAAATTTAAAAGACTAATGGCTAAAACATAAGCCATGGAAATTTAACACCTAAATAAAGACTTTAACACACCTTATGGCTTGGCTTTGAATTTCTGGGATGCCACATGCATGATTCAATTTCCACTTTTAACTTTCAATTCGATCACCACATCACTCTTTCCCAGGATCAATAATTGCATCCCATACTTTATCACTCACACCCTAACCCGACATCACGAGAAAAACCTCCGGTACACACCACCGGGCATCTGGCACCCCCACATTCCGGGCATCTCGCATCCCAACTGGCATCACGAGGCATCCCCTCGAGCAAAAACCTCCGAGGCTTCCGGCACCCAACCATTCCGGGCATCTTGAAACTCCCGAGGACATCGAGCCATGTATCTCAATACAATCTGGGCATCCGGCACCCCCCATCCCGGGCATCCTGACACTCCCAGGGCATTATCATCTGCCTCTAACAGTTTTCATCATTTATCGTAATTTATGTTCACCCATTTATGTCTCAACTCAGCATGGCATATGATGTAATGGCAAACAAGATCACTTTCATCCTTTTAAATTTTTATATGCATTTCCAATCATCATCATACATGCAACAAGATACAATTTCTAGAGACAGTATGATCCATGAAATCCATACAACCTAGAATAGTTCATAATACATGCCTTTTTGAAACTCACTAAATTCCAGATTGCACAATTTTGGAAAACATTTAAATTAAATATTAATATGACTCTCAAAAATCACAAAATCAGAGCATGTACTAGGTAAGACATAGAGGTAACAATTTCATGAAGAACACATGCCCAAAAGAGCTTCACACAAAGAGACATAGTTCATACATTGCAAAATGCAAAAATTCGGACAAAGTCAGATTGCACAGTTTTTGAAATATTTCGATTAAAATATCCGAATGACCTCCAAAAAATATGAAATTTTACCAGGTTATAGTCAAGACACTAAATTAGATTTTTTATGCAGACATCTAGGCCAGATTCGTTCTAGATAATTTTCTATAGTCATCCAAAGCTTCTGATTCTAGCACCAAAACGTCCAGTGTATTTATCTCCGAAATATCGAGTTTTCACCCACTTATTCTTCTGCTTTTCCTCTGAAATTTGGATATGTTTTACGTCAAGAGGTCCCCTACAACTTTCATTAAGGGATCTAAGCTAAATTTCCAAAGAATAGTCACCATATGGGTCCATGAAATCTCGGGTGTCCCGTACCGTGTTTCCAGATTTACTATCTTCAAGAGCAAGTTGATTCACTAGGCTACACTTGCTCATTTTACTTCAAATTTGAGTATGTTAGTCTTTAGGATGTTCTCTAAAGTTTCATGAAGAATTCAAAGTGAGATTCTCGGTAAAAATCAACATGCAACCCACAAACTACCAAAAGGTCAGCAAAGCAGTTCCAGATCTAGGGTCTTCGTAGGAAGAGAGTTTGACCCCTTAAATCTCCACCATTTTGTACCAAATTTTAGTATGTTGTAGTTTAAGATGTTGGCTAAAACTTTCATGAAGGAATCAAAGTCAAAATCGAACTCAAAACATGCATGCAAGCCTCCACAAGTTTCTGGGTCAGGCTGTTTACACGAGATCAGCAAGCATTTTCAAGAACAAACCACATTAGCTTCGGTTTCTTGCCTCTAAACATCCTAGATTTCAACTACACATGCAAGACATACATGCAAGAGTAGAAAGTGCATCCTAACTTGCCTCTAGGACCAAGCGAATGACAGCAAAAGAGATGGCACACTAGCAACGGACGGACGGCGTGCGGGCGGCGACGGGCTAGCTCCTCCTCTTCCTCGGCCTCACTCTCTCTTGCAACTCACTCTCTCTCTCTTTCTCACTTGGACGGTGGCTCTCAACCGGCCACTCTCTCTCTTCCCCTCCCTTTTATTCCCCCAAAACTCCATCATTGGCAATGATTATTTGCCTCTCCACAAGCCAATGCATGCAATCCTTTTTTGCCACTTGGCCAAGCTCATGCAAGATGGGCTTGGGCTTGGATTGGGCTTGGATTGGGCCGGCCACTCTTCTCCCCCCTCATGGTCGACGGTCACGCTCCCTTGGGCTTCAATGGGCCGGCCATTCGGCCACCAAGAGCTCAAGCCATTGGGCCTAAGGCCCAACCTAATTAAACCCACAATTTCAATTTCAATTATTCATCTTTAATTATTTCTTTTATAGATTTCAAATTCTAAATTTCACATGGCCAAGAATAAATCATTCTTATTAATTTATCCTATAGTACTAATTTGAAAACTCATGAACACAAGCACATATCACTTAGTCTTAAGAGAAAACTAATGGCTAAAGCATAAACCATAGGTAATTTCATTACCTAATGATGGGCTTTAATACACCTTAGAGTTTGTCTTGAATTTTTGGGATGCCACACTCTGTGACAATTGCCCATTTGGTAATTGCCTTGATGTTAGACAGTATATAAAAAAAAATGATCGTTTATTTCTTAAGGGTAATCACAAGGTCTCATGCAAGCCCTCTCAATTTTGGAATACACCATCTATACACGAGGGATTGGGTTAGCAAAGTGTGCCCATATTTTTACTGAATCTTCGTGACTTTTCGATGAATGTTGTCACGCCCCGATCCTTCGAGCACGTGCCCATCCCTCAGTGGTTGATTAAATAGCGACGTCCTAGGACACGTCGTCGACCCATTCATTTTAATGCATACGCGGAAGCGAACAAGTACCCCTGACATAACTAATACGGGATAGAAAAGCAGGAAACAATTTCACAATCAAAACAACCCTTTTATAAAACACTCCAGGTTTATACACAATACTAGGCTATTTACAAAAGATCCGTTCAACAAAAAGGGGACTGTCCTATGGCTCGCTAGTCAGACATGCTTGCCGATTCTTTGGTCTTCACCTCCCTAGACTTCGGGGATTTGAGACCTCCACGACCACCATCTAAGGATCTGAAAATGTTATCCTACAACGGGGTGAGATGATGTCTTGGCAAGTTCACCCCCTAAACTCTAACTAGGAAGGAAATACACCAAAAGGCTACTTATGCACGCATAAGACAGAGGACTTACCTTTGCCTCAGTTCCCTTTTGCATGTCAGTACCATTCATATCACAGATGCATATAACAAATACACACATCATTTGGAACGTCTCACACAATCTCAACCAAATACGCACCCAAATTTTAATCACGGCCCAAAGGGCACGGCCTGCTTAATGCTCGACGGTTTTCTAGCGTAACCAGGAGTTGTATTTTAATCATGGCCCTATGGGCACAGCCTACTCAAAGTTTGGAGGTTTAACACGGCCCAATGGGCACGGCCTACTAGAAGTTCAACGGTTAATCACGACCCAATAGCCACGGCCTACTAGAAGTTCGGCGGTTTAACATGGCCCAATAGGCCCGACCTACTAGAAGTTTGGCAGTTTTCTTGACCCAACCCATATAGTCACGTGTAACATACGTCACCTCATCTTTCAATAGTCATCTTACCACGACTATAAACCATCACATAATTATTTACCCATGGCCAAGGACTTTGTGCTTCACACTTAAATTCCTCAATTAAAATAATGTCTTGGCCTATTCTCTCCGTGTTAAAAATACCTGATAAAAATAATCGTGTGTGGGTACACGCTCGGCCTGAGCCAAAAATATAATATCTTTATTTTATAAAATCCCACTAATTATATAATCTATAGAAACATTTTTGGCGTTGTAAACTGACGCCCAGTAATTTTCTAATTAAATATTGAAATTAATAAATTTTGGGATAAATACCCCAAATTGCAAATATCACTCAAATTGCACAATTTAGCATCCAGACAAATAAACCAAACACACCATTGCAATCGGCACGAAATTCTGGTCACCGACTATCCTAGTCCAATTTTCGGAATATAATAAATAATTAAATAATTACCATAATTAATTAAATAATTACCCATAAATACTAAAAATAGCAACTTAGGCCGGAAAAGCCTAATTAAATATCGAGACGGGCCCGAAAAATTTTTGAACCTATCGAGATAAATAATACGACTTATCTAGTTGCTAATTACGCTATTCTAACCACCTAACAAGCAATAACGATTAATTAAATCACTAATCCGTTCTAACTAACCACCTAATCCAAGCTTAACCTAAACTACTCAACCCTTAAGGGTCATTACTCCTTAAGAAAGATTAGTGAGTAAACTCACTTGATTAACAATCTGATTAGATCATGGTGACGGTGAGGCGGAGATGAGTGATAAACTCCAAAGCAACGGCACCAAGCGAGGTCAGGAAGGGCTCTAAAGCGAGCCTCGAAGCCCACGGTTGTTGCTGGGTTTTGGCTTATGGTCGGTGGGCTGAGGAGGAGGCTGAGTGGTTGGTTGGGGCCGAAACAACAAAGGTGAGGTGGACAGCCTGTGGCAGGGCTTGGTGGAGCTTAACGGTGACTCCGGCGACCACGATGGCGATGAACGGTGGCTTGGTGTGCTCGGTTTGACAGCCTGGGCTCGAGAGGACGCGACAGGGGTCGTGGCTAGGTAGGATGACACACGGGATGAGCGACTGGTGTGCGGGGCGCGACGGCGACACGGCAAGGGCTCTTGCATTTTAGCAGGCTACTCAACGGCTTGGGAAGGAAGATGGCCGGTTTCTCTATAAGTTTTTAATCTCCTCTACCCTAGAAAATGGAGGTGTCGATGGAAATGGAGGGGGAGGGGGAACAACCAAGCTTGAGGGGGCCACCTTGGTCTCCATCTCTATCCTCTTGTCCCATTGACTTGTCCCCATCGGTTGCTGGCTTCCTCAGCACACTTGCAGCCCATAAATCTTCCTCTAGAAGCCATTGAGAAAGTCAGCAAGGGGGGCTACGAATTTGAAGACATTTCCTTCAATTTCACTACCATTCCCTCTTGAATTAATTCAATTCGCCCCTAAAAATTTCCACCATCGATTCCTCGATCAAATTCACATTTTTCCTTGTCAATAGAACTTACTTGCATCCCAATTACGCAATCGAAAACGGTCCCTTGAATTTTCTGGTCAAAAACGGCCCAATATCGGATTTTCGCAAACAATCTTGATTTGTAGAAAAAAATTTGGAGGATGAGTCAACATTCCTAAAATGACTTGTGACATGACAAAACTTTGAATTTCTGAAATCGGATTCAAATTCGCGGTTAATTTTGATCTGACGCGATTTTAGCATGAATAAGGCGACCGGGTAGATTTTAGAAATTTTTAGTGCAATTGACCCGTAGTCGATTTTCTTCAAGCCACAATGTACCTCTTTGACACATTGGCGATCCTCAGTGGTCGTGAAAATCTCGAGGCTTCAAATACGGACACATAGTACCAAAATGACAGAAAAATCAGTCTAGTGTTGATCGACGAGAATTTCGCAATTTGGTGGAATCACCCACGTTTAGCCACATATCTCAGTCGAATCAACCTATCCCTGATCTCTAATCGATCTTTACTATGTTGTAATGATCTCTGCAAATGAGCATGATCGAGTAGTCGATTCCAGGTCGAATTTTCAAGTCTATTGTAGTAAAATCCCTTAATGACTTCCCCAGATAATCTAGTTATCTCATGAGTGATCAGTTTAGAGAATAACACTATAGACATGTCGATGAAAGGCCCGATTTATTTAATTGAAAGTAGAACTGAATTTTCAGGATGTCACAACTGTTCACCTCTTATAAAAATTTCATCCTCGAAATTTAAACCAATACAATTTTTAAATAAAAAGGTGGGGGTACAACCATCTCATTGAATCCTCGCTTTCTTAAGTTGCTCATTCTGTGCCGTGGTGTTGCCAGACCACTTTGACCAACGAGATGGTCTTTGTATGCAAAATTTGTTCATTCGATCCATGATCTGAACTAGGCTTTCCATGTACGACACTCTGTCATCCACGTCCAATTCCTCAAAATTAAGCACGTGGGTTGGGTCAAGGCCATACTTCATCAACATCGCCTCATGAAAGGCGTCATGCACTTGCGCCAACCTTGGTGGTAATGCAAGACGATACGCCAAGATCCCGATTCTCTTTAGAATCTCAAAGGGACCTACATACCTCAGACTCAGTTTTCCCTTCTTGCCAAAGCACGAAGTTCCCCTCATTGGTGACACATTCATAAAAACATTCTCACCAACTTGGAATTCCAATGGTCTCCAGTGCTTATCTACGTAGCTTTTTTGGCGGCTCTGAGTGGTCTTTAGTCTGTCCCTGATGACTGCAACTACATCCATTGACTATTGAACCTACTCTATGCCTGTAATCTTTCTCTCCCCAGCTTCATCCCAACAAACGGGCGTTCTACACGCCCTGCCATACAACGCTTTGAAAGGAGCCATTTGAATACTCTACTCGTAGCTGTTATTGAAAGCAAACTCGGCAAGATGAAGCTGTTCCTCCTAACTTCCCTTGAGATTTAACACACAAGCTTGCGGCATGTCTTTGAGGATCTGAATCGTCCTCTTAGACTGTCCATCCGTCTGAGAATGATATGACGTACTATACTGCAGCTTCGGTCCTAAGGCAACCTGCAAACTCTTCCAAAATGCAGCTATGAACCTTAGGTCTTAGTTTAAGGTAATCATTACCCACACTCCATGTAGACAAACTATCTGACACACGTACAACTCTGTGTGCCTATCTAAATCAAGGTCCTTTTGTACTACAATGAAGTGAGCCGACTTCGTTAGTCTGTCGACCACTACCCAAATGGAATCATTACTCCTCTGACTCTTCAGTAAACCTACCACAAAATCCATCGTGATGTGCTCCCATTTCCATTCTGGGATCTCGAGAGGTTGCAGAAATCTTCTTGGCTTACAATGTTGTATCTTCACTTGCTGACACGTCAAACATTTGGCTACATGGTTGGCGATGTCCGCCTTCATAATGACCACCAGGTGTGTTGACGCAGATTCCGATACATCTTAGTACCGCCAGGATGAATACTGTAACTGCTACGATGAGCTTATAATAAAATATGCTCTCTAAGCTCTGCATCGTCAGGTATACACAATCGTCCTTGAAACCTCAGTGTTCCATCCTCAAAAATTTGAAAGTTAGCTTTTCTCTTATCAGTGTCCTCCTATAGAATCTTCTGAATATCTAGATCTATCGGTTGAAGCATGCTAATTCTAACATGGATATCCGGCTCAATTCTGAGGGTGGCTATAAGATTTGAAAGATGGCCTACCTTAAATTTGAAAACCAAATCTCGAGCTCTCTCGAGTAGAATCCATTCCTTAACCATCATTTGAGCAACTGAAGACTTCCGACTCAAAGTATCAGTTCTCAGGGTGATATAGGATATCACAGTCATAGTCCTTAAGGAGTTCCATCCAGTGGTACTGTCTCATATTCAACTCCATCTGAGAGAATAGATACTTGAGACTTCGATGGTCAGTGAAGATTTGGAACCTTTCTCCATACAAGTAATGTCTCCAAATCTTCAGAGCGAAAATGATTACCACGAGTTCTAAGTCATGCATCGGGTAGTTATGTTCATGAGGTCTTAACTGATGGGAGGCATATGCAACAACCCTACCATGTTGCATCAACACGCAACCCAGTCCTCTAAACGACACATCCCTATAAATCTCGAATCCTCCAGGATCAGATGGAATGGTAAGCACTAGTGCAGTAGTCAGCTTTTGCTTAAGCTCTTGGAAACTACGCTCGCACTTGTCTATCCACAAAAAATTTTCTTCCTTTTTCAGCAGTCAAGTCATCGGCAAAGCTAAGGCTGAAAATCCTTCCACGAACCTTTTGTAGTACCTTGCTAAATCCAAAAAGCTAGTGATCTCGGTCACTATCGTCGGTCTTGGCCAGTTAATCATTGCTTCGATCTTGGGTGGGTCCACGAAGATTCTTTCGCCAGAAATCACGTGACCTAGAAAAGCAACACGAGTTAACCAAAACTCGCACTTGCTTAACTTAGCGTACATCTCATGAATCCTTAGAGTCTGGAGCACCATCCTCAGATGCCTCTTGTGTTCCTTAGGACTCCTCAAATAAACTAGAATATCATCGATGAACACGATCACAAACTGATCCAGGTATTCCTTAAATACTTGGTTCATCAAATCCATAAAAGTAGCTGGAGCGTTCATTAAACCGAGCAATATTACAGTGAATTCATAATGGCCGTATCGAGTACGAAATGCTAACTTCGGTATGTCCTCCTTTTTGATCCTCAAACTGGTGATACCTTATCCTTAAGTCGATCTTTGAAAATATCGACGCTCCTTGCAACTGATCAAACAAGTCATCGATCCTCGGCAGTGGATACTTGTTCTTGATCATCACCCGATTGAGTTGGCGACAGTCGATGCACAAGCGCAACGAACCATCTTTCTTCTTGTCGCAACCAAATTTTTGGGTGTGAACCACCTAGGGTTTGGCTAATGGATTGTTAAGCATAGACTTAACTCGGGCTCTCCCAAGCCCATATCAATTCGCTACTTAAGTTCAAATTTCTTAACATGCAAATTGATTTTATCTAGGAGTCGCCACTAATCAGTTTACTGTAGGTCAATTAGACACCTAAGTAAAATAATGAAAGGATTATTTTACTCCTACGAACTAGAGACTTTGGTTACAAGGAGTTGGTTACACTAGACTTCTCTAATGCCCTTTCGGTACCATTTATTTTTATTTTCAAAAATGTTTTTGCAGGCAATTTTGGATTAATTTTAAATCTATTTCCCTAACATGTGAGGTGATCATGCGGGTGCACAATCCACCAATTTAACACCCAAGAAAGCAAATAAATAAATAAACGCACGGACTTACCTCATAGCAACGAAAGCATCTGCATTGTTATATCATAATTCACATCAACAACCCTAGATATGATTTATAATTAACACGCAATTTCTTTTTCTTTTTTCTCATTTATTCAATGAGAGTCATGCAATGCATGCTACTAATTTAACATGAAATGATATGACATGGCAATATGATCTACCTATATGACATAAAATGCAGTCTATACTAAAGAATGAACTTGATTACTTCTAAAGAATTTTTTTTTTTGTATTTTTGTATTTGTATTTTTATTTTTGACATGAAATTCGAAATTAGGAAAATGTGAAAATTACTTAGCTAAACTAAGATTCTATCTAACTTATATTAAGGATTAGGTCAGGCTAAACCCTAATTTAAATCAAGATATTATCTTAACTAACCTAAGATGCAATTCATCTAAACTTATAAAAAATTAGAAAATATTATCTAGAATTAAACTACGTGCAATTTCATCATAACATGCAATGACGTGCAAAGAATGCCCTAATTCTAATTTTTCTTCATTCTTTTAATATTATTTTTGTTCATTTTTTAAATAAAAATTCGAAATCAAAATTAGCAAATAATTAAACATGCAATTTAATTTAGTGAAACAAAAATCTAACATCCTAAATTTATGTTTTTGGTATTTTATATTTTTAAAAATTCGAAATAATAAAGTTCATACCCTAAACATGCAACATAACCCTAAAATAAGAAATAGACCTCTAACTCACAGTTTTTGATTTTTTTTTTTACGAAAGCAAAATCATCTTAAACCACACGACGGCAAATTAGAGCCAGATAAGATTGATATCTAAAAAATTGACGAACCATATCTCACGCATTGACCAATTGTAAATAAAATCGCGAATCGAATCTCGAGCGTGAGATAGGATTGGCAATTTTTAAGCGATTGTGAGTCGGATTTCGGGTGGAAAAATTGGACTGTTAATCCCAAATTTCATAGGCAATTTCATGTCGGAATCTCAATTATGCATCAAGGCATAATTCTACTAAAAACAAAATATTAAAAAAATAAGAATAAGAATAAAAATAATAATATATAAAAGACTACCTAAATTTTTTTCCTCTTTTTTCCTCATTTCCTTCCAAGCAAGGCTTGGGCTCGTGCAACTTGTGGTGGGTCGCCATCGATCGCCGGTCGCGGTTGTTGGAGCTCCGGCATGGGGACTTCGGCAAGGGATGGCAGCAGGCGGCAAGGAGTGAGCTACTGTGAGTAGCTCACTCGGAGAGGCAGCCAAACAGATCCATGGCATAGGCAGAGGCGTCGGGTTGGAAATTAACAGGCACAGCACCGGCGAAAGGCTCGGCCAGTAAGGGAGTCGCTCAAGCTTCGGATCTAATGGTAGGTCAGCAGGCAAAGCAGAGGCCTCAGTCGTTGGTTGGAGTAGAGCAGTGGTAGCGTTGCAGGTAGCAGTAGTTTCGTAGGGGCGACGGAGCTGGAGCGCAAATCGTGGGTCGTTGGGTCACGGCGTCAACTGGCGGGGCCGCAGGAGCAGATGGGTCGTGGCGTTGATTGACGGAACCACGGGAGCAGACAGGTCTCGGCGTCAACTAATAGGGACAGATCGACGGTGGCTTCGCGAACAGGGGTGTTGTAAGGGCGTCGGCTCAGCGTTCGGTCGGGCGAGGCAGTCGTAAGGTGGCTCAGCGTCCGGATCTGGAGCGGTGGAAGCACCTCGAGTGGAGTAGCAAGCTGCTTCGAGCTTGAGCGGAAGCGCTGAGTAGATTTAGGTAGAGGAGGGCGCTGGTTTCGAGTTGCAGCAAATCGGTGGAGTGGCGGTGGAGAAGAGAGGGCTCGTGGGTTGCCAAGTAAGGATTGGTGGTCAACGATTCAGGGTTGTCGGTGGAGCAGCGGTGGTCGGCGGCACGGCTGCTGGTGTGGGTTGTGCTAGCGCGATCGAAGGCCACTCCCCCCACGCGAAGAAGACGATCTGGTTTTCCTTTTCTTTTCTTTTTCTTTCTTTCTTTCTCTCTCTCTCTCTCTCTCTCTCTCTCTCTCTCTCTCTCTCTCTCACGTCACCTCTAGTCTTACCCCTCTCTCACTTTTCTTTTTTCATTTTCCTTGAAAAACCTAGAGATCCCCTGTCTTTTTCGTACGCGATGTCTTTTATAGGCCCAAAAATTGTATCTTCGTGATATATTTTATTTCTTATTTTACTTGTGCATGATTCCCCTAAATATATCGTTCCACCTCAAGTGATATCCTCTTTTGTATTTTTCGCATATTCCATCCAAAAATTTCATTTATGCTCGAAAATATGTCCCTCAGTGTATATTACCCGAATATGAAAAATCTCACACTCGCCGTTGGTCCAATAAAACAAAACAAAAGAACATAAATGTTTTTAAATTATATGCCATGCGATTTTTTTTTGGGTAAAAATTAATCTATTTTTTATGAAAAATTTAGGTGTCGACAACTGCCCCTCTTTAAGGGTGAGCTCGTAGAGGTTACCTTCAAAGATAAATTGAGACCTAAATTTTGGTCATGTGCTTGCAATGAATGATCTTTGTTGGAAAATAAATTCCATTTTTGAATGCAATTTATATGATGCATGGAAACGCAAATGATAAATGAACCTACCTGGAATAACTTACCTTCAAGGAGGATAGAGTAATTCAAGATAGATGGTGTTACATGTCCAAGACCCGTACCATTCTACGGTCGCTCGGAATAGTAACATGGCTTTGCAAAGGGACTATTTTCCCAGGACCCATACCTTTCTACGGTCGCCCAGTACGGCAGTGTTTGGTTGTGTTTAGGACCCGTATCTTTCTACGGTTGCATTGATGAAGAAATTGATTTTCCAGGATCCATACCATTCTATTGTTGCCTGAATTGGAAAATAGATGTTGTTTAGGACTCATACCATTCTACGGTCGCCTAAATGGCGAAATAAATGTTGTCTAGGACCCGTACCATTCTACGGTCGCCTTGACAAAAAAAATGATTTTCCAGAACCCGTACCATTCTACGATTGCCTGAATGGGGAAATAGATGTTGTCTAGGACTCGTACCATTCTACGGTCGCCTAAACGGGTTTTGCTTGGCTAGGACCCAAACCTTTCTTCGATCACCTTAATCAGATTAAACCTAGAGAAAAATCTTTGGAGGAGAACTCAATTAGGTGTCGGTATACTTAAAAGGGAATACCTATGCAATGACAAGTATTCAAGGTATGGATAGAGGTGTACTTACCTAGTAAAACATGGTCGTAGGAGAGGCAACATACATTTGTAATCATAAACATGCATTAATTCAATGGAGGTTCATGATGATTTCTATCAATCTCGCATCACCTAATTTCCATTGGGAAAGGTTTCAAAAGAGTATTCCAATCTGAACACATGAGTGTCATGAGTGTGTCAAATGAGGGACCTCTTGGTCTGAAAGGATTTTTCACTCATCCTCATTAAAAGGGCTATTTCATCCTGATCTTTGATGCATGATCTTGACAATCACTCTATCTTTCCATCATCATGCCAAATAAGGGTTCGAGCAATCTCGCAAGTGATACGACCTTACCAATCTAAGAGGTCTTTAACATGGTCCGTAATGTCGGCTTGGTCAACGGCTTAACAAAGGGGACTCTTCAAGTCAAAGCTATTGAAAAATGACATTTCACAATTGTCTTGGGATTTACAAGTCAAGAAACATGCAAAATGAGGTAGAAATTGCCTTACTCGCACTTCTTTGAGCAATGCTTTCGAACATATGAACTTTTACGTTAATTTCAGTGCCCTAATCTGAAGAGACTTTACAAGGGACGTAACGTAGGCCTGGTTCATGGGTTGAGAAATGAAAGGATCGTTAGGCTAAAAAAGTGTTTAGGGGGTCAAAGTTGGTGATCATCTTAATATCTCCACCAATCTTCTTCTCCAATGTCGAAGATTTTCTTTGCATTCATTGATTACAACATCATTTACGTTTTTTCAGTACCACCTTGTTCAAGGTATGACTCACTATATCAAGTGTTTGATTTTTTCTTTCTTTGGGCATCGGCCTTGCTTTTACCAGGCACACTACTTTTTCATGCTCTATTTCTTGTACAAAGTTTCCATTTCGTCAGCATTCTAGTTCATGCCACTTGAATGTTTTTGTCTTGCCCTAGTATGGGGGATGATCACCAAATGGGTTTAATATGAAAGAATTCATAGGCTCAAGTGGGCTATGCAATGGATGAAAGTGTGCAGGATAGAGAAATAACTGCTCTTCGTCGTCCTAAGGCACTTCAAATTATCATACGAGTTACGTTGCAAAAGCAATCCTTGAAGATTAATGCAAGTGTGAGTAAGAAGATTCATACCATTCATTTCAAATTTGTTCCGATGTGGGATGATTTTTGACAGGGATAATTTAAAAAGCTCTTCATGTGCATGGGCTCAAAGGGCTAGACAATGGGTATACCTATAGTGTTTCGAGCAAAAGAAGAAACTGCCTCTCATCACCTTAGTTGACGTACCCTTTGCAAGATCACCATTTTCTTCGTAGGCATGGAATTTTTCCACACAACTCACTAGGGGTTAGTGTATGAAACAATGTATGGAATAAGGTTTGACGTTCATCATTCCAAAGTATCCCATTTGACATGTTTAATCTATCTCACACAATTCATCAGGGAAAGCATGCAAGATTTGTAATAAATTTGAATGATTGAATTTGCAACTCATCAAAGCAATTTATTCATCATAAAAATGCTTGCAGTTCAAAACATGACATGGAAAATTCAATCATGGGTAGTACTTCTTGACAGCATCAGACTTAACTGAAGTGGAAACAAGTAAACCCTAGAAACGAAAGCAACAATTGAAATCTTCGAAAGCATGAAATCCTAGAGAGCATAAAAAAAGGACTCCTTCGCAGAGGAGTTTGAAGATAAGAACTTCTTCACTCAACAACAACATTTGTGCCTCCGTCATGGCTGGTCAGATGATTTTTCTGATTACTGCTGAAAGAGAACGCCTTTGTATCCAAGAGGTTTTGGATTCGGTGTTTGAGGGTGGAACATTCATCAGTTGAATGTCCCAATTCACCACTGTGATAGTCACACTTCTTTGTTGAGTTATAACCATGAATGTTTTCGTGATTAGGCCCCCTCGGCTCGCTAGTAAGCAAGCCTTTCTTTCGAAGGATTGCCAGGGTGCGATTAGTACTTTCTGGGCTATAGGTCACATTCACATCTTCAACAGCTTCATTCTCCTTCTTGGTAGAAAACCTTTTGTTTGATGACTTAGTAAACCATCATTCCCTTATCCCCATGTCAATTTGTTCTCCTACTGGAATAAGTTGATTGAAGTTCTCAACATATGTGCTTGCCATTCGGTTACAGAACTCAGACGGGAGAGTCTTGATGAACAATTTCACCAACTCCTTGCCAGTAGGCTCATGAGTGATTTGAGCTGCTAGATTTCGCCACCTCACGGCGTACTCTTTGAATGACTCGCTCCTCTTTTTCTCCATCCTCTCAAGATTTTCTCGGGAAGGTGTAATATCCATGTTGAACTTATACTACTTGAGGAATGTGTCAGCCACTTCATTCTAGGTGTCAAGAATGTTCACATTCTTCATCATATCCTAGTTCAGTGCGAGCCCGGTCAAACTTGCATGAAATGATTGGATCGTGAGGGGCTCATTCTTGACATATTGGGCCATGCGTACGTGGTACATCTGCAAATGAGCTTTTGGGCAAGAAGTACCATCATATTTCTCGAACTCCAGCATTTTGAACTTCTTTGGCATTTTAACCTTCTCGTAAACTAACAAGTCAAACGGGAGTGAGCTCGTGATCCTTGCAATTGCTTCACTTTCTCCTCGATTTTTGCAAAGCGTTCATCTTGCTCCGTCTTAGGGACATTTTCAACCTTGGCATTTTCGGCAGTGATCAACGATGGGTCATCTTCCAATCTAGGCATGTCGTCATCACCCATTTGAGCCTTGTTTGCTTGATTTGAGACAACTATCTCGGGGAGAGCAGGTGCAGGAGTCGAATTTGCTCGAAGGGATTGGATTTGAGTTGTCATAAGTTGCATAGAGGTGAGCAACTGTTGGAGTTGGCCTTCCATAGCAGAGATACGATCATGCATTTCGGTTTGGTTGGCCATTCTAGCTCTTAATCGCGTAATAATGGGCGAGCATGAAGGATCCGTTATCACCTAAATTGAAGAAATGAACAAAAATAAGTATCTCATATGAAATATGCCAGTCCATGGCATTCATCAATGGAGCTTTTGACAAGCCTAACAAAATAAAAACTCGAAATGCCCTAAACAAATTAACTAGGAAAGTAAATGACTCAATTTCCTAAAAATTAATCTAGAAGTGAAAATAATGAGATTGATTCAAGACTTTATCTAGCTTGAACAATATACACTCGGGACACCACTCGACGCATTCGCTTATTCTCCTCTCGAGCTTTTTTGGCAACCCTTTTGAGGCGTTTATTCTCAACGCGGTTGGTGATCCTCAGCGGCACCTCTAGTATCCTTGGAAGTAGCTCCTCTGGAACCTTATGTTGTTGAATGTACTTTGTTGAGGCATAGTACTTCCTCTCTTTACCCTTTAGCTCCTCCTGAGGCCATTTGAGTTTTCATGGATGACACATGTCGTACATTGATTTGATCGTGAGAATGGAATCTTCATGGTGTCGGTCTCCATCAAAAAAGCTTACTTGGAGCAGATATGCTTGCAATGCTGGGGGAACTCTTGCACGACCCGATATTGACAAGTCACTCTAGTAGGATAGTACTCTAATGCTCCAGTGAATCCTAGTAAAGGGATTGGCCCAACACCTCCACACGAGAGTCCCACCAAGTGCTAAGCTCTTCCTTAGGAGGGAGAATAATCTAAATGTCTGGTGTCCTCATTGTATATTGATCAAGACTCAAGATAACCCTAATGCCATGGACTGACAAAATAATACGATGAAGTAAGTAAATTGCAAAGGCAAAATTTAGAGAACTTACTTTACCAATAGGGGCAATTACATAGACATGCGCATGGTAAGTGGCTTGATTTCTAATCTATAAGGCTTATCAAAATGGAGCCACAAGGATGATCGGAATAGCCATAGGCGTGTGGACTATGTTGGGTCCTCATGACTCCAGCTTGGTCAAAGAGCCGACCTGGGTTGCGAGCATGCGAACCAAGGTGGGTACTCTTGACACCATAAAAGAAACTTCGGGATTCAGATGGGTGACTAATACCACGGGTAGGCGGTCAGAGTGGCGTTCATCTCAATACCATCCTAGATGATCCTATGCGGCCCAAGTCCAATGGCAGGTTGTGTGTGCAAAAGTGTAGTGTAAATGTAAAGCATGCATGACACTTTATATCAAACAATACTTCGTTTATGAAAATAAACCATACATTCTTATACCTCCCCGCAAAACAAATGTCAGCAAACACTTCCCCTTATATCTCCTATCCTACAAGAACATTTGACACCTTAAATGTTAGGGGCATATCTGGAATCCTTGTTGCCAAATAAAAACATTTTTCAAAAGAAAAGAAAAATTGGCCTAAGTCTACTAAGAGTTTTAACTTAAGTCCCTAGTGGAGTTGCCAAGCTGTCACGACCAAATTTTTGGGTGTGAACCACCTAGGGTTTGGCTAATGGATTGTTAAGCCTAGACTTAACTCGGGTTCTCCCAAGCCCATACTAATTCGCGACTTAAGTTCAAATTTCTTAACATGTAAATTGATTTTATCTTGGAGTCGCCACTAATCAGTTTACGGTAGGTTGATTAGACACCTAAGTAAAATAATGGGAGGATTATTTTACTCCTACGAACCGGAGACTTTGGGTACGGGGACTTGGTTACACTAGACTTCTCTAATGCCCTTTCGGTACCATTTATTTTTATTTTCAAAAATGTTTTTGCAGGCAATTTTGGATTAATTTTAAATCTATTTCCCTAACATGTGAGGTGATCATGCGGGTGCACAATCCACCAATTTAACACCCAAGAAAGCAAATAAATAAATAAAATGTAGGGACTTATCTCATAGCAATGAAAGCATCTGCGTTGTTAGATCATAATTCACATCAACAACCCTATATATGATTTATAATTAACACGCAATTTTTTTTTTTCATTTATTCAATGAGAGTCATGCAATGCATGCTACTAATTTAACATGAAATGATATGACATGGCAATATGATCTACCTATATGACATAAAATGTAGTCTATACTAAAGAATGAAATTGATTACTTCTAAAGAAATTTTTTTTGTATTTTTTTATTTGTATTTTTATTTTTTACATGAAATTCGAAATTAGGAAAATGTGAAAATTACTAAGCTAAATTAAGATTCTATCTAACTTATATTAAGGATTAGGTCAAGCTAAATCCTAATTTAAACCAAGATATTATCTTAACTAACCTAAGATGCAATTCATCTAAACTTATAAAAATTTAGAAAATAATATCTAGAATTAAACTACGTGCAATTTCATCCTAAAATGCAATGATGTGCAAAGAATGCCCTAATTCTAATTTTTTTTTTCTTCTTTTTTTTTTTTTATTATTTTTGTTCTTTTTTTTAATAAAAATTCCAAATCAAAATTAGCAAATAATAAAACATGCAATTTAATTTAGTGAAACGAAAATCTAACATCCTAAATTCATTTTTTTGGTATTTTCTTTTTTTTAAAAATTCGAAAAAAAAGTTCCTACCCTAAACATGCAAGATAACCCTAAAACAAGAAATAGACCTAATCTAACTCACATTTTTTGATTTTTTTTTTACAAAAGCAAAATCAACTTAAACCACATGACGGCAAATCAGAGCCAGATAAGATTGATATCCAAAAAGTTGACAAACCATATCTCACGCATGAGATCGGTTGGCCAATTTGAAATAAAATTGCGAATCGAATCTTGAGCGTGAGATCGGATTGCCAATTTTTTTATGTGGCACCCCTGATTCACTTGAGGTCGCCACAGGTACCTATTACTTGATCTCCTACGACTTCATTTAACTGATACCTTTTTAAATAGAGATTTTTTTTTTTTGAAAAGGTCCTAACGTAACTCATTAGTAGAAGCATAAATAAGTCTCACCATCCCTTACTCCAATAACCATAATGCAATGCACACCAACTATGCTCCAAATGAAAAGACAAAGCCAAGTCACTTTTATTTATATTTTCATGATGGATATTTCGGGTCGGTACAACAAAAATGCCAAGATTTTTAACTATACTTGGCTATCACTCAAAAGAGGACTCGACCCTACATCGAACATGTACAATCCTCCATCAACAAGTGTCGGCTATCTCCAAAAAGTGTTAGCTCCCATCAGCTATACGAGCTATCACACCAAATCCGGTGCATCGGGCGGTGGCAGCGGTAGCATCCCTAACATCACTCCATCACATCAGACATGGACAGACAAAAACTCCTGAATAACCGGGCCATCAGCAAGGCCCACGTCGTACATCACCAATACTCGGACTCGAACAAACACTAAACCAGGGGCACCGACACAGATGTGCTCCGTACACTCCACATCAACATCAGTAGGTATGCCATAGTAAGTACCGCGTGCAACTGGTCGCAAAGGCATATTTCTAATCTGAAATGTTAATCCCCAAAAGGGGTGAGTACAACCACTCAACAATAAAGATCCACCAAACTACACAATGCATCAAACAGAACAATCATGGTATCGAGAACAAAACACATATTATTCATGCATTCAAGCATACCTTACCTTATAGCCATGCATATATCACCATATGACATGCATAATTCACCATGCACTTGCACTTATATCATCAGGTAGTCATGGATATATCATTATGCAATGTGCACATACCACCATGCACTCCTCATTAAATAGCCATGCATATATAATTATGCAACGTGCATATACCACCATGCACTTATACATGTATCATCAAGTAGCAAAACTTATATCACCAAGATTCATATCATCCATGTTATCAAGCATACATCCATGCGCATGATTCAATTCTCGATCTTTATCTTTCAATTTGATCACATGATTGTTCTTTCCAAGGACCAATGTTTGCATCCCACAATTTATCGCTCGCATCCCACCTGGCATCACGAGGAACCTCTGGCACACACCTCTGGGCATCCAGCACACACACTCTGGGCATCTCGTACCCCAACTAGCATCACGAGGTATCCCCCCCCGGCACACACCTCCGAGGCTTCCGGCACACACACTCCAGGCATCCGGCTCACACACTCCGAGCATCCGACACACACACTCTGGGCATCCCGACACTCCCGGGGCATCATCGGCTCACACCTCCAACGGTCTCGTTATTTTCTCAATTCATATTCACACATGTATCTCAATTTCAACATGGCATTCGATGCAATAATATCAAGGGTCTCAACCAACTTTTCATGCCATATAACATGCCATATGTCATCACATATGCAGAAAAATCAACCACTCAAAGTATTACATCACATGGATAAATTCATTTATTTATTTTTAAAAACACATCAATTTTTTGGATAAATCAGAATGCATTCCTCTAGTTAAAACTCTAGAAAAAAATTAGTAAAAGGTATTAATAAATTCTGAAAACTTGACACTTTATAGACAAGACCTAAAGGCAGATATCTCATGAATAACATCATACCAAAAGAATCTCACACAAAACAGTACGGTCCATGCATCATAGTTTTCAAAACTTCAATATTTCAACTTGCACAGTTTCGGAAGAAATTTAAATTAAATACCCAAATGAACTCCAAAAATTCTGAAATTTTGATATGACATAGAAAAGTCCTAAAGGTACATATATTATGAAGAAACTGAAACCCAAATCGTTCTATATTAATAGATATAGATGATTATTTCCCCCTGTTCTCGGTGTCATTTTTTTTTCTAGATTGTCTTCTTCCAAAGGAAACTCATTTCACCGACCTACATGAGTTCGTTTCTTCTAAATTTTCAGTATGTTATTCCTCAGAGTATTACCTACAATTTTATTCAGGACACATGATCAAATTTTAACTATACGATTTTATAAAATTCACGAAATCATACTAGGTCGAGGTAGCATTCAGATCCAGTTTCTTCAAAGAACAACGATTTCATCAACCTATGTTTGTTCATTTCCTCTAAATTTTTGATATGTTCTACCTCAAGAAGTATACTACAACTTTCATTCAGAGATCAAAGTGAAATTTTTACAAGAAAGCAACCTTACGGACCACGAAATCACTGAAGGCAGCACAACAATTTCCAGATCTAATTTCTCCAAAGAAAAATTATTTCACTAACCAATACTTGTTCTTTTTGCATCAAATTTTAGTATGTTTTTCCTCAAGATGTTCTCTACAATTTTCATGAAGAAATCAAAACAAGATTCCAGCTAAAAAGTCGCATGCAGTACACAATCTCATGGATGGTCGGACTGGTTTTTCCAGAAATAGCATGCTATGCCAACAAATTTCTCCCCATAGCTTCGACCTTTCATCACATCTACCACAACCAAAATTCGCCATCTTCTACACACACATTACAGCAAGCAAAGGGTAGGTTTTAGGACTCTACTTGCCTCAAACTTAAGCACAAAACAGCAATGAATGGCGAGCAAAGCGACGAACGAACGGCGGCAAGCTAGGCGGATGATTGGCGGACGGACCTCCCTCCTTCCTCTCGCACACACGACCTCTCCTTTCTCTCTTCCTTTCTTCCTTTCCTTTCCTTTCTCTCTTTCTCTCCTCTCTCTCTCTCTCTCCCGGACGACACCCTCTCTTTCTCTCCCTTTCCTCGGCTAATCCGCCCCCTATTTCTTCCCTTCATCATTAGCCATCATTAGATTATGCATGGCTTGCTACACTTGGCAACTAGGAAGGAACACTTGGCATTTTCCATGCAAGATGGACTTCAATTTGGCTGGGCTTGGGCCAGCTTGGTCGACGGCAACTCCTCCTTCTCCTTTAGGCTTCACGGGCCAGGCCCATATGGCCGAATGGTGGGTGATCGTGGGCTGTGTTTTTGGGCCAGCTTGGCCTAAGAATTTCGGCCCACTTCCCCTTTAATTATCTACTAATATCTTCCACTTAAATAAATCCCTAACTTACAAAAATAATATGGCCATAAAACTTGTAGTCATAAATCCATAAATTCCAATTTATAACACACATGGCCAATGATATAATTTTTCTTTCCTATCAAATAATTATCCATTAAAAGCTTGGCCATAAATCTTATTGCAAATTATGGATCAAATGGCTACAATTCAACTTAAGGGTACTTCCATCACCTATTCATAGACTTTAATACTTCTAGAGATTGCCGTGAATTTTGGGATGCCATAATTTAAGCAATCGCGAGTTGGATTTCGACGCGGAAATCAGTGTCAGTCCCAAATTTCATAAGCAATTTCATGTCGGAATCTCAATTATACATCAAGGAATAATTCTACTAAAAAACAAAATAATAATAAAATAATAATAAAAATAAAAACAATAATAAATAAAAGACTACCTAAATTTTTTGCCTCTTTTTTCCTCTTTTCCTTCCAAGCAAGGCTTGGGCTCGTGTGGCTTGTGGTGGGTTATCGTCGGTCGCTGGTCACAATCGTTGGAGCTTCAGCGTGGGGACTCCGGTGAGGGATGGCAGTAGGCAGCAAGGAGCGAGCTACTATGACTAGCTCGCTCGGAGAGGCAGCTGAACAGATCCACGGCATAGGCAGGGGCGTCTGGTCGGAAAGTCCCAGGCACGGCGCTGGCGAAAGGCTCTGGTAGTAGGGGAGTTGCTCAAGCTTCGAATCTGTTGGCAGGGCAGCAGGCAGAGCAAAGGCCTCAGTCGTTGCTCGGAGCAGAGTAGCAGCAGCGTCGCAGGTAGCAGCAGTTTCGCAGGGGCGACAGAGCAGGAGCATAGATCATGGGTCGTCGGGTCGTGGCATCGACTGGCGAGGCTGCGGGAGCAGATGGGTCGCGGTGTTAATTGAGGGAGCCGCGGGAGCAAATGGGTCGTGGCGTCGACTTATAGGGGCGGATCGATGGTGGCTTCCTAAACAAGGGCGCTATAGGGGCATTGGCTCGGTGTTCGATGGGGCAAGGCAATCGTATGGCAACTCAGTGTTCGGATCTGGAGTAGTGGAAGCAACTTGGGTGGAGTAGTGAGCTGCTTCGAGCTCGAGCGAAAGCGCTAAGCAGATTTGGGTGAAGGAGGGCGCTGGTTTCAGGTTGCAACTTCAACAGTAGATCGGTGGAGCAATGGTGGAGCAGAGAATGCTTGTGGGTCGCCGGCTAAGCAACGATGGTTGGTGGTTCAGGGTTGTCAGCGGAGCAGCGGTGGTCGGCGGCATGGCTGCCGGTGCGGGTGGTGTCGGCGCGGTCGAAGGCCACTCCCCCAACACGAAGAAGACGATCTAGTTTCCCTTCTCTCTCTCTCTCTCTCTCTCTCTCTCTCTCTCTCACGTCACCTCTGGTCTTCCCCCTCTCTCACATTTCTTTTTTCTTTTTCTTTTTCCTCGAAAAACCTAGAGGCCCCTTGTCTTTTTCATATGCGATGTCTTTTATAGGCCCAAAAATTGTATCTTCGTGATAAAATTTATTTGGCATTTTACTCGTGCATAATTCCCCTGAATTTATCATTGCAGCTCACGTGATATCCTCTTTTGTATTTTTTGCATATTCCATCCAAAATTTTCATTTACGCTTGAAAATATGTCCTTCGATGTATATTCTCCGAATAAGTGAAAAATCTCAACGGAATATGTGACAAATCTCGCGCTCACCATCGGCCCAATAAAACAATACAAAATAACATAAATGTTTTTAAATTATATGCCATGCGATTTTTATTTTTTATTTTGGGTAAAAATTAATCCATTTTTATGCAAAAATTCAGGTGTCAACACTTCTTCACGAATAGAACTGGTGCTCTCCAAGGACATGCACTGGGACGTATGAATCCCTTATCCAACAATTCCTGCATCTGCATCTTCAGTTCCTTCAACTCAGATAAAGCCATCCGGTAAGAAACCTTAGAGATTGGCTCTGTCCCGAGTGCTAGCTCGATCACAAACTCTATCTCACTCTTTGGCCGCAGGCCTGGCATTTCTTTCGGGAACACATTTGGAAATTCTTGTACCACCAAGATGTCTCCAACTTTCATCTCCGCGATTGTCGTATCCATGACAGTCACCAACTATCTTTGGCAACCCTTGCTTAACAAACGGGTTGCCTTAAGTGACGAGATAAAGGAAATTGAGGGTCCTCCTTGACTCCCAACAAACTCGAAACTTTCACCATCTAACGAGTTAAAATGAATAGCTTTACGATAACAGGCCATCTGAGCTCGTTGCTTGGTGAGACAGTCCATGCTAATTATCACATCGAAATCATACCTGGCTAGGACTAACAAATCTATCCTCCCCTCTCGCTCACCAATCACTAACTTGCAATTAGAACAACCCAATGCAGACAACACCTTATCCATTAACGGTGTAAATATGCTAACCATTAACTCCAGCAACTTAGGACTTAATCCTATCAGCTTAACATATTGCTTAGCAATAAAACAATGAGTTGCACCAAGGTTGAACAAAGCATAAGTAGCATAGTCGTTCAACGAAACCATAAATATAATCACATCAGGTGAGTCCTCTGCCTGACCTCTTGTGATGGCGTACACTATCCCTTGACTTGGGGGTCTGTTCTGTTCACCCTGCGGTACGTTCAACGATGCAAATCCCCTGATCTGACCCATTAGTGGTGGCGGCGGTAACTACTGTGGTCTCCTCTGTCTTCTGGGACAGTTCCTGGCTATGTGACCCTGCTGGCAACACTCAAAACAAATACCGGGCCCAGATTGGCTTGGGGTTGATCCATGTCGCCTTCCACACAAGCGACACACGTCATTCTAACTTGGTACTGACTTGCCTATTCCACCATTCCTATTGGACAGGATGTGAAATCTTCCTCCGGTCATGGGCTTCTTCCCATACTGATTCCCATCTCAGTTCGATCCAAACCGCAACCCAGATGTGACAGCTCGTTCATTCCGATCCCTCTATCATATGGACCGGTTCATACAGGTCATTGTAGTTCCTCAAGTTGAGTAGTATCAGCAGACTCCTCAGTTCTGATCTGAGTCCATCTCTGAATCTCCTAACTCAATTTATCAAATTCTCGACTAGTTCCTTGGGTGGTTCTCCACCATGTACTTGCAATTCCCTGCAGCCGGTAGGTTGCAAGGAGCACCTTCTCCACTTTCGTGCACATTAGTAGTGCAAAGGCCTTCTCCAAACCCTGGATCCATTGGGCTGCATCTTCAGGGTCTTTTGCCCTAGTAAACTTTGGCGGGTTCAGCTTTAAAAACTGTTCCCCCAACTTATGCATCGGTCTCCCTGCGACCATGTTCTCTAGTGGAACCTCAGTAGGTGCAGCAACAACTGCAGCAGGTGTGGCAGCATCAGTGGCAGTAACAGCAGTAGCAGCATCTGCGTCGGCATTAGCGGCAACTGTAGTAGCAACGATTGAAGCGGCGGCATTGGCAGCTTGAATCTGAGCCTATTGATCCATCCTATTCCCTAGCATTTCTAATGCCTACATGATCCTAACGAAGCTTGGATCATCAGGGGCTACTACCCCAACACCAACAAGAGATGGTGCTACTCCACTAGCGCTAGCCTGAGCTGGCGCTCGACCATGACCTCCTTGGGTACCGGCCCTTGTCGGCGTCCTTCCTCAAGTCACAAGTCTAACGGTACGCTTTCTAGGAGTCCTCTGCTCTTGATCACTCATTTTGCAAGTTTTTTTACAAAAGCCTGCCTTCCAATACCACACATAATTAGAAGCTGAGCGGTCTCAAACAAACAATTCTACCAAGCAGCTATCACAGACATGTATCAACATGAAATAAAGGCCAATCCTACTAACTATCCCATAAACTTATCGCACCTTATCACTCTGACTAATAACCTAATTTGATACCACTAAACAGGGATGTCACGCCCCGATCCTTTGAGTACATGTGGCATCCCAAAATTCAAAGTCAAAATATAAGGTGTGTTAAAGCCTCTAATTAGGTAATGAAATTACCTATGGTTTATGCTTTGGCCATTAGTCTCTTTTTAAGATTAGGTGATTTGTGCTTGTGTTTATGAAATTTTAAAATTTGATAGATTGATAATGATAATCTATGCTTGGCCATGCACTTTATGAATTAAATAAAAGTGTCACAAGACTTTGGCCATGTGGAAATTTAAAATTTTAAAAAATATATGGAAGAGAATAAAAAAAGGGGAAAAGTTAATTTTTAGGTTGGGCCTTAGGCCCATTTGTGACACTCCGAACCCTTCGCAGGTCGTCACCAGCGCCAATGTTACACTTTATTACCTTTCTACTTTGAAGAATTGTCCTAATTCATAAACACATTTTTTTAAACAAAACGGTCCCAGCGCGATTAATTAGCGGAAGCAATTTAAAACATCACCATCTCTCCCCTTACTAACCATGATACAAATACACACCACTAATCACCATAATTTTATAAACAAGCCACGTCACTTTGTTCACATATATTTTCAAGATGGGACTACTCTTGGGTTGGTACATCAAAAAGGAAAAGTTAGGACTCAGCCATGTCCAACCTAAAACCTCAAAAAGAACCCTCGACCCTCTACATTTCACCTGCTACAGTTCCCCATCATCAGTGTCGGCTAACTATCCCTAAAAAGGATCTAGCTCCTACTCGTCGCGCACGGGTCTCACATCCAACCCGGTGCATCAGGCAGTGGTGGCAGCAACATCCCTCGCATCGCTCCATCCCGACGAACATGTACGGATATGAACTCCTGAATGACAGGGCCCCCAGCCAGGCCCACATCATACATCAATAAACAGCGTACTCGAATAAAAGTCAATCCAGGAACAGAGGGACAATCTATCTCGGCACACTCGACCTCTACATCGGATGGTAGACCATAAAATACTCCCTGCATGACAGCAGGAAGTGGCATACTGCTAATTTGAAATGTGGGTTCCCAAAGAGGTGAGTACAACCACTCAGCAGATAAGGAAATCCAATAACAACTCAATGCATCATGCAATCATACATGCATTGCAAGTGTTACTTACCTTGAAGCCATGCGCATACTATCATGCATCATCATATCAATTTATAACACATACATGTGTATCATCATCGTATCATACATGTGTATCATCATCATGACATCATCACATTACACATGTCATCGTGCCATATCATATATCATCATCATCATCATCAATCATCATGCATATCATCATGCCATATCATATATCATCACCATCATCATCATCATCATCATCATCATCATCATCATCATCATCATCATCATCATGCATATCATATCATGGGTGATCATCATTATTTCACATCACAAATCATCATCATCATCATCATCATGCATATCATCATGCATATCGTATCATGGGTGATCATCATTATTTCACATCACAAATCATCATCATCATCATCATCATGATGTATATCATCATGCATATCATATCATGGGTGATCATCATTATTTCACATCACAAATCATCATCATCATCATCATGCATATCATCATGCATATCATATCATGGTTTAATTTCCACTTTTAGCTTTCAATTTGATCACCACATCACCCATTTGTCAAATCATCAATTTCATCATCCCCTCGGGCAAAGACCTCCAAGGCTTCCGGCATTCGGCCTCCCAGGCCACCAGGCATCCGGCCCCCCACATTCCGGGCATCTCTCATCTCAACTAGCATCATGAGGTATTCCCTTCCGGCAGAAACCTCCGACAGGGCTTCCGGCATTTACACTCCCTGGCCGGGCATCCCGTACCCCAAATCTTGGCATCGCGAGGCATTCCCTTCGGGCAAAGACCTCCGACAGGGCTTTCGGCCCCCCACATTCCGGGCATCCTGAATCTCCCAGGGAAATCCGGCAATGCATCTCTATACATTCCGGCCTCATCCTCCACCACAACCACTTCCTCACTTATCATTATCCACATTTACCATTATTTTGATTTCAATTTAACATGGCATATGGCGTGACATCAAACAAGTCATACTTGGCATAGAATTCACACATGCATCACAATTCAATGTCATACATATAACAAGACTTTATCATACGTGCAACAATGTATAATTATTTATTAATAAATTCAATGGAATTTATGGCCAATAAAATAATCCATTTTAATTTTTTTATTATTTATTTAATTTTTATTTTTTATAAATAAATATTAAATTCAATATCTATAAATTCCCAAAATTATAAAAATTCAAGCAATCATTAAAAAACCAATAGGATGACAATTTCATGCAAAATTCATGGCCAAATTGAATTTCACACAATTTCACAATTTCCACAAAACAGCACATAATATTCGGATAAAACCAGAATGCACAGTTTCCGAAGAAATTCGATTAAAATATCCATACGGTCTCCAAAAATTACGAAATTTTATAGAGTGATAGACAAGACATTTTCGTACAACTTTCATGCAGAACTAAAAGCCAGATTCTTTTTATATTTTTTATACAACCTCACGAAACTTCTGGATCCATTACCGCATCGTCCAGTGTACACATCTCCGAAATATTGAGATTTCACCTACCTTTTCTCTTTCGTTTCCTCTGAAATTTAGATATGTTATACATCAAGGTTTCCTCTACAAGTTTCATGAAGAGATATAGGTCAAATAACCAGAATATAGTCATCATCTACGTCCATGAAGTATCGGGTATCTCGGAATACATCACCAGAATCATCATCTTCAAGATCTAGTCGATTTACTTGGCTATACTTGTTTATTTCACTTCAGATTTGAGTATGTTGTATTTTAGGATGTCTCCTACAACTTTCATGAAGAAATCGAAGTGAGATTCTCATCACAAACCAACATTCAATCACGAATCCAGCAAGAGGTCAGTAAAAACTCTCCAGATCTGAGGTCTCCGTAGGATGAGACTTTAACCCCTCAAATCTCCATCATTTTCCACGAAATTTCAGTATGTTGTAGTTCAAGATGTTAGCTACAACTATCATGAAGAAATCGAAGCCAAAATTGGACTCTAAACACACATGCAAGCTCAAACAAGTTTCTGACTCACACTGTCCGAACAAGAACAGTCACACCATTCACACACAACTCATCCATGCTTCGGTTTTTCTCATCTAACACCCAAAAACTCAACATGCAAACGACATACAAGCATGCAAGAGAAGCTAGAGGACTCCCACTTGCCTCTAGAACGGACGGTCAATGGCGTAGGGCGGCAAACACGGCGGCACACAGCGGACGGATGGCGGTTCCCTCCTCCTTTCTCTCTAGGCCGCTCCTCCCTCTCGCACGATCTCTCTCTCTCTCTCTCTCTCTCTCTCTCTCTCTCTCTCTCTCCTTGGGTGAGCAAATGGCCAGCCACCCTCTCTCTCTTCCTTCTTATACCCCCAAATCCTCATGATTGATAATCATTACTTGCCTTCATACTAGCCAATGCATGGCTTTCTCCTTTATGCCACTTGTCCAATTACATGCATCATGGGCCTTGGAGTTGGGCTTCTTGGGCTTGGGCCATCCGGCCACTCTTGGCCCTCCCCCTTGCTCGACGGCAGCCCACTTGTGGGCTTTAATGGGCCGGCCAACTTGGCCCATTAAAGCTCCACTCTTGGGCTTAAGGCCCAATCGAATTTTTACCCTCTTTTTCCTTTCTTTTTTTTTGAAATTCGTCTATAAATATTTTTAAATTTCAATTTTCATCTTGGCCAAAGTCTTGGGACATCTTGTTTATTGAAATTTAATTTATAAAATACATGGCCAAGCATAAATTATTAATCTATCAAATTTAAATTTTCACAATCATAAGTACAAATCATCTAATTAAAAGGCTAATGGCTAAAGCATAAGCCATGGAAATTTTTATCACCTAATTAGAAACTTTAACACACCTTATGGCTTGTCATTGAATTTTGGGATGCCACACCATTGGCCGAAGCCTTGATGGGCCAAGCTAGTCGGCCCAATTAGGCCCACAAAGGGGGCTGTCGACTAGCCCAAGAGGAGGCCCAAGAGTGGCTGGCCCAAGCCCAAAAAGCCCAAGCCTATTATGTATGAACTTTGACAAGTGGCAAGAAGGGTGGCATGCATTGGCCATTGGTGAGGCAATCTCATGATTGCTAATGATGGGGTTTAGGGGAAATAAAAGGGAAGAGAGAGAGAGGGGTGGCCGGTTGCTTCATTCGGCCAAGAGAGAGAGAGAGAGAGAGAGAGAGAGAGAGAGAGAGAGAGAGAGGGAGATCATGCGAGAGAGAGGGAGAGCGGCCGAGAAGGAGGAGGAGCTGAGGAGGAGGAGTCGCCGTCCGTCTGCCGTGCTCGCCGCCGTGTGCCGCCGTTCGTCTGGTCTAGAGGCAAGTGGGAGTCCTCTAGCTGCTCTTTCATGTGTGTTTGTTGCATGTATGGTTGATATAGTGTCGATTTTGGGTGATTTGGTGAGGAAAACCGAAGTATGGATGGATTGTTCTTGGGTGGTATGACTGTTTTCGCTCGAACAGTTTGAGTCAGAATGTTGTGTGACCTTACATGCATATTTGGAGTCCGATTTTGGCTTCGATCTCTTCATGAAAGTTGTAGCTAATATCTTTAACTTCAACATACTAAAATTTCGTGGAAAATGATGGATATTTGAGGGGTTAAACTCTCATCCTACGGAGACCTCAGATCTGGAAAGATTTCACTGACAATTTGTTGGATTTTTGGTTGCATGTTGATTTGTACTAAGAATCTTTCTTCGATCTCTTCATGAAAGAGTTAGGGGACATCTTAAACTACAACATACTCAAATTTGAAGTGAAATGAACAAGTATAGCATAGTAAATAGACTAGATCTTGAAGACGGTAATTCTGGAGATGTATTTTGGGACACCCGAGACTTCATGGACTTAAATGACGACTATAATCTGGTTATTTGACTTATATCTCTTCATGAAACTTGTAGAAGACATCTTGATTTATAAAATATCCAAATTTCAGAGGAAACGAAAGAGAATAGGTAGGTGAAAACTCAGTATTTCGGAGAAGCATGTACTGAATGATGCGGTAATGGATCCAGAAGCTTCGTGAGACTGTAGAAATTAATTTAAAAAGAATCTGGCTTGGAAGTCTTCATGAAAGATGTATGAAAATGTCTTGGCTATAACTCAGTAAAATTTCATAATTTTTGGAGGCTGTATGGATATTTTAATCGAATTTCTTCAAAAAAAACTGTGCATTATGATTTCACCCGAAAATGATATGCCATTTTGTGAGAATTGTGAAATCGTGTGAAATTCTATTTGGCCATGTGTTTTGCATAAAATTATGGTTCTATTGCCTTGTTTATCACTTGCCTTAATTTTTATAATTTTGGGAATTTATAGATATTAAATTTAATATTTTTGAAAGTAACAAAAGTTGAAATTTAAATAAATGAAAAAGGACATGAAAAATGGATTATTTTATTGGCCATAAATTCCATTAAATTTAATTAATAAATAATTATACCATGTAGCATGTATGATGAGGTCTTGATGTATGCATGACATTGAATTGACATACATGTGTGAATTTTCATGCCAAGTATGACTTGTTTGATGTCACGTCATATGTCATGCTAAATTAAGATTGAAATTGGTAAACATGGATAATAGTAAATGAGGAGGTGGTTGTGGTGGAGGATAATGCCCGGAATGTATAGAGATGCATTGCCGGATGGCCCTAGGAGATTCAGGATTTTCAGAACATGGGGGTGCCGGAAGCCTTGTTGGAGGTCTTTGCCTGAAAGGAATGCCTCGCGATGCCAAGATTGGGGTGCGGGATGCCCAGCCAGGGAGTGTAAATGCCGGAAGCCTTGTCAGAGTTCTTTGCCCGAAATGAATGCCTCGTGATGCCAGTTGGGATGCGAGATGCCAAGAATGTGGGGGGCCGGATGTCCAGTGGTCTGAAATGGCTGAATGCCGGAAGCCTCTGAGGTTTTTGCCCAAGGGGATGATGAAATTGATGATCCAGGAATGGGTGATGTGGTGATCAAATTGGAAGTTAAAAAGTGGAAAATTCACCCATGGCATGATGATGTGCATGATGATGATGATAATATGTGATGTGATATGATGATGATCACTCATGGCGCGATGATATGATGATGATGATGATGATGATGATGATGATGATGATATGTGATGTGATATGATGATGATCACTCATGGCACGATGATATGATGATGATGATGATGATGATGATGATGATGATATATGATATGGCATGATGATATGATGATGATCACCCATGGCATGATGATATGCATGATGATGATGATAATATGTGATGTGATATGATGATGATCACCCATGGCACGATGATATGATGATGATGATGATGATGATGATGATGATGATGATGATGATGATATATAATATGGCATGATGACATGTATATGGTATGATGATGCCATGATGATGATGACATGTATGATATAATGATGCCATGATGATGATGATATGTGTGATGTCATGATGTCATGATAATGATGAAATGTATATGATATGATGATGATATACATGTATGTGTTATGATTGTGATGATGATGCATGATAGTATGCGCATGGCTTCAAGGTAAGTAACGCCTGCAATGCATGTATAATTTGTATATTGCATTGAGTGGTTGTTGGATTCCTTTACCTGCTGAGTGGTTGTACTCACCCCTTTTGGGGACCAACATTTCAGATTAGCAGCATGCCGCTTCCTGCCGTCGCGCGGGGTACATTTTACGGTTTACCATTCGACGTCAAGGTAGAGTGCAAGGAGTTTAGCTGTCCTTCGGTACCTGGATTGACATATATTCGTGTGCACTGTTTGGTCATGTACGACATAGGCCTGGCTGGGGGCTCGATTGTCCAGGAGTTCGTCTCCGTCCACGTTTGTCGTGACGGGGTGATGAGAGGGATGCTACCACCTCCACCGCCTGACGCACTGGATTGGGTGTGAGGCCCGTGCGTGACGAGTAGGAGCTGGATCTTTTTGAATAGTTAGCCGACACTTATGATGGGGGTTGTGCACGTGAGATGTAGAGGGTCGAGGGTTCTTTTTGGGGTTTTAGGCTGGACATGGCTGAGTCCCAACTTTTCCTTTTTGATGTAACGACCCAAAGAAGTCCCATCTTGAAAATATATGTAAATAAAGTGTCATGGCTTATCTATAAAATCATGGTAATTAGTGGTGTGTATTTGTATCATGGTTCGTAGGGGGAGAGATGATGATGTTTTAATTTGCTTCCGCTAATGAGTCGTGCTGGGAGCGTTTTGTTTTTTTAAAAAAAAATGCCTGTGAATAATGGCGCTTCTTTTAAGTACTATCAAAAGGGTAATAAGATGTAACGTTGGTGCCTGTGGCGACTTCCGAAGGGTTCAAGGTGTCACTGTACACGTCAATCCCTCAGTGGTCGATTAAATAGTGACGTCTAAGGATGTATCGCCGACCCATTCATTTTAATGCACATGAGGAAGTAAACAATTACCCCTGACAGAACTAATATGGGATAGAAATGCAGGAAACAATTTCACAATGAAAGCAACCCTTTTATAAAACACTCTAGGTTCATTTACAATACTAGGCTGTTTACAAAAGATCGGTTCAACAAAAAAGGGATTGTCCTATGGCCTGCTAGTCAGACACGCTTGCCGATTCTTCAATCTCCACCTCCCTAGACTTCGGGTCTTCAGGTCCTTTACGACCACCATCTAAGGACCTGAAAATGTTATCCCATAACGAGGTGAGACGACGTCTCAATTTACCCCCTAAACTCCGGCTAGGAAGGAAATACGCCTAAAGGCTAGCTATGCACGCATAAGATAGATGACTTACCTTTGCCTCAGTTCCCTCCTGCATGTCAATAACATTCATATCACAGATGCATATAACAAATGCACACATAATTTGGAATATCTCACACAATCTCAACCAAATACGCACCTCAAATTTAATCACGGTGCAAAGGGCACGGCCAGCTTGATGCTTGGCGGTCTTCTAGCGTAACTAGGAGTTGTATTTTAATCACGGGCCAATGGTCAAAGCCTACTCGAAGTTTGGCAGTTTAACATGGCCCAATGGGCACGAACTACTAGAAGTTCAGCAATTAATCACATCCTAATGGGCACGGCTTACTAGAAGTTCGGCTGTTTAACACGGCCCAATAGGCACGGCCTACTAAAAGTTCGACGGTATTCGTGACTTAACCCATATAGTCATGCATAACATTTGTTACCTCATCTTTCAATAGTCATCTTACCACGACTATAAACCATCACATGATTATTTACTCACAGCCAAGGATTTTGTGCTTCACACTAAAATTCCTCAATTAAAATAATATCTTGGCCTATTCTCTTCGTGTTAAAAATATTCGATAAAAATAATTGTGTGTGGGTACATGGTCGGCCTTAGCCAAAAATATAATATATTTATTTTAAAAATCCCACTAATTATATAATCTATAGAAACATTTATGGTATTGTAAACCGATGCCCGGTAATTTTCTAATTAAATATTCAAATTAATAAATTTTGGGATAAATACCAAAAATTGTAAATATCACTCAAATTGCACAATTTAGCACCCGAGATAAATAAACCAAGCACACCATTGCAATCGGCACGAAATTCTGGTCACCGACTATCCCGGTCTAATTTCCGGAATATAATAAATAATTAAATAATTACCCAAATTTATTAAATAATTACCCATAAATATTAAAAATAGCAATTTAGGCCGGAAAAGCCTAATTAAATACCGAGACGGGCCCGGAAAATTTCCAAACCTATCGAGATAAATAATATGACCTATTTAGTTTCTAATTATGCTACTCTAACCACCTAACATGCAATAACGATTAATTAAATCACTAATCCATTCTAACTAACTACCTAATCCAAGCTTAACCTAAACTACTCAACCCTTAAGGGTCATTAACTCCTTAAGCAAAGATTAGTGAGTAAACTCACTTGATTAACGATCCGACTGGACCACGGCGACGGTGAGACAGAGATGAGCAATAAATTCCAAAGCGGCGGCACCAAGCGAGGTCGGGAAGGGCTCCAAAGCGGGCCTTGAAGCCCACGGTTGTTGCTGGGTTTAGGCTTATGGTCGGTGGGTCGAGGAGGAGGTTGAGCGGTTGGTTGGGGCCGAAACAACAAAGGTGAGGTGGACAGGCTGTGGCGGGGCTTGGTGGAGCTCAACGACGACTCCGGCGACCACGACAGCGACGAACGGTGGCTTGGCGTGCTCGGTTCGACGGCCTGGGCTTGAGAGGATGTGGCAGGGGTTGCAGTTGGGTAGGACGACGCACGGGACGAGCAGCTGGCATGTGGGGCACGACGGCGATGTGACGAGGGCTCTAGTGGTTCGGCAGGCTTCTCGACGGCTTGGGATGGAAGATGGCCAGTTTCTCTATAAATTTTGAAGCTCCTCTACCCTGGAAAATGGGGGGGTTGATAGAAATGGAGGGGGAGGGGGAACAACCAAGCTTGAGGGGGCCACCTTGGTCTCCGTCTCTATCCTCTTGTCCCCTTGATTTGGCCCCATTGATTGCTGGCTTGGTCAGCACACTTGCAGCCCATAAATCTTCCTCTAGAAGCCATTGAGATGGTCCAAAGTTTGGAGCAATGGGGGGCTACGAATTTGAAACATTTCCTTCAATTTCACTTCCATTCCGTCTTGAATTAATTCAATTTAGCCCTAATATTTCCACCATCGAGTCCTCGATCAAATTGACATTTTTCCTTGTCAATAGAACCTATTTGCATCCCAATTACGCGATCGAAAATACTCCCCTGAATTTTCCGATAAAAAACGGCCCAATATCGGGTTTTCGCCAAAAATCTCGGTTTGCAGAAAATTTTTTGGAGGATGAGTCGACATTCCTAAATTGACTTGTGACATGATTGAACTTTGAATTTCTAAAATGGGATTCAAATTCACGGATAATTTCGATCTGGCGCGATTTTAGCATGATATAGGACCGAGTAGCTTTCAGAAAATTTTTAGTGCAATTGAGCCGTGGTCGATTTTCTTCGAGCCACAATGTACCTCTTTCACACATTGGCGATCCTCGGTGGTCGTGAAAATCTAAGGGTTCAAATACAGACACAGCGTACCAAAACGATAGAAAAATCAGTTTAGTGCCGATCGACGAGAATTTCGCGATTTGGTGGAATCACCCACGTTTAGCCACACATCTCAGTCAAAACGAACTATCCCTGATCTTTAATCGATCTTTATTGTGCTGTAATGATCTCTGCAAATGAGCACAATCGAGTAGTTGATTCCTGGTCGAATTCTCAAGTCTATTGTAGTAAAATCCTTTAATGACTTCTCTAGATAGTCTAGTTATCTCATGAGTGAGCAGCTTAGAAAATAGCACTATAAATGCGTTGATGAAAGGCTCGATTTATTTAATTGAAATAAGAACTGAATTTTCAGGATGTCATAACTCTTCACCTCTTATAAAAAATTTTCCCTCAAAATTTAAATCATTACAATTCTGTAAAAAAAAAAAAAGGTGGGGGTACAGCCGTCTCATTGAAACCTTGCTTTCCTAAGTTGCTCCTTCAGTGCCGTGGTTGACCAACAGGATGGTCTTTGTACGCAAAAGTTGCTCCTTCCAATCCACGATCTGAACCGGGCTTTTCACGTACGACACTCTGCTGTCCACGTCCAATTCCTCAAAATTAAGCACGTGGGTCGGGTCAGGCTCATACTTCATCAATATCGATACGTGAAAGATGTTATGCACTTGCACCAACCTTGGCGGTAATGCAAGACGATATGCTAGGATTCCGATTCTCTTTAGAATCTCAAAGGGACCTACGTACCTTAGACTCAGTTTTCCCTTCTTGCCAAAGTGCGAAGTTCCTGTCATTGGTGACACCTTTAGAAAAACGTGCTTACCAACTTGGAATTCCAATGGTCTTCGGCGCTTATCTACATAGCTTTTATGGCGGCTCTAAGCAGTCTTTAGTCTGTCCCTGATGACTGAAACTGCATCAACTGACTGCTGAACCAACTCCGAGCCTGTAATCTTTCTCTCCCCGACTTCATCCCAACAAGCTGGCGTTCTACACGCCTTGCCATACAATGCTTCGAAAGGAGCCATCTGAATACTCTGCTAGTAGCTGTTGTTGAAGGCAAACTCGACAAGATGAAGCTGTTCCTCTCAACTTCCCTTGAAATCTAACACGCAAGCTTGCAGCATGTCTTTGAGGGTCTGAATCGTCCTCTCAGACAAGCTATCCGTCTAAGGATGATAAGACATATTGTATTATAGCTTTGGTCCTAAGGCAACCTACAAACTCTTCCAAAATGCAGCTGTGAACCTCGGGTCTCGGTTAAGGTAATCGTTATCGGCACTCCATGCTAACGAACTATCTGACGCACGTACAACTCCGCGTGCCTATCTAAATCAAGGTGCTTTCATACTGCAATGAAGTGAGCCAACTTCGTCAGTTTGTCGACTAATACCCAAAAGGAATAATTACCCCTTTGACTCCTTAGTAAACCTATCACAAAATCCATCTTGATGTACTCCCATTTCCACTCTAGGATCTCGAGAGGTTGCAAAAATCCTCCTGGATTACAATGTTGTGCCTTCACTTGCTGACACATCAGACATTTGGCTACATGCTTGGCGATATCTGCCTTCATACCAGACCACCAGTAGTGTTGACGCTACGATGAGCTTTTGATAAAATCTCCTCTCTAAACTTTGCATCGTCAGATACACAAAATCGTCCTCAAAACCTTAGTGTTCCATCCTTAGAAATCTGAAAGTCAGCTTTTCTCTTATTAGTGTCCTCTTGTAGAATCTTCTGAATATCTGAATATGTTGGCTGAAGCATTCTAATTCTAATCTGGATATCCGGCTCAATTCTGAGGGTGGCCATAAGATTTGAATGGTGGCCTACCTCAAATTTGAAAACCAAAACTCGAGCTCTCTTGAGTAGAATCCATTCCTTAACCATCATCTAAGCAACTGAAGACTTCCGACTCAAAGCATCGGCGACCTTATTTGCCTTTCCCAAGGTGATATAGGATATCTCAGCCATAGTCCTTAAGAAGTTCCATCCAGCGGCACTGTCTCGTACTCAACTCCTTTTGAGAGAATAGATACTTGAGACTTTGGTGGTTAGTGAAGATTTGGAACCTTCCTCTATACAAGTAATGCCTCAAAATCTTCAAAGCGAAAATGATTGCAGCGAGTTCTAAGTCATGCGTCATGTAGTTTTGTTCATGAGGTCTTAATTGACGGGAGGTGTATGCAACAACCCTACCATGTTGCATCAACACGCAACCCAGTCCTCTGAACGACGCATCGCTATAAATCTCGAATCCTCCAGGATTAGATGGAATGGTTAGCACTGGTGCAGTAGTCAACTTTTGCTTAAGCTCTTGGAAACTATGCTCACACTTGTCTGTCCACACAAAATTTTCTTCCTTCTTCAGCAGTCGAGTCATCGGCGAAGCTAAGGCTGAAAATCCTTCCAAAAGCCTTTTGTAGTACCCTACCAAACCAAAAAAGTTTATGATCTTGGTCATTGTCATCGGTCTTGGCCAGTTGATCACTGCTTTGATCTTGGATGGGTCCACGGAGATTCATTCGCCTGAAATCATGTGACCTAGAAAAGCAATACTAGTTAATCAAAACTCGCGTATGCTGAACTTAGCGTACATCTCGTGAATCCTTAGAGCCTGGAGCATCATCCTTAAGTGCCTCTTGCGTTCCTCAGAACTCCTCGAATATACTAGAATATCGTCGATGAACACGATCACAGACTGATCCAGGTATTCCTTAAACACTCGGTTCATCAAATCCATAAAAGTAGCTGGAGCGTTCGTTAAACCGAACGGCATTACAGTAAATTCATAATGGCCATTTTGAGCATGAAATGCTGACTTCGATATGTCGTCCTTTTTGATCCTCAACTGATCATACCTTGTCCTCAAGTTATTCTTCGAAAATATCGACACTCCTTACAACTGATCAAACAAGTCATTGATCATCAGTAGTGGATACTTGTTCTTGATCGTCACTTGATTAAGTTGCCGATAGTTGATGCACAAGCGCAACGAACCATCTTTCTTCTTCACGAACAGAACTGATACACTAGGGCGTATGAATCCCTTATCCAACAATTCTTGCATCTGCACCTTCAGTTCCTTCAACTTAGATAAAGCCATCCGGTAAGGAGCCTTAGAGATTGGCTCTGTCCCGGGTGCTAGCTCGATCATGAACTCTATCTCTCTCTTTGGTGGCAGGCCTGGCAATTCTTTCAGGAACACGTTTAGAAATTCTCGTACCACCGAGATATCTTCAACTTTCAGCTCCTTGACTGTCGTATCCACGACAGTCGCCAAGTATCCTTGGCAACCCTCGCTTAACAAACGGGTTGCCTTAAGCAACGAGATAAGGGAAATCGAGAGTCCTCCTCGACTCCCGACAAACTTGAAACTTTCACCCTTTAACGTGTTAAGCCGAATCGCTTTACGATAATAATCCACCTTAGCTCATTGCTTGGTGAGCCAATCCATGCTAATTATCACATCGAAATCATACATGGCTAGGACTATCAAATCTATCCTCCCATCTCGCTCACCAATCACTAACTTGCAACCAGAACAAACCCAATGCAGACAACACCTTATCCATTAATTGTATAGATATGCTAACCACTGACTCTAGCAACTCAGAACTTAATCCTATCAGCTTAACATATTGCTCAGTAATAAAAGAATGAGTCGCATCAAGGTCGAACAAAGCATAAGCTGCATGGTCGGTCAACGAAACCGTACTTGTAATCACATCAGGCGAGTCCTCTACATGACCTCTTGTGATGGCGTACACTGTCCCTTGAGCTGGGGTTTGTTCTGTCCACCCTGTGGTACGTTCAGCAGTGCAAATCCCCCGATCTAACCCATCGGTGGCGGCGGCGGTAACTGTTGCGGTCTCCTCTATCTTCTGGGATAGTTCCTGGCTATGTGACCCTGCTAGTCACACTTAAAACAAATACTCAGCCTAGATTGGCATGGGGTTGATCCGTGTCGCCATCCACACAAGCGACACATGCTATTCAAACTTTGGCACTGACTTTCCTATTCCACCCTTCCTATTAGGCGGGACGTGAAATCTTCCTCCAATCATGGGCTTCTTCCCATACTGATTCCCATCGTGGTTCTATCCAAACCGCGACCCAGATGCGATGGCTCGTTGATTCTGATCTCTCTCTTTCATCTAGACCCATTCATATAGGTCATTGTAATTCCTCAAGTTGAGTAGTATCAGCGAACTCCTCAATTCTGATATGAGTCCTTCTCTGAATCTCCTTACTCGGTTTATCGAATTCTCGACTAGTTCGGGGGCGTATTGCGACAGTTTAGAAAACTTCACTTCGTACATATCTACAGTCATTGTACCTTGGCATAGGCGCTGGAATTCTACCATCTTTAGTTCTCTCGTAGTCTTAGAAAAGTACTTGTTGTTGAAGACTTCAACAAAGGCCTTCCACTCCGGGACTACAACTTTAGGAAACACTATTCCTTGGGTGGTTCTCCACTTGGTACTTGCAATTCCCTGCAGCTAGTAGGTTGCAAGGACTACCTTCTCCACTTCGGTGCACATTAGTAGTCCAAACCCTGGATCCATAGGGCTGTAGCTTTGGGGTCTCCTGCCCCAGTAAACTTCCGTGGGTTCAGCTTCAGAAACTATTCCACCAGCTTATGCATTGATCTCCCTGCGACCATGTTCCCTGGTGGAACCTCAATAGATGCAGCAGTAGCAGTGGCAAGTGCGGCAGCAGCAGTATCGGCGGTGGCATTAGTGGCAGCTGTAGTAGCGGCGGCTGAAGCGGTGGCATTAGCAGCTTGAATTAGAGCCTGCTAATCCATCCTATTCCCCAGCATTTCTAACGCATGCATGATCCCAGCGAAGCTTGGATCATCAGGGGCTACTACCTCAACACCAACAGGAGGTGGTGCTACTCCACTGGCACTAGCTTGAGCTGGTGCTCGACCATGACCTCCTTGGGTAGCAACCCTTGTCGGTGTCCTTACCCGAGTCGCAGGTCCAATGGTACGCTTCCTAGGAGTCTTCCACTCCTGATTACTCATTTTGCAAGTTTTCTACAAAAACCTGCCTTCTAATTCCACACGGAATTGGAAGCTGAGCAATCTCAAACTGTGGCATCCCAAAATTCATGATGACCTCCAATTACATTAAAGTTTATGAATAAGTGATGGAAGTACCATCAAGTTATTTTATAGCTATTTAATCCATAATTTGCAATAAGATTTATGGCCAAGCTTTTAATGGATAATTATGTGATAGGAAAGAAAATTCTATCATTGGCCATGTGCATTATAAATTGGAATTTATGGATTTGTGACTACAAGTTTTATGGCCTTATTATTTTTGCAAGTTAGGTATTTATTTAAGTGTAAAATGTTAATAGATTATTAAAAGGTTAGTGGGCCAAAATTCTTAGGCCAAGCTACCCCACCACTTCGGCCCAAAGCCGGGCCCATGAAGCCCATTGGGCTATCGACCAAGTTGGCCCCAAGCCCAGCCGGATGGAGCCCCTCTTGCATGGCAAATTGCCAATTGTTCTTCCCTAGTTGCCAAGTGTGGTTGCCCCCATTGGCCATCTTGGGCAGCCACATGGAGCCTTTAATCATTTCAAATAATTGAAGGAAAGGGAAATTAAGAGAGGGAGAGTGGCCAGTTTTGGTGGAGTGAGAGAGAGAGAGAGAGAGAGAGAGAGAGAGAGAGAGAGAGAGCTGTCGAGAGAGTGAGAGAGGGAAACCGAGAGAGGAGGAGGAGGTCGTGTGAAGAAGAAGGAAGAGAGTTCGTCCGCTGTTCATCGCTGCTTTGCCTCTATTTGCTGCTGTTTTATGCCTGAATCTAAGGCAAGTAGAGTCCTCAAACCTACCCTTTGCTTGCTGTAAAGTGTGTGTAGAAGATAATAAATCTTGTTTGTGGTAAGTGGTGAACTTTCAGAGCTTTGGGGAGAGGTTTGTTGGCCTTGCATGCTGTTTCTGGAAAACAACCAGCCTGACTGTTCATGAGTTTGGGGGTTGCATGTGACTTTTTATTTGGAATTTCACTTTGACCTCTTCATGAAATTTGTATAGAACATCTTGAAGTATAACATACTAAAATTTAAGACAATATGGACAAGTATTGAAGGGTGAAACCCTTTTTCTACGAAAACATTAGATCTAGAAACTGTTTTGTTGACCTCTTGGTGATTTCGTGTGAAGGCAAGTAGAGTCCTCAAACCTACCCTTTGCTTGCTGTAAAGTGTGTGTAGAAGATAATAAATCTTGTTTTTGGTAAGTGGTGAACTTTCAGAGCTTTGGGGAGAGGTTTGTTGGCCTTGCATGCTGTTTCTGGAAAACAACCAGCCTGACTGTTCATGAGTTTGGGGTTTGCATGTGACTTTTTATTTGGAATTTCACTTTGACCTCTTCATGAAAGTTGTATAGAACATCTTGAAGTATAACATACTAAAATTTAAGACAATATGGACAAGTATTGAAGGGTGAAACCCTTTTTCTACGAAAACATTAGATCTAGAAACTGTTTTGTTGACCTCTTGGTGATTTCGTGTGAAGGCAAGTAGAGTCCTCAAACCTACCCTTTGCTTGCTGTAAAGTGTGTGTAGAAGATAATAAATCTTGTTTGTGGTAAGTGGTGAACTTTCAGAGCTTTGGGGAGAGGTTTGTTGGCCTTGCATGCTGTTTCTGGAAAACAACCAGCCTGACTGTTCATGAGTTTGGGGGTTGCATGTGACTTTTTATTTGGAATTTCACTTTGACCTCTTCATGAAAGTTGTAGATAACATCTTGAAGTATAACATACTAAAATTTAAGACAATATGGACAAGTATTGAAGGGTGAAACCCTTTTTCTACGAAAACATTAGATCTAGAAACTGTTTTGTTGACCTCTTGGTGATTTCGTGTGTTGCAAGTGACTTCGTTTTTGGAATTTCACTTCAACCTCTTCATGAAAGTTGTATAGAACATCTTGAAGAATAACATAATGAGATTTGAGATAAAACGAACAAGTATTTCTTGGTGAAATGATTTTCCTTTGGAGAGACTAGATCTGGAATTCGTCGTGATGACCTTCAGTGGTTTCGTGGCCTGTAAAGTAACTTTCTTGTTGAAATTTCACTTTGATTTCTTAATGAAAGTTGTAAAGGACATCCTGAGGTTTAACATATCAAAACTTTAGAGAAAAACAACAAGAATAGGTAGGCAAGATCGTGTTTTTTCGGAGGTAGTTAGATCTGGAAATTTCTGTACTAAGAACAGAAGTTTTAACCACCTATATTTAATTACCTTGGATGAATCTGACTTTTATGCCTTCATGAAATATCTACCTTAGGGTCTTGACTATCACATAGTCTAATTTCATAATTTTTGAATGTCATGTTGGTATTTAATCGAATTTTTTTTTTAAAAACTGTGCAATCTGATGTGTTCGGACTTTGTAAGTTGCAATGCGTGGACTAAATCGTTTTGTATGCGATTCTTTTGGGAAAGTGTTCTGCGTGAAATATATATTTTTATTTCTTGCATACAACATATTCAAATCTCGTGATTTTTGAAGTTCATTTGCCTATTTAACCAAAAATGTTTCAAAAAAAAAAAAACTGTGCAAGTGGAACAGACAGAATTAGTAGTGCTGTGATGCGTGATCTGTATTGAACTATATGAGGATCTTTTGGTGTAGTGTTCTTCATGAAATATCTTCCCTTATGTCTTGACTATCACATGTTCGAATTTCATAATTTTTTAAGGTCATTTGGGTATTCAATTAAAATGTTTTCTAAAACTGTGCAAGCTGGACTGTGCGAATTTCAAAAGCTGTAATGCATGGACTATTCTGCTTTGTATGAAACTCTGGTGGTGTTGTGTTTTTCTTGAGATATCTGCATTTAGGTCTCATCTATAATGTGCCAAGTTCTCAGAATTTATCAATGTCATTTACTAATTTTTCTGGTGTTTTAATTAGAGGAATGCGTTCTGATTTATTCGAAAAGAAACTGATGTGTTTTGGAAAATAAATGAAATTCTCCATGTGATGAAATACTTTGAGTGGTTGATTGTGCTGCATATGTGATGGCATATGGCATGTCAATTGGCATGAAAATTTGATTGAGATACTTGATATTGTTGCATCAAATGCCATGTTGAAATTGAGATACATGTATAAATGAGAATTGAGATGGTAACAAGATCGTCGGAGGTGTGAGCCGACAATGCCCCGGGAGTGTCGAGATGCCTGGGATGTGGGGGTGTCGGATGCCTGGTGGCCTAGTGGCGTAATTCCAGAGGGTCCTCGGGAGTTTCGAGATGCCCGGTGGTATACGGTACGTAATTCCAGAGAGGGGGATTCCTGGTGGTATATCGGTACGTAATCTCGGAAGCCCTTAAGGTGTGTGCCCGAGGGGGATTCCTCGTGATGCTAGTTAGGATGCGAGATGCCCGGAATGTGGGGGTGCCAGATGCTTTGTTGTATTTTAAATACATGCTCGGAGGTTCCTCGCGATGCCTGGTTGGATGCGAGCGATAAATTGTGGGATGCAAACATTGGTCCCTGGAAAGAAAAACTGATGAAATCCTTGTGAAAGATAAGAATTAAAAATGAATCATGTGCATGGATGTATGCATATGGAATGATGCATGATCTGCTTATAAAAATAAATTAATGCTATTTGATATTGAAAATGTGATCATGAAGGCATGAATGGATCTCATGGCGATGTATGCTTGATAGCATGGATGATATGAATCATGGTGGTATATGCATGATGGCATGATGAGATATGCACGACTGCATGGTGGTATATGCACATAATGCATGAATGCTTGAGGATGAGTGCATGGTGGTATATGCACATATGGCATGGTGATATATGCATGAATGCTTGATGATGAGTGCATGATGATATATGCACATATGGTATGATAACATATGCATGGCTACAAGGTAAGTTATGCTTGAATGCATGAATGATATGTGCTTTGTTATGATGCCTTGATTGTTCTGTGTGACGCAATGAGTAGTTTGGTGGATCTTTACTGCTGAGTGGTTGTACTCACCCCTTTTGGGGATTAACATTTCAAAATAGATAAGATATCCCTGCTGCCACTGCCACCAGTGGATGGATCAAGTGGTTGGATATGACCGCAAGGAGGAGGATAGCAAATGAAGGAACTTTTGGATGCCGACATTGATCGATGGACCTTAAGTATACGACTATTAAAGGAGATGTCGGTCATCTTTTGAAGTATAGCCGAGTATAGAAAATCATGGCATTTTGATGTACCGACTAAAGATGTCCATCAAGTTATGTAAATAAGAGTGTACAGCTTTAACTTATATAAAATGTTTAGTTGGTGTGTATCATTTTCTGAATATAAGGAAGGGAGTTGATGGATGTGCTTCCGCCATATGAACTGCGCAAGGGACCGATAATAAAAGACGTGAACCCCCATGGTTGTATGGACCCACTGCAATTGAAATGGTATCTGAGTGATATGTTATTAGGGAAAGTAAAAGGTAAGCGAACTGTGGCAACCCTAACGGATCGGGGACCGTCGAGGGGTGCCACACAAACAAATAATTCTACCAAGCAGCTATCATAGACAAGCACCAGCATGAAATAAAGGCCAATTCTACTAACTATCCTATAAACTTATTGCACCTTATCACTCCAACTAATAACCTGCTTTGATAACACTAAACGGGGATGTCACGCCCCGATCCTCTAAGCACATGCCAATCCATCAGCGGTCAATTAAATAGCGACATCCCAGGATGCGTCGCCGATCCATTCATTTTAATGCACATGCAGAAGCGAACAATTATCCCTGATAGAACTAATACGTGATAGAAAAGCAGGAAACAATTTAATAATCAAAACAACCATTTTATAAAACACTCTAGGTTTATACACAATACTAGGCTGCTTATAAAAGATCGGTTCAACAAAAAGGGGACTGTCCTATGACCTACTAGTTAGACACACTCGCCAATTCTTCAATCTCCACCTCCCTAGACTTTGAGGCTTCAGGTCCTCAAAGACTACCATCTAAGGACCTGAAAATGTTATCCCACAACAGGATGAGATGACATCTCAGCAAGTTTACCTCCCTAAACTCTGACTAGTAAGGAAATATGCACAAAGGCTACCTATGCACGCATAAGACAGAGGATTTATCCTAGCCTTAGTTCCCTCCTGTATGTCAATACCATTCATATCACAGATGCATATAAAAAATGCACACATCATTTGGAATGTCTCACACAATCTCAACCAAATACACACCTCAAATTTAATCATGGCTTAAAGGGCATGGCTTGATTGATGCTCGTCCGTCTTCTAGCATAACCAGGCGTTGTATTTCAATCACGGCCCAATGGGCACAACCTACTCGAAGTTCGCCAGTTTAACACGGCCTAATGGGCATGGCCTACCAGAAGTTTGGTGGTTTTCTTGACCCAACCTATATAGTCACGCATAACATTCGTTACCTCATCTTTCAATAGTCATCTTACCACAACTATAAACCATCACAGGATTATTCACTCACGGCCAAGGAATTTGTGATTCACAATTAAATTCCTCAATTAAAATAATGTCTTGGTCTATTCTCTTCGTGTTAAAAATACCCGATAAAAATAATCGAGTGTGAGTACACGTCGGTTTGAGTCAAAAATATAATATCTTTATTTTATAAAATCCCACTAATTATATAATCTATAGAAACATTTTTGACATTGTAAACCGACGCCTGATAATTTTCTAATTAAATACTGAAATGAATACATTTTTGGATAAATTCCTAAAATTGTAAATATCACTCAAATTGCACAATTTAGCACCCAGATAAATAAACAAAACACACCATTGCAATCAGCACGAAATTCTGGTCACCAACTATCCCGGTCTAATTTTTGAAAAATAATAAATAATTAAATAATTACCAAAATTAATTAAATAATTACCCATAAATACTAAAATTAGCAACTTAGGCTGGAAAAGCCTAATTAAATACCGAGACGGCCCGGAAAATTTCCGAACCTTTTGAGATAAATAATACGACCTATCCAATTGCTAATTACGTTACTCTAATCGCCTAACATGGAATAATGATTAATTAAATCACTAATCCGTTCTAAGTAACCACCTAATCCAAGCTTAACCTAAACTAATCAACCCTTAAGTGTCATGAACTCTCTAAGCAAAGATTAGTGAGTAAACTTACTTGACTAACGATCGGACTAGACCACGGCGACAATGAGGTGGAGATGAGTAGTAAACTCCAAAGCGGCTGCACCAAGTGAGGTCGGGAAGGGCTCAAAAGTGAGCCTCGAAGCCCACGGTTGTTGCTGGGTTTTGGCTTATGGTCGGTGGGCCGAGGAGGAGGCTGAGTGGTTGGTTGGGGTTGAAACTGCAAAGGTGAGGCGGATAGGCTGCGGTGGGGCTTGGCGAAGCTCAACGGCGACTTTGGCGACCACGACAGCAACGGACGGTGGCCTGGCGTGCTCGGTTTGACGGCTTGGGCTTGAGAGGACGTAGCAGGGGTGACAGTTGAGCAGGACGACACGAGGGACTAGCGGCTGGTGTGTGGGGCGCGATGGCGATGAAGCGGGGGCTCTATCGGTTCGGCAGGCTACTCGATGGCTTGGGAAGGAAGATGGCTGGTTTCTCTGTAAATTTTGAAGCTCCTCTGCCTTGGAAAATGGAGGGGTCAACAGAAATGGAGGGGGAGGGGGAACAACCAAGCTTGAGGGGTCCACCTTGGTCGCCCTCTCTATCCTCTTGTCCCCTTGACTTGGCCCCACCAGTTGTTGGCTTCCTCAGCACACTTGTAGCCTACAAATCTTCCCCTATAAGCCATTGAGATTGTCCAAAAAGTGTGGAGCGGGGGTGCTACGAATTTGAAGACATTTCCTTCAATTTCACTTCCATTCCCTTTTGAATTAATTCAATTTGGCCCTAAAAATTTCCACCATCGAGTCCTCGATCAAATTGACATTTTTCCTCGTCAATAGAACCTATTTGCATCACAATTACATGATCAAAAACGGCCCAATATCGGATTGTCGCCAAAAATCTCGGTTTGCAAAAGAAAATTTGGAAGATGAGTCAATGTTCCTAAAATGACTTGTGACATGACAGAACTTTCAATTTCTGAAATCGGATTCAAATTCGTGGTTAATTTCAATCTAGCGCGATTTTAGCATTACCTAGGCGACCGAGTAGCTTTCAAAAAAATTTAGTGCAATTGACCCGCGGTCGATTTTCTTCGAGCCACAATGTACCTCTTCAACACATTGGCGACCCTCGGTGGTCGTGAAAATCTCGAGGCTTCAAATACAGACATAAGGTACCAAAACGACAGAAAAATCAGTCTAGTGTTGATCGACAAAAATTTCGCAATTTGGTGAAATCACCCACGTTTAGCCACACATCTTAGTCGAACGAACCTATCTCCGGCCTCTAATCAATCTTTACTATGCCTAATGATCTTTGCAGATAAGCACGGTCGAGTAGTCAATTCTTGGTTGAATTCTCAAGTCTTTTGCATTAAAATCCCTTAATGACTTCCCCAGATAGTCTAGTTATCTCATGAGTGATCAACTCAGAGAATAGCACTATAGGTGCATTGATGAAAGGCCTGATTTATTTAATTGAAAGCAGAATTGAATTTTTAGGATGTCGCAATTGTGAATACGAATAATGGTTGGAGGTTTGTTTAGATTTGATCCTGTTTTCCGCATATGCTTTTTAATTCTAACATATTCATCGGTATCTGTCTAAAAAGAACGGCATTCCAAAAAATTCCTGTCAAGCTCGTCTCAAAGTCTACAACAAATGAGTCTCTTAATCACATAGACAAAACTTTGTATCGAGGTTAAATTATTTTGTTCACAAGGATGTTATTGCTGATTAAGTCTCATCTTGCGGGCAAAAGAGTTGATGCACGCCATCCATTTTAATCCTTTTGCGAGAAAGATTTCACGGGAAGATATCTTGCAGGACGGTCGGTCTTGCTTCTGATTTGTGTTCATAGTACTCGACCACTGCAGGTTGAGCATGAAACCTTAATAACAACAACATACATATCAACAATTAAAAAGAAGTAACACTAGGAGCGGTACTAGAGTTGGTAAGAACATCAGATGCATGAAACATGAATTTTAAGACGAAATGTACGGCTGGTAAAAGAATTCGTTTGTGTACAACCACAACTTGTGCTATAAATGGGCATGAAAAAATCTTCCTCCATCATAACTTTCTACACAACACGCGACAACTGTTAAATTAAACAGTCAAGGAATTGCCTGAGGAGACTCCTTGCTGAGACTACAAGATAAAACTGGATGAATTGTTTGAAACAAGGTCTCATAGGAGGGTTTGCGTAAGAATTGAATACCAATACAAAAATGCATAAAGTAATTCTTATAATCAAGGTCAGATAAAAACTAAACGCAGGACTAGAATAATAAGAGCTTTTAAAACCCAAAACTGCGGAGAAGCTTGTTCAACATTTATAAAGCCTGCGACTCTTGCTGAGAACCATGAATATGCCTCATGTAGTACTAGAGCCCCATCACGAATCACCTGGATACTTTTTTCAATCACATCGCTCCTTTATCATTGAGAGAGAGAGAGAGAGAGAGAGAGAGAGAGAGAGAGAGAGAGGCTTTCGTCCAGGCACAGGCAAGGTGATTTGGGTAGCATTTCGATGTCGATTTGCTCACTCATCAACTAAATTATTCTCGGTTTTACTTTTACAAGATTTGTGGGTAAATTATTCACTTTCAAGAGCTTATTATGACCTCAACTTAAGTAGACAAGCAACAAAATTTAGCACAGTAACCCCAAATGGTCGAAGTATGGCTCGGTCAATAAAAACAAAGAGCCTGAAGCCAATAGTGGACGATTACATCTCTGTATACATCACCAGCTAAAGGGTTGTGGCCTTGACCTAGATCTAACCATATCAAGGTCCTGAAAACATTCTAAACCGGGTAAGATCCTCCATATAACTTGCATGATTGTAATGGCGAAAGGCACCATTGGACAAGATGAACATTGGTAATTATCATGCTTGTATAATCCTAACATTGGCATTGTCAAGGACACAGAAAACTAAGACAACTTTAATCCAAACCTACGACGATAAGAAGAATATTAAAATGTAATATGGATTATTGAAATGTAATAGAATTTTTCAAAATGAGACAATGAATGATATTAATTGTTGGAGAAAACATCTCCAAGAGATTTTAATGATGCCCAAACTATCATTAGTATTTTATGTACTATGTTATGTCAGATGTTTAGACCAAAGAACTAAGAAATATCCATGGTGTGTGTGGCATCCCAAAATCCAAGTCATCCTCTAGAGGGAATTAAAGCCAATAATTAGGTAATGAAATTACCTATGATTTATGATCTAGCCATTAGTTTTCTTTTAAGGCTATGTGTTATGTGCTTGTGATCATGAGTTTTTAAATTAGTATTATAGAATAAATTTATGAGGATGATTTATACTTTGGCCATGTGAATTTTAAAATTTAAAAATTGATAAAAGAAATAATTAAAGATAAATAATTGAAAGTGAAATTGTGGGTTTAATTAGGTTGGGCCTTAGGCCCATTGGCCTAAGGTTTAGTAGGCCAAGCTGGTCGGCCCAATTAGGCCCATGGATGGGGCTGCTATCGCCGGCCCATTGAGGCCCAAGGAGGTGTGGCCGTTGGCCACAAGGGAAGCCCAAGCCCAAGCCCAAGCCCAAAGCCCATCTTGCATGTGTTGTGACAAGTGGCAAGAGGAGATGGCATGCATTGGCCAATTGGGGAGGCAAGCTAATGATGAGGTTTCGGGGAAATAAAAGAGAAGAGGAGAGAGAGGGGTGGCCAGTTGATTTGGCCAAGAGAGAAAGGGAGAGAGAGAGAGAACCGTGCGAGAGAGAGGGAGAGAGTGTGGCCGAGAGGGAGAGGAAGGAGTCGCCGCCGCTCGTTCGCCGTGTGCCGTCGTTCATTCGGTGTAGAGGCAAGTTGGGAATCCACTTTCTACTCTTGCACCAATGTCTTTCATGTATGGTCGGAATCTAGAACATTTGGAGGCATGGGACTGAAGCTAAAGTGTTTTGTTCTTGAGGTGCATGCTGTTTTCGCATGAACCGCCTGAGTCAGAATCTTGTGAGAGCTTGCATGCATGTTTTGAGTTCTATTTTGACTTTGATCTCTTCATGAAAGTTGTAGATAACATCCTAAAATACAACATACTAAAATTTGGTATAAAATTATGGAGATTTAATGGGTCAAACTCTCATCATACGGAGATGCTAGATCTGGAATGTTTTCGCATGAACCGCCTGAGTCAGAATGTTGTGAGAGCTTGCACGCATATTTTGAGTTCGATTTTGATCTTTATCTCTTCACGAAAGTTTGAGATAAAATCTTAAACTACAACATACTAAAATTTGACGTAAAATGATGGAGATTTGAGGGGTCAAACACTCATCCTACGGAGACACCGGATCTGGAACGATTTCACTGACCTTTCGGTGGATTTATGGTTGCATGTTGATTTTTACTAAAACTCTCTTTTCGAATTCTTCATGAAACTTGTATAGAACATCTTGAAGTTTAACATACTCAAATTTGAAGTAAAATAAACAAGTGTAGCCTAGTGAATCAACTTACTCTTGAAAACCGTAGATCTGGAGACGCAGTACAGGTTACCCGAGACTTCATGGACCCATATGGAGACTTTCCTCTGGAAATTTGACTTAGATCTCTTCATGAAAGTTGTAGGAGACATCTTGAAGTAAAACATTTCCAAATTTCAGAGGAAAATAAGAAGTATAAGTGGGTAAAAACTCAGTATTTCGGAGAACCATGCACTGGACGTTTCGGTATTAGATCCAGAAGCTTCGTGTGACTGTAGAAAATAATATTAAAATAATTTGGCTTATAAGTCTTCATAAAAAATCTACCTTAGTGTCTTGGCTATAACCTGTTAAAATTTCATAATTTTCAGAGGTCTTTTGGATATTTTAATCAAATTATTTCGGAAACTGTGCATTCTGTTTTTATCCGAAATTACATGCTGTATTTGTGTGAATTATAATTTTGTGTGGAAATTGATTGGCCTTGTGTTTTTCATGAAATTATTACCCTATTGTCTTGTCTATCACTAGCCTTAATTTCATGATTTTTGGGAATCATATGGATATTAATTTAAATATTTTCGAAAATGGCACAAGCTGGAATGTAAATAATTTTTTTTAAAAAAAAAGGGCATGTTAATGGACTATTTTAAATTGTATGAATTCCACGAATTTTATCTTTATGGATGATTGTACCTTGATGCATGTATGATAGGATGAAAGTGATTTTATTTGCCATTGCATCAAGTGCCATGCTAAGTGAGACCTAAATTGGTAAATGTGGACAATGATAAATGAGGAAATTGTTATGGCGGATGATAATGCATTGGGAGTATCAGGATGCCCGAGACGAAGGGTGCTGGATGCCCGGAATGTATAGAGATACATGGTCGGATGGCCCTGGGAGTATCAGGATGCCCGGAATGGTTGGGTGCTGGAAGCCTCAGAGGTCTTTGCCCGAGGGGATGCCTCGTGATGCCAGTTGGGATGCGAGATGCTCGGAATGTGGGGGTGCCAGATGCCCGGTGGCCTTAAGTGGCTGAATGCCGGAGGTTTTTCTCGCAATGCCAGGATGAAGTGCGACTGTAAAGTATGGGATGAAATTGATGATCCCAAGAAAGAATGATGTGGTGATCGAATTGAAAGTTAAAAGTGGAAATTGAATCATGCATACATGACATGATATGATGATGATCACCTATGATGTTATGCATGTATAATACGATATGATGATGATCACCTATGGCATGATGATGTGCATATATGATAGGATGATGTCATGATGATGGTGATATATGATATGATATGATGATGCCATGATGATGATGACATGTGTATGACATGATGATGATAACCTATGACATGACGACATGTATGTGTTATGATTGTGATGAAGATGTATGATGGTATATGCATGGCTTCGAGGTAAGTCTGCTTGGATGCATGATTAATATGTATGATGTTGTGCTTGTATTGCATGTTGCAATGAGTGGTTATTAGATTTCTTTACCTGCTGAGTGGTTGTACTCACCCCTTCGGGGACCAACATTTCAGATTAGCAGCATGCCGCTCCCTGCTGTCATGCGGGGTGTATTTTACGGCCTACCTTCGGATGTAGAGGTCGAGTGCGAGGAGTTTGACTGTCCTTCTGTTCCTGGTCTTATGTATATTCGAGTGCACTATTTTTTTATGTACGATGTGGGCCTGGCTGGGGGTCCTGTTATCCAGGAGTTCATATCCATCCATGTTCGATGCAATGGAGCGATGCATGGGATTCTGCCGCCGCCACCGCCTGATGCACCGGGATGGGTGTGAGGGCCCATGCGTGTCAAAGTAGGAGCTAAAACTTTTTGGGATGGTTAGCCGACACTAGCGATGGGGGATTTACACGTGAGTTGTAGTGGGTCAACTGTTTCTTTTTGGGGTTTTAGGCCGAGTATGGCTGAGCTCTGGCCTTTCTTTTAATGTACTGACCCAAGGAAACCCATCTTGAAAATATGTAAATAAAGTGTCATGGCTGTCTTTTATTATGATGTTTAGTGGTGTGCAATTGTATCATGGTTGTTGGAGGGAGAGATGACGATGTTATATTTTGCTTCCGCTAATGAGTCGCGCTGGGACCGTTTTCAAAAAAAAAAAAAAGTGTCCATGATTTTACGACGCTTCTTATAAGAGATCTTAATTAGGTGTAACCTCAGGTGCCTGTGGCGACCCTAGGTGGTTCAGGGTGTCACAGTGCCCCTTTTTGGTATCAGAGCAAGTGATTATAGGTGGAGTGATAAGGAGCCTCATTTGGAAATTGAGGAACATGATGACAATGCACATCATAGGATCTAAAATGAAATAATTGAATAACGGGTGATGAATATTCACTCGTAGATCCCTAGTAGCTAATTTTAAGTTACCTTTAGGTACCAGTAACATGTATATGTTACTTATGTAGTAGTAGTAGTTGCTTTGAATGGAGGCAGTGAGTCTCAAATTATTCCTGAGGCAATGCTTGGAAATTGCAGGAAAGTCATGGTGCGAGCTAGAAGTGCTCATCCATTGAGGGCTGAAGCCTCTGCTGCAAGGGCTGAATCCCGAATGGAAGACATCTTGCAGGCATTGGCCAATATTGGAAATCTGATGGAAAGACAAGCGCAGCAGCAACCTGGAGCAGAACGCCGTACTCAAGGACTGGTGGAGCAATTTCTGAAGCTAAAGCCACCTAAGTTCAATGGAATGAGAAGTCTTGAGGAGGCGGAGCAATGGATTGATGGGATGGAATGAATTTTCCAGCTATTGGACTACACTATTGCTGAGAAAATAACTTTGGCAGAGTACCGGCTGGAGGGAAATGCAAAGTTTTGGTGAAGTGCTTCGATGGACATAATCTTTCCACCAGGTATTGATGTTAACTGGGAGGAGTTTGTGAGGGCTTTCAATAGAAAGCATTTTTCTGACTGTGCTAAGGATAGGAAGATTACAGAATTTGTTCAATTAGAACAAAAGGAGCTGACAGTAGACCAGTATGAGGCTAGATTTTCTGAACTGTCTAGATATGCTCCTAGATTGATTGAGGATCAGGAATAAAAGGCTAAGAGATTTCTGAAAGGGATGAGAACTGACATTAGAAAGCAACTAGTGCCTTTGAACATAAGAGATTATAATGAGATTTATGAAAGGGCACAGTTAGTGGAGCATGAACTGTTAAGAGAACGGTCGGAGTTTAAGAAATTGTTGAATTTTAATGATGTGAGAAGGGGTAAGAGACCTTATTCTGGTCAGGGTCAGACTTGGAATGTGAAGAAGAAGGGTAATTTTAGAAATTTTAGGAAATGGTCTGAATATAGGGAAAGCACCCTAACAGCCTGGTGTTTGTCAAAAGTGTAATGGGCGACATGGCCCAGGACCTTGTAATGGATGACTGAAATTTTTTGGTTGTGGACAAGTGGGTCATCTTAGGAGAAGTTGCCCACAAGAAAGGTCGCAAGTGAGTGTTGGCTCGGTGCGACAAGGATATTAGAGTGCTGTTTGCTCGAACTTACAAGGGACTCCTCAGAGGCCACCAGCACAGGGAAGGGTGTATGCGGTCACCCAAGAGGAAGCGGAAGCTTCCAAAAATGTTATCTCAAGTACAATCCTTATCAATGGTGAAAAGGCATATGCATTGTTTGATACGGGTGCAATGCATTCATTTGTGTCTGAGAGATATAGATGTTTGAATAAAATAGAAGTTATGCCTCTTGAGACGCCACTTTGTGTTTCCACGCCTTTAAAGGATATGCTATTGTCTACGCTGGTGTGTGGGAATTGTAAGATATCAATAGAAGGAAAGGATATGGAAATAGACTTAGTTGTAATGGCCATGTATGATTTTGACATTATTATAGGAATGGATTGGCTTCGTAAGTATCGGGCTAGAATGGATTGTTACAGGAGAGTGATCCAATTCATTTTACCTGATCAGTCTAGTTGTGAATTTTTAAGAGGTCAGACCCATCTACCTGTAGCACTGGTTTCGGCAATAGAAGCCTGTGCGTTACTTGACAAAGGATGTCAAGGATACCTGGCCATAGTTAAAGATTTTGCAAAGAAGGAACCTAAACTTGAGGAAGTTCGAGTGGTTAATGAGTTTCAAGATGTATTCCCTGAGGAATTGCCTGGATTACCACCAGAGCGGGAAGTTGAATTTGAAATTGAGTTAGTGCCTGGAACAAGACCAATATCAAAAGCCCCATATAGGATGGCCTTAGTCGAATTGAAGGAATTGAAAGTGCAATTATAGAAATTGCTTGACAAAGGATTCATTAGACCAAGTGCTTCACCTTGGGGTGCACCGGTCTTGTTTGTGAAAAAGAAAGATGGATCGATGCGCTTGTGCATTGATTATAGGCAGCTGAACCAGGTGACCATTAAAAATAAGTATCATTTGCCTAGAATTGATGACCTGTTTGACCAACTCCAGGGAAGTTTGGTCTTCTCTAAGATTGACTTGAGGTCGGGATACCATCAGTTAAGGATTAAGAAAGAGGACATTCCTAAGACTGCGTTTAGAACTCGTTATGGACACTACGAGTTCCTTATTATGCCATTTGGGTTGACTAACGCGCCGGCTGCATTTATGGATTTAATGAATAGGATATTTAAGCCCTATTTAGACCAGTTTGTGATTGTATTTATTGATGATATTATGGTATATTCAAAAGGGCCTAAAGAGCATGAGCAACATTTGAGGATAGTTTTGCAGACCTTGAGAGAGCATAAGTTGTATGCCAAGTTTAGTAAGTGTAAGTTTTGGCTGGACCAGATAATATTTTTAGGGCATGTGGTATCAGGAGAAGGAATTACAGTAGACTCGGCTAAAGTTGAGATGGTAATAAATTGGCCGAGACTGACGACACCTACTGAAATACGATGTTTCTTAGGACTGGCTAGTTATTATAGGACGTTCATTGAACGATTTTCGCGATTGGCAGGACCTTTAACTAAGTTGACCCGAAATAATGTGAAATTTGAATGGAATGGGAAATGTGAAAGGAGTTTTCAAGAGCTTAAAAGGAAATTGACCTCAGCTCCAATTCTGACTATACCGACTGGACCTGATGGTTTTACAGTATATAGTGATGCATCTCACAAAGGATTGGGATGTGTTTTGATGCAACATGGCAAGGTCATAGCCTATGCATCTAGACAATTGAAACCCCATGAACTGAATTACCCAACGCATGATTTAGAACTAGCAGCTATAGTGTTTGCCTTGAAGATATGGAGACACTATTTGTATGGGGAGAAGTTTAAGATTTATACGGATCATAAGAGCTTGAAATATTTGTTCTCACAAGAGGAATTGAACATGAGACAAAGGAGGTGGATGGAGTTGTTAAAAGATTATGATTGTGAGATAAGATACTATCCAGGGAAAGCGAATAGGGTAGCGGATGCTCTTAGTCGTAAGTCGGCTATGGAAATGGCTAGTTTAAGGATGGAATGGGGGTTGTTAAAGTCTGTAGTAGACTCAGAATTTAAATTGAAAATGGATTTTCTTACTGATATGCTTAGTGCATTAAGAATAGAACCCGAGATTATTCAGAAAATTAAAATCCTGCAAGAATCTAACCCAGAGATTTTGAAAGTGAAGGATGCTGTGTCTTTAGGAAAAAGACCGGAATTTCATGTCTCTGAAGATGGAATAGTAAGATGTCAAGGATGACTTTGTGTTCCCGACAATGAAGAATTGAGGAAGGAAATTTTGTCGGAGACAAATAAAAGTAATTATAGTATTCATCTAGGTAGTACAAATATGTACAGGAATTTGCGTCAGCAATTTTGGTGGAATGGTATGAAGGCAGATACGACTAAGCATGTTTCTCAATGTTTAACGTGCTAGCAAGTAAAAGCGGAGCATCGTAAACCCGCAGGACTCTTGAGACCATTAGACATACCAAAATGGAAGTGGGAGCATATAGCGATGGACTTTGTGCAAGGATTGCCAAGGACATCAAGTGGCCATGATTCTATTTGGGTAATAGTGGATCGTTTGACCAAATCGGCTCATTTCCTAGCGATTCGCATGGACTACCCAATGGATAAATATGCAGATATATATGTAGGTCAAGTAGTATGCCTACATGGTGTTCCAATGACTATTACTTCAGATCGAGATTCGAGGTTTACTTCGAACTTTTGGCGAAGTCTTCAAATTACATTAGGGACTAAGCTTCAGTTTAATACTGCTTTTCATCCCCAGACAGATGGGCAATCAGAAAGAGTAATCCAGACATTAGAGGATATGTTGAGAGCTTGTGTAATTGATTTCAAAGGAAATTGGGATGAAAGATTGCATTTGGTAGAGTTTGCCTATAATAATAGTTTCCAGAAAAGTATAGGCATGCCTCCCTATGGAGCATTATATGGAAGGACATGTAGGACTCCTGTTTGTTGGAATGAAGTAGGTGAAAGGAAATTGACAGGACCAGAACTGGTACAAGTTACCACTGAAGCTGTTAAAATTATCAGGAAAAGACTTAAAACAGCTCAGAGTAGGCAGAACGACTATGCAGATAGGCGTAGAAGGCCTTTGGAATTTAGTGTGGGAGACCATGTATTTCTTAAGGTATCTCCAACGAAAGGGATATCTCGATTTGGGATGAAGGGTAAGTTAAGCCCTAGATTTGTAGGACCTTTTGAAATACTTGAAAAGATAGGGGATGTAGCTTATCACTTAGCGCTACCTCCTAAGTTGGGAAATTTGCACGATGTGTTTCATGTATCGATGTTGAGGAAGTACCAGCCGGATCCTGGTCACATACTCGATCATGAAGCCATCAAAGTGGATGAGAAAGTAAGGTACATTGAAAAGCCTATACAGATATTGGATCGAAAGGAACAAATTCTTAGGACTAAGAAGATTCCTTTGGTTAAGGTATTATGGTGACATCATGATATGGAGGAAGCCACATGGGAAAGTGAAGATCAGATGAAGGAAATGTACCGCTATTTTTTCAAGAAGGCACGAGTGGTGTCTAATTTCGAGGACGAAATTCTCTAAGGAGGGGAGAATTGTGGCATCCCAAAATCCAAGTCATCCTCTAGAGGGAATTAAAGCCAATAATTAGGTAATGAAATTACCTATGATTTATGATCTAGCCATTAGTTTTCTTTTACGGCTATGTGTTATGTGCTTGTGATCATGAGTGTTTAAATTAGTATTATAGAATAAATTTATGAGGATGATTTATTCTTTGGCCAAGTGAATTTTAAAATTTAAAAATCTATAAAATAAATAATTAAAGATAAATAATTGAAAGTGAAATTGTGGGTTTAATTAGGTTGGGCCTTAGGCCCATTGGCCTAAGCTTTAGTAGGCCAAGCTGGTCGGTCCAATTAGGCCCACGGATGGGGCTACTGTCGCCGGCCCATTGAGGCCCAAGGAGGTGTGGCCGTCGGCCACAAGGGAAGCCCAAGCCCAAGCACAAGCCCAAAGCCCATCTTGCATGTGTTCTGACAAGTGGCAAGAGGAGATGGCATGCATTGGCCAATTGGGGAGGCAAGCTAATGATGAGGTTTCGGGGAAATAAAAGAGAAGAGGAGAGAGAGGGGTGGCCGGTTGATTCGGCCAAGAGAGAAAGGGAGAGAGAGAGAGAACCGTGCGAGAGAGAGGGAGAGAGTGTGGCCGAGAGGGAGAGGAAGGAGTTGCTACCGCTCGTCCGCCGTGTGCTGTCATTTGTTCGGTCTAGAGGCAAGTTGGGAATCCACTTTCTACTCTTGCACCAATGTCTTGCATGTCTGGTCGGAATCTAGAACATTTGGAGGCATGGGAGTGAAGCTAATGTGTTTTGTTCTTGAGGTGCATGCTATTTTCGCATGAACCGCCCGAGTCAGAATTTTGTGAGAGCTTGCATGCATGTTTTGAGTTCGATTTTGACTTTGATCTCTTCATGAAAGTTGTAGCTAACATCTTAAACTACAACATAATAATATTTGGTGTAAAATTATGGAGATTTAATGGGTCAAACTCTCATCCTACAGAGATGCTAGATCTGGAATGTTTTCGCATGAACCGCCTGAGTCAAAATCTTGTGAGAGCTTGCATGCATGTTTTGAGTTCGATTTTGATCTTTATCTCTACATGAAAGTTGTATCTAACTTATTAAACTACAACATACTAAAATTTGGTGTAACATTATGGAGATTTGAGGGGTCAAACACTCATCCTACGGAGACACCAGATCTGGAACGATTTCACTGACCTTTCGGTAGATTTGTGGTTGCATGTTGATTTTTACTAAGAATCTCTTTTCAACTTCTTCATGAAACTTGTAGAGAACACCTTGAAATTTAACATACTCAAATTTGAAGTAAAATGAACAATTTTATCCTAGTGAATCAACTTACTCTTAAAAACCGGAGATCTGGAGACGCGGTACAGGTTACTCGAGACTTCGTGGACCCATATGGAGACTGTCCTCTGGAAATTTGACTTAGATCTCTGCAAGGAAATTGTATGGGACATATTTAAGTAAAACATATCCAAATTTCAGAGGAAAATAAGAAGCATAAGTGGGTAAAAACTTAATATTTCGGAGAACCATGCACTGGACGTTTCGGTATTAGATCCAGAAGATTCGTGTGACTGTATAAAATAATATAAAAATAATTTGGCTTAGAAGTCTTCATCAAATATCTACCTTAGCTTCTTGTCTATAAACTGGTAAAATTTCATAATTTTCGGAGGTCGTTTGGATATTTTAATCAAATTATTTCGGAAACTGTGCATTCTGTTTTTATCCGAAATTACATGCTGTATTTGTGTGAATTATAATTTTGTGTGGAAATTGATTGGCCTTGTGTTTTTCATGAAATTATTACCCTATTGTCTTGTCTATCACTAGCCTTAATTTCTTGATTTTTGGGAATCATATGGATATTAATTTAAATATTTTCGAAAATGGCACAAGCTGGAATTTAAATAAATTTTAAAAAAAAGGCATGATAATTAAATTGTATGAATTCCATGAATTTTATCTTTATGGATGATTGTACCTTGATGCATGTATGATAGGATGAAAGTGATTTTATTCGCCATTGCATCAAGTGCCATGCTAAGTGAGACCTAAATTGGTAAATGTGGACAATGATAAATGAGAAAACTTTTATGGCAGATGATAATGCCCTAGGAGTATCAGGATGCCCGGAATGGTTGGGTGGGGGAAGCCTCGGAGGTCTTTGCCCAAGGGGATGCCTCGTGATGCCAGTTGGGATGCGAGATGCCCAGAATGTGGGGGTGCCGGATGCCCGGTGGCCTTAAGTGGCTGAATGCCGGAGGTTTTTCTCGCGATGCCAGGATGGGGTGCAAGTGTAAAGTATGTGATGAAATTGATGATCTCGAGAAAGAATGATGTGGTGATCTAATTGAAAGTTAAAAGTGAAAATTGAATCATGCATACATGACATGATATGATGATGATCATCTATGGCATGATGATATGCATATATGATGGGATGATGTCAAGATGATGGTGATATATGATATGATATGATGATGCCATGATGATGATGACATGTGTATGACATGACGACATGTATGTGTTATGATTGTGATGAAGATGTATGATGGTATATGCATGGCTTCGAGGTAAGTCTGCTTGGATGCATGATTAACATGTATGATGTTGTGCTTGTATTACATGTTGCAATGAGTGGTTCTTGGATTTCTTTACCTACTGAGTGGTTGTACTCACCCCTTCGGGGACCAACATTTCAGATTTGCAGCATGCCGTTCCCTGCTGTCACGCGAGGTGTATTTTACGGCCTACCTTCAGATGTAGAGGTCGAGTGCGAGGAGTTTGATTGTCCTTCTGTTCCTGGTCTTATGTATATTCGAGTGCGTTGTTTAGTTATGTACGATGTGGGCCTGGCTGGGGGCCTTGTTGTCCAGAGTTCATATCCTTCCATGTTCGACGCAATGGAGCAATGCGTGGGATGCTGCCGCCGCCACCGCCTGATGCACTGGGATGGGTGTGAGGGCCTGTGCGTGTCAAGTAGGAGCTGAAACTTTTTGGGATGGTTAGCCGACACTAGCGATAGGGGATCTTACACGTGAGTTGTAGTGGGTCGACTGTTCCTTTTTGGGGTTTTAGGCTGAGTATGGCTGAGCTCTAGCCTTTCTTTTGATGTACCGACCCAAGGAAATCCATCTTGAAAATATGTAAAAAAAGTGTCATGGCAGTGTTAGAGAAAACTCCTTATTGTTTTGAAGCTGACAAAACCTTTCCAAAAGTCTAATCTGAAGACTTGCATACTTAAGTGTTATTGTCTGAAGAACTCTAGACTCTACTACCAAAGTCTAAAAACCGCCAGACTTTATTCTCAAAGTCTGACCTCACTAATAGGTTCCAAACCGAATAATGAAGACTTATTCAGATGTAGAATTATCTTCAAGGATTCGATTCGTATGGTTTTGGAAGTACTTATTGCTAGATATAGCACCTTATGATTAATTATCCTTGTTGAAATCAATTTGGATAATTAAATCTCTTTTAAGGCGAAGTATACTTGGAAGGTTCTACTTTTGGAAACCAAGACCCTGATTGTATGGGCGAGCAGGATTAATGGGCTTTCATCACATTTCTAAACGACTCTCGATCTCCTTGATTGATTCTGTCGAACGGGTAGATTGGAAGAATTCCTTTAGAAAGTGCCAATGGTCGTAAAGGCATGATGAGTATTTAAGGCAGACCCTCAAGCTGTTCGAGATAGTGCGTGAAAGAAAATTTTTAAAATCTGAAGCTTCCTAGTTCTTTGCTATATCAATTGTTGAGCTTAATTTGTACCCAAAAGAGAGAGCAAATACTTGTGAGACTTTGGAAGAGTGTAGTAGAGTTTCTGTACTGTAAAGTCAAGACGTGAGACTATAAAATCTCTTTTGATTCATAGTGAAATCCAACCAGTAGGCTATTAGTGCAGGAGAATGGACGTAGGCTTGATCTAAGCCGAACCATTATAAACTTTGTATTCTTATTCTCTTCCTTGAACTCTTTTATTCATCCGTAAATTTATTTAATTGTTGTACTTGCTCTAGTCTATTACTTTGTAGATTCTAGTTCACAAGAAAAAGTATTTATAAACGTTTCTGCAAAAATTCCTTTTAACACCTATTCACCCCCCATTAGGTATTTGTACTAGTCATTTCAATTAGTATCAAAGCTTGTGTGCTCATTTTATTGAAGTGTTTTTATTCTGAGTTAAAGATCTATGACTAATATTTTGGCTCAAGGTTTGGTTGAAGGCCAAAGCAACACCAGACCTCCTTACTTTGATGGGAAAGAATACAATGTGTCGAAAAACAAGATGAAAGCATTCCTAAGCTCGAAAGATCCCCTGGAATGGGATGTGGTAGAAAAAGGGATCAATCCCAAAGTTACATCAACTTCAGAAAGAGGAAAAGAAGTTGCAGATGCTAGTGAAATGATACAAGAAGAATTAACCAAGAAACAAGTTCTTAATGCTAAAGCCATCTATTGCTTATATTGTACTTTATCTCCTACTGAGTATAACAGAATTTCATCTTGTGAAACAGCAAAAGAAGTTTGGGACAGGTTGCATGTCACTTATGAAGGAACTGATCAAGTTAAAGAAACAAAAATCAATATCCTACTTGGACAGTATGAAGCCTTCAAGATGAAGTCAGGAGAATCCATTACTGACATGTTCAGTCATTTTACAGAAATTGTAAATGGCCTAGCAGATCAAGGACAACCAATCTCAAGACCAATGAAAGTCAATAAGTTGCTGTGTGGACTCTTCAAAGACTGAAATCATGTGAAAACCTCAATAAGAGAAACCCAAAGGATCATGCCTCTCTCTGTAGACGAATTAGTTGACACACTTCAATCATATGAAGTGGAGCAAATCAATGAGGAAGAAGATCCTAAAGGTAAGAAGTCAATTGCTTTAAAATCTAACGATGATTTTGATGATACAGATTCAAAAGATGACATGGACGATGAAGAACTAGCACTCATGATAAGGAAATTCAGAAAGTTGAATAGAAATGGAAAAAGATTCAATTGGAAGAAGCAAGGCACTCAAAAATTTCAGAACAAATCAACTAAGGATGATGAAGTCAACAAAGATGTGATATGTTTTAAATGTAAGAAAAAGGGGTACATTAGACCCAACTGTCCTCTGTTAAAAAAAAAGAAGGGAAGAACTGAGAAATATAGAAAGGCTCTTAAAGCAAAGACATGGAGTGATATTGAATGCAAATAAAGTGATAAAGAATATGCCAATATATGTCTAATGACAAATTCAGAATCAGACTTAAACTCTGAAACAGATTCAGACTTAGACTCAGACAAAGAAATCGAGGTTAGTAATTTAAAAATTCTTGCTAAAGTCTCAAAATATATAGATGAACTTTGTCTTAACCTCAAAACATATCTTAAAAGGATTTCCGAGCTGAAGAAGGAAAATTCTAAACTAAAGCAACAGGAAACTTCTTGGAAAGAAAAGTTTGAAAATCTAGACAAAAGTTTTGTTAATTTGAAAGAAAATGCAGATTCTCTTTCGAAGGAAAATACTTTTTTGAAAGAGGACATTTCAAATATCACAAAAAGGTTTTCAAAAGGATTTGAGAAGTTGGAAAAGATTCTTTCAATACAAAGACCTTATTTCAACAAATCTGGTTTGGGTATGACACTAGAAACCATTCCTTTAATTGATTTTCTAAAAGTGAAGGAAAGAATCAAACAAAGGCCTACAAAAACATTTTACAGAAATCATTTTCAAAGAATTTTTATAAAACTTGTTGGCTTAAGTGCTCTCAATTATTCAAAGTGTAACAACTCTGAACATTTTGAGAAAGAATGTCCCAAGGGTTGGAAACCTGTTAAGAGGGATTGGGCGAAAACTGTATTTAGTATTAACTCCCCTAGACCCAAGAAGATGTGGGTACCAAAGAAAGCTTGAGTTATTTTTATAATTACAGGTCACTATCAAGAAAAAGATCAAGTGGTATTTGGATAGTGGTTGTTCTAGACACATGACTAAAGATTCAAGTTGTTTTGTGCAAATAAATGGTGGAAAAGTTTCCTTTGATGGAAACAGCAAAGGAAGAATTATTGGATGTGGGACTGTGAAAATTGGAAGTCTCACAATCAACAATGTTTCATTAGTGGAAGGTTTGAATTACATTCTACTCAGCATTAATCAATTGTGTGATACTGGATTCAAAATTAATTTTCAAGAAGGAATTTTTTCGAGAACTAATAAAGATTTATCTCAATCTTTCACTGGACGAAGACATGGAAATATTTATCTTATGGATATAAAATCAGAAAGTTCTCAGTGTCTAATATCCATTCAAGATGAAGCAAACCTTTGGTATCAAAAGCTTAGCCATGTGAACATAAAACAAATTGCCAAGATCTCTTCTAAGAAGCTCGTTCGTGGACTTCCCAACTTGACTTATCAAAAGTCTAAATTATGCACGCCATGTGTTTTAGGAAAACAGGTTAGAAATTCTTTTAAACCAATAAATCAAGTTTCTACTAATCAAGTTTTGCAGCTTTTGCATATGGACCTCTTTGGACCAACTAGAACTCAAAGCATTGGTGGAAAGAGATATTGCCTAGTAATCGTGGATGATTATTCTCATTTTACTTGGGTTTACTTTCTGGCAAGTAAGTCTGAAAATTTTCTCACTTTTCAAAGTTTGCCAAGAAAATTCAGAATGAAAAATGTTATGCTATTTCAAGCATACAAACAGACCATGGAGGTGAGTTTGAAAATCAAGACTTTGCAAAATTTTGTGATGAATGGTTTTCAGCATGTTTTCTCTTCTCCATATACTCTAGAATAGAATGGAGTTGTGGAAAGAAAGAATAGATCTTTGCAAGAGATGGCAAGAACCCTCTTAATTGAGAGTAATATTTCCTCTCGATTTTTGGCTAAAGCAATTTCTACAACTTGCTATATCATTAACATAATATTTTTAAGGCCTATTCTAGAGAAAACTCCTTATGAAGTGTATAAAGGGAAAAAGCCAAATGTTTCTTATTTTCATGTGTTTGGTTGTAAGTGTTTTGTTTTGAAAAATGCAAATGATCGAATTGGTAAGTTTGAGGAAAAATCAAACGAAGGAATTTTCCTTGGTTACTCAACCTCAAGCAAAGCCTATAGAATATTCAACAAGAAGACTCAATCTGTGGAAGAATCTATGAACGTCAAATTTCAAGACTTTGTAGAATCAACTAGATCAAACTCAACTTGAAGAATCTGAACTGCTCTAGACCTTACAAAGTCTACTTCCCTTGAAGTGGTTTAGACTTCTAAAGATCAACAACTAACAAAAATAGAAGATTCAATTGAAGTAGAAGATCAACAGACCTTCAAACCAACCAGTAACTAGAAGCATAAGTCTAGTCATCCAAAGGAACTCATCATTGGCAACATTGATGAAGGAATTCGCACTAGATCCAAAAGGCGAGAAGAGTCTAGCGCACTAGCACTTATTTCTAAGATAGAACCCAAAAGTATAGAAGAAGCCCTGTCTGATGAAAGCTGGATTGAAGCTATGCAAGAAGAGCTCAAATAGTTCAGCATCAATGATGTTTGGGAGCTAATTCCTAAACCAAAAGGTAAATATATTATTGGAACTAAATGGGTTTTCAAGAACAATGTGGACGAGAAATGAAAAGTGGTTAGAAACAAAGCAAGACTTTTGTGGCCAAAGAATATACGCAGGAAGAAGGAATAAACTATGATGAGACCTATGCACCTAGTAGCAAGGTTAGAAGCAATTAGATTATTACTTGCTTTTGCTTGCTATAAAAATTTCAGGTTATTCCAAATGGACGTCAAAAGTGCATTCTCAATGGATTTATCCAAGAAGAAGTCTATGTGGAACAACACCTGGATTTGAAGATCCAAAAAGGCCAGACTCAGTCTTCAAACTGAAAAAGGCTCTATATGGATTAAAGCAAGCACCTCGAGCCTGGTATGACAGGTTAAGTAAATTTCTAATTCAAAATGGTTTTGTTAAAGGAAAGGTGGATACTACTTTGTTTATTAAAAGAGAAGGTAAAGATTTTCTACTTGTTCAAATCTATGTTGATGATATTATCTTTGGATCACCTAATGAAAATTTGTGCAAGAAGTTTTCTAAGTTTATGCAAGATGAATTTGAGATGAGCATGATGGGTGAGTTAACTTTTTTTCTCGGATTACAAGTCAAACAATTGAAGAAATGAATTTTCATTCATCAAGAAAAATATGCAAAAGATCTCATCAAGAAATTCGGATTGGAGAATTGCAAAAGATTGAGATACCAATGTCAAGTTCTTTGAAGTTGGATAAAGATGAAGGAGGAAGGAAAGTTGACCAAAAGTTTTACATGAGTATTATTGGTTCACTTCTTTATCTTACTGCATCTAGACCTGACATTTTGTTTAGTGTTTGCATTTGTGCTAGATTCCAATCAGATTCCAAAGAATCTCATCTAAGTGCTACAAAATGCATCATCAAATACATTGCAACTACTTCAAAGCTAGGTTTGTGGTATCCCAAAGAATGAGACTTTACTCTCCTTGGATATTCAAACGCAGATTTAGCAGGTTGCAAAGTTGATAGAAAGAGTACTTTTGGTACTTGTCAACTGCTGGGCAACAAGCTGGTGTCTTGGTTCTCAAGGAAGCAAAGTACTGTAGCTCTTTCAATAGAAGCAGAGTATGTAGCTCTTGGAAGCTATTGTTCTCAAATCTTGTGGATAAAGCAACAACTAAGAGACTTTGGAATTGAAGACTCGTGCACCAACATCAAATGCGATAACACCAAGTGCCATCAATCTCACAAAGAATCCAATTCTTCATTCAAGAGCAAAGCATATAGAAATTTGACATCATTTCATTAGAGATCATGTTCAGAATGGAGAAGTTATGATTTAGTTCATTGACTCGAAGAATCAATTGGCAAACATATTTACAAAGCCACTGTAAAAAAAACCTATTTTAGTCTATTCGCACCAGACTGAACATCATATCTTCTATTGGTTAAAGTCTGAAGATGATTAGACTTACAACGTCCAAAAGTTGCGATTGTAAGTTAATTTTGTGCAAGTAATTTAATTTTTGGATGAAAATTTGGACAGGTACAGTTACTTTTTGAATTGCTACTTTCTTATTTTATTTTGAGTAATTATCTTTTCTATTTTTGAATTTATGGCAGTTTTTCATTTTAAAAAATGTTGTTTTTTACTTTTTCCTTTATGACGATCCATATACCCCGTTTCATCTGCTTTATATACCATCGAAACTCTTCTTCTCCGTTTACGCTCACTCAAACCCTAGAATACAAAGATCCTACTTTCTCTCATTTTCTCTCAAGTTTGAGCCAAAAAGTTTTCACCTTTTTCAACGAGCGAGTTCAAGATATCCTCCAAGACAGTGACAATGTCTTTCCAAAGGAAGTCTTCTAGAATTGCAAACAGGGGACCACAACACATGCCAGAGGGTCTTACCCACTTTGACTCAACCGAGGAGGAAGATTCTCCTCAGCAACAGCAACATCAACAATAACATTCTCAACAGCATCACTCTTCATAGCAAGGGACACAAGTTCCTCCTCAGCAACAAGTAGAAGAAGAGATCATTGAAGATGTTGAACCCGTAAGAACATTGAAACCCGAATTTCTCTTTAAACTTTACTCTAAGTTAAAGGAGGGTGGTACTGCGATGACATTCATTGATGAGTTCTTGAGTGAGTGAGGGTACAAAATTGAGACTCATTTTTTTAGAACAATGGAAAGTATGGGCATTGCGCCTCTAGGTTTAGTAGCAAGGACTTTTGCCAACTTTCCAAGTGATCCACGGTTTGGAACTTTTAATCAACCTGAAGGGAAGGATGATGATGAAAGGATGTATACGAATTTTCAGCCTAGGATGGGTGTCATTGCAAATGTTCGTGGTGAAAGGACGAACTTTTTCGTTCTAAGGACCACAAGAAGACTTATTTGAAACTGCTGAAGAGAGGGATGATGAACCCTAGAAGTGTGAACTTTGATTTTCTTAATTCCTTGAAGCTGAAACTAAGAGAGAAGTTTGCTCTCCTTCAACTTGAACAATTCTGTTCTAAGACATTTGTTGCCTACGCTGAATTGATTGCCTATTTCTATTCAAATCTATCTTTTCTAGATGCGAATAGATTTTCTTTTATGGTTAGGGACAAAGAATTTGTGGTGGATGTAAACACCTTGGTGGATGTGATTGGTGTGGAAAGAGGGAGTTTCCAACCAATCAATGTGTCTATTGGTCACGCAACTTTGGCTCTTGTTCGGGACAGGATTGTTGAAGGCAAGATTTCTTACTCTAGGATGACTGCCTCAAATACTTTGCTTCAAAAGATTATGATCAATTGTCTCAAACCCAAATCCACTTCAAAAACTAATGTCTCTCACTCTGAAGCAAAGCTGATGTATGCAATCAACATCGGATTCAAGTTCTCACTACCTCACACTATCCTAATGCACATGTATAGGACAGTTGTGAAGGACAAGGGGCAACCTCCTTACTCTGCTCTTGTTACTCGATTATTTAGACATTTCAACATTCAGCCTCCTACTATTTTGTGTGTTTGAAACATTGCTCCAATGGTAGTTGGACTAAAGATGGTTTCAAAAATGCGATTGAAGGAACTGAATAAGGCATTGGAGTGCCTGAAGGAGAAATCCCCTGCCAAGACTAAGCAAGACTCTGCAGGGAAGAATGGAAAGGCAAAGAGCCCATGAGTGCACCAATCAAGAAGAGAAGAGCACTCATCTTGCAGGAAGAAGAAGATGAGGACGATATCACTTTCTCCACTTTTGCCTTAAGAAATTTGAAGAGCTTTGTCAGTTTTGAGGAGATAGAGGACAAAGAGAACAGAGAATGAGAAGAGATAGAGAAGAGATGTGAACAAAGAACATAGGAAGAAAAAAGAGGAAGAGAAGAGGAAGAATAAGAGGGTCAAGATGATTCTCTTGAGCCCATATTTGTTGTATCCTTATTGGAGGACTCGGACAAGACAAGGAGTGGAAATGCAAGAGAAGAAAGAGAAAAACATCACCTTGGTGCTGAAGAAGAGCAAGAATAGGAAGAGGAATTCTTTTCTCCACCTGAAGGCACAAACACAAGGGGAGCTGCTGACAAAAGAGGTACTTCTTCACCTATTTTTACTAATGATGTTAGTAGATCTCTAGCCAATCCAAAGGATGTATATGCCTCTCAATTTCCTGAAGGTTGTATTGAGGCACGTTCTCCAAGTCTGGATGTTCCAGCTGAGGTTCCATCATCGGTTAACACTCCTTAAACTACATGTGTTGAAAGTAGTACTCAAACAGACAATACAACAGACTTTAAAAGACTACTCGAGTTTCTTGTGGAGATAAAAGCTCAGCTTTATGGGATGGAGTATGAATTCTAGAACCTTCAGTAGCATATCAAGCCACTTCAGTCTCACTACACGATCAGGTACAAGCCCTCGAGCTCCAAGTTCAAGCTACTGTAAAGGGTGAGGATATTGAGTGATTGAAGGAGGACCTAAAGAAGCTGGAGGAGACTATCAAGTCTAGGGGGATTTTCAGATCGTTCACATCCCCAAACAGCCACGATTTTTACCCAACTCTTTTTATAGTTTTTCTCTACTTTTTGCTGATGACAAAAAGGGGGAGAGGGTTTGTTTGGGTAGATTTGGATTTGACTTTTATCTTTTTGGTTTTTTGCTTGGTTTGATTTTGACTTTGGATTGGTATACTTTGGACTTTCGACTACTGTTTGATTTTGAATCTTTTGACACTTGCAGTAACTAAGTCTGTGATATTGATTGTGGCTAGATAATTATTTATCTTGTAGGATTAACATGTTTTTTTGGTGGTTGCAGAATTGATGCTATCCAAGTCCTAATCAACTTATTTTCATAAGACCTCATGTTTTGCTTAAGTGTTGTTTGCAGGTCAAAATTTTCAAATATGCAGGAAAGTTTTGTCACCATAAAAAATTGGGAGATTGTTAGAGAAAACTTCTTATTGTTTTGAAGCTGATAAAACATTTCTAAAAGTCTAGTCTGAAGACTTGTAAACTTAGGTGTTATAGTCTAAAGAACTCCAGGCTCTACTGCTAAAGTCTAAAGACCGCCAGACTTTATTCTCAAAGTCTGACCTCACCGATAGTTTCTAGACCGAATAGTGAAGACTTATCCAAACGCAGGTTTATCTTCAAGGATTCGGTTCATATGGTTTTGGAAGATATTATGGCTTGATATAGTATCTATTCGATTGATTCTTGTTGGAATCAAGTTTGATATAAAGATCTTTTGAAAGGCGAAGTATACCTGAAATGTTCTACTTATGGAAACCAAGATCCTGATTGTATGGGTGAGCAGGATTGATGAGCTCTCATCACATTCCTAAAACGACTCGAGATCTCCTTAATTGATTCTATCCGACAGGTAGATTGGAAGAACTCTTTTGGAAAGTGTCAACGATCGTGAAGGTATGTAGGAGTATTTAAGGCTGACTGTCTAGTTGTTCGAAGTTGTGCGTGAAAGAAAAATTTCAAAGTTTGAAGCTTCCTAATTCTTTGCTACTTCATTTGTTGAGCTTAATTGTTACTCAAAAGAGAGAGCAAACACTTGTGAGACTTTGGAAGAGTGTAGTAGAGTTTCTACACTGAGAAGTCAACAACTTGTAATTGTAAAATCTCTTTTGATTTATAGTGAAATCCAGCCAGTAGGCTGTCAGTGCGGGAGAGTGGATGTAGGCTTGATATAAGCGGACCACTATAAACTTTGTATTTCTATTCTCTTTCCCTGAACTCTTTTATTCATTTATCTAATTACTAAACTTCCTCTAGTCTATTACTTTGTAGATTCCAGTTCTAAAGAAAAAGTATTTATATACGTTTCCGCAAAAAAAAATTTAACACCTATTTACCCTCCTCTAAGTGTTCTTACTAGCCCTTTCAAATAGCACTAGGCAATCAAAAGATCAGGTACTGATGATGTTTATATCATAACAGTAAAGATCAGGTTGATGGTGGTACAACAACCAAGTATATCCATTGATGTTTGTTGGGTCACCTAAAGAGCTGTTGAAACATCTAGATTCATATGGCAGCAGAATTAGAACAAAGCATATAGTAGAGTAGCTAGGTTATCTAACAGGTCAATTAGAGATTATAGTGAGAGGATAGCAACAATTGCTATTTTTTGCTAGTATACAGGAGTCCCAAGAAAGAAACAGTATGGGCAGTATCTTCTTGGACTGTAGCTCAATGGAAACTCTTCAATGGTCATCTATCTTTATAAATCAACCTCAATGGATAATATGAGGAAAAGTATAAAAGAGAAGGCATTGAGGAACCGAGAGAGTGTGCCACATAAAAGATCAAGTAGTTTACATATTGTTGTTTTTAGCTGAAAACTTTCTGCATTACCATTTTGATTGTCAAGCTATTTAAACAATTGTGCTAAAGAATAGTTTTACAGGTATAAGAGCAGTAACTGAATTCAGATAGTGTGATCTATCATGTAAAGGATTAGTGCTAGTTGATTGTAACCTTTCAAGTAGATTGTTAGTGCAATTTAGACTGTCTTAAAGTTGTTAGTCTAAAGAGTGGACGTAGGCTTTCTTGTAGAGTCGAACCACTATAACTCTTTGTATCCCACTGTTTCATATATGTTTATATATATTCACATATAGTTACTTAGTGTTCTCATAAACATCAGGTCAAGGTGATCTTTACTCAGCAGTAGCTGATTTCCGTGAAAGATCATCAAAGTTTGAAAACAACCTATTTACCCCCCTCTAGGTTGTATTGTTAGCCTCAACAATTGGTATCAGAGCTCTATTACTCGTTATCTAAAGTGTATTTCTTCTAAGTATAAAGACCCTTTATTATGGCTAACCTTGGCATCGTTTTCATTAACAATGCTCAAGCTCCGAACAAGTCTCCATACTTCGATGGAAGTAACTATGGCTATTGAAAGCAAAGAATGAAGTCATTCATCGAAGCTACAGATCTGGATATGTGGGATGTAGTTGCAAATGGTCCTGAAGTACTAGCCACTATTTGATAAGAAGGCCAGAAAGTCGTAGATGTCAACGTTACAAAAGAATCTCAAAAAAGAGCTGCTCTCAATGCTAAAACAAAACATCTCTTGTATTGTGCTTTGTCACCTTTTGAATTTAATATAATCTCTTCTTGTGATACTACAAAAGAGATTTGGGATCGTATCATTCTAACATTTGAAGGAAAGGAAAGAGTGAAAGAAAAAAAGATGAATATCCTGCTCGGGAATCATGAGCTGTTCAAGATGAAGTCTGATGAAATAGTAACTCAAATGTTCACACTATTCACTGAAAATAGTGAATAGACTTGCTCTCCAAGGAAAGACCTACATAGATTCTAAGAAAGTAAGCAAATTGCTACGAGCTCTTTCTAAGGAATGGAATACTGTCAAGACCTCATTAAGGGAAACCATAAGGATTCAACCAATCACAATGAACAAGCTTATAGGAACATTCATGTCCTATGAAGTGGAACTTCAAAATGAAGAAAGCAACTCCAAAGGTAAGAAAGTTATTGCATTTAGAGCTAACCATGATGATGCAGTTGGAGAAATATCCTCTGATGATGAAGAAAGTGATGAAGATATGACGTTACTAACAAAGAAGTTAAAAAAACAATTGAGAAAAGGAGGAAACTACAAAGGAAAAAGATTCTCCAAACATCTTGACGAGAAGAAGCCTTACAAGAACAAGGAAGAATCAAAAGATAAGGGCATAGTTTGCTATGAATGCAGGAAACCTAGTCACAAAAAACTAGAATGCCCATCCATTAAGAAGAGGAAAGGAAAGTTCAAGGAGAAGAAAAAGGCACAAAAAGCTTAAACATGGAGTGACATCGAATGTGAATCAAGTGATAAAGAAGAAACAAATCTTTGTCTCATTGCTGACTTTGAATCAGAAGAAGATCAGGAGAAACATTCTGAACTATCTTACGATGAATTGAAAGAATTTCTAAAGGAAATGTTTGAAGAACATCAAAAAGCTTCAAAACGAATTGCTGCTCTAAAAAAGGAAGTCCATGATCTCTTTGTTGAAAACCTCTCTGACAAAACTCTCATAGACAACCTGAAGAAAGAGCTTGATTCTCAAATAAATCAAGTAAAGCTCATACAGGCTAAAAATGAGAATGTCAAGGATGGAATTTTAAAAATAAGCACCAAATTTTCTCTTGATTCAAAGACTTTACAGCACATTCTATCTATTCAAATTCCTCACTATAACAAGAATGGTCTCGGACGTGAAGGAAATGAAGAAGAGTCGAATCATTTTTCAAAAACTAAATATAGATTAAAACATAGACCTCCTATTCACTTTTACAAATATCTTTTCACTAAACACTTCACTAAAGCTACTGGTAAGAAATTTCCTAAGTGCTCAAACTGTGAAGGATACGTCCATTTCAAAATGGACTATTCGAAATAGAAGAGAAAATTTAGAAAACTAGCTGGTCTTTTCATCCTAAAACAAAATCTAACCAAAAAGGAGCCAAGTTTATGTGGGTACCAAAGAAAAGATGAGATCTTCTTTGATTTTAGGTTATTTTAAAGAAAACACAAGTGATATTTCGATAGAGGATGCTCTAGATATATGACTGGAGACAACAACAAGTTCGTAACGCTCACCTCTATAGATGGTTGCACAATAACATTTGGAGGAAAAGATAAAGGAAGAATTATCGGAAAAGGAAATATCAAATTGGCAAATCTAGTTGTTGAAGATGTTTCACTTGTACAAGGTCTAAAGCACAATCTCCTTAGTATAAGTCAACTTTGTGACAAATATATGACTGGAGACAACAACAAGTTCGTAACACTCACCTCTATAGATGGTCCAACAATAACATTTGGAGAAAAGATAAAAGAAGAATAATCGGAAAATTAAATATCAAATTGGCAAATCTAGTTGTTGAAGATGTTTCATTTGTACAAGGTCTAAAGCACAATCTCCTTAGTATAAGTCAACTTTGTGACAAAGGATACAAAATCAACTTCGAGAAAGGTAAATGCATAGGCACCAACAAGGATAAGTCGCAAACATTAATTGGAAATAGGTATGGCAACATCTACCTACTTGATATCAACTTTGAGGATGTATACTGCTTAATGTCTATCAAGGAAGAACGTGATCTTTGGCACAATAAATTAAGTCACATCAATGCAAAGAAAATTCAGAAGATATCTTATAGTTTGTGGGTTATCAAAAATCAATTACAACAAATGTGATACATGTAATGCATATCTACGGGAAAACGGGTAAGAAACTCTTTTAAATCTTTAAAAACTATTGCTACTAATACATCTCTGTAGTTATTACACATGAACCTGTTCGGACCAACCCAAACAACCAATCTCAGAGGAAGAAAATACTGTCTGGTCATAGTAGATGACTATTCAATATTTACTTTCGTAATGTTCTTATCACATAAGAATGAGACATTTCACTCTTTTGAGAAATTTGCTCGACAAGTTCAAAATGAGAAGGTTACAGCATCACCACCATCAGAACTGACCATGGAGGAGAATTTGACAATCAAACCTTTGCCAAGTATTGAGATGAAAATGGAATAGAACACAACTTCTCCACTGCTTACACTTGTCAACAAAATGGAGTAACTGAATGAAGAAATCCATCACTACGTAAGAGATGGCAACAATGATGTTGATCGAAAGTAGTACACCTACTTATTTCTGGGCTGAAGCTGTCTCCACCTCATGTTACACTCTCGACAGAGTATTATTGAGACTGATGGTAGAAAAGACCCCGTATGAAATATACAAAGGAGGAAAACCCACTCGACATTACTTCCATGTTTTCGGATGCAAATGTTTCATTCTAGAGAGCGCAAACAATAACATTGGGAAGTTTGATGCAAGAGCTAATGAAGGCATTTTTCTTGGACACTCAACAACAAGCAAAGCCTATCGAGTCTTTAACAAAGATTCAATGGTAGTTGAAGAATCCATAAATGTGAAGTTCATGGATGATCAAAAGGGAGTACAAGCTAATGACCGTGAAGATATCATACATATATCTGGACTAGTTGCTCACAAATAGCAGTAGCCACAATCCCTGATTGATCTCTCAAATCAAGGACAATCTTCTAAAGATTGGAGATTCAAGATTGAGCATCGTAAAGAACATATAATACGGAAACTGGATGAAGGAATCAAAATGAGATCATCTCTCAAAGTTATGATTAATTCCTTGGCTCTTGTATCTCAATTTGAACCCAAGGGAGTTGAATATACTCTTAAGAATGAAAGCTGGATTGAAGCCATGCATGAAGAATTACATCAGTTCAAAGTCAATGATGTTTGGGAACTAGTTGCAAGACCCAAAGTTAGACTGTAATAGGAACCAAATGGGTATTTAGAAACAAGCTTGATGAAACAGGTACTGTTGTATGTAACGACGCAAGATTAGTTGCTAAAGGATACCCATAAGAGGAAGGTTTAGATGTGGCATCCCAAAAATCCAAGACAACTTCTAAGGTGTATTAAAGCTCATAATTAGGTAATGAAATTACCTATGGTTTATGCTTTAGCCATTAGTCTCCTTTTAGGACTAAGTGATATATGCTTGTGTTCATGAGATTTTAAATTAGATAAATTAATGAGAATAATCTATGCTTGGCTATGCACTTTATAGACTAAGTTCCTATAAATAAAATGTTACAAGATTTTGGCCATGTGGAATTTAGTAATTTAAATTCTTAAAAGAAAGAATAAGAAAGGGAAAAATTGATTTTAATTAGGTTGGGCCTTAGGCCCAATAGCTTGAGCCTTTGGTGGGCCGAATGGCCGACCCAATTAGGCCCAAGGAGGAGTGGCCGTCGACCATGAGGGGGAAGGAGTGGCCGGCCCACTTCTTCCAATCCAAGCCCAAGCCCAAAGCCCATTATGCATGTGTCATGACAAGTGGCAAGAGGAGGTCTTCATGCATTGGCCATTGGAGAGGCAAGTGATGATTGCAAATGATGAGGATTTGGGGAAATAAAAGGAAGAGGAGAGAGAGAGGGTGGCCGGTTGGTGTTGTTCGGCCAAGTGAGAAAGAGAGAGTGAGTGAGTTGCAAGAGAGTGAGGCCGAGAGGAGAGGAACCGAGAGGAGAAGGAGTCGCCCGTCGCCGCCTGCACGCCGTTCGTCCGTCGCCGGTGTGCCGTTTGTGTGTCGCTGTCCGCTTGGTTCTAGAGGCAAGTTGGGACTGATTTCCACTCTTACATGTGTGCCTCACAAGTATGATTTGTTTGTGGTAAGTTTCGGATGTGAGGATAGGAGAAACTGAAGCTAGAATGACTTGTTCTTGAGTGGTGTTGCTGTTTTCGCGTGCACCGCCTGAGCCAGAATCTTGTGAGAGCTTGCATGCATGTTTTGAGTTCCAGTTTGACTTTGATTACTTAATGGAAGTTGTAGCCAACATCTTAAACTACAACATAATAAAATTTGGTGCAAAATTGTGGAGATTTAAGGGGCCAAACTCTCATCCTACGGAGACACAAGATCTGGAATGATTTTGCTGACCTTTTTGTAGATCTGTGGTTGCATGTTGATTTTTATCAAGAATCTCTCTTCGACTTCTTCATGAAACTTGTATAGAACATCTTAAAGACTAACATGATCAAATTTTAAGTAAAATGAACATGTATAGCCTAGTGAATCGACTTACTCTTGAAGGTGGTAAATCTGGAGATGTAGTACTGGATACCCGAGACTTCATGGACCCATATGGTGATTGTTATTTGGAAATTTGACTTAGATCCCTTCATGAAAGTTGTATGGGACCTCTCGAAGTAAAACATATCCAAATTGCAAAGGAAAAGAAGAAGAATAAGTGGGTAAAAACTCAGTATTTCGGAGATGACTGCACTGGACGTTTCAGTATGAGAACCAGAAGCTTCGGCCGGCTATAGAAAATTATCTAAAATGAATCTGGCCTAGAATTCTTCATGAAAACTCTACTTTAATGTCTTAACTATAACCTGGTAAAATTTCATAATTTTCAGACGTCGTTCGTGTATTTTAATCGAATTATTTCAAAAAATGCACATTATGTTTTTATCCAAAATTGCATGCTGTGATTGTGTGAATGATATCTTTTGTGTGGAACTTTATTGGCCATGTGTTTTTCATGAAATCATTATCTTATTGTCTTGTTTATCATATGCCTTAATTTCATGATTTTTGGGAATGATATGGATATTTAATTTAAATATTTTCAAAAAATCATACAAGGTGGAATTTAAATAAATTTCAAAAAGGCATGATTAATGGACTATTCTAAATTGTATGAATTCCATAAATTTTATTTTTATGAATAATTGCATCTTGCGGCATGCATGATGATGACTAATGATGCATGTATAAATTAAAGGATGAAAGTGATTTTATTTGCCATTACATCGTATGTCATGCTGAGTTGAGACCTGAATTGGTAAACATGATCAATGATAAATGAGGAATCTGTTTGTGGCAGATGATAATGCCCTGGGAGTATCAGGATGCCTGGGATGGGGGGTGTCGGATGCCCGAAATGTATAGAGATACATGGCCGGATGGCCCTAGGAGTATCAGGATGCCCGGAATGGTTGGGTACCAGAAGCCTCGGAGGTCTTTGCCGAGGGGATGCCTCGTGATGCCAGTTGGGATGCGAGATGCCCGGAGTGTGGGGGTGCCGGATGCCCGGTGGCCTTAAATGGAAGAATGACGGAGGTTTTTCTCGCGATGTCGGGATGGTGTGCGAGTGTAAAGTATGGGATGAAATTGATGATCCCGAGGAAGAGTGATGTGGTGATTAAATTAAAAATAAAAAGTGGAAATTGAATTATGCATATATGACATGATATGATGATGATCACCTATGGTATGATGATATGCATATATGACATGATATGATGATGATCATCTATGGTGTGATGATATGCATATATGACATGATATGATGATGATCACCTATGGCGTGATGACATGTATATAAGATATGATGATGATATGCATATATGACATGATATGATGATGATGATCACCTATGGCATGATGACATGTATATAAGATATGACGATGATATGCATATATGACATGATATGATGGTGACCAACTATGGCATGATGAAATGTGATGAAGATGTATGATGGTATATGCACGGCTTCAAGGTAAGTATGCTTTGATGCATTAATGACATGTATGATATTGTGATTGTATTGTATGATGCATTGAGTAGTTATTCGATTCCTTTACCTGCTGAGTGGTTGTACTCACCACTTCGGGATCCAACATTTCAGATTAGCAGGATGCCGCTCCCTGCTGTCACACGGGGCGTATTTTACGGCCTTCCTTCAGATGTAGAGGTCGAGTGTGTTGAGATCGACTGTCCCACCATTCCTGGACTGACTTTTATTCGAGTGCGCGCCTTAGTGATGTACAACGTGGGCCTGGCTAGGGGCCCTGTCATTCAGGAGTTTATATCCATCCACATTTGTCGAGACAGAGCGATGCATGGGATGTTGCCACCGCCACCGCCATCGCCTGATGCACTGGGGATGGGTGTGAGGGCCCGTGCGTGTCAAGTAGGAGCTGAAACTTTTTGGGATGGTTAGCCGACACTAGTGATGGGGGATCTTGCACGTTAGTCGTAGTGGGTTGAGTGTTTCTTTTTGGGTTATGGCCGAGTGTGGCTTCATGTCCTAGCCTTTCTTTTGATGTACCGACCCAAGGAAACCCATCTTGAAAATATGTAAATAAAGTGTCGTGGCTTTGTCTTTTCTCATGATGATTAGTGGTGTGCAATTGTATCATGGTTTTTGGAGGGAGAGATGGCGATGTTATATTTTGCTTCCGCTAATGAGTCTCGCTGGGACCGTTTTCATAAAAAAAAAAAATGTCTATGAGTTACGATGCTTCTTCTAAGAGATGTAGCTAGTGTTTCATCAGGTGTAACGTCAGGTGCCTGTGGCGACCCTAGGTGGTTTGGGGTGTCACAGCGCCCCTTTTTGGTATCAGAGCGAATGGTTATAGGTGGAGTGATAAGGAACCTCATTTGGAAATTGAGGAACATGATGACAATGCACACCATAGGATATAAAACGAAATAATTGAATAACGGGTGATGAGTATTCACTCGTAGATCCCTAGTGGTTTATTTTGAGTTGCCTTAAGGTACCAATAACATGTATATGTTACTTATGTAGTAGTAGTAGTTGCTTTGAATGGAGGCAGAGAGTCTCAGATTATTCTTGAGGCAATGTTTGGAAATTACAGGAAAGTCATGGTGCGAGCTGGAAGTGCTCATCCATCGAGGGCTGAAGCCTCTGCTGCAAGGGCTGAACCCCGAATGGAAGACATCCTGCAAGCATTTCCAAAATTGGAAATCTGATGGAAAGACAAGCGCATTAGTAACCTGGAGCAGAACGCCATACTCAAGGACTGGTGGAGCAATTTCTAAAGCTGAAGCCACCTAAGTTCAATGGAATGGGAAGTCCTGAGGAGGCGGAACAATGGATTGATGGGATGGAACGAATTTTCCGGCTGTTGGACTGTAATAATGCTGAGAAAATAACTTTGGCAGAGTACCAGCTGGAGGGAAATGCAAAGTTTTGGTGGAGAGCTTCGAATGACATAATCTTTCTAACGGGTATTGATGTTAACTAGGAGGAGTTTGTGAGAGCTTTCAATAGAAATCATTTTTCTGACTGTGCTAAGGACAGGAAAATTATAGAATTTGTTCAACTAGAATAAAAGGAGCTGACAGTAGACCAATATGAGGCTAGATTTTCTGAACTGTCTAGATATGCTCCTAGACTGATTGAGGATCAGGAGAAAAAGACTAAGAGATTTCTGAAAGGGTTGAGAACTGACATTAGAAAGCAACTAGTGCCTTTGAACATAAGAGATTATAATGAGATTTATGAAAGGGCACGGTTAGTGGAGTAGGAACTGTTGAGAGAACGGTCAGAGTTTAAGAAACTGTGGAATTTTAATGATGTGAGAAGGGGTAAGAGACCCTATTCTGGTCAAGGTCAGACTTGGAATGTGAAGAAGAAGAGTAATTTTGGAAATTTTGGGGGAGCAAGAAGTGGACTGAATATAGGGAAAGCACCCTATCAGCCTGGTGTTTGTCAAAGGTGTAATGGGTGACATGGCCCGGGACCTTGCAATGGACGACTAAAATGTTTTGGTTGTGGACAAGTGGGCCATCTTAGGAGAAGTTGGCCATAAGAAAGGTCGCAAGTGAGTGTTGGCTCGACGCGATAGGGATATCAGAGTGTTGTTAGATCGAATTTACAAGGAAATCCTCAGAGGCCACTAGCACAAGGAAGGGTGTATGCGGTCACCCAAGAAGAAGCGGAAGCTTCCAAAAATGTTATCTCAGGTACGATCCTTATCAATGGTGAAAAGGCATATGCATTGTTTGATACGGGTGCAACGCATTCATTTGTGTCTGAAAGATATAGACGTTTGAATAAAATAGAAGTTATGCCTCTTGAGACGCCTCTTTGTGTTTCCACGCCTTTAAAGGATATGGTATTGTCTATGCTGGTGTGTGGGAATTGTAAGATATCAATAAAGGGAAAGAATATGGAAATAGACTTAGTTGTAATGGCCATGTATGATTTTGATGTTATCATAGGAATGGACTGGCTTCATAAGTATCAGGCTAGAATGGATTGTTACAGGAGAGTGATCCAATTCATTTTACCTGATCAGTCTAGTTGTGAATTTTTAGGAGGTCAGACCCATCTACCTATAGCACTTATTTCGGCAGTAGAAGCGTGTGCGTTACTTGACAAAGGATGTCAAGGATACCTGGCCATAGTTAAAGATTATGCAAGGAAGGAACCTAAACTTGAGGAAGTTCGAGTAGTTAATGAATTTCAAGATGTATTTCCTAAGAAATTGCCTGGATTACCACTAGAGCGGGAAGTTGAATTTGAAATTGAGTTAATGCCTGGAACAAGACCAATATCAAAAGCCCATATAGGATGGCCTTAGTCGAATTGAAGGAATTGAAAGTGCAACTACAGGAGTTGCTTGATAACAGATTCATTAGACCAAGTGCTTCACCTTGGGGTGCACCAGTCTTGTTTGTGAAAATGAAAGATGGATCGATGCGCTTGTGCATTGATTATAGGCAGCTGAACCAGGTGACCATTAAAAATAATTATCCTTTGCCTAGAATTGATGACCTGTTTGACCAACTCCAGGGAAGTTCGGTCTTCTCTAAAATTGACTTGTGGTCGGGATACCATTAGTTAAGAATTAAGAAAGAGGACATTCCTAAGACTGCATTTAGGACTCGTTATGGACACTACGAGTTCGTTGTTATGCCATTTGGATTGACTAACGTACCGGCTGCATTTATGGATTTAATGAATAGGATATTTAAGCCCTATTTAGACCAGTTTGTGATTGTATTTATTGATGATATTCTGGTATATTCAAGAGGGCCTAAAGAGCATGAGCAACATTTGATGATAGTTTTGCAGACCCTGAGAGAGCATAAGTTGTATGCCAAGTTTAGTAAGTGTGAGTTCTGGCTGGACCAGATAATATTTTTAGGGCATGTGGAGTCAGGAAAGGGAATTGCAGTAGACCCAGCAAAAGTTGAAATGGTAGTAAATTGGCCGAGACCGACGACACCTACTGAAATACAAAGTTTCTTAGGACTGACTGGTTATTATAGAAGGTTTATTGAAGGATTTTCACGATTGACAGGTCCTTTAACTAAGTTGACCCGAAAGAATGTGAAATTTGAATGGAATGGGGAATGTGAAAGGAGTTTCCAGGAGCTTAAAAGGAAATTGACCTTAGCTCCAATCCTAACTATATCGACTGGACCTGATGGTTTTACAGTATATAATGATGCATCTCACAAAGGACCGGGATGTGTTTTGATGCAACATTGCAAGGTCATAGCCTATGCATCTAGACAATTGAAACCCCATGAACTGAATTACCCAACGCATGATTTAGAACTAGCAGCCACAGTGTTTGCCTTGAAAATATGGAGACACTATTTGTATGGGGAGAAGTTTGAGATTTATACAGATCATAAGAGCTTGAAATATTTGTTCTCACAAAAGGAATTGAACATGAGACAAAGGAGGTGGATCGAGTTATTAAAGGATTATGATTGTGAGATAAAATACCATCCAGGGAAAGCGAATAGGGTAGCGGATGCTCTTAGTCATAAGTCGGTTGTGGAAGTAGCAAATTTAAGGATGGCAGAATGGGGGTTGTTAAAGTCTATAGCAGACTCAGAGTTTAAATTGGAAATTGATTGTCTTACTGGTATGCTTAGTGCATTAAGAATAGAATTCGCGATTATTTAGAAAGTTAAAATCTTGCAAGAATCTGACCCAAAGATTTTGAAAGTGAAAAATGCTGTGTCTTTAGGAAAAAGACCGGAATTTCATGTCTCTGAAGATGGAGTGGTAAGATGCCAAGGACGACTCTATGTTCCCGATAACGAAGAATTAAAGAAGGAAATTCTGTCGGAGGCACATAAGAGTAATTATAGTATTCATCCGGGTAGTACAAAGATGTACAGGAATTTGCATCAGTAGTTTTGGTGGAATGGTATGAAGGCAAATACAGCTAAGCATGTTTCTCAATGTTTGACATGCCAGCAAGTAAAAGCAAAACATTGCAAACCCGCAGGGCTCTTGAGACCATTAGACATACCAAAATGGAAGTGGGAGCATATAACAATGGACTTTATGCAAGGATTACCAAGGACATCAAGTGGCTATGATTCTATTTGGGTAATAGTAGACCGTTTGACTAAATCGGCTCATTTCCTAGCGGTTCGCATGGACTACCCAATGGATAAGTATGTGGATATATATGTAGGTCAAGTAGTACGGCTACATGGTGTTCCGGTGACTATTACCTCAGATTGGGATTCGAGATTTACTTCGAACTTTTGGCGAAGTCTTCAAATTGCATTAGGAACTAAGCTTTAGTTTAGTACTGCTTTTCATCCCCAAACAGATGGACAATCAGAAAGAGTAATCCAGACATTAGAGGATATGTTGAGGGCTTGTGTAATTGATTTCAAAGGAAATTGGGATGAAAGATTGCATTTGGTGGAGTTTGCCTATAATAATAGTTTTCAGAAAAGTATAGGCATGGCTCCCTATGAAGCATTATATGGAAGGAGATGTAGGACTCCTGTCTATTGGAATGAAGTAGGTGAAAGGAAATTAACAGGACCTGAATTGGTACAAGTTACCACTGAAGCTGTTGAAATTATCAGGAAAAGACTTAAAATAGCTCAGAGTAGACAAAAAGACTATGCAGATAAGCGTAGAAAGCCTTTGGAATTTAGTGTGGGAGACCATATATTCCTTAAGGTATCTCCAATGAAAGGGATATCTCGATTTGGGATGAAGGGTAAGTTAAACCCCAGATTTGTTGGACCTTTTGAAATACTCGAAAGAATAGGGATGTAGCTTATCGCTTAACGCTACCTCCTAAGTTGGGAAAGTTGCATGATGTGTTTCATGTATCGATGTTGAGGAAGTACCAGCCGAATCCTGGTCACATACTCAATCATGAAGCCATCAAAGTGGATGAGAAAGTGAGGTACATTGAAGAGCCTGTATAGATATTGGATCGAAAGGAACAAATTCTTAGGACTAAGAAGATCCCTCTGGTTAAGGTACTACGGCGACATCATGATATGGAGGAAGCCACATGGGAAATTGAAGATCAGATGATGGAAAAGTACCCCCTTTTTTTTTCAGGAAGGCTCGAGTGGTGTCTAATTTCGAGGATGAACTTCTCTAAGGAGGGGAGAATTGTGGCATCGCAAAAATCCAAGACAAGCTCTAAGGTGTATTAAAGCTCATAATTAGGTAATGAAATTACCTATGATTTATGCTTTAGCCATTAGTCTCCTTTTAGGACTAAGTGATATATGCTTGTGTTCATGAGATTTTAAATTAGATAAATTAATGAGAATAATCTATGCTTGGCTATGCACTTTATAGACTAAGTTTCTATAAATAAAATGTTACAAGATTTTGGCCATGTGGAATTTAGTAATTTAAATTCTTAAAAGAAAGAATAAGAAAGGGTAAAATTGATTTTTAATTAGGTTAGGCCTTAGGCCCAATAGCTTAAGCCTTTGGTAGGCCAAATGGCCAGCCCAATTAGGCCCAAGGAGGAGTGGCCGTCGACCATGAGGGGGAAGGAGTGGCCGGCCCACTTCTTCCAATCCAAGCCCAAGCCCAAAGCCCATTATGCATGTGTCATGACAAGTGGCAAGAGGAGGTCTTCATGCATTGGCCATTAGAGAGGCAAGTGATGATTGCAAATTATGAGGATTTGGGGAAATAAAAGGAAGAGGAGAGAGAGAGGGTGGCCGGTTGGTGTTGTTCGGCCAAGTGAGAAAGAGAGAGAGAGTGAGTTGCGAGAGAGTGAGGCCGAGAGGAGAGGAACCGAGAGGAGAAGGAGTCGCCTGTCGCCGCCCACACGCCGTTCGTCCGTCGCCGGTGTGCCGTTTGTGTGTCGCTGTCCGCTTGGTTCTAGAGGCAAGTTGGGACTGATTTCCACTCTTGCATCTGTGCCTTACAAGTATGATTTGTTTGTGGTGAGTTTAGGATGTTAGGATAGGAGAAACCGAAGCTAGAATGACTTGTTCTTGAATGGTGTTGCTGTTTTCGCATGAACCGCCTGAGCCAGCATCTTGTGAGAGCTTGTATGCATGTTTTGAGTTCGATTTTGACTTTGATTCCTCCATGAAATTTGTAGCAAACATCTTAAAATACAACATAATAAAATTTGGTGCAAAATCGTGGAGATTTAAGGGGTCAAACTCTCATCCTACGGAAACACTAGATCTGGAACGATTTTGCTGACCTTTTTGTAGATCTGTGGTTGCATGTTGATTTTTATCAAGAATCTCTCTTCTAATTCTTCATAAAACTTGTTGAGAACATCTTAAATACTAACATACTCAAATTTGATATAAAATGAACAAGTATAGCCTAGTGAATCGACTTACTCTTGAAGACGGTAAATCTGGAGACGTAGTACTGGATACCCAAGACTTCATGGACCCATATGGTGACTGTTATTTGGAAATTTGACTTAGATCCCTTCATGAAAGTTGTAGGGGACCTCTTGGAGTAAAACATATCAAAATATCAGAGGAAAATAAGAAGAATAAATTGGTAAAAACTCGGTATTTCGGAGATGACTGCACTGGATGTTTCGGTATGAGAACCAGAAGCTTCGGACGGCTATAGAAAATGAACTCAAACGAATATGGCCTAGAGGTCTTTCATACAAAACCTACTTCTATAACCTGGTAAAATTTCATAATTTTCGGAGGTCATTCGTGTATTTTAATCGAATTATTTCAAAAACTGCACATTTTGTTTTTATCCGAAATTGCATACTGTGATTGAGTGAATGATATCTTTTGTGTGGAAATTTATTGGCCATGTGTTTTTTATGAAATCATTATCTTATTGTCTTGTTTATCATATTCCATAATTTCATGATTTTTGGGAATCATATGGATATTTAATTTAAATATTTTCAAAAAATGGTACAAGTTGGAATTTAAATAAATTTCAAAAAGGCATGATAAATGGACTATTCTAAATTGTATGAATTCCATAAATTTTATTTTTATGAATAATTGCATCTTGCGGCATGCATGATGATGACTGATGATGCATGTATAAATCAAAGGATGAAAGTGATTTTATTTGCCATTACATCGTATGCCATGCTGAGTTGAGACCTAAATTGGTAAACATGATCAATGATAAATGAGGAATCTGTTTGTGGCAGATGATAATGCCCTGGGAGTATCAGAATGCCCGGGATGGGGGGTGCCGGATGCCCGGAATGTATAGAGATACATGGCCGGATGGCCCTAGGAGCATCAGGATGCCCGGAATGGTTGGGTGCCGGAAGCCTCGAAGGTCTTTGCCCAAGGGGATGCCTCGTGATGCTAGTTGGGATGCGAGATGCCCGGAGTGTGGGGGTGCCGGATGCCCGGTGGCCTTAAATGACTGAATGCTGGAGATTTTTCTCGCGATGCCAAGATGGTGTGCGAGTGTAAAGTATGGGATGAAATTGATGATCCTGAGGAAGAGTGATGTGGTGATCAAATTAAAAATGAAAAGTGGAAATTGAATTATGCATATATGACATGATATGATGAAGATCACCTATGGCATGATGATATGCATATATGACATGATATGATGTTGTGATTGTATTGTATGATGCATTGATTGGTTATTGGATTCCTTTACCTGCTGAGTGATTGTACTCACCCCTTCAGGGACCAACATTTTAGATTAGTAGGATGCCGCTCCCTGCTGTCACGCGGGGCGTATTTTACGGCCTTCCTTCAGATGTAGAGGTCGAGTGTGTGGAGATCGACTGTCCCACCAATCCTGGACTGACTTTTATTCGAGTGCACGCCTTAGTGATGTACGACGTGGGCCTAGCTGGGGCCCTGTCAATCAGGAGTTTATATCCATCCACGTTCGTTGAGACGGAGCGATGCGTGGGATGTTGCCACCGCCACCACCTGATGCACCGGGATGGGTGTGAGGGCCCGTGCGTGTCAAGTAGGAGCTGAAACTTTTTGGCATGGTTAGCCGACACTAATGATGGGGGATCTTGCACGTTAGTCGTAGTGGGTCGAGTGTTTCTTTTTGGGTTATGGCCGAGTGTGGCTTCATGTCCTGGCCTTTCTTTTGATGTACCGACCCAAGGAAACCCATCTTGAAAATATGTAAATAAAGTGTCGTGGCTTTGTCTTTTCTCATGATGATTAGTAGTGTGCAATTGTATCATGGTTATTGGAGGGAGAGATGGTAATGTTATATTTTGCTTCCGCTAATGAGTCGCGCTGGGACCATTTTCAAAAAGAAAATGTCTACGAGTTACGATGCTTCTTCTAAGAGATGTAGCTAGTGTTTCATCAGGTGTAACGTCAGGTGCCTGTGGCGACCCTAGGTGGTTCGGGGTGTCACATTAGATTTTGATGAAACTTATGCACTTGATGCTAGGCTAAAAGCTATATGTTTGTTATTAGCCTATACATGCTTTCATGATTTTATATTATACCAAATGGATGTTAAAAGTGCATTTTTAAATGGATATATCAAATAAATGATATATGTTGAGCAACCACCTAGTTTTGAAGAAACAAAAATGATCTAATGATGTTTATTGTCTCAAGAAGGCGCTCTATAGGCTAAAGTAAGCACCAAGAGCCTAGTATAAAATATTAAGTAACTTCTTGACATATCATGAATTTAAAAGAGTTAAGGTAGACACCACCCTTTTCATTAAAAGAAAAGGTAAATATCTAATTATTGTTCGGATATATGTTGACAATATAATTGTTGGATCTACTAATGGTGTACTGTGCAAGGACTTTGCAAAATTGATGAAAAGTGAGTTCGAAATGTGCTTGATCGGGGAACTAAATTTCTTTCTTGGACTTCAAATCAAGCAGTGCCCTGAAGGCATGTTCATACATCAAGAGAAGTATGAAAAAAAAAATAGTAAAGAAATTTGGTGTCACGCCTCGAACCTCGAGTGTGCGCACATCCCTTGGTGGTCAACTAAATTGTGATGTTCCCAGAACGCATCGCCGACCCACTCGATTATGCACATGCAGAAGTGATATAAAACAATCTCCAGACAACACTCAAACATGGGATAGAAAAGCAGGATAATCAATTTAAACAAAACATATTTTATAAACAACCGGATTTATATACACAACTAGTCCATATACAAGAGCTAACTCCAAAAAGAAGAGCTACTAAGCCATCTAGGCACTAGACTCCTCATCCATGGGGTTAGGGTCCACCACGACACCATCAGGAGTGTCGAGATTCATGGGGTGCGCTGCTTCCCACTCCCCGGTCCCAACGGGAAGCTCGTTGAAACCCCGTAATGGACCCTCCCGACCCCCTTGAGGGAAGCCAATGAACCATGCTACAAATTGGTGAGGTACCAACTAAGGTAGGCCCTCATTTACCCATACCACGGACTTAACTAACTCCCGAGTCAGGGTGGTCCTGAGAATAGGGAGGAAGTATGCTCAAAATCCATTGTCTACGGAACCCTGTATCGTATGTGACGCTCCTCCATCTAAGGACCTGTAAATTTTAAACCACGACGGGGTGAGACAATGTCTTAGTGAGTCCACGCCCTAAACCCCGATTAGGAAGATAATACACTTAGAGGCAGCCTAACCACACATCAGATGAGACTTACCTTGCCTCAGCACCTTCCTGCATGTTAGTACGGCTCATAAAACATTTATATATAGTAAATGCACTCAGTAATTGAAACGCTTCACTTTCAACTCAATCAATCATAGGGGTCCCGATTATAAGGCCAAATCATTATGATACGTCCCATTTCGTGCCACACACTTTTGTCCCATAATCAGGCGCGGCTATTTCTGTAGCATCCCCGAAACGGCCCCCAATCCATTAGGATCGCCACAATTCGTTTACTATAGTGGAAGCACGACCATTTGTTCCACTATCACAAAGTATAAAGTGACACACACCAACTAGAACCTGAATCAGTTAAAGCCGAACACTTTTATTTATATAGACTTGATAGAAAACATCAGTCGGTACATCAAAATTTGCCGTGGTTTTTTTTTCAATACCCGGCTACATATCGAAAGACAACCAACTTCTCTTTTTTTTTTTTTTTCAAACGGCCAAGTACATAAGTCTATCAGTTAGTGTCGGCGATCCAAAAATGATTCATCTGCTACCCATCCCTCTTAGTCACACTCAACTTGGCCTGTCAGCTGGCGGCGATGGCAACATCCCCAGCATGATCCCATCACGATGAACGTGCACCGACAGGAACTTCTGAACCATTGGGCCATCAGGTATACCAATTTCATACATAACCAGAACTCGCACTCAAACAAAGGCCAAACCTCGTATATCAAGATGAGGGTGGTCCGAACAATCGCACTCAACATCAACTGGGATACTGTAAAAGGTACCGGGAGTGACCGGTAGCAGAGGCATATCTTCTAGTATGAAATGTTAGTCCCCAAACGAGGTGAGTACAACCACTCAGCAGTAAAAGGTTCATTAAACTATATTATGCAACAAATGTAAAAATCCCATTTCATGCGGAATGCACATGTCATCTATGCAATTATGTATGTATATCTATATACTATCAAGAGATGAATTTCTTGTACTACATTCATAAAAATTAATTCAATGCCAGACAAACACCTTTTCAATATCAGATGATACCAACTCAAAATTCATAGACAATTCCCATGCCATGCCATATGCACATACACATGCTTGATTCATTTACCCATTTTAGTATTCAAAAGATTTCATTCCCCGGGGACCGGTGTTTGCATCCCTTTGGGCTTTCGCACCCAACTTGGCATCGCGAGACCCTCCGGCACAAACCTCCGGGCATCCAGAGCATGTTCCGTCACACCCCTGAGCATCTCGCACACCACCTAGCATCATGAGGCATATCCAGGGCTCGCCATGAAAATGGTTGCCCATTCCTTCCGGATTTACGTACAATACCTACTACCGAGCATCCCAAAACTCTCGAGGACCCTTTGGGGCACTGCGGACCCAGGCATCCAATGGCATCGACTCATTCGATCCTATGGGCATCCCGTCTCCCAGGGCATTGTCGACTTAGCCGTTCGACGGTAACATTAATATCTTGATATATATCATTACTAAAATATATTTCAATGCAATGATATCAAGTGTCTCATAGATCTATAAATCTTTATCAAAATTTTCGATGTCATATGATATGCTGAATGTCACCGCATCCATCAAGTGAATAACAACTCACGATACAATGACTTTTAGGACAAATTAAACAATTTCGAAATAAAACAGTTTAAAAACCAGAATGCACGCTATTAGTAGAAATTTCGAAATAACCATCAAACGACCTTGAAAAATTCTAAAATTTTGACACATTATAAAAGAGATCCAGAGGAAAAAGTTTCATGAAGAACACTAAGCCAAAATAATTATGTATAAAATTGCAACAGACCGTATATCACAGCCACAAGCTCAAACCAGAGTTCACGTTTCAAACAGGAAGGTACCGCACATTAGAATAGTTCTCTGCCATCAATTGAGTTCCGAAAAATCTCACAATAATCTATGTTATAGTTTAGACAATTCTTTACAGCTTTCATGAAGAAACCAAAACTAGAATCCTATTAGAAATTTCTATAGGAAAATCGGCAAAACTACTAGGTTTCTCAAAATAAAATGTCGGACCACACGGATTCAATGGAATCCGATACCTACACCTTGGTCTACTTACTTTCAAAGGTTCATCTAAACTTATATCTCAGAATGTAATTCATGAGGATTACAAGCACACATGGATAATCAAAGCATTTTCTCAATTTCTCAACCCATCACTACCGAAATCCAGCACACACCATCCACACTCAAACATTTTCTAAACCCATCTCACTATATCAAATTTCTATGGCATTGCATCACATAGTTTTAATGAACTTCCACTTGCCTTGATGTCCTATAGTTCAACGGTGTGTGGTGAGATGGTGAGGAGTACGTGGCTCAACGATAGTGGGATTGAACGGCGTCGACGGCGGCAACGCACACGTACGGAGGATGGTCCTTCTCCTCACACTCACTCGTCACTCTCTCACGGACTCTCTCTCACTTTCACTGGTTTCGTTCTCTCTCTTTCTCTCCTTCACACTCTCTCTCGATCAATCTGCCTGTTTGTCCTCAATTAATTTGCAATTTGCATGCAAATTCTATGGTGGCAGCAAGGAACGAAGACAGCTGGGGGCTATGTGTCGTCAGCTGGCCTCTCCATCCATCTTGTTGTCCGCTCATAGAGAAGCAACGTGGCTTCATCCAGCCAAGCCCCAGTCAAACTTCTTCTTGCTAGTTGACCAATTATGTCGACAATTAGAAGTTAATGTGGAGGGGTTTTGGGCCGGTGAGTTGCGGCTCATTATCCTAATGATACAGCCCAACCTCCTCTCTAGTCACTTGCCTTAATCTCCACACATGCATGGGTTAATTGTAACTACTCACATGGGCGTGCAAAATACTAATGATACCATCCGGATACTTTCATTGATCAGTCACTGCCATCGCACAATCACGGGTTGTCGAAATTCTCAGGTGCCATAATTTCACTTATTCAAGCGTTCCAATTGATTACGACCCAACGGCCACGGCCGACTCAACAGTCAGCGGTCATCCAGCATAGCCAGGCATCGTCTCGCCCCATTGAGCATGGCAACATCTACCTTTAAATGGCATTCCCAAAGGAGCATCGGCCCAGCCTCCACTTCGACAGGCATCCATTGACAAAGGGTGTTCCCGAAGGAGCATCGTCTGACATAAAAGCTCATGACGGGTTTTCATAATGATCACACGCACATCCAATCCTGGCCAAGAACATCGTGCTTTACACTCAAATGTCTCAATTTAAATAATGTGCTTGGCCTATTTTATTCATATTAAAAACACCTAGTAAAATAATTGTGCGTGGGGACATGATCAGATCGAACCATAAAATGCGATATCCTCATTTTTAAAAATCCCATTATTTGATATAGTACTTAAAAATATTTTTGGTGTCAAAACCCGACACCCGGTATTTTCTAATTAAATACCAAAATTCCACATTTTTGAAATAATAAACCAAAATTAACAATCAACATTCAATTGCATAAATTAACACTCAATTGCACAAAACCAACTACACCATGACCATCAACACGAAATTCGACGACCGGCTATCCAGGTATAATTTCTGGAAAATAATAAATAATTAAATAAATTGCACAATAATTAAATTAAAGTACTCAATTAAATCAACTTAAGCTAACTAGGCTAATTAATTGAACTAACAAATAAATCTAACCATTCTAACTAATTTAATCTAACATACTAATTAATTTAACTAATTAAACTAACTAAATTAACTAACTAACTACCTAACCACCTAGTTGAACTAACTAAATTATCCTAACCAATCAAGTTAGACTAACTAAATCTCTTAATCTTAATTAGCCTAACAAAACCACTAATCCACCCCTAAGCATCATTAGCACCCTAATTAGAGTTTAGGACATAAACTAACTAGATTAGCAAACAAGTGAGTTCACGGCGACGGTGACGCAAAGGCGAGTGAGACTCGGGCCTACCACGATGCCAAGGGAGGTCTGGAAGGGCCTAAAAATAGCCAACTAAGCTCACTGCTCGAGTTGGCTTTTGTTTGGTCCTAGACTAAGCTGGCTCAGCTGGTTGAGGCGGAGCTGCCATGTGAAGGCTGGAGGTAGCGACGTGGCTGGATGGACGAGCTAGGTGGATGCAAGGGATTGGCGGCCAGGCAAGGATGGTGGCTAGGCGTCGCAGCTTGCAGGACACGATGGACACGAGGCAGACATGGCTCGGGCGCAAGGACGGTGCGCGGGTGGCTTGCAGTTGAGCGGTGTAGCGGGGACGATCGGCGGGCAACACTAGGCTCTGGTGGTCGACGGTAGGGTCAAATATCTTAAGAGAGAGGCTGGAGGCTTCGGTTTAGGGATGGTGGCTGGTTTGCTCCTTTGGAAATGGTGTTTGAAGCAAGAAGGGAGAAGAAAAAGCTGAAGAGGAAGAGCTACTGCTGGTTTGGGGGACAAAGGCCTCAAAAGTCTTGCCAAAATATCCAAACTCATCATCACTTGGCTCCTAAAGTCCATAGCCATGACCAGCTGTCATTTCCCCTCCAAATCTTCTCCAACAAGCCAAGATGGATGCCCCAAATGTTGCAGCCCCCATGGCCTACGAATTTGACCAATTCCAACTTCAATTCACTTCAATTTCACACAAATTGACCTCAATTTAATGGCCAATAATGCCAAGGTAGGAGCCCACACCAAAATCTTGCATTTCCATCACTATTTGATCCAACTTGGAGGCCAAAATTTCACACAAAAATGGCCCTCCGAATTTCCCAGTTTGAAATCGTCCAATTTTGATTTTTTGCCAAAAATTCGGGCTTGCCAAAAATTCTTTGAAGGATGAGTCGATGTTCCCAAAATAAATCGCAACATGCTAGAATTTTCGATTTCTGAAACAGGGTTCATTTTGTGGTTAATTTCAACCGGACACGATTTTAGCATGACCTAACCTACTAGGTAGCTTTTAGGAATTTTTAGCACAATTGACCCGTGGTCGATTATTTTCGATCCAGATTGTGTGTCTCCGAATCATAGGTGGCTCTCAGTTATCGTAAAAATCTCAAGGTTTCAATTACGGGCACAGGATACAAAATTGATAGAAAAATCGGTTTTAGTACCGTTCGACGTTAATTTTGTAATTATGTGGAATCACCCACACTTTAATTACATGTCTCTGTTGAATCGACCTATCTCCAGTCTCTAATCGATTATAACGGTGCCGTATTGACCCTTGCAGATTAGCATGGTCGAGCAATTGATTTCTAATCAAATTCTTAAGTCTCTCACGGTTATATTCCTTAATGGCTTCACCAAATAGATTAGTTATCTTATGAGTGATCAGCTCGGAGAAAAATACTTTGGTGCGTCAATGAAAAGCCCATTTCATTTAGTCGAAAGCAGGGTTGAAAATCAGGATGTCGCATTTAATCTACAAGAATGCAAGAAAATCACAACACCCATGTCATGCTCTATCAAATTGGATAAGGATGAAAAAGGTGAGTTTGTTGACCCCAAGCTATATAAAAAGTATGATAGGATCACTTCTATATTTGACAGCATCTAGAACTGATATCTTATTCAATACTTGTTTATGTGCTCGATATCAATTAGATGCAAAAGAATCACATCTATCAGTTGTTAAACTAATTATTCAATACATTGGATCCACGCAAAAGTTAGGAATTTTGCATCCCAAAAATACATATTTTATGTTGCTTGGATATTAGATGTTGATATTGCAAGTTGTAAAGTAAATAGAAAAAGTACATTAGGTACTTGTCAACTATTAAGAAACATGTTGATCTCTTGGTTTTGGAAGAAGCAAAATTCAGTAGCTCTCTTGACTACGAAGGCTGAATATATTGCCTTCGGAAGCTGTTGTGCTCAACTCATTTAGATGAAGCAACAATTAAGTGATTTTGGAAAAGATGAGGAATGTATTCCCATCATGTGTGATAACACTAGCACTACAAATCTAACTAGGAATCCAATTCTACATTTAAGAGCAAAGCACATCGAGGTAAGACATCATTTTGTTAAAGATCATGTTAACAGTGGTGATATTTGCATACAGTTTGTAGAATCGAAACTGCAACTAGTAGACATTTTCACCAAACGATTGGACAAGCTAGCCTTCGATTATATATGTGGTGAATTAGGAATATGCAAAAACACCTTGGAATAACAACATTTAAGGTATTACATTAGTTGTGTCAAAAACATTAGGTACGACAAAGAACGACAGGTATGCATCTACTGTATTAATTCAAAAAAGTTACCGTTACATACACTGCAATTGTTACCGTTCTTACCATCTATCCCATATCTAGATTTGATATGACTATTGTAATAGAATTTGTACACTCCATTTTACTACCAATTAAATACGTAAAATTTGAATATGAAATTTATGGATAATAAATACTACCGTTGAAGAAAGAACAACTAATATTTTATCTCTTACTATGAAATACTCTGCTCCTATTTATAGAGAATTCATATTCATTTTTTTACTCACTATTTTTACCTACTCTTTCTTCCTTGTTTTATAATATTTGCACAAGTCTCTTGTCTCTTATACACACAAACACCTTTTCGCTCAAACTCATGGCACCCAAAACTCGACTCTCTTCTAAACCCACGAGGAAATCCTCTCACACCACTGATCGACCTTTCAAAATCTCTAAAGATGAGGTCACCCAACAAGCCCATTTCTCAAGTTCCATATTAATCAATGCAAGAGTATGATGCTCATATGATATACAATAATGTATGTCACATGCAATAATGTCATGCTTACACCTCATATCACCTTATCGTTTCACGCCAACGTACCACTTAAACATACCCACATTTTATCTTTTCACATAACCTTATATGCATAACAAAGATTTCAATCCTCGAGTACAATGAACAGTTATTAATTCCCATTCAAAGTGTCGCATAAGCTTGCACTATAATCAAATTGAGCAACTAACGATGCATCTTATCATAGGGACTCAAGTATAGAATACTTATTAAGGATAAGTCAAGTCATTGCCTAAAGTTTAAATTATTGCAATTGCCTATCCGACAACTTATTTCATTAATATAACATACTTATTCCATTAATATAACATGCCACATATCACCACATATTAACTTATGACATTAATATAACATGCCATAACAACTTCTCACACAACACTTATCATCACATAATAACTTATCATATAACTACTTATCACAAATTACTTATCACATAATGATAGCTTAGCGATTTGATGTCACTACAAGATGATTAAGCACTTATAATGACATACTTAATTTTTCTTAAGTGCAACAAGCATTGTTGTGGCTCGAGTTTAACATGCAAAATGACATTTAAATGTGATGAACTATACATGAACACAAAGCTTGTAACATGTAGTTCAAATGTCAAGCAAGCACTAACACGAAATTTGGTCTCTAAAAGGCCCAAATACGCACACGAAGGTATGCACATGGTAAGGTTGTAATCCTATAGTGAGGGCTGAGAACATGCCAAATTTTGACCACTTAAGGATGTGTATAAATTCTACTAAAAATATGCCATATAGCATGAGTGATGACGAACACTTTTCATTAGGACTCAAATCCTAATTATGATCACACGAGTTATGACGAAAATGGCAAAACAGACGTGCATGGTTAATCTTTTTATTAAAGCATCACCTAAGCACCTTTATGCATGCAATTGACGCATCGAATGACCTCAAAATTCTGCAAATCTTACGTCAATGGAAAGCATGCAACATTCATGAAGGCCTTAAAGTTGAACAAGATCAATTTTATGCTCAAATTTACCAAAGTTCATGTGGAATCAAAACAAGGCAGATTGACTAATACTTAAATCTAAGCAGTTTTGACCTAGCTATGAAAACAAGTTTGTCCATAAATCGTCATAGAGAGCAGAGAAAAAATAACAAAACACTGAGGCGGACTAAGGATTGCACTTAAAGAGCACTAAGAATCTGCAGAAATCGAGCAGATTGTGACCTGTTTTTTGGGGGTTAAATGTCGCTCAATCGGGCGTGTGACCTATCAATTTGAAGTCGTAGAATCTACTTCCTATGTATAAGAGAGCTCGAATAGAAAAGAGGCCATCTAAGACCACAATTTAGCCAAATCAGCAAGATAGTTTTAGAAGCACGAAAATCACAGATTTGAAGCAAATCAAGTTCAACCATCTCAAGTTCACCAGTGATGAGCAATCAACCACAGCAAATCAATGTTGTAGTCTGTCAATCAAATATCCAAGCATTTCACCAAACCCTATGTGGCATCCCTCGATGGCCCCCGATCCGATTAGGGTCGCCACAATTCGCTTACCATTCACTTTTCCTAATAACATGTCACTTTGATACCATTTCAATTGCAGCGGGTTCATACAACCATGGGGGTTTACATTTTTCTTTTTTTCTTTTTTTGATAGGTCCCTTGCGCAATTCATATACGGAAGCACATCTAACAAACTCCCTTCCCTATATTCAGAAAACGATGCACACCTACTAAACATCTTATATAAGTTAAAACCGAACACGTTTATTTACATAGAGCAGATGGACATCTTTAGTCGATACATCAAAATGCCGTAGTTTTCTATACTCGGCTACACTTCAAAAGATGACCGACATCTCCTCCCATAATCGTATGCTTAAGGTCCATCAACCAGTGTCGGTGTCCAAAGGTTCCCTCCTTTGCTATCCTTCTCCTTGCAGTCATATCCAACCGCTTAAACCATCTACTAATCTGAAATGTTATTCCCCAAAAGGGGTGAGTACAACCACTCAGCAGGTAAAGGAATTCAATAACCACTCAATGCATCATACAAGTCATACATGCATTGCAGGCATTACTTACCTTGAAGCCATGCGCATACCATCATGCATCAATCTCATAAGCATATACATGTCATCATCATCATGACATCATTACATCACACATGTCATCATCATCATGGCATCATCACATTACACATGTCATCATGCCATATCATATATCATCATCATCATCATCGTCATGCATATCATCATGCATATCATTATGCCATATCATATATCGTCATCATCATCATCATCGTCGTCGTCATGCATATCATCATGCATATCATTATGCCATATCATATATCATCATCATCATCATCTTCATCATCATGCATATCATCATGCATATCATGCCATGGGTGATCATCATTATTCCATATCACATATCATCATCATCATCATCATCATGCATATCATCATGCATATCATGCCATGGGTTCAATTTCCACTTTTAGCCTTCAATTTTGATCACCACATCACCCATTCCTCTGTTGCGACCTCCCCGAAGCGGGTTGGACCACCTAAGGGTTTGGCTAATGGATTGTTAAGCCTAGACTTAACTCGGGCTCTCCCAAGCCCATACCAATTCGCGACTTAGGTTCAAGTTCTTAACATGCAAATGATGTTTATTATGGAGTCGCCACTAATCTATTTTGGGTGGATCGATTAGAAACCCAAGTAAAGTAATGGGAGAATTACTTCACTCCTACGAACCAGAGATTAAATGAGTTCGGAGACTTGATTACGCTAGATTTCTCTAACGCCCTTTCGGTACCTTTTCTTTTTTTATTTCAAAAAATATTTTGCAGGCAGCTTGAATTTATTTTAATTTATCTTCCTAACATGTGAGGTGATCATGCGGATGCGCAAATCACCAATTTAACACCCAAGAAAGCGATGAATAAATTGCAGGACTTACCTTATAGCAACGAAAGCATCTGCAGTGTTAGATTAGAATTCACATCGACAATCTAAATATGATTTCTAATGAACACGCAATTTCTCTTTTTTTTTTCTTATTTAATGAAAATCATGCAATATGCAATGCATACTATTAATCTAACATGGAATAATATAACATGATTATATGGCCTAAACTATATGATGCAAATGCGATGTTTTTGTGTTTTCTTAATAAGCATGCAATCTATCCTAGAAAATAAAACTAATTTATTCTAAGACATCTTTTTTGTGTATTTTTCATGAAATTCGGAATTAGAAAAATGTGAAAATTATCTATCTAAATTAAGATATCATCTAATTTGTATTAGGAATGAGGTTAAACCAAATCCTAATTTAAACTAGAATGTTATCCTAATTTAGAAATTCTTAACTAAAATGCAATCTATCTAAAAGTTTCATTTAATTAAAAAAAAAACTATCATCTAGAATTAAACTATATGAAATTTTACCCTAAAATGCAATGATATGCAAAGAGTGCCAAAATTCTAATTTTTTTTAATGTTTTTGTATTAATTTCGAAATTAAAATTTGCCAAGTAATTAAACATGGAACCTAAGTTAAAACTAGCAACCTAAATTGATAGATTTGATTTTCTTATTTTTTATATTCGAAATAAAATTCCTATTCTTAATATGCAAACCATAAAACAAGAAATAAACCTAATTCTAACCTACATGAAATGCAAATGCATTTTTTTTGTATTTTTTTTTAGATGTACAAAACAATTAAAAGATACCAAATCCTCCATGGTTGTTTCGCTAATAAAATTAATAAATTGATCTTAAGCCTTAAAGATCAAAATATCAATTTTATTCCCACGTGATTAATTATTCCATCTAAAGCCTTATAGATGAAATAAAAAATCATTGTGCGGTTGCGAATTAGGTGGTACGTCCGGGATTTTCAAACATGCATCAAGAACTAATTCAAATAAAGAAACGAAGACATAAAATAACACAACATAAAAGCAAAATATTAAAGATACAATAACATAAAATAAAATAGATCTACCTAATAAAATAAACCTACCTAGTTTGAACTTTTTCCAAATTTGCCTTAATGGGTGGTGTTTTATGGACCACGATGGAGACTCAGACCATGGCTGGGATGGCTACCGCTGCTGCGACGGGTGACCGTGGGCGGTGGGCGCGGTCGTCGTAGCTCCAGCGAAGGGCAGCAAGCTTGGAGCGGGCAGCGGCTGCTGTGGTGGCGTCGTTCAGAAGGGGACGGCGGCTGGCGATGCTAGGCGGACTCGAGCGGTTGCTGCAACGGCGTGCAGCGGTGTCGGGCAAAGGAAAGCGAGGCAGCAAGGGCGGAGCAGCTTGGGGCACCGAGGCGGAAGTGCAGGCGTGGGCAGAGACGGTGGCTTCACGGGCTGCTGGTGTCGCAAGGGACTGAGCGGCGATGGAGAACAATGGCGTCGGGCAGCGGCAGCTTCACAGACGGACGGGATGAGGGACAGCAGGAGCGGCGTCGTGGCTAGGTCGCAGGCGTGCAGAGGCGTGGTTGCGAGTGCAGGTATTCAGGACGATGCTGCTAGTGTTTGAGCGAAGAGCAGCGTAGGCGCGGGCTGCTGGGTGTCGGCTGGGTGGAGCGGTTTGGGTTGCAGCGTCGGGTTGCTGGTCTTCAACTCCAGGCAGCGTTGGCGTGGGCTCTGGACGTTGGGTCGCCAGTGGGAGCGTGGCAGAGCAGAGGCAGAGGCGTGGCGGTGTTCGCACGGGGGTGACCAGCATCGCACAGTAGGGGTCGGATTGCTGCACGGCTGAGCAGACACAGGGAGCAGACCCACGGAAGGCGACTAGGCTGGGCTGTAGGTCACGGTGGTGGGCGAACTGCTGGTGCTCGCGGCTGCAGAAGTGCTGCTTGCAAAAGCAGCGGTGGCAGGCGGCGACGGTGGCACGCTCGGAGACGAACGAGGGCTCATCTGCTGCAAGTTACGGGCAGAGCAGAAGCAGCGGTAGAGTCGCTCAGGCGTGCAGTGGCTCAGCCTTCGGTCCTGGCAGCAGTGACGGCGGAGGAGTGGTGGAGTGGCGAGGCAGCAGCAATGGGTGAAAAAGGAGTAGCGTCGGGTCGTCGTGGGTTAGTGCGCACAGTAGGCGGGGCGGCGCGCGAAGGAGATGGAGGCGCGGCGGTGCAAGCGCGGGCAGCAGGGGTCGACGGCAGGAGCCTCGCAAAGAAGAAGAACAGTACCTGTTCTTTCTTCTCTTTTTTTTCTTTTCTCTCGCCTCTCACCTCCACTCTCCCTCTCTCTCTCTTTCTTCTTTTCAGAGTACTTTTTCTGTTTCTGTTCAGCTCTTCTACCTGATTTGTTTCTTTTTCTTTTTTTTCTGACAAACCCTCTATCTTTTAATCTCCTCCTCTCTCCTTTCACTTCCCCCCTCACTTCATTTTTCCTTGGTTCTCTCGACGAGCATCTGTTCTTTTTTTAATCTTTTCCTTTCTCTCCACTCGTGTTTCTCTCTATGGGCTCTCTCTTTTTAATAGATCTCACAAAACCTCTTCAGTCAATTTTTCGTTCTCCTCCCCCTGACTTCACTCTTTCCTCGCTTATTTATAGGCAACAGGTGAACAGGAGGCAGCCGCAACTTTTCCTTGCTTGTTCAAGTTTGATTCTCTTTTTTCAAATATGGTGGCCACCGCTTGACAACCCACTTATTTTATAATATTTTATGAGTTCATTTTGCTTCTTTGAGGCTCCTTACGTCCGCCGAATTGTGTGCATGCATGTGCATGCATTAATGAGCGTGAGACAATGGACGTGTAGGAACTTCTTTCTTCTCCATCCAATTTGCTTTCTAGGAAGGAAAGTAATATAAAATGTCAGCCCATCTTTTTGCATGCATCTGTAGAATTTTCACGTCCCCCATTCATGCGTGCATGTGCAGGCATTAATGAGGGGAAGAAAATGCACGTTCATGGATTCTTCTTTCTTCTGCATGCTTGGGGTTTCTTATACGGCTACTTGTCTCTCCCTTCTATAGGATAGCCACAACTTTTGACTTTTCTTGTTTGTTATTTGCTTCCTCCTTCAGCAAATTTCTCGTTGCTTCTCCTGACAACCCACACTTGAGAGAGAGCATATTATATAATATTATTTCATGGGCTCATTTTGCTTCTCTGAGGATTCCTCTAGCATCCGCACGTCCGCCGAATTTGCGCGTGCATGCGCATACAATAATGAGGGAGAGACAAAGGACGTGCAAGAACTTCCTTCCTCTCTTTTTTTTTTTTTTTCCTCTTTTGCATGCTCAGACCAGCAAAGAGAGACCGTATTTTTGTGCATATAATCGACCACGAGCCGCTGCGTCTTGTTGCCTTTTAGTATCGATGCAATTGCAACTACATGAAATACAATTTTACTATTTTTTTCTTAGGGGTTAAAGATTATCCCTAAATTTTCATGCAATTACTTACTAAATGATTAGTCAAAATTTAGGTGTCAACATCCTCAAATCATCAATTTCATCATCCCCTCGGGCAAAGACCTCCGAGGCTTCCGGCATTCAGCCATTTCAGGCCACCGGGCACCCGGCCCCCCACATTCCGGGCATCTCGCATCCCAACTGGCATCACGAGGCATTCCCCTCGGGCAAAGACCTCCGACAAGGCTTCTGGCATTTACACTCCCTGGCTGGGCATCCCGCACCCCAATCCTGGCATCGCGAGGCATTCCCTTAGAGCAAAAACCTCCGATAGGGCTTCCGGAATTATGTACCGACATACCACCAGGCCTCCCCTGGAATTACGTACCGTATACCATCGGGCATCCCGACACTCCCGGGGAATCTCCGGAATTACGCCACTAGGCCACCGGGCATCATCATCCACCACAACAATCTCCTCATTTAACATTATTCATGTTCACCAATTTCGGTCTTTATTTAGCATGGCATATGATGTATTGGCAAATCAACAATCATGTTCAGCATTTGAATTCACACTTGCATCTTAATGCATACATCCAGACCTCATCACACATACTACATGGTGCAATAAAATTCATGGAATTTATGCCAATTAAAATAATCCATTTATCATGCCCCTTTTTTTTTAATTTTATTTAAATTCCAGCTTGTGCCGTTTTCAAAAATATTAAATTTAATTATTTATATAATCTCAAAAATCATAAAATTAAGGCAAGTAATAAATAAGGCAATAGGATAATGATTTCATGCAAAATACACGGCCAATGAGAAATCCACACAAATCCATAATTTACACAAAACATCATGAAATTTCGGATGAAACCAGAATGCACAGTTTCAGAAGAAATTCGATTAAAATATCCATACAACCTCCAAAAATTACGCAATTTTACCGAGTGATAGCCATGACATTTTGGTACAACTTTCATCAAGACTTCCAAGCCAGATTATTTTTAGATTATTTTATACACTCTCACGAAGCTTCTGGATCCGTTACCGCATCGTCCAGTGCAAGCTTCTCCGAAATATTGAGTTTTAACCTACCTATTCTCTTTTGTTTACTCTGAAATTTGGATATGTTATACATCGAGATGTCCTCTACAAGTTTCATGAAGAGATCTAAGTCAAATAACCAGAGTATAGTCATCATCTATGTCCTTGAAGTCTCGGGTGTCTCGGAATACATCACCAGAATCACTGTCTTCAAGATCTAGTTGATTTACTAGGCTATTCTTGTTCATTTCGCTTCAAATTTGAGTATGTTGTATTTTAAGATGTCCCCTACAACTTTCATGAAGAAATAGAAGTGATATTCTCAACACAAACCAACATGCAACCACGAATCCAGCAAGAGGTCAGTAAAAACTCTCCAGATCTGAGGTCTCCGTAGGATGAGACTTTAACCCCTAAAATCTCCATCATTTTCCACGAAATTTCAGTATGTTGTAGTTCAAGATGTTAGCTACAACTCTCATGAAGAAATTGAAGCCAAAATCAGACTCTAAACACACATGCAAGCTCAAACAATTTTCTGACTCACACGGTCCGAGCAAGAACAGTCACACCATTCACACACAACTCATCCATGCTTCGGTTTTTCTCATCTAACACCCAAAAACTCAACATGAAAATGACATACAAGCATGCAAGAGAAGCTAGAGGACTCCCACTTGCCTCTAGACCACATGAACGGCGGCACACGGCGACGGACGAACGGCGTGCGGGCGGCGACGGGTGAGCTCCTCCTCTCTCGGCCTCACTCTCTCTCTCTCTCTCGCAACCTCCTCTCTCCCTTTGGCCGAATCCTCCACCAGCCACTCTCTCTCTCTCTCTCTCTCTCTCTCTCTCTCTCTCTTTGGATGCTTATATATTTGCATGCACCCCTCTTTGCATGGGGGACACTTGTCCCTAAGAAGGAGACAAGTGTCTCCTTGGTTGAAGACACTTGGAAGCCATGCGGCTACTCCTCCATGCGACAATGGGCCGGGCTTATGGCCCACTTTAGGTCCATCTCACTTGGGCCTAAGGCCCAAACTTAAATGGCCCAAGTTTATTTTATTTTATTTTTATAATATATCTTAATCATCATTTAAATAAATACCTAATTGCATAAATAATAAGGCCATTAAACTTATAGTCACAAATCCATAAATCCGAATTTATAAATCACATGGCCAATGATAGGATTTTCTTTCCTATCACATAATTATCCCTTAAAAGCTTGGCCATATATCTTATTACAAATTATGGACTAAATGGCCATAAAATAACTTGATGGTACTTCCATCACCTATTCATAGAATTTAAAATAGCTAGAGGTCGTTAAGAATTTTGGGATGCCACACCCTAGGTTTGAATCCTAACCTCGACCAGCTAATCTGGTCTCACTTCACGGAGATCTAGAGGTTTACCTTTGTTTCGATTTTGGTGAATCCAAATGCAATTGGACGAATGAGCACTCGCCGGAGTTTGATTGGAGTTCGATCAATTCTTCAAGGATCGAACTAGACCGCTATGAACTATCGTAGGAAGATTAAGCCGTTGGTTTACTTTAGGAGCAAAACCAGTCCTGCTTGGATTGGTTTGGGATTACCAAAAGAACTTGAGGTTGCCAGCTCGCTTTCAGCGACTTTTCTGGTTGTCTCTGACCACCAGGTGATTAAGACCTCTCCTAGTGGTTGGTTAGTGACGATCGGATCATCTAATAAGGCTGTTGGCCAATCAAACCAGCTTCAAATAGAATCGTTTTGGGATTAACGGATCCTCGAAAAACTGGATTTGACACTAAATCGAACCTCTAAAACGAATGCAGAAGACAAGCCCGGGAAAATGTGGCACCCTTCGACGCCCCCCGATGCGTTAGAGTCACCACAGTTCACTTTCCTTATTAACATGTCACTCATATACCATTTCAATTGCAGCGGGTCCATACAACCATGGGGGTTTACAATTTTCTTTTTGATAGGTCCCTTGCGCAATTCATATATGGAAGCACATTCAGCAAACTCCCTTCCCTATATTCAGAAAACGATGTATACCGACTAAACATCTTATATAAGTTAAAGCCGAACACGTTTATTTACATAAAGCATATGGACATCTTTAGTCGGTACATCAAAATGCCAATGTTTCTATACTCGGCTATACTTCAAAAGATGACCAACATCTCTTCTAATAGTCGAATACTTAAAGTCCATCGATTTGTGACGGCGTCCAAAAGTTCCTCCATTTGATATCCTCCTCCTCGCAATCATATCCAACCACTTGATTCATCTACTGGTAGCAGTGGCAGCAGAGGGATCTTATCTAGTCTGAAATGTTATTCCCTAAAAGGGGTGACTACAACCACTCAGCAGGTAAATGAATCCAATAACCACTCAATGTATCATACAAGTTATACATGCATTTTAGGCATTACTTACCTTGAAGCCATGTGCATACTATCATGAATCATCATCACAATCATAACACATACATGTGTATCATCATGTCATACTCATATCATCGTCATCATGCCATTATTATATCACACACATGTCATCATCACCATATACATGACATCATTATACCATACACATGTCATCATCATCATGGCATCATCACATCACACATGTCATCATCATCATGACATCATCACATCACACACGTCATCATCATCATGGCATCATCACATCACACATGTCATCATCATCATGACATCATCACATCACACACGTCATCATCATCATGGCATCATCACATCACACATGTCATCATCATCATGACATCATCATATCATCGTCATCATGACATCATCATATCACATCACATATTATCATCGTCATCATGACATCATCATATCACATCACATATGATGATCATCATCATGCATCATCAAGCCATGGGTGTATTTCCACTTTCAATTTGATCACCACATCACCCATTCCTCGGATCATCAATTTCATCATCCCCTTGGGCAAAGACCTCCGAGGCTTCCGGCATTCAGCCATTTCAGGCCACCGGGCACCCGGCCCCCCACATTTCAGGCATCTCGCATCCCAACTGGCATCACGAGGCATTCCCCTCGGGCAAAGACCTCCGACAAGGCTTCCGGCATTTACACTCCCTGGCTGGGCATCCCGCACTCCAATCCTGGCATCGCGAGGCATTCCCTTCGGGCAAAAACCTCCGATAGGGCTTCCGGAATTATGTACCGACATACCACCAGGCCTCCCCTGGAATTACGTACCGTATACCACCGGGCATCCCGACACTCCCAGGGAATTATCATCCGCCACATCAATCTCCTCATTGAACATTATTCATGTTCACCAATTTCGGTCTTAATTTAGCATGGCAAATCAACAATCATGTTCAGCATTTGAATTCACACATGCATCTTAATGCATACATCCATACCTCATCACACATACTACATGGTGCAATAAAATTCATGGAATTTATGCCAATTAAAATAATCCATTTATCATGCCCCTTTTTATTTTTATTTAAATTCCAGCTTGTGCCATTTTCAAAAATATTAAATTTAATTATTTCTATAATCTCAAAAATCATAAAATTAAGGCAAGTAATAAATAAGACTATAGGATAATGATTTCATGCAAAATACACGGCCAATGAGAAATCCACACAAATCCATAATTTACACAAAACAGCATGTAATTTTCGGATGAAACCAGAATGCACAGTTTCAGAAGAAATTCGATTAAAATATCTATACGACCTCCAAAAATTACGAAATTTTATCAAGTTACGGACAAGACATTTTCGTACATCTTTCATGAAGATTTCCAAGTCAGATTCTTTTTAGATTAATTTCTACAGTCTCACGAAGCTTCTGGATCCATCACCGAATCATCCAGTACATGCTTCTCCGAAATACTGAGTCTTCACCTACCTATTCTTCTTCGTTTCCTCTGAAATTTGGATATGTTTTACTTCAAGATGTTCTCTACAAGTTTCATTAAGAGATCTAAGTCAAATAACCAGATTATAGTCGGCATATGGGTCCATGAAATATCGGGTGTCCTGTACTGTGTCTCCAGATTTACCGTCTGCAAGAGTAAGTCGATTCACTAGGTTGTACTTGTTCATTTTACTTCAAATTTGAGTATTTCGTTGTTTAAGATGTCCCTTACAATGTTCATGAAGAAATCGAAGAGAGATTCTTAGCACAAATCAACATGCAACCACAAATCCATGAAGAGGTCAGTGAAATCGTTCCAGATCTGAGGTCTCCGTAGGATGAGAGTTTAACCCCCTAAATCTCCATAATTTTCCACAAAATTTTAATATGTGATAGTTTAAGATGTTAGCCAAAATCTGACTCTAAACATGCATGCAAGCTCACACAACATTCTGACTCATACAGATTCAAGTGAAAACATCCCAGATCTAGCATCTCCGTAGGATGAGAGTTTGACCCCTCAAATCTCCATCATTTTGCACAAAATTTGAGTATGTTGTATTTTAAGATGTTAGCTACAACTTTCATGAAGAGATCAAGGTCAAAATCGGACTCTAATTACGAATGCAAGCTCACAAAAAGTTCTGACTCGAACGGATTCAAACGAAAACAGCAACCTTACTCAACAACAAGTCATTCAAGCTTCGGTTTTCCTCTCCTAATCACCCAAAATTCGACATACATGTAAAACACACACATGCAAGAGCAGCAAAGGACCCCAGCTTGCCTCTAGACCACACGAACGGCAGCACACCGGCGACGGACGAACGGCGTGTGGGCGGCGACGGCTCCTTCTTCCTCGGTTCCTCTCTCCCTCTCGGCGACCCTTTCTTTCTCTCTCTCTCTCTCTCTCGCAACCTCCTCTCTCTCCCTTTGGCCAAATTCTCCACCAGCCACTCTCTCTCTCTCCCTCTTTCTCTCTCTCTCTTTTTGGTTGTATATAGATTTGCATGCACCCCCTCTTTGCATGGGGGACACTTGTCCCTAAGGAGACAAGTGTCTCCTTGGTTGAAGACACTTGGAGGAAGCCATGCGGCTCCTCCTCCCCCCTCCATGCGCGACAGCCCAATGGGCTTCATGGGCCGGGCCTCTTGGCCCACTTTAGGCCCATCTCACTTGGGCCTAAAGCCCAAATTAAATAGCCCAAGTTTATATTTAATAATACATCTTAATCCTTATTTAAATAAATACCTAATTGCATAATAAAAAGGCCAAAAGACTTTACAACATAGTTTAATAAAATCCAACCTATAAAATTCATGGCCAAATACATAATTTCCTCATCAAATAAAATCATTGGTCTCACATGGACATAGGATGCGTTTCCAACAACAATAATTATCCATTTATATAAATACCAGATCATTCTTATTCACTTGGCCATAAATCTTGAAATCATAATTCAATAAACTCCTACTTATAAAACACATGGTAGTGAGTTATTTTTGGGATACCACAATTCTCCCCTCCTTAGAGAATTTCGTCCTCGAAATTAGACATTTCCTATGTCTCTTGAAATAAGTGAGGGTACCTTTTCCCTCATCTCATTTTTACTCTCCCATGTGGCTTCCTCCACATCATGATATCGCCATAATATCTTAACCAATGAAATTTTCTTGGTCCTGAGAATTTGTTCATTTCAATCCAATACTTGCATAGGCTCCTTAATGTACCTCACTTTCTCATCCATTTTGATGGCTTCATGATCGAGTATGTGTCCTGGATCAAGCTGATACTTCCTCTAAAGTTAAGGATGCAAGCTCTTAACATATCTTAATTTATCTCAACACCAAAACAGTTGTAAAACAATAACCATATCTGAAATTTCTTTTGAACGCTTGAAAATCTTCCTTCATGAAATCAAACAATACAAACTGAGGTTTTCAAAAGCACATCAATACTACAATAGCAGGCTTTGAAATCATATGCCATTTCCATGTCAAAACGTTTTCAAATCACCAATGTGGAAAATCCTTGAGTTCTTGAAAATTCCACTTTATGATGTAAAATAGGGATTTCAAAGACACGGCAATATAACAATAATAGTCTTTGAAAATAGGTAAATCTCATATCATTGAAACCAATTCACAAAATCAAAGCATGATACCAAATCCATAAAATCCATGTTCGCGTTTATATTTCAAATGTTTTTTGAAATCCACATGTAAAGCCTCGAGTCACACTTGCATCACGGCGCGAAATAAAATACTTTATCAAAACCCTTGGGAAATTTAAATCGGTACGTTGGCAAAATTCCAATCTCAATCCCAACTCCGATGGGTTGGAATGTTTTCTATAAAAAAAGTTCAGAAATCCTTGAAATAGAAAAATTTCTTAAAACATTTGGGCACGATGTCACAGTACTCATAAATTTTGATAAAATTCAAGAGATTTTCTAAAACAGTTCACAATCAAAATCTTTTAATAATTCCGTCCACCTCCTCTGTCTCATATTCGATTCCTTTTGTGAAAACATCTATTTCAAGCTCTATCCTAAGTGCAACTATCAATGAGATTCAAATTTAAAGAATTCCACCTTCTCGACTCAATCGAACACACCATTTAGCCGAATTATTCCCATGCCTTTGTCACCACCAATTCAAGCCTAGAACCATCAAAATCGACACCACCAATAACTCATTTGGTTCAGTCCAACAAAGACATTCACTATGCATTCACTGCAACATAGATTCAAGCCTAAAATATAGTATCATTCCTTCGATTCAAATATCTATAGTCCACCAAGACTTATTTAATTCAAAGATCGACAATCCACCAAAAGAAAACTTGTCTAGTTTCCACCGAATATATCTCATATCTCATCCTAAAGAATCATCACTTAGACTAACCATTCATCAAATCCACAATTTGAACTTCCACCATTTCACCTTGGAAAGACTATAACCACAATTGATCATATCCACTAATTCCATCAAACCTTTTCAAACTGAGATCATCACCTAAAATTAAAAGTTGATCATCGTCAATTAAACCTATTATTCCAATATATAAACCACAAATAATTTCATGTCTCATATGACCACTCAAACTCATGACTTCCAAGATCAATCTATACATACTAAATGCCTCCATGTAATGCATCAAGACTTCCAATGAAATCCTCAAATAGGAAGTCACTATTTAACTTAAATGATCATAACTTAACCCTCGGATTCATAACTCACTCTCTATAATCCACTTCTTAAGCCTTGCTTGTAGTACTACACTTAGATGCTACGCATGCTCTTTAGGTCCTTTAGAATATATCAGGATATCATCAAATGAAGACAATCACAACTTGATCCAAATAAGGCTTAAGTATCCTACTCATTAAATCCATGAATGCAGTTAAAGCATTCGTCAATCCAAATAGCATAACTAGGAACTCATAGTGTCCACAGCAAGTCCTAAACACGGTCTTAGGAATGTCTTCTTTCTTAATCCTTAACTGATATCCTGATCTCAAGTCAATTTTAGAAAAGACCGAACTTCCTTGCAGTTGGTCAAATAGGTCATCAATTCTAGGTAAGGGATACTTATTCTAGACATTTACATGATTCAATTGCCTATTATCAATGCACAAATGCATCAACCCATCCTTCTCTTTCACAACAAGAGTTCTACAAGCTTAACCATGCTTCCACTGTGCTACTCTGACAAAATTATCCCAGAAACACTACATTTCCAGTTCAGTTCATAGTTCGGTTCACTCCTTCCCCCTTTTGCCATTCTAGAAGCCTGCTAGGAGCCGCTCCTTGTTCAGGTCCTCTGACCTCGGCGTCCACTCCCCGCTCTCATCGGACCGGGACGTTATAGGTACACTAGCTTTCGCCTGGTTCGAACCCAAACTACACATCTATTGAAGGGTCTCGTTTCAATAGGGATTAACTTACAGAGTTATTATCCAATTTGGCCTATCCCATACTAGGCCTCATGGTTTCATCCTTGGCGCATGGGCAAGCACTATCTCAGGAGATCACTCATCCTAGTCCATTGCTTATGGAGCTAGTCCATACTTATGACGACGTCAAAGTCATACATAACTATCGTTATCAAGTCCATTCCCAGATCTCATTCTACTAGGGTTATTTCACATATCTCACATACTAACGTAGATAACAACATATCTTTCAGCGATGTAGAAATACAAAGAGACACATCTAGAGATTTGTTCCTACTCCTCACAATCACCTATATCTTTCGGACACAAATGAATGCATGTCACTCATATCAAATAACACATATACCTTCTTATCCTTCTATCAAAATCATACCTGAGATAACACTTTTGGAAGCTCCTGCTTCCTCTTGAGTGACCACATACACCCTTCCTTGTGGTGGTGGCCTCTATGGATTCCTTGGTGGATTTGGTTCAACAGTGCTTTGTCGCACTTGTCGCATCGAGCAAACATTCGGCTGTGACCCATTGCGTGGACAATTTCTCTTAAAGTGTCCTATTTGCCCACATCCATTACATCTCAGTTGGCTATTACAAGGTCCTGGCCCATGTTGTCTACCACATCTCTGGGAAAAATTACCCTGGTAGGGTGCTCTTCCTAAAATCGGTCCATTCCAAGCTCCTCTAAAATTTCCAAAGTAACTTTTTTTCTTAACATCCCAGGTCTGACCTTGACCAGGATAGGGTCTCTTACCCCTTCGAACATCATTAAAGGTCATCTGCCTCTTAGGTTCTAGTTGCTCCACCAACTGTGCCCTCTCATAAATCTCATTATAATCCCTTATATTCAAAGGCACCAGCTGTTTCCTAATATCAGTCCTTAATCCTTTCAGGAATCTCTTAGCCTTTTCCTCTCGATCCTTAACCAACCTAGGAGCATACCTAGACAATTCAAAAAATTTTGCCTCATACTGGTCTACTGTCAGCTCCCTTTGTTCTAACTGAACAAATTCAGTGATCTTCCTATCATTGGCACAATCAGAGAAATGCTTCCTATTGAAAGCCCTAACAAACTCATCCCAGTTCGCATCAGTACTTGGTGGAAAGATCGTATCCCTCAAAGCTTTCCACCAAAACTTTGCATTTCCCTCCAGCTGGTACTTTGCCAAAACTATTTTCTCAGCATCACTGCAGTCCAACAACCGGAAAATTCGTTCCATTCCATCAATCCATTGTTCCACCTCCTCAGGACTCCCCATTCCACTAAACTTAAGTGGCTTCAATTTTAGGAATTGTTCCACCAGTCCTTGAGGGCGACGTTCCACTCCGGGTTGTTGCTGCGCTTGTCTATCCATTAGATTTCCAATATTAGCCAACGCCTGCAAGATATCTTACATCCGGGGTTCAACCCTAGATGGATGAGCACCTCCAGCTCGTACCATGATTTTCCTGCAGCTTCCAAGCATTGCCTCAGGAATAATCTGAGACTCACTATCTCCTATTCAAAGCAACTACTACTACTACATAAGTAACATATACATGTTACTGGTACCTAAAGACAACTCAAGATAAACTACTAGGGATCCACGAGTGAATACTCATCACCTGTTATTCAATGTTGATCAATTTTTTTCATTTTATATCCTATGGTGTGCATAATTCTATCCTCATTTCCATCTGAGGCACCTTATCACTCCAAATAGACCATAGCTCTAATACCAAAAAGGGGCTGTGGCACCCCTCGACGCCCCCTGATGCATTAGAGTCACCACAATTCACTTTCCTTATTAACATGTCACTTAGATATCATTTCAATTGCAGCGGGTCCATACAACCATGGGGGTTTACATTTTTTTTTTTTGATAGGTCCCTTGCGCAATTCATATACGGAAGCACATCCAGCAAACTCCCTTCCCTATATTCAGAAAACGATGCACACCGACTAAACATCCTATATAAGTTAAAGCCGAACATGTTTATTTACATAAAGCAGATGGACATCTTTAGTCGGTACATCGAAATGCCAATGTTTCTATACTCGGCTATACTTCAAAAGATGACCAACATCTCTTCTAACAGTCGAATACTTAAAGTCCATCGATTTGTGTCGGCGTCCAAAAGTTCCTCCATTTGATATCATCCTCCTCTCCATCATATCCAACCACTTGATTCATCTACTGGTAGCAGTGGCAGCAGAGGGATCTTATCTAGTTTGAAATGTTATTCCCCAAAAGGGGTGAGTACAACCACTCAGCAGGTAAAGGAATCCAATAACCACTCAATGCATCATACAAGTTATACATGCATTTCAGGCATTACTTACCTTGAAGCCATGCGCATACTATCATGCATCATCATCATAACCATAACATATACATGTGTATCATCATGTCATACTCATATCATCGTCATCATGCCATTATTATATCACACACATGTCATCATCACCATATACATGACATCATTATACCAAACACATGTCATCCTCATCATGGCATCATCACATCACACATGTCATCATCACATCACACATGTCATCATCATCATGACATCATCATATCACATCACATATTATCATCATCATCATGCATATCATCATGCATATCATCATGCCATGGGTGAATTTCCACTTTTAACTTTCAATTTGATCACCATATCACCCTTTCCTCGAATCATCAATTTCATCATCCCCTCGGGCAAAGACCTCCCAGGCTTCCGGCGTTCAGCCATTTTAGGCCACCGGGCATCTGGTCCCCCACATTCCGGGCATCTTGCATCCCAACTAGCATCGTGAGGCATTCCCCTCGGGCAAAGACCTCCGATAGGGCTTCCGGCATTTACACTCCCTGGCCGGGCATCTCGTACCCCAATCCTAGCATCGCGAGGCATTCCCCTCAGGCAAAGACCTCCGACAAGGCTTCCGAAATTATGTACCGACATACCTGTGGCATCCCAAAAATAACTCACGGCCATGTGTTTTATAAGTAGGAGTTTATTGAATTATGATTTCAAGATTTATGGCCAAGTGAATAAGAATGATCTGGTATTTGTATAAATGGATAATTATTGTTGTTGGAAACGCATCCTATGTCCATGTGAGACCAAGGGTTTTATTTGATGAGGAAATTATGTATTTGGCCATGAATTTTATAGGTTGGATTTTATTAAACTATGTTGCAAAGTCTTTTGGCCTTTTTATTATGCAATTAGGTATTTATTTAAATAAGGATTAAGATGTATTATTAAATATAAACTTGGGCTATTTAAGTTTGGACCTAGGGCCCAAGTGAGATGGGCCTAAAGTGGGCCATAAGCCCGGCTCATTGTCGTGCATGGAGGGGGAAGGAGGAGCCGCATGGCTTCCTCCAAGTGTCTTCAACAAGGGAGACACTTCTCTCCTTCTTAGGGACAAGTGTCCCCCATGCAAGATAAGAATGCATGCAATATAAGCAACCAAAAAGAGAGAGAGAGAGAGAGAGAGAGAGAGAGAGAGAGGGAGAGGGAGAGAGAGTGGCTGCTGGTGGGGGGCTGTCGTCCAAGAGGGCTGCCGAGAGAGAGTGAGAATGCGAGAGAGAGGGAGGCCGAGGAGGAGGAGCTCGCCCATCGCCCCCCCATTTGCCGCCCGTGTGCCGTCGTTCTCTTGAGTTTAGAGGCAAGTTGGGGTCCTTTGCTGCTCTTGCATGTGTGTGTGTTACATGTATGTTTGGTATAGTGTCGAATTTGAGTGATTGGAAGGGAGAAACCGAAGCTTGGATGGCTTGTTCTTGAGTGGTGTTGCTGTTTTCGCTTGAACAGTTTGAGTCAGAATGTTGTGTGAGCTTGCATGCATGTTTAGAGATCGATTTTGGCTTTGATCTCTTCATGAAAGTTATAGCTAACATCTTAAACTACAACATACTGAAATTTGGTGGAAAATGATGGAGATTTAGCTGGTTAAAATCTCATCCTACGGAGACCTCAGATCTGGAACGATTTCACTGACCTCTTGATGGATTTGTGGTTGCATGTTGATTTGTGCTACGAATCTCTCTTCGATTTCTTCATGAAAGTTGTAGGGGACATCTTAAAATACAACATACTAAAATTTGAAGTAAAATGAACAAGTACAACCTAGTGAATCGACTTACTCTTGGAGACGGTAAATCTGGAGACACGGTAGAGGACACCCGAGACTTCATGGACCCATAGGACGACTATTCTCTGGTTATTTGACTTAGATCTCTGCATGAAACTTGTAGAGAACATCTTGATGTAGAATATATCCAAATTTCAGAGGAAACGAAAGAGAATAGGTAGGTGAAAACTCAGTATTTCGGAGAAGCATGCACTGGACGATTTGGTAATGGATCCAGAAGCTTCGTGAGACTGTAGAAAATAATCTAAAAAAAATCTGGCTTGGAGTTCTGCATGAAAGATGTACGAAAAAGTCTTGGCCGTAACTTGGTAAAATTTCGTAATTTTTTGAGGTCGTATGGATATTTTAATCGAATTTCTTCGGAAACTGTGCATTCTGGTTTCATCCGAAAATTACATGCTTTTTTGTGTAAATTATGGATTTTTGTGGATTTCTCATTGGCCGTGTATTTTGCATGAAATCATTATCCTATTGTCTTATTTATTTCTTGCCTTAATTTTATGATTTTTGTGATTATATAAATAATTAAATTTAATATGTTTGAAAATGGCACAAGCTGGAATTTAAATAAATACAAAAAGGGCATGATAAATGGATTATTTTAATTGGCATAAATTCCATGAATTTTATTTTATAAATAATTGCACCATGTAGTATGTGTGATGAGGTCTGGATGTATGCATTAAGATGCATGTGTGAATTCAAATGCTGAACATGATTGTTTATTTGCCAATACATCATATGCCATGCTAAATTAAAACCAAAATTGGTGAACATGAATAATGTTAAATGAGGAGATTGTTGTCGTGGATGATGATGCCCGGTGGCCTAGTGGCGTAATTCCGGAGATTCCCCGGGAGTGTCAAGATGCCCAGTGGTATACGGTACGTAATTCCAGGGGAGGCCTAGTGGTATGTCGGTACATAATTTCGGAAACCTTGTCGAAGGTCTTTGCCTGAAAGGAATGCCTCGCGACGCCAGGATTGGGTTGCGGGATGCCCGGCCAGGGAGTGTAAATGCCGGAAGCCCTGTCGGAGGTCTTTGCCCGAGGGGAATGTCTCGTGATGCCAGTTGGGATGCAAGATGCCCGGAATGTGGGGGGCCGAATGCCAGAAGCCTCGGAGGTCTTTGCCCGAGGAGATGATGAAATTGATGATTCGAGGAATGGGTGATGTGGTAATCAAATTGAAAGTTAAAAGTGGAAAATTCACCCATGGCATGATGATATGCATGATGATGATGATAATATGTGATGTGATATGATGATGATCACCCATGGCACGATGATATGATGGTGATGATGATGATGATATATGATATGGCATGATGATGATGATGATATATAATATGGCATGATGACATGTATAATATGATTATGCCATGATGATGATGACATGTATGATATGATGATGCCATGATAATGATGACATGTATATGATATGATGATGTTACACATGTATGTGATATGATTGTGATGATGATGCATGATAGTATGTGCATGGCTTTAAGGTAAGTAACGCCCGCAATGCATGTATGATTTGTATGATACATTGAGTGGTTATTGGATTCCTTTACCTGCTGAGTGGTTGTACTCACCCCTTTTGGGGAATAACATTTCAGACTAGATAAGATACCTCTGCTGCCACTGCTACCAGTAGATGAATCAAGTGGTTGGTTATGATTGCGAGGAGGAGGATAGCAAAGGGAGGAACTCTTGGACGCCAACATTGATCGATGGATTTTAAGTATTCGACTGTTGGAGAAGATGTCCGTCATCTTTTGAAGTATAGCCGAGTATAGAAACATTGGCATTTCGATGTACCGACTAAAGATGTCTATCTGCTTTATGTAAATAAACGTGTTCGGCTTTAACTTATATAAGATGTTTAGTAGGTGTGCATCGTTTCTGAACATAGGGAAGGGAGTTGTTGGATGTGCTTCCGTATTTAAATTGCGCAATGGACCGATCTAAAAGATGTAAACCCCCAGGTTGTATGGACCCGCTGCAATTGAAATGGTATCAAAGTGATATGTTAATAAGGAAAGTGAATGCTAAGCGAGCTGTGGTGATCCTAATCGGATCGGGGGCCGTCGAGGGGTGCCACAATACCACCAAGCCTCCCCTGGAATTACGTACCGTATACCACCGGGCATCCCGACACTCCCAGGGAATCTCCAGAATTATGCCATTAGGCCACCGGGCATCATCATCCACCACAACAATCTCCTCACTTAACATTATTCATGTTCACCAATTTCGGTCTTAATTTAGTATGGCATATGATGTATTGGCAAATCAACAATCATGTTCAGCACTTGAATTCACACATGCATCTTAATGCATACATCCAAAGCTCATCACACATACTACATGGTGCAATTATTTATAAAATAAAATTCATGGAATTTATGCCAATTAAAATAATCCATTTATCATGCCCTTTTTGCACTTATTTAAATTCCAGCTTGTGCCATTTTCAAAAATATTAAATTTAATTACTTATATAATCTCAAAAATCATAAAATTAAGGCAAGTAATAAATAAGACAATAGGATAATGATTTCATGCAAAATACACGGCCAATGAGAAATCCACACAAATCCATAATTTACACAAAACAGCATGTAATTTTCGGATGAAACCAGAATGCACAGTTTCCGAAGAAATTCGATTAAAATATCCATACGACCTCCAAAAATTACGAAATTTTACCAAGTTACGGCCAAGACATTTTCGTACATCTTTCATGAAGATTTCCAAGTCAGATTCTTTTTATATTAATTTCTACAGTCTCACGAAGCTTCTGGATCCATCACCGAATCGTCCAGTACATGCTTCTCCGAAATACTGAGTTTTCACCTACCTATTCTTCTTCGTTTCCTCTGAAATTTGGATATGTTTTACTACAAGATGTTATCTACAAGTTTTATGAAGAGATCTAAGTCAAATAACCATAGTATAGTCGTCATATGGGTCCATGAAGTCTCGGGTGTCCTGTACCGTGTCTCCAGATTTACCGTCTCCAAGAGTAAGTCGATTCACTAGGTTGTACTTGTTCATTTTACTTCAAATTTGAGTATGTTTTATTTTAAGATGTCCCCTACAACTTCCATGAAGAAATCGAAGAGATATTCTTAGCACAAATCAACATGCAGCCACAAATCCATCAAGAGGTCAGTGAAATCGTTCCAGATCTGAGGTCTCCGTAGGATGAGAGTTTAACCCCCTAAATCTCCGTCATTTTCCACCAAATTTTAGTATGTTGTCGTTTAATATGTTATCTACAACTTTCATGAATATATTGAAGCCAAAATATGACTCTAAACATGCATGAAAGCTCACACAACATTCTGACTCATACAGATTCAAGCGAAAACATCCCAGATCTAGTGTCTCCGTAGGATGAGAGTTTGACCCCTCAAACCTCCATAATTTTACACCAAATTTGAGTATGTTGTATTTTAAGATGTTAGCTACAACTTTCATGAAGAGATCAAGGTCAAAATCGAACTCTAATTACGCATGCAAGCACACACAATGTTCTGAGTCGAACGGATTCAAACGAAAACAGCAACCTTACCCAACAACAAGTCATTCAAGCTTCGGTTTTCCTCTCCTAATCACCCAAAATTCGGCATACATGTAAAACACACACATGCAAGAGCAGCAAAGGACCCCAACTTGCCTCTAGACCACACGAACGGTGGCACACCGGCAACGGACGAACGGCATGCGGGCGGTGACGGCTCCTTCTTCCTCGGTTCCTCTCTCCCTCTCGGCAACCCTTTCTCTCTCTCTCTCTCTCTCTCTCTCTCTCTCTCTCTCTCTCTCTCGCAACCTCCTCTCTCTCCCTTTGGCCGAATTCTCCACCAGCCACTCTCTCTCTCTCCCTCTCTCTCTCTCTCTCTCTCTTTGGTTGTATATATATTTGCATGCACCCCCTCTTTGCATGGGGGACACTTGTCCCTAACAAGGAGACAAGTGTCTCCTTGGTTGAAGAGACTTGGAGGAAGCCATGCGGCTCCTCCTCCCCCCCTCCATGCGCGACAGCCCAATAGGCTTCATGGGCCGGGCCTCTTGGCCCACTTTAGGCCCATCTCACTTGGGCCTAAAGCCCAAACTTAAATAGCCCAAGTTTATATTTAATAATACATCTTAATCATTATTTAAATAAATACCTAATTGCATAATAAAAAGGCCAAAAGACTTTGCAACATAGTTTAATAAAATCCAACCTATAAAATTCATGGCCAAATACATAATTTCCTCATCAAATAAAATCCTTGGTCTCACATGGACATAGGATGCCTTTCCAACAACAATAATTATCCATTTATATAAATACCAGATCATTCTTATTCACTTGGCCATAAATCTTGAAATCATAATTCAATAAACTCCTACTTATAAAACACATGGCCGTGAGTTATTTTTGGGATGCCACAGAAAATCACTTATCACCGATCCTAAAGCACACCACGGATTCAAGCGTACCTTGTTAGCCACAAATTAGACACTGACGCCGATATGAGGAAGAGAATTTGGCCCTGTTCAATCCGATGACGCCTTGAAGGGAAAAAAAAAAAACGTTGCCTTGTGCTACTGTTTTTCTTTTCCTTTTGGAGAGAGAGAGAATGCGCGAGAGAAGACGTACGTACGTTTTTGTTTCCAAAAGGTGCGTTCTCCCTCTCTCTCCCACTCGCACATGGTGGGTCGAACAAGATTATCTTTACCTCTCTTCAACATTCATACCGGTAAATAATCCGTGCGACCAGCATACTTTGAGAGCTCGTTGCTATACATATGTTAGGAATATATAGCAGCTCATATTGGGCGTCACACTCTGAGTAGCTTTAGTATGCAGTACCCTAGATCGATCGATCACATTTATATCTATCTTGATCCCTTTTAAATAACGATATATATATTGTATTCACAATTATAATTATCCCAAAGACAGTCATAATTTGTTGACCAGTGAATACAAAATTACAATGTGATTCCCCAAAATCGATATTCCTATTTCCTTCAAACTCTCAATTTCAGTTCAGCTTGCTTTTCTAGAAATGACCCATTAGATCGAATCAACTCATGACCATTAGCAACATCCTAAGATAGCAAACACTAAATAGAAACCTTGAGAATAAGTAAAAGTCATGAGGGCACTAAAATTGAGGAATTCTTTTCCTCAAGAGTCTCATACGTCATAAAAGTTGAGATCAAACTTTTTGCTACTCTTATTGGTTGGCTCATGCATACATAGTATGAAATACGTATTATGGTATTAACTCCTTTCCCATGGAGCGTATGTCTACACCTTTTAATACCGTACAGATGATAGTTCAGACATACCCAATGTCTAACTTGAGTTCACGTATCTACTCATTTATAAAATTCATCAGAACTCACATCTAGCATCTTAGACAGATAAAGTAAAATATGTGGGGTATTTTACTTTCGGACATAGTAAGTATTATGTCCTCATCTTAATACTCAGTTAAGGCGACATACGCATTTTAAGCTTGAGCTCTCGATTATCACTTAGATAATAAGCTTAAAAACAGTCTCATCTCTATTTATCACATAGTAAATAGAGGCGATTACCCGTGTGAGTGGGCTAATCTTTTATCTGTCAAACATATTTTCTCAACTTAAAGTAATGCACTAAGCATTAAGATGCATAAAGATCAAACAAAGATTCGTAGGTATTAATAATGAAACAACACTAGTTCATAAATGTGAACAACTTAAGGAAATTACAATCCAGTACATCAGACTCTACGCAGTCCTAGAGATTTTACATGACAACAAAACACATTTCTAGGTATTGGCTTTGTCATAGGATCTGCTACCATTCTATGCGTAGATATGTACTGTAAGTTCACATCCTTTCGTGTAACCATATCCTTGACAAAGTTATACTTGGTATCTATATGTTTGGTCTTGCCATGATATTTTGGATCTTTGGTGTACGCTATAGCTGCTTGGCTATCACAGTTAACCAATAATGGATTTGCAGCTTTCTCAATAACACCTAAATGATCCAAAAATCTCTTAAGCCAAACTCATTCTTGTACTACTACTGATAATGCCACGAACTCAGCTTCCATCGTGGATAAGGCTATACACGTTTGCTTCTTACTACTCCATGATATGGCGCCATTGTTCAGTAAGAAAGCAAATCCTGAGGTAGATTTTCTTTCATCTAAATCTCCTCCCTAATCAGCATCTAAATAGCCTTCAAGTCGCAGATCCTTTCCTTGGTAATTCAACTTGAAATCAGCAGTTCCCTTCAGATACCTCAGTAATCTCTTAAGGGCTTTTCAATGTGCTAGACCTGGATTGGATTGGTATCTACTCACCATTTCAACTGCAAAACATATGTCGGGTCTTGTACACATCATAGCGTATATCAAGCTCCCAATAGCACTAGCATAAGGAACATGTATCATTTGTTCCTTCTCTTGTGGAGTCATTGGACACAGTTTATGGCTCAATCCTTCACTTTTTGCAATAGGAGTGTCTATGGGTTTACAATCTTGCATACGAAATCGTTCAAGAACCTTATTTATATAGGTTTCTTGCGAAAAAGATAACAATCTCTTCGAACGATCTCTTGAAATCTTAACTCCAAGAATGTACGCAGCCTCACCCATATCCTTCATCTCAAAGTTGGAAGACAACCAACTCTTGACAGTATGAACAAACTCCATATTACTTCCAGCAATTAGTATATCATCAACATATAATGATATAATCACAAATTGATCCTTGGATCTTTTGATATATACACAATGATCCTCATCAATCATTGTAAAATCATATGCCATTACGACATTATGAAAACGTATATACCATTGTCTTGATGACTGCTTAAGGCCATATATTGTTCTCAAAAGTCGACATACCTTTTCTTCTTGGCCTTTCACTTTAAAACCAGTAGGTTGTTCCATATATATTTCTTCCTTTAATTATCCATTGAGGAAAGTAGTCTTTACATCCATCTGATGTAACTCAAGATCCATACCAGCCACTATTGCCAGAATAATGCGAATCGAGGTAAATCTCACTACAAGAGAAAACGTATCTTCATAATTAATTCATTCCTGTTGATTATACCCCTTCGCTATAATGTGAGCCTTATGCCTTTCTATCGAGCCATCAGCCTTTCGTTTTATTTTGAGATCCCACTTGTTCCCAATAGGTCCGCGTCCTTTTGGAAGATCAATCAGCTCCTAGACTTGGTTTGATTTCATTGACTCCATTTCCTCTTCCATTGCATGAATCTATTTTTCCTTACTAGGACAATTCAGAGCCTCATTAATATTTCTTGGCTCATCCTCATCTTGTGGAGCAACCATAAAAGTTTCCCCTTCAATGTCAAAACATCGACGAGAATACTTTAGCGACTTGTTCACCGTATGTGAGATTGTACACTTTGCACATTATTCCCCATTATGCTCCCACTTGGATTAGATAATGATGACATCATCTCATCATGTGGTTGCAATTGAGAATGAGTTGAATTCAATTCATCACTTCTCATATTACTCCCACTTGGATGAACTCCACTAATATCATTATCTTGATCCAAGGTTTCAAATAGGGAGTGATCTTACCCTATTTCACCCTTCTTAGGAAATTCATCCTCTAAGAATGTGATATCCCGTGATTCAAATTCAGTTATACTCCCACTTTCCTGCTCACCTATGAACACATATCCTTTCGAGTGTTCAGAGTATCTTATGAAAATACTCTTCTTTCCTCTGGGACCTAATTTCCCAAACTTGTGAGAGGACTCATGTGTATAGGCAGCACAACCCCATGGCTTAAGAAAACTTAAGTCCGGTTTTCTACCTGTCCATAACTCATATGGAGTGGAAGTAATTGATTTAGAAGGCACACGGTTAAGTATATAGGCAGCAGTTAACAACGCATCACTCCAAAAGGTAATAGGTAAGTTAGCATGCGCTATCATGGACCTAACCATTTCCAGTAGGGTTCTGTTTCTTCTCTCCGTAACACCATTTTGTTGAGGAGTATATGGAATAGACAACTGTCTTTCTATTCATTTTTCATCACATAATTTTCTGAACTCATCAGATGAATATTCTCGACCTCGATCAGATCTTAATGCTTTTATTTTCTTATCTAATAGATTCTCTACCAGGTTCATAAACCTTTTGAAACAACTTATTGCTTTAGATTAATGAGAAATCAAATAGATATATTCGAATCGAGTATAATCATCTATAAAAGTGATAAAATAAACAGCCACATGCCTTCCTCTCACATTCATTGGACCACAGACATCATAATGGATTAAATGCAGAGGAAATTCAGCCCTTTTACCTTTTCCAAATGGTTTCCTTGTCGTTTTCCCTTCTAGGCAATGCTTACATATGGGCAAATCGACTTTTTCAATGTTGCCCAACAAGCCCTCTTTGGCTAGTCTATTCATACGCTGTTGGCCAATTGACCAAGTCTAGCATGCCACACATTCACATCATTATCATATGTATTAGGAGACGTGAGAAGGAAATAACAAACATTTGCATTAACATAATCAATATCTAATACAATGAAACCATCTAGAAAATAACCACAACCATAGTAATTTGTATTAAAAAACAAATCCACACCTCTATTATAGAAGTTCATATTAAAACCTAATTTAACCAACACTAAAACAAACACTAAATTCCGACGAATCTCCGGAGCATACAACACATCATGTAGGAACAAAGTGCGTCCACCACGCATATTCAGTTGGCATGTGCCAATTCCTTTCACTTCAGCTCTGGAGTTGTTTCCCACATAGATCCACTTAGTTCCAGTTGGTACTCGTCGGAATTCCACGAAGGATCCTCTATCCTTCGCTACATGGTCTGTCGCTCCTGAATCCACAGTCCACAAAGGATTAGACTCAGTTAAGAACACAGAACTTGACACAAAAGTAAAGTTCTGAAAAGTACAAGGGGTGCATACCTTCTTTGGCTCACGACAATCGCGAGCATAGCGACCCTTCTTGTCACAGTTGTAGCATTTCACCCTTGCAAGCTTCTTCACGCGAGGACGCTTTCCTCTTTCATGTTGGTTAAACTTGGGTTTCTTCCCTAAAGGACCTACTTCCTTGCCTTTCCCTTTATCAAACCAGTTAAGGCGTTTGTGCTTGGAGCTCGAAGCTCCATGTGAGTTAGAACTAGCATGATAGAGATCAGCATCCGGCTTAGTCGCCAAGAGGCAGTCCTCTTCCAGCTCAAGATGGCGCACTGCATCCTCAAAAGTTTGATATTTTCATTATGGGTCGGGTGCACCTTCATATGCTCCCAACTCTGAGGCAAGGAACGAATCACTGCTTGCACTTGCTGCTCATCTGTGAGGACATGGCCAGCATCTTTCAGCTCATTTATCATGTTTGACATCTTTCTAAGATGTTGCTTCATGGTTTGACCATGAGGCTTCTTATATGAGTCAAACCTAATAGTGAGCTGTCTCAATCTGGTCACCGAAGTATGACCAAATCTAGCTGCCAATGCCTCCCACATTTCCTTGGCATTGTCAAAACGCCTAAACTCTCGCATGATGTCATTTTCCATGCTGCTCAGCAACGTGATGCGAGCAAGAGAGTTCTTTCTTTTCCATGCAGCAAATGCTTCCTTATCTCTTTTGTGCTGCGTAGTGTTTCCTTCTTCAGGTTCTACCATGGTCAGGTTAAGAGCTTTAAGTGCCTCTTGCTCTTCCAGCACATATTGGATTTTCATGTGTCATATCTCATAGTTGTCACCATTGAGCTTTTCACCTTTGTTCAGCTCGGCAACTATGCTCTTCGTGGCTGAAGCCATTGATTTGAACACATCAGACATATATGCACGAATTATTAATGCCTATCATTTATGCATCCCTTTTGCACAGACCCATCATATTAATGAACAATTTCAAGCAAGGTTTCAAAATCAAAAGGTCACTACATTTCCAATCATCCTCCAAAAATCCTAACTTTATCATTAATATGATTGTCATATGCAAAATAAATTCTATGAAGTTACAAAAAGTTCTATAAGTACCCACAGCTAACTACCCACAGCAACCAGCAATAGCAGAAAGCAACAGATAAATGACATACAATATAATAATGCTTTCATATAATATGACTAACATATAGGTTGCTACATCAACAACAATCAAGTAGTAAGCATTACATAAGATGTCCACAAAGCACACTTAACTAAGAAAACAGCCAATACATCTAACACCAAGCCAGCACATGAACTGGGAAAGATCCTCTTTTGTTCAATTTTTTGATCTTTTCCCTTGTAACAATGTAGTAATATTCATTTACAAAATCCATCACAATTTTCTTATATGAAGCAGCTCCGTTGACATCCCATATGCGATTCAACACATCTTGCCATTCAGGTGGAAGAGTGTTTATGAAAAATCGCACCATATCAGATTGTGGCATAGGACGACCATTCCATATGACTTGTTGAATTTTCCCGTTGACTTTAAGGTCGTGATCAATTAAGTCACCACTCTCCCATCGATGATCAGTCAGCTCAGCTATCAACTTAGATAGCCTATCCTTTTTTTCATCGGTAACTGCATGAATAGGTGTGCGCAACCTCAAGGGAGGCATTGTTCCTGCAACAAATGCAGAACAAATAAGGGATCACATATAAACCACATAGACTTAATTGAAAAGAAACACATTCTTTTTTTTGGGCAACGGTCAACGGTCAACGGTCAACAGTCAACGGTCAGGTCGTTGGTCGTCGAACCGGTCGGGCCGGGTTGCACGAACCGATCGCACGTGCCGCGCGCATGCATAGGCTGATGTCACGCAGACGTCAGCCGGCATGTGCCGCCCGCGTGCCAGGCATCCATGGGTCGGTTCGGTTTGGGTTGCCGGCTGGTGATCGGCCGGCCAACTGTCGTCGGCGCTAACGTCATCGATGACGTCATCCCAGCGATTACCGACCGTTGGGTGACGTCATGCTGACGTCAGCAGGCGTTGATCTGTCGACTGGCGCGTGCTATTTCGCTGGCCGGCGACGCACACGTGCTGGTTCACCGACTAGCGCATTTGCCGCACGCGCTGGCTGAGCCAGCGCTTTGGGCGCGTCGCGCCCACACGTAGCGTCTTCTGGCTGCGTGTGTCGGCGTGTGTGGCATCGCCTGGCAGCGCACGACCTGTCAACGGACTCGCCTCGACGAGCCCTTTCACCCCATGCCTTCAGAAATCGATTTCGAGTCATAGAAACTCGAAAAATGGATGAACGGCGCTCGAGTGTCGGGATTTCTCGCCCCATCCGTATGGCTGAAAATTTTCTCAAAAAATCAATAAAAAGAAACATCAAACAGGTCGGAAAAACATGAACTAGGGCTCTGATACCAATGTTGGGATTAATGGATCCCCGAAAAACCGAATTCGACACTAAATCGAACCCCTAAAACCAATGCGGAAGACAAGCCCAGGAAAATCACGTATCACCAATCCTAAAGCACACCACGGATTCGAGCATACCTTGTTAGCCACAGATTAGACACCGACGCTGATAAGAGGAAGAGAATTTGGCCCTGTTCAATCAGATGACACTTTGAAGGGGAAAAAAAAAAACGTTGCCTTGTGCTACTGTTTTTCTTTTCCTTTTGGAGAGAGAGAGAGAGAGAGCGCGCGGGAGAAGACGTACGTACGTTTTTGTTTCCAAAAGGTGCGTTCTCCCTCTCTCTCTTCCCCTTTATACATCCCTCCATCCACGGGCCCTAATTCTGTGGGCCGGGCTTTTAGGCCCAACATGGGCGGATGGGCCTTAAGCCCATCACTAATAAAACCATCAAATTGGTTCACCTAGATTGGCCTCCAGAGCTTTTGGCGAAACAAATGACAACTAAAGATGATTCGGTGGCCAATCTTCAAGGCCTAGACCACTAGAGGGTCGGGATCTCTCTTATGATCAGATCGGTAGCGGTTAGGTGTTGGGGGCCATCGGAAAGTGTTTGGCTCATCGATTCACTCAGCTGAAGTTAGAATCGGCGTGGACACCGGTCTTAGGACAAATCAGAGAAGAGGCCACAACAAGAGACTCCGACCAACTAATCAGCAGCCGAGCTTTACGACTGGGGAGAGAGAGGGATGAGGATGGTGCTAGGCGATGGCGTTAATCAAGTGGCTGTTGGCAAGGGGCATAATTGGTAACAGTATGAGTGATGGAGATGGGAGGTCAGCGAGAAAATATGAGAGAGAGAAGAAAGAGAAAATCTATTTTAGAGAGAGAATTGCAGAAAAATGAGCCCCCATTTTGGAGGGAAAATTAGTATTTATACAAATCCCAAATTAAACGATCTCAATCATCGATTTGATCTAACGGTCAAAAGTTTAATCAATAGGCAAAATTCAATTTCAAAAGCTTGATTATCATCTAGAGGTGTTGGATAATCAATTCAATGGGTTTGATTTGCGAAAACCCAAGCCAAAATTGAGAACTATGTTAAAAGACCTAATTAGGATCAAATTGTAATTTCAAGAAATTCAAGGGTCAACCTGCAAAATTACGGGAAATGAGAATGCATAAGTGAAATTGGCACGGTGAAGGTTTCAAAACTAATTGCTGGAGGTCCAAAATTGGCCTGCAAGAGGTTGAACCAGCCTACCTCACCAGCGGCCGATCAGACTGGTTCATGTTGATTTGCTTGGTTCTTGATCAATTTTTGATCGGTTTGACCCGGACTGGTTTATACACTTATGGCCCTCGTGAGTTCAAAATTTATGCAATTTGATCCCTCAATGACCAAATTGAAAAGAAAAATTACACGATTTGGAAGGAAATTACCCAATCTTAATTCGATCAAGCCAATTAACCTTCATATATGTGCTCTAAGGGTCTTTTATTGACTTGATTGAGTGATTGTTATAAATGCTATGGACCAAAACCATGGGTGCTTAAAGTTGTCCTTAAAAGGGCTAAAATGAACAATTTTGTAATTCATTGAGTAAAATTGCAAATTGATGAAAATTAAGCCTAATTGATGTTGCAATTTCCCTATCTACTTAGTCAACCATATGTAAGATCACTTAAAGTATTCAAATTGACTTTGAATTAAAGTGCCAAGATTCAAGCCAAAACTAAATTGGGGTCTAATATTAGAATTGGACTTAGATTCATGCAATTAGACCTTAGTCTTGAATGGGTCAATTTGAATTTCTTTGATTGAATCATGACAGCTCGGTTTTCTTACCTTTAAGAGACTGAAATCTCTCAAATCAAGAAGTTCTAATGTGAATTTCTCAAAATCGATTTCGAATTTGGAGTTATCTTGAGAAAATGAGTGAAAAACAATTGTCTATTCGTAAGTTATGAAAAATTCATTTTGATCCCCCTAATTAGGGATTAAAGTGACAATTTGTATTTTGACCCGGCGATTCACAAAATCGAATGCACGAGCGGATTTAGAATAGTCCCTAAACCAAATGTCAAAAAAGGAACCACGCCTAATTATGACTAAAATGAAAGTAATTTTATTTTTGGTCGATTTAGAACTTAAAACTGTAAAGTTTGAAAAATAAGGTTATTAATTGAATTTTGTGAAATTTTTGACACACAAATCAAATTGACACTAAAGAAGATGTCTTGGAGATTTTTTATTTTTCCAATTTTTTTGGTCAAAAGTTTCGCCAAAAGTTAACCCTTTCCTAAAATGTTTATTTATTGGTCAAATCTTTGAAATTTTAAAAAATTGATTTGAAAAATGTGAAATTAAAGCTAAATGACATCTTTTTGGGTGAAATTCCAATTTTTTAACTTTATGTTGACTTTTGGTCAAAGGGTTGACTAAAAAGTCAACCTGAAAATTAACTGTTTTTGACTTGTTAGGTTTTTGTCAAAAAATGTTTTGAAAATTGCTTAAAAACGACAATGTCACAAAAAGAAACTTAAAATGATACTTTTTGGTCGAAAAACAAGCTCTGTCATGATAAAAAATGAAAATCTTGATTTTTTTTTTTTTTTTTACTTTTTTTGATACATGGACTAAAATTTAGATGTCAACACCTTCAAATCTTCAAGACGAAGATAATTGCTGCTAATTCCAAGTCGTGTGTTGGATAATTCTGGTCGTGCAGCCTCAATTGCCTAGACGCGTAGGCCACTACTTGTCTATGTTGCATTAGAATGCAACCTAATCCTTTAAACGAGGCATCATTGTAGATCTCGTACCCACCAAGACTAGACAGAATAGTTAACACCGGGGCATTTGTCAACTTGTGCTTAAGTTCTTGAAACTACTTCTCACATTTATCCGTCCATTCAAACTTCACTTCTTTCTTTAGCAATCTCGTTAAGGGAATGGCTATTCCAAAGAACCTTTCCACAAATTGCGGATAATAGCCAACCAATCCTAGAAAGCTTCGAACTTCTGTCACCATCATAGGCCTCAACCCATTCACGACAGCTTTTATCTTTGTCGGATCCACTAAGATCCTTTTGCCTAATATTACATGGCCTAGAAATGCCACTTGGTTGAGCCAGAATTTGCACGTGCTAAAGTTGGCGTAAAATGCATGTTCTCGAAGGGTTAGCGACACCATCTTCAAATGTTATTTGTGCTCCTCCGGGCTTTTTGAATATACCAATATGTCATTGATGAAGACTATGATGAACTGATCCAAGTATGCCTTGAACATTCAGTTATTAAGTCCATGAAAGCAGCTGGGGCATTGATTAACCCAAACGGCATCATTGTAAACTCGTGGTGGATGTGTCGTGTCCAAGATGCGGTTGTTAGGATATCCTCCTTTCTAATCCTCAGTTGATGATAGCCCATCCTCAGGTCTAACTTTGAGAACACTGGAACTCCTTGAAGTTGATTAAACATGTCGTCTATTCTTGGCAAAGGGTACTTGTTCTTGATTGTCACATGATTGAGTTGTTGGTAATTGATGCATAGTCGCAGCAATCCATCATTCTTCTTCATGAATAGGATAGGCGCTCCCCAAGCCAATGCGCTAAGACGAATGAATCCCTTATCAAGCAATTCTTGCATTTGTACATTCAATTCCTTCAATTCGGATAATAACATACCATATGGTGCCTTGGAGATTGGTTTCGTTCTAGGGGCCAATTCAATAACGAACTTTTTCTCCCTTTCTAGAAGCAATCCTTGCAATTACTTCGGAAAGACATCCGCAAATTCTTATACCACAATGATATCCTCTTAATGTGGCTCTTCTATCGTCATATTCTCAATTGTTGCTAGATAGCCTTGGCAACCTTCCTCTAACAACTATTCTACCTCAAGCGAAGAAACTAAGGGTGTAGACAGTTCACCTTTGTTTCCTATAAACTCATAACTAGAACTATCAATAGGGTTGAACTATATGACCCTACTAAAGCAATCAACCATGGCTCATTGCTCTTTGACCCAATCCATTTGAGTTACGACATCAAAGTTATACATAGCCAAAACGGCTAGTTTTATCAATTCCTTTCGCCCATTAACAACTATCTTACACCCTTGATAGCCTAGAACAAATAACACCTTATCTTTCATAGGGGTGGAGATACTAAGAATCGTTTCCAATGGTTTTAGCTCTAACCTAGCCAATCTAACGAACTGATCAGCTGCAAATCAATGTGTCACCCTTGTATCAAACAATGCGTACATAACATGATAGTGTAAGGAGACTGTACTTCTAATTACAACCCCGAAATCTTTGACTTCATCTCTAGTCACCACGTACACCTTACCCTGAGTTGGGGGCCGGTTAGAATTGTTTTGAGGTGCGGTCCTTTATCGTTGGCCCATGAATAGCGGTTAAGGCTACACTCCAACTGGTCAGTGTGGGCAATACTGTATTTGATGGCCATGCTGGTTGCACTCGAAGCACGCTTCAGTCTTGGTGGGGCATGGTGCAGATCCATGAAATTCGCCATAGAATCAACATCATGGCTCAAATTGTGCGTCGACTTTCCAACACCATTTCTCTTTTTAGCAGGGATCAAGTGTTTTCCTCCTGTTATCAGCCTCTTCCAGAACTAATGGTTATTCCTGCTAGTGGTAAACTGCGATCCAAATGTGGCTACTCACTCGGACATGTCCGTTTTTCGATCAACTGAGCCCTCTCATAAAACTCGTCGTAATCCTATAAGTTTAAGGATACCAACTGGCTACAAATCTCAGGTTTCAGTCCATCTTGGAATCTTCCAACTTGATCCACTAGATCCCCAATCATCCTTGGAGCATACTTCGACAATTCCATAAACCTAGCCTTATATTGGTCTACAAACAGGTGGTTTTGGCAAAGTCACAGGAATTTAGACATCTTTTGCTCTCGAGCACACTCGAAAAGTTGTTTTCCATTGAATGCTTCTACAAATGCACCCTAAGTCAGGGAGATACCTTTAGGAAAAACTCTTCCTCGAGTAGCCTCCCACCAATCATTAGCTTTTCCTTGTAATTGGTATATCACCAAGATTACTTTCTCCTCATTCGTGCACTTTAGCAATGTGAATGCCTTCTCTAACTCTTTAATCCACAAGGTAGTAGCCTCAGGATCACCCTTTCCTATGAACTGGGTGGCTTCAACTTTATAAACATTTCCACTAACTTGTGATTCCCATCTCCAACTAACAGGGCATTATTGTGAGCAATGACGGTAGTAGCAGCATCAGTTGGCTATTGAGCTTGTTGTCTCATCAAATTTCTAGTGGTTTCTAAGGCTTGCTGTGACATCATGAAATTCAAGCCCTTTGAAGGATGAATGAATGTGAATTTCGCCAATGCATTGTTGGTTAATCTCACTCAGAATTGATCACTCCTGAGATACTGACCTTAAGGGAAAAGGCTAAGAAGGACAAAACTCGTACGACTAAAGAACTTAACATGGGAAAACAACTTGACCGTGAGACTTGCGTGAGGACGATCTTGTAGATAGGCAGGCCAATTTTTAAGAACAACTAGAAGTAAATTTGCAGATAGAACATAATAGAACGACGGATGATTCCGTTTACTATTATTGAGCCCGCGACCGACCCTAGGTTGATCCTTAGTAATCGTGTACTTTAAAATAAGAATCTATTCTCCGCAATTTCATGTAGTCAAGGACGTCCATGTGTCGAGATGTCTTGAACATGGTTTAGCACGAGTTGGTTACGCGTGAATTCTCAAAGCCGCCTATCAGTCAGAGTTGTACCCAAAATGGCATTAGGGCGAAATTAACATGGCATGAGAACTAAAGATTGGACTTCGAATTATCATGAACATCCGGGATGGACTTTGGATGATGTTACTTCAACAGTCGACACCGCCAATTAAGCCGAGTACTTGGAAAAGGGAATTTCGGACTAAGGAAACGAGCCTATGAGGACGTGGGCCGGGCAAGGCCAGTGTGGGCCTTAGGCCCAAGGTGGGACAGCCACCATGATGGGCCCAAAGCAAGCAAGAGAGCCCATTAGGCCTAAACCAACTATTCATCTTCCAAGTTCATGGTCCAAACCTTAGCCATTTCAAGCCTAATCAATTCCCAAGCCCAGTTCCTAGGTCCACCCATCATTTTCAACTCAAGGTTAGATTGGTAATTTGTGCAATGTGGAAATGACTATTTTGCCCCTAAAAGCATGTGGATAAGGTAAGAGAAGAGAGAGAAGGTGAGGTCATCTTACATGGGGACTTGAAGCAAGCCTTCAATGGCCTTGGTGAGCCCTTGACAGCCAGCACTCCCATCAATCTCTCTCCCTCCTTCAGCCCCAAACCGTCGAGCTCTTCTCTCCCCTCGTTTTCCCTTTCTTCTTCTTTATGCTCCAGCAGACTTTCTTGTGAAAAGCGAAGTTGATTGTTACCTTCCCAGACGAATCAGCTCACGTGCCACCCAGTACTGTGCTTAGGACATCCAAACCATCCTCCTTGACTTGGCTGTTCACCGGTCAGAGCCACCAGCTGACCCGCCGGTCGGCCACCTAGCCCTGTTCTGCTCCAGCTGACCTTCTTGCAAAAACTTGTGTTGTTCATTGTCTTCTCATGAGAATCAGCCTTCGTGCCACCCACCATTGTCTTCAGAAGGCCCAAACCATACGGATGAGCTTGGCCGCTCACCGAACGCAGCCACCGGCCGACCCATCCGCAATCTGGAAGCCGCTGCTTGCCAGACTGTCTGGAGTCCGCCCGATTTCACATGTTTCGTGTTTTCTGCATTTTTCCTCCCATTTCGACCAAGCTTCCACCTAGCCAAGCCACCAGCAAGTCCCCCTCGACCCCCAGGTGCTATCGGTCGCTGGCCAACCCCTCGTAAGAGCTCCAATCAGCCGTCCAACTTGTTTTCTCCTCCGACAGTCCAGTTTTTTGGGAGTTTTAGAGGGAAGTAGAGGCTATGGCTGTTGTTCCAGCCCTGGGACCACCTTGGATCATCATGGTAGAGGTCCTCAAGCGTAGCCACCGTTGTTGCCACCACGTCCGTGTCTCCGGCCCGCTTAATGGGTGAGTTTAGCTCCTAATCCATTGATTAGTGCATAAACTTGCTTAGGGTTGGTTTAGTTAGATTTAATTATAGTTTAGGTGATTTAATTAAGTTTTATTAGCCCTAAGATAGGTGGTTAGATGGATGGATTAGATTAGTTTAGCTTAATCTTGTTTTATTTGCTTAATGTGGTTTATGTGGTTAATTAAGTATGTTTAGCTTTAATTAATTGATCGTTGATTTAATTAATGTTTTTAATGATTTATGAATTTAATTTATTATTTATTAAATTCTGGAAATTTACTGTTCATGCGACACGATTCACAAAATACTGTTCACGTGCACTGTTCACACGATACTGTTCATAGAGTACTGTTCACGCACACTGTTCATCCAGAATGCGAAAAGTTGTCTAAATTCACGTGCTTTAATCTTATGAAGTGAATGAATGTGTAAATGCATGGGCATCCGCATGAATTGAGTGATGATTTGTGCAATTGTGTGGTGATTGAATATTTTGGTAATTAATTGGAAAATACCGGGTGTTGGGTTTTGACACCAAAAATGGTTTTATGTACTATATCAAATAGTGGAACTTTAAAATGGAGGGATATCACTTTTGAAGGTTCGCTCTGACCGTGTACCCACACATGACTATTTTACCATGTGTTTTTAATACAAAGAAAATAGGCCAAGATCACTATTTTAATTGAGGCATTTTAGGCTTTGCATGAGAACATTTCTTGGCTGGGGAACAATTTTTTTTCAGAAATAGTTCTTTTCTATTTCTATTCGGGAACAATTTCTGCAGCGTAAAAAAACCCGTTTTGTAACTTTACTCTAGAAATAGAAAAAGAATAGAAATGCGTTTGGTAAAAAACAGTTTTCTTTTTTATATTTATTTGTTTTTTATTTTCTTTGGTAGACCGCCGCCACCGCGATCGGCGACGTCCGGCGGCGGTCGGTCGGCCTCCGGCGTCCGGCGGTCGGTCGGCCTCCGGCGTCCGGCGGCGGTCGGTCGGCGGGCGGCAATGACGGTCGGTCGGCCCTCCGGCGCGATCGGCGGCGTCCGCGCGGTCGGTCGGCCTCCGGCAACCGGCGGCGGCGACGGTCGGTCGGCCTCCGGCGACGATCGGCGACGATCGGCGGCGGTCGGTTGGTCGGCCGGTGGCGACCGGTGGCGACAGCGGCGTCCGCGGCGATCGGCGCGGCAGGCGGTGGTCGGTCGGCCTCCCGACGGCTGGCGGCGCGACCGGCGGCAATGGCGACGTCCGGCGGCAACCGGCGGCGACGTCCGGCGGCAATCGGCACGGCGGCGGTGGTCGGTCGGCCTCCGCAACCGGGCGCAGCGATCGGCGGGCGGCAGCGACGTCCGGCGGCGACCGGCCGCGATCGGCAACGCGGCGGTGGTCGGTCGGCCTCTGGCCCGGCGGGCGTCGACCGGCGGCGACCGGCGGCGGCGACCGGTGGCGACGGTCGGCGGTCGGCCGGCGGCAGCGGCAGTCAGCGGCGACGGCGGCGGTCAACAGCGGTCAATGGCCGTTAGCAAAAGAAGAATAAAAGAAAAAAAAATTTCACTTATTTCTTAAACTTGTTCCCGGGAACAAGAAGCAACTTTTTTTTACTTCTCATTTCTATTCCAAAACCATTCCCGGGCTAACTTTTTGTTCCCGGGAACAAAAAATTAAGTTGCCGTTACCAAACAGGTTTCTATTCCCTTTTTGTTCCGGGGAAGAGAAGAATAGAAATTTTTTGGCTGGGGAAGGTTATCATGCGGAGCCTTAGTGCAATGCACAGTGTCCTGAGTCGAGATTGAGTGGTCGTGTGCTGGTTAAGAGAACCCATCCCTAAAAAGAGTCAAGTGGACGTGCCCTTATATGGGATGCCCTACTAATGGATGCCGATTGCAGTAGAGGTTGGACGATGCTTCTTTATGGAATGCCATTGATGTAGTGACGTTGCTGTGCTTGATGGGGCGAGATGATGCTTGGCTAAGCCAGTAGACCGCTGAACTTCAAGTAGGCCGTGCCCATGTGTGACCATGATTAACAATTGGAACGCATGATTGATTGAGATCGTTGTGCCTTATTATGGGGTAAAATTGTGTGGCATGGTATGAGACGTGTCATAACAGACGCGTGTGATGGATTGATGCGTGACGAGTGGCACACTAATGTGCAAGAACGCATAAGAATCATGGCATTGTTGGTTCTAGTCATGCATGAGTTGAGCATTGTTTATGGCATGCACGCATGAATCGATAACGTGCAGGGTGTGGCAATGGCCAGGTGAGATTGCTTATGATGCGACTCACATGTGATTGATGAATTGCATCATCTAATGGCCATGTGCATTGTGTGTATTGTAATGAGATATAACATGTAGGGTATGGCATGCTAAGTAAGGTTGTATGCGAATCAACTGTTGATTGTTAGTTGTTATTCATGGTTTGTTTGTGGGGTGGTTTTGAAGAGATACCCTGTGTTGAGTTGGTGTCCTAACCGGGGGACTAGGGGGAGGACTCGCTAAGATTTATATCTCACTGGTTATTATATAACCACTTTCAAGTCCTTGAATGGCGCTTCTGCCAATGAGGTTCGGGACTCCCAAGGACTAGGATACAATTGTGACGAACCATCACTTCCTGAGTTGGGCACAACTCTATGAGAAGTATATATCCATTATCTAGGTGGATGAGGGACCGGGGCAATGGACACCCCATAGGTTCCTGGCGTGGTTTATTAGGGATTGAGATATGCTGATAGGTCATCTACAAGGTTTTGATGGACCACTCGGTAGGGGCCTTGAGGACGCTGATTGGGATCCCAAGGAGCTAGACCCTCCTAAAGGTGCTGTGGAGGATGCTGCCCTCGCTCCACTAGTGATTGACTCGCTCGCTTTCGGCTATGACTCGATGGAGTTTGAGTCCACTGGGTCTAGGTGACTATAATGTTGAACCTGAGGGTTCTTCTTGTATATAGTTGGATTAGTCTAGCCTAGTTTCTTTTTAGTTTGGCTTAGAGGATGGATCGCTCCTTTTGTTGGGTTTGTAAATCAGAAACGATCCTCCGTAGGATAATCCAATATGAAAATGTATATATGAGTAGATGTGGTCTTTCTCCTGTTCATCACACTATGCCTGTTTGAATGTTTGATTGTATGTTTGATGGGGAGATGGTTCGTTTTCCGCTTGCGCATAATGAAAGATTAAAAAAGAAAGGGTCGGCAACGAGTCCTTGGAACGTCGCAAAATTTTATTGACCAAGGAAGGGGATGTGCACGCGCTCGAGATTCAGGGCATGACACTTGCAGAATCTCATCAAATCTGGGATCCTCCTCACCCTGCCTCAGGCATTAGCTTTCCTTCAAGTTTCCCTTCTTTGCTACATCCTGGGATTTAGGCTAAATGTGGCATCCCGGAATTTCATAAAAATCCCTAAATATGCCATGAGTTATGGATAGGCAATAGAAGTGCCGGTACTTGTATTTTGTAGCCTCCTAGTCCATGAGTTGCAATGAGATGTATGGCCAAGTCTTTAAATGGATGAATTTTGGGAAAGGAAGTCTTATCCTTGGCCATGTGTATGTGATAAATTGGAACTTATGGAATTAAAATTTCAAGTGTATAGTCATCTTAATTTGTAATCTAGTACTTTAATTTAATGGGGATTTAAATAATTTTAAAAATGATTGAATTTGGGCTAATTAAGCTTGGGACTTAGGCCCAAGAGGGATGGGCCTAAGATGGGCCAAGCTGGCCGGCCCAATAGAGGCCCACGGATGGGGCTGTCGCTGGCCCAAGGAAGGCCCAAGAAGAGGATGGCCGGCCCATTGCATGGGTCTTGCCAAGTGGCAAAGAGGCCTTCATGCATTGGCCAATTTGAGTGGCATGGTGATGATTGCTAATGATGAAGGTTTGGGGGAAATAAAAGGGAAGGAGAGAGAGAGTGGCCGGTTGGGTTACTGTCCAAGTGAGAGAGAGAGAGAGAATCATGCGAGAGAGAGAGAGAGGAAGCAAGGCTGAGAGAAGAGAAGCCGAGAAGGGGGAGGAGTCGCCTGTCGCCGCCGCACGCCGCCCGTTCGTCCGCCGTGTGCCGTCGTTCTCCTCGGTCTAGAGGCAAGTTGGGGTCCTCTTGCTATCTTGCATGTGTGTGTTGTATGTATGTTTGTAGAAATGTCGAATTTTGGGTGATTAGGAGGGGGAAACCGAAGCTAGGATGACTTGTTCTTGAGTGGTGTTGCTGTTTTCGCATGAACCGCCTGAGCCAGAATCTTGTGAGAGCTTGCATGCATGTTTTGAGTTCGATTTTGACTTTGATTTCTTCATGAAGTTGTAGCCAACATCTTAAAATACAACATAATAAAATTTGGTGCAAAATGATGGAGATTTAAGGGGTCAAACTCTCATCCTACGGAGACACTAGATCTGGAACTGTTTTGCTGACCTTGTGGTAGATCTGTGGTTGCATGTTGATTTTTATCAAGACTCTCTCTTCTACTTCTTCATGAAACTTGTATAGAACATCTTAAAGACTAACATACTCAAATTTGAAGTAAAATGAACAAGTATAGCCTAGTGAATCGACCTACTCTTGAAGACAGTAAATCTAGAGACGTGGTACTGGACACCCGAGACTTCATGGACCCATATGGAGACTGTTCTTTGGAAATTTGACTTAGATCTCTTCATGAAAGTTGTAGGGGACATCTTTATGTAAAACATATCCAAATTTCAGAGGAAAAAAAAAGTATAAGTGGGTAAAAACTCGGTAATTCGGAGATGACTACACTGGACGTTTCGGTATAAAGACCAGAAGCTTTGGACGACTATATGAAATTATCTAAAATGAATCTGGCCTAGAATTATTCAAGAAAAATCTACTTTAGTGTCTTAACTATAACCTGGTAAAATTTCATAATTTTCAGAGGTCGTTTGGGTATTTTAATCGAATTATTCCAAATACTGCGCAATCTGTTTCTATCCAAAATTGTATGCTGTGATTGTGTGAATGATATATTTTGTGTGGAACTTTATTGGCCATGTGTTTTTCATGAAATCATTATCTTATTTTCTTATTTATTACATGCCTTAATTTCATGATTTTTGGGAATCATATGGATATTAATTTAGATATTTTCCAAAATGATACAAGCTGGATTTTAAATAAATTTTAAAAGGCATGATAAATGGACTATTCCAAATTGTATGAATTCCATAAATGCTATTTTTATGAATGATTGCATCTTGCTGCATGTATGATAATGACTGATGATGCATATATAAATCAAAGGATGAAAGTGATTTTTATTTGCCATTACATCATGTGCCATGCTAAGTGAGACCTAAATTGGTAAACATGAACAATGATAAATGAGGAAACTATTGTGGCGGATGATAATGCCCTGGGAGTATTAGGATGCCCGGGATGGGGGGTACCGGATGCTCGGAATGTATAGAGATACATGGCCGGATGGCCTTGGGAGTATTAGGATACTCGGAATGGTTGGGTGCCGGAAGCCTCGGAGGTCTTTGCCCAAGGGGATGCCTCGTGATGCCAATTGGGATGCGAGATGCCTGGAATATGGGGGTGCCGGATGCCCGGTGGCCTTAAGTGGTTGAATATCGGAGGTTTTTCTCGCGATGCCAGGATGGGGTGAGAGTGTAAAGTATGGGATGAAATTGTTGATCCCGAGAAAGAGTGATGTAGTGATCGAATTGAAAGTCAAAGTGGAAATTGAATCATGCATCTATGACATGATATGATGATGATTACCTATGGCATGATGATATGCATATATGACATGATATGATGATGATCACCTATGGCATGATTATATGCATATATGACATGATATGATGATGATCACCCATGGCCTGATGATATGTATGTGTTATGATTGTGATGAAGATGTATGATGGTATATGCATGGCCTCGAGGTAAGTATGCTTGGATGCATGAGTGACATGTATGATGTTGTGATTGTATTGCTTGTTGCAATGAGTGGTTATTGGATTCATTTACCTGCTGAGTGGTTGTACTCACCCCTTCGGGGACTAACATTTCAGATTAGAAAGATGGTGCTTCCTACCGTCACGCAAGGTACCTTCTATGGCCTCCCATCGAATGTAGAAGTAGAATGTACGGAGATCGACTGTGTCACCATCCCTGGATTGACTTTCGTGCGATTGTGAGTGCTGGTTACGTACGATGTGGGCCTGGCTAGGGGCCCAATCATTCAGGAGTTCCTGTCCGTTCATGTTCACCGAGACGGAGTGTTTAGGGGGATGTTGCCGCCACCACCACCCGACGCGCTAGGATGGATGTGATGGTTGTGTGAGGGGTAGAGAGCTGGAGTTTCTTTTTGGGAATAGCTGCCGCTATTAGATGGAGGGCGTCATGTGATTACTTTAGGGGTCATAGTATCTTTTTGGGATGTGGCCAAGTGTAGCTGGAAATCTTGGTTTTCTTTTGTTGTATTGACCCACGAAAAATCCATCACGAAATTATGTAAATAAAAGTGGCATGGCTTTATCTTTTCCTATGGTATTTAGTGGTGTGCAATTGTATCATGGTTGTTAGGAGGGATAGATGGCGAAAAAATATTTTGCTTCCGCTAATGAGTCGCGCTGGGACCTTTTTTTTTTTTTTTTAAATTGTGTCTATGATTTACGACGTTTCTTTCAAGAGAGATGTGGCTAATGTTCCATTAGGTGTAACGTCGGGTGCCTGTGTCGACCCTAGGGAGGGGGTTCAGGGTGTCACAGCGCCCCTTTTTGGTATCAAAGCAAGTGTTTATAGGTGGAGTGATAATGAGGCTCATTTGGAAATTGAGGAACATGATGACAATGCACACCATAGGATATAAAACGAAATAATTGAATAACGGGTGATGAGTATTCACTCGTAGATCCCTAGCAGTTTATTTTGAGTAGCCTTTAGGTACCAGTAACATGTATATGTTACTTATATAGTAGTGGTAGTCTCTTTGAATGGAGGCAATGAGTCTCAGATTATTCTTGAGGCAATGCTTGGAAATTGTAGGAAAGTCATGGTGCGAGCTGGAAGTGCTCATCCATCGAGGGTTGAAGCCTCTGCTGCAAGGGCTGAACCCCGAATGGAAGACATTTTGCAGGCATTGGCCAATATTGGAAATCTGATGGAAAGGCAAGCGCGCTGACTTAACTGGAGCGAACGCGTACTCAAGGGTGATGGAGCAATTTACGAAGCTAAAGCCACCTAAGTTCAATGGAATGGGAAGTCCTGAGGAGGTAGAACAATGGATTGATGGGATGGAACGAATTTTCTGGCTGTTGGACTGCAATAATGCTGAGAAAATAACTTTGGAAGAGTACCGGCTGGAGGTAAATGCAAAGTTTTGGTGGAGAGCTTCGAAGGACATAATTTTTCCAACAGGTATTGATGTCAACTGGGAAGAGTTTGTGAGGGCTTTCAATAGAAAGCATTTTTCTGACTGTGATAAGGATAGGAAGATTACAGAATTTGTCCAACTAGAACAAAAGGAGCGCGTGTAGACCAGTATGAGGCTAGATTTTCTAAACTGTCTAGATATGCTCCTAGATTGATTGAGGATCACGAGGAAAAGGCTAAGAGATTTCTGAAAGGGTTGAGAACTGATATTAGAAAGTAGCTAGTGCCTTTGAACATAAGAGATTATAATGAAATATATGAGAGGCCATAGTTAGTGGAGCAGGAACTGTTAAGAGAGCGGTAAGAGTTTAAGAAACTGTTGAACTTTAATGATGTGAGGAGGGGTAAAAGACGCTATTCTGGCCAAGTTCAGACTTGGAATATGAAGAAGAAGACTAATTTTGGAAATTTAGGGGAGCAAGAAGTGGTATGAATATAGGGAAAGCACCCTATCAGCCTGGTGTTTGTCAAAGGTGTAATGGGCGACATGGCCCGGGACTTTGTAATGGATGACTGAAATGTTTTGGTTGTGGACAAGTGGGTCATCTTAAGAGAAGTTGCCCACAAGAGAGGTTGCAAGTGAGTGTTGGCTCGGTGCGACAGGGATATCAAAGTGCCGTTAGATCGAATTTACAAGGGAATCCTCAGAGGCCACCAGCACAAGGAAGGGTGTATGCGGTCACCCAAGAGGAAGTGGAAGCTTCCAAAAATGTTATCTCAGGTACGATCCTTATCAATGGTGAAAAGGCATATGCATTGTTTGATACGGGTGCAACACATTCATTTGTGTCTGAGAGATATAGACGTTTGAATAAAATAAAAGTTATGCTTCTTGAGACGCCTCTTTATGTTTCCATGCCTTTAAAGGATATGATATTGTCTACGCTGGTGTGTGGGAGTTGTAAGATATCAATAGAAGGAAAGGATATGGAAATAGACTTAGTTGTAATGGCCATGTATGATTTTGACGTTATCATAGGAATGGACTGGCTTCGTAAGTATCGGGCTAGAATGGATTGTTATAGAAGAGTGATCCAATTCGTTTTACCTGATCAGTCTAGTTGTGAATTTTTAGGAGGTCAGACCCATCTACCCGTAGCACTTATTTTGGCAATAGAAGCCTGTGCGTTACTTGACAAAGGATGTCAAGGATACCTGGCCATAGTTAAAGATTAAGCAAAGAAGGAACCTAAACTTGAGGAAGTTCGAGTAGTTAATGAGTTTCCAGATGTGTTTCCTGTGGAATTGCCTGGATTACCACCAGAGCGGGAAGTTGAATTTGAAATTGAGTTAATGCTTGGAACAGGACCAATATCAAAAGCCCCATATAGGATGGCCTTAGGAATTGAAGGAGTTGAAAGTGCAACTATAGGAGTTGCTTGACAAAGGATTCATTAGACCAAGTGCTTCACCTTGGGGTGCATCGGTCTTGTTTGTGAAAAAGAAAGATGGATCGATGTGCTTGTGCATTGATTATAGGCAGCTGAACCAGGTGACCATTAAAAATAAGTATCCTTTGCCTAGAATTGATGACTTGTTTGACCAACTCCAGGGAAGTTTGGTCTTCTCTAAGATTGACTTGAGGTCGGGATACCATTAGTTAAGAATTAAGAAAGAGGACATTCTTAAGACTGTGTTTAGGACTCGTTATGGACACTACGAGTTCCTTGTTATGCCCTTTGGATTGACTAACGCGCCGGCTGCATTTATGGATTTAATGAATAGGATATTTAAGCCTTATTTAGACCAGTTTGAGATCGTATTTATTGATGATATTCTGGTGTATTCAAGAGGACCTAAAGAGCATGAGCAACATTTGAAGATAGTTTTGCAGACCCTGAGAGAGCATAAGTTGTATGCCAAGTTTAGTAAGTGTGAGTTTTGACTGGACCAAATAATATTTGTAGGGCATGTGGTGTCAAGGAAAGGAATTGCAGTAGACCCGGCAAAGGTTGAAATGGTAGTAAATTCGCCGAGACCGACGACACCTACTGAAATACGAAGTTTCTTAGGACTGGCTGGTTATTATAGAAGGTTTATTGAAGGATTTTCGCGACTGGCAGGTCCTTTAACTAAGTTGACCCGAAAGAATGTGAGATTTGAATGGAATGGGGAATGTGAAAGGAGTTTCCAAGAGCTTAAAAGGAAATTGACCTCAGCTCCAATCCTGACTATACCGACTAGACCTTATGGTTTTACAATATATAACGATGCATCTCACAAAGGACTGGGATGTGTTTTGATGCAACATGGCAAGGTCATAGCCTATGCATCTAGACAATTGAAACCCCATGAATTGAATTACCCAACGCGTGATTTAGAACTAGCAGCTATAGTGTTTGCCTTGAGGATATGGAGACACTATTTGTATTGGGAGAAGTTTGAGATTTATACAGATCATAAGAGCTTGAAATATCTGTTCTCACAAAAGGAGTTGAACATGAGACAAAGGAGGTGGATTGAGTTGTTAAAGGATTATGATTGTGAGATAAGATACCATCCAGGGAAAGCGAATAGGGTAGCAGATACTCTTAGTCGTAAGTCGACTGTGGAAATGGCTAATTTAAGGATGGCAGAATGGGGGTTGTTAAAGTCTGTAGCGGACTCATAATTTAAATTGGAAATGGATTGTCTTGCTGGTATGCTTAGTGCATTAAGAATAGAACCCGAGATTATTCAAAAAGTTAAAATCTTGCAAGAATCTGACCTAGAGATTTTGAAAGTGAAAGATGCTGTGTCTTTAGGAAAGAGACCAGAATTTCATGTCTTTGAAGATGGAGTGGTAAGATGCCAAGGACGAATCTGTGTTCCCGATAATGAAGAATTAAAGAAGGAAATTCTGTCGGAGATGCATAAAAGTAATTATAGTATTCATCCGGGTAGTACAAAAATGTACAGGAATTTGCGTCAGCAATTTTGGTGGAATGATATGAAGGCAGATACGGCTAAGCATGTTTCTCAATGTTTGACATGCCAGCAAGTAAAAGCGGGGCATCGCAAACCCGCAGGGCTCTTGAGACCATTAGACATAGCAGAATGGAAGTGGGAGCATATAATGATGGACTTTGTGCAAGGATTGCCAACGACATCAAGTGGCCATGATTCTATCTGGGTAATAGTGGACCGTTTGACTAAATCGGCTCATTTCCTAGCGGTTCGCATGGACTACCCAATGGATAAATATGCAGATATATATGTAGGTCAAGTAGTACGCCTACATGGTGTTCCAGTGACTATTACCTCAGATCGAGATTCGAGATTTACTTCGAACTTTTGGCGAAGTCTTCAAATTGTATTAGGAACTAAGCTTCATTTTAGTACTGCTTTTCATCCCCAGACAGATGGACAATCAGAAAGAGTAATCCAGACATTAGAGGATATGTTGAGGGCTTGAGTAATTGATTTCAAAGGAAATTGGGATGAAAGATTGCATTTGGTAGAGTTTGCCTATAATAATAGTTTCCAGAAAAGTATAGGCATGGCTCCCTATGAAGCATTATATGGAAGGAGATGTAGGACTCATGTTGGAATGAAGTAGGTGAAAGGAAATTGAGGACTCCGGCTGGTACAAGTTACCACTGAAGCTGTTGAAATTATCAGGAAAAGACTTAAAACAGCTCAGAGTAGGCAGAAGGACCACACAGACAGGCGTAGAAGGCCTTTGGAATTTAGCGTGGGAGACCATGTATTCCTTAAGGTATCTCCAATGAAAGGGATATCTCGATTTGGGATAAAGGGTAAGTTAAGCCCCAAATTTGTTGGACCTTTTGAAATACTTGAAAAGATAGGGGATGTAGCTTATTGCTTAGCGCTACCTCCTAAGTTGGGAAATTTGCATGATGTGTTTCATGTATCGATGTTGAGGAAGTACCGGCCAGATCCTGGTCACATACTCGATCATGAAGCCATCAAAATGGATGAGAAAGTGAGGTACATTGAAGAGCCTATGCATATATTGGATCGAAAGGAACAAATTCTTAGGACTAAAAAGATCACTCTGGTTAAGGTACTATGGCGACATCATGATATGGAGGAAGCCACATGGGAAAGTGAAGATCAGACGAAGGAAAAGTACCCCTATTTGTTTCAAGAAGGCACGAGTGGTGTCTAATTTCAAGGACGAAATTCTCTATGGAGGGGAGAATTGTGGCATCCCGGAATTTCATAAAAATCCCTAAATATGCCATGAGTTATGGATAGGCAATAGAAGTGCCGGTACTTGTATTTTGTCGCCTCCTAGTCCATGAGTTGCAATGAGATGTATGGCCAAGTCTTTAAATGGATGAATTTTGGGAAAGGAAGTCTTATCCTTGGCCATGTGTGTGTGATAAATTGGAACTTATGGAATTAAAATTTCAAGTGGATAGTCATCTTAATTTGTAATCTAGTACTTTAATTTAATGGGGATTTAAATAATTTTAAAAATGATTGAATTTGAGCTAATTAAGCTTGGGACTTAGGCCCAAGAGGGATGGGCCTAAGATGTGCCAAGCTGGTCGACCCAATAGAGGCCCACGGATGGGGCTCTCGCCAGCCCAAGGAAGGCCCAAGAAGAGGATGGCCAGCCCATTGCATGGGTCTTGCCAAGTGGCAAAGTGGCCTTCATGCATTGGCCAATTTGAGTGGCATGGTGATGATTGCTAATGATGAAGGTTTGGGGGAAATAAAGGGGAAGGAGAGAGAGAGTGGCCGGTTAGGTTACCATCCAAGTGAGAGAGAGAGAGAGAGAGAGAGAGAGAGAGAGAGAGAGGGAGTGAGGCTGAGAGAAGAGAAGCCCAGAAGGGGGAGGAGTCGCCCGTCGCTGTCGCACGCCGCCCGTTCGTCCGCCGTGTGCCATCGTTCTCCTCGGTCTAGAGGCAAGTTGGGGTCCTCTTGCTATCTTGCATGTGTGTGTTGTATGTATGCTTGTAGAAATGTCGAATTTTGGGTGATTAGGAGGGGGAAACCGAAGCTAGGATGACTTGTTCTTGAGTGGTGTTGTTGTTTTCGCATGAACCGCCTGAGCCAGAATCTTGTGAGAGCTTGCATGCATGTTTTGAGTTCGATTTTGACTTTGATTTCTTCATGAAGTTGTAGCCAACATCTTAAAATACAACATAATAAACTTTGGTGCAAAATGATGGAGATTTAAGGGGTCAAACTCTCATCCTACGGAGACACTAGATCTGGAACTGTTTTGCTGACCCTGTGGTAGATTTGTGGTTGCATGTTGATTTTTATCAAGAATCTCTCTTCTACTTCTTCATGAAACTTGTAGAGAACATCTTAAAGACTAACATACTCAAATTTTAAGTAAAATGAACAAGTATAGCCTAGCGAATCGACCTACTCTTGAAGACGGTAAATCTGGAGACGTGGTACTGGACACCCGAGACTTCATGGACCCATATGGAGACTGTTCTTTGGATATTTGACTTAGATCCCTGCATAAAAGTTGTAGGGGACATCTTGAAGTAAAACATATCCAAATTTCAGAGGAAAATAAAAAGTATAAGTGGGTAAAAACTCGGTAATTCACAGATGACTACACTGGACGTTTCGGTATAAAGACCAGAAGCTTTGAACGACTATAGGAAATTATTTTAAATGAATCTTGCCTAGAATTCTTCATGAAAAATCTACTTTAGTGTCTTAACTATAACCTGGTAAAATTTCATAATTCTCGGAGGTCGTTTGTGTATTTTAATCGAATTATTCCTAATACTGCACAATCTGTTTCTATCCGAAATTGCATGCTGTGATTGTGCGAATGATATCTTTTGTGTGAAACTTTATTGGCCATGTGTTTTTCATGAAATCATTATCTTATTGTCTTATTTATTACATGCCTTAATTTCATGATTTTTGGGAATCATATGGATATTTAATTTAGATATTTTCCAAAATGATACAAGCTGGATTTTAAATAAATTTTAAAAGGCATGATAAATGGACTATTCCAAATTGTATGAATTCCATAAATGCTATTTTTATGAATGATTGCATCTTGCTACATGTATGATAATGATTGATGATGCATGTATAAATCAAAGGATGAAAGTGATTTTTATTTGCCATTACATCATGTGCCATGCTAAGTGAGACCTAAATTGGTAAACATGAACAATGATAAATGAGGAAACTGTTGTGGCGGATGATAATGCCCTACGAGTATCAGGATGCCCGGGATGAGGGGTGCCAGATGCCCGGAATGTATAGAGATACATGGCCGGATGGCCCTGGGAGTATCAGGATGCCCGAAATGGTTGGGTGCCGGAAGCCTCGGAGGTCTTTGCCCGAGGGGATGCCTCGTGATGCCAATTAGGATGCGAGATGCCCGGAATGTGGGGGTACCGGATGCTCGGTGCCCTTAAGTGGTTGAATGCCGGAGGTTTTTCTCGCGATGCCAGGATGGGGTGCGAGTGTAAAGTATGGGATGAAATTAATGATCCCGAGAAAGAGTGATGTGGTGATCGAATTGAAAGTCAAAGTGGAAATTGAATCATGCATATATGACATGATATGATGATGATCACCTATGGCATGATGATATGCATATATGATATGATATGATGATGATCACCCATGGCCTGATGATATGTATGTGTTATGATTGTGATGAAGATGTATGATGGTATATGCATGGCCTCGAGGCAAGTATGCTTGGATGCATGAGTGACATGTATGATGTTGTGATTGTATTGAATGTTGCAATGAGTGGTTATTGGATTCCTTTACCTGCTGAGTGGTTGTACTCATCCCTTCAGGGACGAACATTTCAGATTAAAAAGATGCCGCTTCCTACCGTCACGCGAGGTACCTTCTATGGCCTCCCATCGGATGTAGAAGTAGAATGTACGGAGATCGACTACGTCACCGTCCCTGGATTGACTTTCGTGCGAGTGCGAGTGCTGGTTATGTACGATGTGGGCCTGGCTGGGGGCCCAATCATTCAGGAGTTCCTGTCCGTTCATGTTTGCCGAGACGGAGTGTTTAGGGGGATGTTGCCGCCACCACCACCTGACGCGCCAGGATGGGTGTGATGGTTGCGTGAGGGGTAAAGAGCTGGAGTTTCTTTTTGGGAATAGCTGCTGCTGTTAGATGGAGGGCATCATGTGATTACTTTAGGGGTCATAGTATCTTTTTGGGATGTGGCCAAGTGTAGTTGGAAATCTTAGCTTTCTTTTGTTGTATTGACCCATGAAAAATCCATCATGAAATTATGTAAATAAAAGTGGCATGGCTGTATCTTTTCCTATGGTATTTAGTGGTGTGCAATTGTATCATGGTTGTTAGGAGGGATAGATGGCGATAAAATATTTTGCTTCCGCTAATGAGTCGCGCTGGAACCGTTTAAAAAAAATGTGTCTATGATTTATGACATTTCTTTTAAGAGAGATGTGGCTAATGTTCCATTAGGTGTAACGTCGGGTGCCTGTGTCAACCCTAGGGAGAGGGTTCGTGGTGTCACACTGAACTAGTCTTATAGCGCTAAAAATAGCTAATACCACAATCCTAACAACACGGTTAGGATTTTAGAATCACAAATCAATAAGACAATTAGCAATCACATGCATCGCATAAGCATTCTTATCTAACTATCCCAAGGTCTCAACGTGTCTTATCACTACAAATAATGATCATGCTCTAATACCAACCAAATGGGATTGTCATGCCTCAACCTGCTCCGAACGTGCGCCGTCCCTTGTTATCAATCATTCGGTTAGGTCATTTGCTTACGACGTCTTTAGAGGCATTGCCGACCCATTTGTATTATCGACTATATACGCAAACGAAACCATAAATAGATCACCCAACCAACAAACATGGATAGTTCAAACCTTACTTATATATATACATATGCATCATATAGTCATCACATCATAAAAATCATATACACATAGCTTAAACACACAAGCTCAAACACTACTCGTTTTGCCATATCGAATCAGCCCAAAAGTGCGGCCATGACCTTCTCCAAAAAAGGTCTCAAGGTAAGCTTAGCATCTCTAGTACTATGAGAGTGGCTCCAAAAAGTGATACTAACCCCATTGCCACCTAACTTGCTAAGGGCTCCATATACCAGGGCTCTGATTAGACGATCATATTGGGGTCGATCTCTGGATCAGACACAGCCCATCGAGTACATCCACATCCACTAATACCCCTTGATCCTTCTACAGTCGGGGTTCCATTGAAATTGCGGATGAGCCCGTGGAGGTCGTCCTCTATCCAAAATTTCTATGCTGTAAAGCAATGAGCCACCAAGTTAGGGAGTCTCTCATCAATCCAAATACTCATGACGTAGCGCATATAACGTGCATCAGTCCCCTCAATCAAATAATCAGTCACTTCTTGGCTATGCTCAATGAGGAGCCCAAACCTAATTTGATTGAAGGGCTCAAACATTCTTAGGGCTTGTAAACATTTAACAAACAACAGTGAGATAAAACTCAATGCATGAACTTTCTAGACCTTGCGTAGGGAGGTAGTTCACGTTGGAAACGGCCTAAATGTGCAAGTTATCTATTGATGGAAGTTTAATAGCAAAGCAACTCCAGCTTTGCTTGAATTATAAATAGGAACGATTATCTCATCTTCTCAAGCCATCATAATATAAGCACATAAGCAATTCCTATAATTCCCATACTCAAGAGTCAAACATAAGAACGTGCAATACATTATAATCATGCACTCATGCCGTGCAATAATCTAGACATAATCATATATCAATCTCATATACGTTTCACACATATATATCTGGAGTATTACGATTGCTCAGGGCCATAGCCAAACCTAAGGTTAGCGATCTTTCGGCATAACTGAGCATCGTCTCGCCCCATCAAGCATGGCAACATTCCACGTAAACATATCAAGATGGCATTCCACTAAGGAGCTTCATTCTAAAATCCATTTGCGAATGGTATCCTATTGACTGGGGGGGATCCAAACTAAATCGGGCATTGTTCGCGTAAATGCATTAGAACGAATCCATTACTCTACGTAAATGCATCAGGGTATTTAGGTGATTACATAAGCATAGTATCACTCAAGCCCATTTCTCATCTTCCATATTAGTCAATGCAAGAGTGTGATGCTCATACGATATACCATAATGTATATCACATGCAATCATGTCATGCTTACACCTCATATCACCTTATCGTTTCACACCAACATACCACTTAAACATACTCATGTTTTATTGCATAACTTTACATGCGTAACAAAAGATTTCAATCATCGAGTACCATGAACACTTATCAATTCCCATTCTAAAAGCAGGCACTATAATCAAAATGAGCAACTAACGATGCATCTTATCATAGGGACTCAAGCATAGAATACTTATTAAGGATAAGTTAAGTCATTGCCTAAAGTCTAAATTATTGCAATTACCTATCCGACAAGTTATTTCATTAATAAAACATACTTATTCCATTAACATAACATGCTACAACATCATATTACATGCCACATATCACCACATATTAACTTATGACATTAATATAACATGTCATAACAACTTCTCACACAACACTTTTCACCACATAATAACTTATCATATAACTACTTATCACAAGTTACTTATCACATATGATAGCTTGTTGAACATTGGAAGGGCTAATCATGATAACCTATCGGCAAAATATCATAGTCTATCGTTATAACCTATTGGTAAACATGATAACCTATCACATTAACCTATCAATAAACATGATAACCTATCGATAACTTACGATAAATCTATCGGAAACTAACCACAACCTATCACGATAACTTATCGGAAGTCCATGATAACATATCGCTTAAACCTACTTATCACATCATCCAAGCATCATTTCTCCTTAATCTAGTCCTAAACTAAGTCCTAAGTGCAACAACAACCCTAATCAAAGGCTAGAAAGCCACTCACACCCAAATCCAAGCTCAACAAGCTAGGAGAGAGAAACGGCAAGGCTGGATGGGCATCTATGATGGTTGGTCACGCTTCCATAGTTCTTGGTGAAGGGCTAGATGGCGTCGCGGAGGAGGTACAATGGTGGTAAGGCGAGCGAATGGCCTTTGGGCTTCGCGAGGGACCAAACTAAGAAAGAAAAGAGAGAGGGAGATTGCGGTGAGGCTAGACAGATTCCTACTTGACTCCACGGTTTGGGACAGTGACGAGAATTGCGGTTCAACGACGAGTGTGTGTGGTGGACGATGGCCAATGAGGGAATGAGGAGAAAAGGCATGCAAAAAGCATGCATCTTCTAGGTGTTGCCTCTCGAAGAAGAAAGATCCAAGCCATTAATGAGGAGATATTCACACATGGGCTAATAGGTCTAGGTTAAGCTTTGGACTAGGCTAGATTGTCTTCCATCTAATTGAAAGGGCTAGTATAAACACCTAGAGGGGTGAATAGGTATAAAAACAAATTATCCTGAAGATGCAATAGAAATAATTTATTTATTTTAAAACCGAGTCTATTGAATAACAGAGACTTTAAATGAAAATTCAGACTCGAGTAACATAAAGTGTAACTCAGAAAAATATCTCAGCGGATAAATTAAAAGAGTTTAGGGAAGAGAAAATGAACACAAGATTTATAGTGGTTCGGCTTAGATTAAGACTACGTCCACTCTCCCACACTGATAGTCTTCTAGCTGGTTTTCACTATGAATCGAAAGAGAATTACAACAATTTGTCACTGACTTCTCAGTAGAGAGTTTCTATTTCTCTTACTAAGACACTCTTTAGTATTTTTCTCTCTTTTGAATACACGTTTGAGCACTAATGAGGAAGAACAAGTGATTCAAAATCTTCAAGCTTTGGAATTCTAGCTTTCACACCTTATCTTGAATGACTTGAAAAGCTTCCTTAAATACTCCTCCATGCCTTTGTGACCATTGACACTTCCCAGAGGAATTCTTCCAATCAACTCGTTGGATAGAAACAATTAAGGAGATCTTAAGTCGATTGAAGATCAAGTTGAAAGCCCTGTTGGAGAAAATTCCTATTAGATTTTGAAGCTGACAAAACTTCTCTAGTTCTATTCTCATTATGAGGAATACGAGACTTCTGTGTAACTCTTTCAAAGTCTATCTTACATTAGAAGTTTGTCCCACTCTGATGAAGACCCAAACTGAATGCAAGTGAAGAATGAAGATATAATTAGACTCAAGATTATTCCTTTAAGGCTTTAGTACGAATAAGATATATATGGCTTTCTGGATGGAAATCTTTCTAACCTTATTCGGATTTTATTATCGAAATCAATCAAGAACGGTAATATCATTTTGGAAGGCAAGTTTATTTGGAAAGAATCTACTTATAGAAACCTAGATCATGATTTATGGGCAACCAGGATCATCGGACTTTCATCTCAATCTTCAAACGACTTGAGATCTCCTTGATTGATTCTGTCCAACAGGATGATTGGAAGAATTCATCTGGAAAGTGCTAACGGTCGAAAAGGCATAGAGGAGTATTTAAGGGGTTTTTCAAGTCATTTGAATGTGCATGAAAGAAGAATTCTAAAGTCTGAAACTTCCAAATTACTTATTCTTCCTCCTACAATGCTCAAATTTGTATTCGAAGAAGAGAGAAACTCTAGAGAGTGAATTTGTGAGAGTAGTAGAATCTCTTCACTGAGAAGTTGAGATCATAAGGCCGTAACACCCTTTTTCGATTCATAGTGAAAACCAGTCAGAAGGCTGTCAGTGTGGAGAGTGGACGTAGGCTTAATTTAAGTCGAACCACTATAAATCTTGTGCTCATTTTCTCTTCCCTGAACTCCTTTATATTATCTGTTGTGATATCTTTCTATGTTTCGCAGTAGTTGTTAAAATCTAAATTCTTTTTCAAAGTCCGTTGTTCATCATAATCAGTTTAAAAGTAAAAGTATTTTTACTGCATTTCGCAAAACCTATTTTTACACCTATTCACCTCCCCTAAGTGTTTATACTACCACTTTCAATTGGTATCAGAGCTTGTGTGCTTATTTTGTTGAAGTGTTTTTACTTCAAAGCTAAAGATCTTCTATGGCTACTATTCTGGCTCCAAGATTGATTGAAGGACAAAGCAACACTAGGCCTCCTTATTTCGATGGAAATGAGTACAATGTATGGAAGAACAAAATGAAGACATTTCTTAGATCCAGAGATTATCTGGAGTGAGATGTCGTTGAAAAAGGATTCAATCCAAAGGCAACAACAACTTCAGGGAAAGGAGTGATTGAGAAAGATGTTGATGAATTCACACAAGCTGAAATTATCAAGAGATAGGCTCTTGATGCAAGAGCAATTTACTCTTCATAATGTGTTTTGTCTCCCACTGAATATAACCAAATTTCTTCTTGTGAAACACCAAAAGAAGTTTGTGACAGACTACATGTTACGTATGAGGGGACTGACCATGTGAAGGAAACAAAAATAAACATTATGCTTGGACAATATAAAGCATTCAGAATGAAGCCTGGAGAATCAATCTCTGATATGTTCAGTCGCTTTACAGAAATTGTAAATGGCCTGGCTTATCAAGGTCAACCAATTTCTGGATGAATGGAAGTCAACAAACTACTACGTAGACTTTCAAAGGACTGGAATCATATGAAGACTTCAATCAAAGAAACTCAGAGGATAATGCCTCTATCAGTTGACGAACTGATAGGCACACTTCAGTCGTATGAAGTGGAGCATATCAATGATGAGGAAGATCCAAAAGGTAAGAAATCGATTGCATTAAAGTCTAACATTGATTCTGATGATACAGATTCGGAAGATGATATGGATGATGAAGAGTTGGCCCTTATGATAAAGAAATTCATAAGACTAAGCAGAAAATGTAGAAGGTTCAATTGGAAGAAGCAAAGCATGCAAAATTCCCAGAAGAAACCAACAGATGAAGTTGAAACTAGCAAGGATGTAATATGCTTCGAGTGTAAGGAAAATGGGCATATCAGACCAAACTGTCCCTTATTGAAAAAGAAGAAAGGGAAGTCTGAGAAATATAAAAAGGCTATTAAAGTAGAAACTTGGAGTGACACCATGTGACGGCCCAGGCGGTAGTGCGCGGGGAGGAGGGATAGCTGTGCGTCCGTGCCTCGGTCCCTAAACGTGCGTAGGGAAGGGGTCCTTCTCTTCTCCCACATCACTTAGGGGGGAGTCCTAGTGTGACATCCTAAATTTCAATTTCTAATTTCAATTGAATGAGTCGGGCTTCTCATCGACATGACTATAGTTCTTTTCTCTGAGTTGGCTACTCACGAGATAACTAGCTTATTAAGTGAAGCCGTTAAGGGATTATAATGCAATAGATTTAAGAATTCGACCAAAAATCAACTGCTCGACTGTCCTAATCTACAGAGATCATTAACGCACAGTTAAAAATTGATCAAAGATCAGAGATAGATCGATTCTACTGAGCCATGTGATTTAGAGTGGGTGATTCCACCTAATTGCAAAATTCTTATCGATCGACACTAGACCGATTCTTCTATCGTTCTGGTACCCTGTGTCTGTATTTGAAATCTCGAGATTTTCACGACAACTGAGAGTTGCCAATGTGTCGAAGAGGTAAATTGTGGCTAAAAAATAATTGATCACAACTCAATTGCACTAAAAGTTCCTAAAAGCTACTTGGTAGGTTAAGTTACGCCTAAATCGCGCTCGGTTGAAATTAACCGCAAATTTAACCCGATTTCATAAATTGAAGGTTCTGTCATGTCACGAGTCATTTTAAGAATGTCAACTCATCTTTCGATAATTTCTCTACAAACCGAGATTTTTGGTGGAATTCAAAGTTCAAGGAAATTGGATCGGAAAAATTTGAGGGACCGTTTTTAGCGCACCCATGGCTGTCAAGTTGGTTCAATGGATGAGGAAAAATCATGGTTTAAATGTGATCACCTTGGCTATTTTGTTTGGGCTTCAATTGGATTGATTTGAAGTGGAATTGAATGGAATTAAAGGGAAATGTTGCAAAATTTGTAGGCCATGGGGGAGGGAACGTTGGACCACTTGGGTGGTGTGTTGAGGAAGCTTTGAGAGAGGTAAATTGCTGAGGTTGATGGCTGTGTGGTGGGGGCATGTGTGATGAGTGAAATTGGATAGAATGAAGACTTTAGAGGCCAAATGATGGTCCCCCTTTAGCAGCCCTCTTCTTCTCTCTCCTTGGCTTCACTTTATCCATAGTTGAAGCCTTTTTGAGATCTTGAGAGAACTAGAGAAACCAGCCCTCACATCTCCCTCTCTCTCCCCTCTTCAGCCCCAAGGAATTCGCAGTCCTCTCTCCCCTGTTTTCCTCTCTTCTTGCTTCTGCTCCAGCTGACCTTTCTTCGAAAACTTGAGTTGTTCGTTGCCTTCCTGTGAGAATCAGCCTTCGTGCCACCTACAATCGCACTCAAAAGGCCCAAACTGTTCAAGAGGACCTAGCCGCTCGCCAAACGGAGTTGCCGGCCGACCCGCTGGCCGCTTGGCAGCCTACACTGCTTCGCCTATTTCACCCGTTTCATCCATTTTCCTCCCATTTTGACCTAGCCTCCACCCATCTTAGCCACTAGCAAGTCCCCCTTGACCCTTAGGTGCCGCCAGTCATCGGCCAACCCCTCGCCGGAGCTTCGATCAACCCACCCAACTCCATTTCTCCTCCGACAGTCCAATTTTCTAGAGTTGCGGTGGGAGGCAGAGATTGTCACTGCTGTTTTAACCCCGGGACCGCCTTGGATCACTGTCGTTAAGGTTCCCGAGTGTAGCCTCCGTCATCACTGCCGCGTTCGTGTCTCTAGCTCGCTTAACGGGTGAGTTTAACTCCTAATCTTTCGATTAGTGCCTAAACTTGCTTAGGGTTAGTTTAGTTAGTGATTCTAGTTTAGGAGATTTAATTAAGTTGTATTAGCCCTAAGATAAGTGGTTAGATGGATGGATTATATTAGTTTAGCTTAATTTCACTTTATTTGCTTAATGTGGTTTATGTGCTTAATTAAGTATATTTAGTTTTAATTGATTGATTGTTTGCTCTAATTAATGTTTGGCTTAATTTATGAATTTAATTTATTACTTATTTAATTCTAAAAATTTCATTCACGTGACACTATTCACAAAATACTGTTCACATTTACCATTCACGTGCATTGTTCATCCAGAAGCGAAAAATGGTGTAATTTTATGTGTGTTTAATCCTATGAAGTGAATGGATGTGTTTTAAATGCACGGGCATCTGCATAAATTGAGCGATTTGCAAAAAAAAGGAAAAATAGATGTTCCAAGGGACATTGGAAGTGCATTCCTTTTATGAGAAAAGGGTGTTGTAGTAGTGTTCTTGCGTGATCAAAATTTGAACCGTCATCCAACGAAAGTTTGGGGGCAATACCCAACGGGAGTCGGAAGCCGGTCGCTGTAGATTCTGGACCGATGTCCCTTTTTGGGATACCGTCTGAACGGAAGTTCTTGACATAGCCGTGCCCGACGGGGCGGGAGAAAGCCCGATTTTTATCGGTAGCCCGGCGGGAGTCAGATGATCGCTGACTAGAAAGTTAGCCATGGCCGGGAGGTCATTTATAAATGGGAAGTTGATTAGATTGCTAACGAGGAAGTTAGCCGTACCGTCAACTGGGAGTTGACTATGGCCAATGGGCCGTAAGAATTGGAATACGCATGAGGGTTGAGATTGTTATGCCTTATTATGGGGTAAAATTGTGTGGCACGGTATGGGACGTACCATAACGATTTTACCTTATAATCGAGACACGTGTGATGGATTGATGCACGATAGGTGGCGTACTAATGTGCAAGGACGGATGAGAAACATGGCATTGTTGGTTCCGGTCATGCATGAGTTGAGCACATTGTTTATGGTATGAACGCATTAATTGATAACGTGCAGGGTGTGGCAATGGCCAGGTGAGATCGCTTGTGACGCATCTAGTATGTGATTAATGAACTGCATCATCTAATGGCCATGTGCATTGCGTGTATTATGCTAAGATACAACACGAAGGGTATATGGCATACCGGGTAGGTTGCATGCGAATCAACTATTTGTTTGGTGGTTGGCCCTGGTGGTTGCTATTTGTTGATTGTTAGTTGTTAGTCATTGCTTTGTTTTGTGGGGTGGTTCAAGAGAGATACCCCGAGTCAAGTTGGTGTACTAATTGGGGTTTAAGGCATGAACTCATTGAGATTTATATCTCATCCTATCGTGGGTTACCATTTTCAGGTCCCTAGTCTGAAGAACCCAGAGCTTGAAGCGAAAGGGGCAGGAGCATAGGTGGCTCAGTAGTTCTTTCTGAGATAGACGATCTGTATAAGAACCTTAGGTGTTTATGAAGTGTGTTTTGTGAAAATTATTGTCCTGCTTTTTTATCCCATATTTGTGTTGTCTAGGGATTGGTTATACACTTCCACATGTGCTATTAAAATGAAGGGTCGGCGACGAGTCCTGGGACATTGCTTGTTATTAACCAAGGAAGAGGATGTGCACGCGCTCGAGGTTTGGGGCGTGACACTTGGGCTAGTTTATAAGGCTTGGATCCCTCTAATCTATGTAACGCGTTTTAAAACCGTGAGGACTCAGTGTCCAAAGAGGACAATATTACACAGTGGGGCCCGGGTCCTTACAAGTGGTATCAGAGCTGACTCCTGACCGCGTGTGAGGCCACAGCGAGGACGCTGTGTTCCTAAGGGGTGGAGAGTGTGACAGCTTAGTGACAGTGCATGGGGAGGAAGGATGGTGGTGCATTCGCGCCTCAGTCCCCGGATGTGCACAGGGAATGGGTCCCTCTATTGTCCCATATTGCTTAGGGGGAGTCCTAGGCTAGTTTATAAGGCTTGGGTCCCTCTAATCTGTATAATGTATTTTAAAGCCATGAGAACTCAGTGTCCAAAGTGGACAATATTACATAGTGGAGCCCGAGTCCTTACACACCAAATGTGAAGAAGGCGAAGAAGAATTTGCAAACATATGTCTGATGGCTCACTCAAAGTCTAACTTAGAATCAGAGACTGACACTAATTCAGATTCTGACAAAGAAATCAAGGTCACTATTAAAAGAAAAATAAAATGGTACTTGGATAGTGGCTGTTCTAGGCATATGACAGGAGACTCAAGTTGTTTCATAAAGCTTGACAAACTAAAAGGAGGAAAAGTTTCTTTTGGTGGGAATGACAAAGGGAATAAACTAAAAAGAGGAAAAGATTGGAAGTCTGACTATTAACAATGTTTCCCTGGTGAAAGGTTTAAATTACAATCTTTTGACTATAAGTTAGCTTTATGACACAAGTTTCAGAATAAACTTTCAAAAAGGCATACGTTCGGAATAAGTCAAGATTTCTCTCAATTTTTTACTAGGCAAAGGCATTGCAACATATACCTTATGGACGTAAATCCATAAAATTCACAGTGCCTTATTTCTATTCAAGATGAAGCAAGTCTCTAGCATCGAAAGCTCAGTCATGTAAATATCAAATAGATTGCCAAAATTTCTTCTAAGAAGCTAGTTCGAGGGCTTCCCAATTTGGCTTATCAGAAGACTGAGTTATGCACTCCCTGCGTCTTAGGAAAACATGTCAGAAGTTCTTTTAAACCAGTAAATCAGGTGTCTACTAGTGTAGTATTGCAACTTCTTCATATGGATCTTTTTGGGCCAACAAGAACTCAGAGTCCTGGCAGAAAGAAATATTGTCTAGTAATCGTGGATGATTATTCACATTTCACTTGGGTATTCTTTTTGGCAAACAAATCTGAAACTTTTTCATATTTTTCAAACTTTGCAAATAAAGTTTAGAACAAGAAAGGTTATGCTATTTCAAGCATAAGAACAGATAATGGAGGTGAATATGAAAATTAGGATTTTGCAAACTTCTGTGATGAATCTGGTTTTTAGCATGTTTTCTGCTCTCTATATACTTTAGAACAAAATGACGTTATGGAAAGGAAAAACTAATCTCTACAGGAGATGGCCAGAACTCTATTGATAGAAAGCAAAATATCCTCTCGATTTTGAGCAGAAGCGATTTCTACTGCCTGTTATATCATCAACATGGTATTTCTAAAGCCTATCCTAAAGAAGACTCCCTATGAAATATATAAAGGGAAGAAGCCAAATGTTTCTTATTTTCATGTTTTTGGCTGTAAGTGCTTTATTTTGAAGAATGTGAATGATCAATCTAGAAAATTCGAGGAAAGATCAGATGAAGTAATTTTTCTTAGCTATTCAATGTCAAGCAAAGCTTACAGGGTCTTTAATAATAAGACTCATTCTATAGAAGAATCTATGAACGTTAGGTTTCAAGATTATGTGCAGAATCAACTAGATCAGATTCAACTTGAAAAGTCTGAACCAGTTTTAGACTTAATAAAGTCTATTTCCCCCGAAGAGGTTCAACCTTCTGAAGTACAGCGACAAATTGAACAAGAAGATTAAGATGAAATAGAGGATCAACAGATTCTCAATTCAAATAGTAATTGGAAACACAAGTCAAATCATCCAAAAGAATTCATCATTGGTAAAATTGATGAAGGAATCTGCACCAGATCCAAAAGAAAAGAAGACTCTAGTGCATTAGAACCTGTTTCTGAAATAGAAGCAAAAGGAGTGGAAGAAGCATTGTCTGATGAAAGCTGGATAGAAGCTATGCAGGAAGAACTCGAACAATTTAGCATCGATGATGTGTGGGAGCTGATTCCAAAACCCAAAGGCAAATCTATGATTGTAACAAAATGGGTTTTCAGAAATAAGATGGATGAGAAATGTAAAGTAATCAAAAACAAAGCAAGGCTTGTGGCAAAAGAATACACACAGAAAGAAGGGATAGACTATGACTAGACCCATGCACCACTAGCAAGGTTAGAAGCAATTAGATTGTTACTCGCTTTTACCTATTATCAAAATTTCAGGTTCTTCCAGATGGATGTCAAAAGTGCTTTCCTTAATGAATTTATTCAAGAAGAAGTATATGTAGAACAACCACCAGGATTTGAAGATCCAAGAAAACCAGATTCTGTCTACAGGCTGAAAAAGGCTTTGTATGGTCAAAAATAGGCACCACGAACTTGGTATGATAGGTTGAGTAAGTTTCTAATAGAAAATGGCTTTGATTAATGAAAATTTAGAGATAAGTACACTAATGATGCCATAAGTTGTGTACGGCGCTCACTTTAGTGCCAAAAGTTTCCGCCGAATCACTTAAGTGCCAAATCGGAGAAAAAACGATCACTTTGGTGCCACCAGCGATAAATTCCAGCCAAAATGATTACGTGGCTTTATATTTAAAAAATCGATAAACCGTTTAAACGACGTCGTTTTCTGTCCTACTTAAGAAAACGACGTCGTTTTGCCGTCCTATGTTGATGGCTTAGGAAAAAGGACGCCGTATTGCTCATTTGTAAATGAAATTAGGGTTTTTTTTTGTTCATCCTCGCCGACCAAGCTTGCTCAGCCACTGTCGCTCGGCCACCGTCGCTTGGCCACCATGCTCGGCCACCATCGCTTGGCCACCACGCTCGGCCACCATCGCTCGGCCAAGAAGTGATGGGAAAATAGGAGGCAAGGGCAGAGGAGGAGGAGGAAGAAGGGGGATTGAAGGTGCAGAGAGAGAGAGAGAAGACGAGAAGTGCGAGGGAAACAAGGAGGGCATAGATGGAGATGGTAGATTAGGCTCTGTTCAAAGAGTGGCTGGTGCTAGTGTTGTTCTTGGAGGAAGAAGACGCCGCCGCCATGGCTTCTCTCTCTCTATTGGTGTTGTTCTTCGAGGAAGAAGAGACATCGCCATGGCTTCTCTCTCTCTCTCCGCTAGTGTTGTTCTTCAAAGAAGAAGATGCTGCTGCCATGGCCTCTCTCTCTCTCTCTCTCTCTCTCTCTCTCTCTCTCACTCTCAATTTGGGGATTTAGGGTTTCGACTTGGGGTTTAAGACACCAAACGACGTCGTTTGGTGGTTTACTTGCTGACTGGACTCTCCGGCGAGCCACATCGCTATAAGAAATTAATAAAAAAAGGCCACGTTGGATTTCCGGCAGTTTAGATCGGCGTTGGTACCAAAGTGAGCGTTTTTCAAATTTTTTGGCACTTAAGTGATCCGACGGAAACTTTTGGCACCAAAGTGAGCGCCGTACACAACTTATGGCACCATTAGTGTACTTATCCCTGAAAAGTTAATACTACTCTGTTTATAAAAAGAGAATGAAAAGATTTTCTGCTTGTCCAGATTTATGTAGATGATATAATCTTTGGTTCTCCTAACGAAAGTCTCTACATGAAATTTTCAAGATCTATATAGGATGAATTTGAGATAAGCATGATGTGTGAATTGACCTTCTTTTTGGGACTACAAGTCAGACAATCAAAGAAAGATATATTCATTCACCAGGAGAAATATGCCAAAGATCTTATCAAGAAATTTGGATTGGAAAATTGCAAGAGAACATAAACTCCTATGTCGAGTTCATCAAAACTGGACAAGGATGAAGGAGGGAAGAAAGTAGATCAAAAGCTATACAAAAGCATGATTGGTTCTCTTCTTTATCTTACTGCCTCTAGACCTGACATTTTATTCAGCGTGTGCATCTGTGCTAGATTCCAATCTAATCCAAAAGAATGTCACTTAAGTGTTGTTAAACGCATCATCAAATATGGTGCGACTTTTCTAAAGTTAGGTCTATGGTATCCAAAAGAATGAGACTTTACTCTACTTGGTTATTTTGACGCTGATTTAGCCAGTTGTAAAGTCAACAAAAAGAGTACATCTGGGACAAATGCTGGTATCTTGATTCTCAAGGAAACAAAGTACGGTGGCATTATCAACATCAGAAGTAGAATATGTTGCTCTTGGGAATTGTTGTTCTCAAATAGAAGAATCATGCACAGAGATTAGATGCGACAACACAAGTGCTATCAATCTCACCAGAAACCTAATTCTTCATTCTAGAGCAAAGCACATCGAGATTCGTCATCGTTTTATAAGAGATCATGTCCAGAATGGCAAAATTATGGTTCATTTTATTGATTCAAAGAATCAACTAGAAGATATATTCACGAAACCTTTGGAGAAGAACCTATTTGAATCGATTTTCTGCAAGCTGAATAATATCTCTCCTCTTGGTTAAAGTCTGAAGTTACTCGGACTAAGAATTTCAACTTGAGGAAGCTACTTTAGTATGTACATTCTCTCCAATCCCAGTATTTTATTTTTAGTATGAAATTTTTGAACAGGTATGATTATATTCAAATCATTGCTTGCCTATTTTATTTTTAGAAATTACTATTTTCTAGCTAAATTTCGATTTCAAATTTTTTGTAGTTACAATTTTAAAATTTGTTCTGAAAAGGCATTTTTTTGTGATGTTTCATTTACCTATTTTTGATTTCTTTAAATACCTCAAAACATTTCTTTCGAGCACAGCATTTCAAAACCCTAATACAAAATCTCTTCTCCCTTGACTTTTACTCTCAAAATTTCTCTACAAGTTCGATCTTACTGGTGAAGATTCTCTGCAGAACCCTCCTCATTAATATGTCGATGAGGAAGTTGAACAAGAAGCGGTTCCTCTTAGAGTAATGACACCTAAGGTACTCTTGAATCATTACACATTTTTGAAATAGGGAGGAAGTCCAATGAGTTTTATCACTAGTTTCCTGAAAGATAATGGGTACGAGAACGAGACCTTGTGTTTTAGAACAATGGAAAGACTAGGAGTAGCTCCAAAAGGAGCGGATGAAAAGGCGTTTGTGAACTTTCTTTATGATCCTTGTTTTGGGTCAGAAAGTCAGCTTGAAAACAAAGATGATGATGAGCGAATTTTTACAAATTTTCAACCCCAAATGGGTGTGGCTGCTGAGGTTCCTAGAGAAAGAACGAGGCAGTTTCGTTCAAAAGAGCATAAAAGGGTTTATGCTCAAATGCTGAATAGAGGAGTAATAAACCCATGCACAGTGGACTTTGACTTCCTTAACTCCATAAAGGTTAACTTGAGGGAAAGGTTAGCCAATATTCAACTTGAAAAGTTTTGTCCTGAGATAGAGTAGCTTATCCTGAATTGACAATGTATTTTTACTCCAATCTGTCTTTCCTGGATCAAACTCACATTCAGTTCACTGTTTGTGACAAAGTATTTGTTGTGGATGTGAATATTCTAGCTGATATTCTGGGAGTTGAATGCAGTGGTTTTCTACTAATTAATGTCTCCATCAATCAAGCCACTCGATTTCTAGTGAAGGACAGATTGCCGAGTGGGAGTATCACATACTCTCGTTTACCAGCATCAAACATTCTACTTCACAAGATTGTCATTAATTGCATCAAACCCAAAGCTACCTTCAAGACTGATGTCTCGAGATTTGAAGCAAATATTATGTGGGCTATTTGCACTGGAATTCCTTTTTCTCTGCCACACACTATCTTCTTGCATATGCACAAGACTGTGATGAAAGAAAAATGACAATTGCCCTACTCTGCCTTGATCGCAAAATTGTTCTGACACTTTCAAATCCAGTTCCCTCTCAACTTTGTTCAAGAACTGTCACTCCTATGGAGATAGGAATGAAGCTGATCTCCAAAATGAGGCTAATAGATCTGTCTAAGGCTTTGGAATGTTTGATGAAGGAATCATCTAGCATAATGAAGGAAGGATCTACTGCTACAAGGAAGCGAAAAGGAAAAGATACTGTCCAAAATACTTCAAAGAAAAAAAAGTCTATCCTCCTGATGGACGAAGAAGAGGAGGATGATATGACAATTTCTACGCTCGCCTTGTGAAATATTCAAGGTTCAGTTGATTCTGAAGAGAGTAATGCAGAAGAGAAGAATGAAGGTGTTGATTCTGAAGAGACAAAAGAAGAGGAAAGAGAATGAGAAGAAGAGGAAGCGAGTAATGCTGAAAGATCAGCAGAAAAGGAGAAAAAACATGAAGATTTTGAAGGAGACATTGGTGGAATACCAGTATCGGATGACTCTACAGACAATAGGGAAAATGCTACATCCGAACGAGAAGACATTGAACAAGAAAAGAGATCTAGTGTTGGGAAGGAACAGTACAAGAATATGAGGTCTCCTCTCCACCTATAGGCACCAAAGCAAGGGGAGATCTTGAGAAAGCTCCTCAAATTGCACCTACTGCTAGTGATGGCATTAGTAGATCTCCTGTAGACGCTAAAGATGTTTTCACATCTCATTTCCCTGAAGTTGATGCAGAAACTCCAAGTTAGGGTACGAAACAAACGGCCCTCGAACAAGTTGATGTTTCCTCATTTATGAATACTCCACAGACTCATTTTGCTGAAGCTAGTGCTCAAACAAAACCTGATGCAAACTATCCAATGATAGTAGAGCTCCTTTTGGAGTTAAAAGCACAGCAATATGCAATGGAGGTTGAAATTCATAAGCTACATATTGCCTTAAGGTCTACCTCAGATTTTCTAACTGGCAAAGTACAGTCTCTCGATACTCAATTTCAAATGCTGAATCAGCAAGTTTCGCAGACTGTCACCAGAGTAGAAAATGTCTATCATCAGTGCTAAGAGAAGCTTGAGGAGGCAGTGCAGTTGCTGGGGGATTCCCAACTTGTTCGTGTTCCAAGACAACCTTGAATGACTCCATCTCTTTTTATCCATTTTATTCAAACTTTTATTTTGACTTTCTCTTTCTTTTTGCCGTTGACAAAAAGGGAGAGAAAAGAGAGTAGATTTAAAAGTTCCTGTTTCTTTGACCTTCGTTTGAACTTGGTAGTGTTCTTTTGAGAATGTTTATGTTCTGTAGTTAACTTTTGTGATTGTGAATTTGGATTGAACTTTTGTGGTTCTGGAACTCTTGAACTCTAGATTGTCAAGACTAATGTGTTTTTTGAGGATGTAGATTCAATCTCATTCAGTTCTAATAATCTGTTTTTATTATAAGATATCATGTACTGCTAAAGTATTGTTTTGCAGGATAGAAGTGTTAAATTTGCATGAAAATTTTGTCACCGTAAAAAAGGGGGAGATTGTTGGAAAAAACTCCTATTAGATTTTGAGGCTGACAAAACTTTTCTGGTTCTATTCTCATTTTGCGGAATACGAGACTTCTGTGTAACTCTTTCAAAGTCTATTTCTGACATCTTGAAAATTCAATCATGTTTTCAATTGAATGAATCGAGTCTTTCATCGACGCGCCTTTAGTACTATTCTTTAAATTGATCACTCATGAGATAACTAGACTATTTGAGGAAGTCATTAAGGGATTTTAATGCAATAGACTTAAGAATTCGACCAGGAATCAACTACTCGACCGTGCTAATCTACAGAGATCATTACGGCACAGTTAAAAATTGATTAGAGATCAGGGATAGGTCGATTTGACTCAGATGTGTGGCTAAATGTGGGCGATTCCACCAAATTGCAAAATTCTCGCCGATCAGCACTAGACCGATTTTTTTGTTGTTTTAGTACCCTGTGTCCGTATTTGAAACCTTGAGATTTTCACGACCACCGAGCATTGCCAATGTGTCAAAGAGGTATATTATGATTCGAAATAAATCGATCACGGGTCAATTGCACTAAAAATTTCTAAAAGCTACCCAATAGATTAAGTCACGCTAAAATCGCACCAGATTAAAATTAACCGCGAATTTGAATTTGATTTCAGAAATTGAAAGTTTTGTCATGACACAAGTCATTTTAGCAAGTCGACTCATCCTTCGAAAATTTTTTTGCAAATCGAGATTTCTGGCGAAATTTCAAAGTGAGGTCGTTTTCGATCGGAAAATTCAGGGGATCGTTTTTTATCGCGTTTTTAGGATGCAAGTTGGCTTTATGGGTGAGGAAAAATGTTAATTTGATTGTGGACACTTTGGTGGAATTTATAGAATGGAAATTGACTTCAATTGAAAAGAGATTGGTTCAATTTGGGGGATGTGGTGTCCAAATTCGTATGCCAAGGACGCCACCACCTTTGAACTATCTCAATAGCTTCCAAAGGAAGCTTTGGGGGTGGAAAATTGCAAAGAAAGCCGCAGCCTCCTCCCCTTGCCCGTCACCCACCCATCGGATCTCCGCCAGCTCTGTCGTGTCACCCCCGTGGTCGTCGGAGTTGTCGTCGAGCACCGCCAAACCCCGTTGCAGCCTTCGCCGGTCCTATCTTGCCCAACCAGCCACCAATTCAACCCTTACCATCCTACAACAAAACTGAAGACCCCTCAGACATCTGTGTACTATTTGGCCCACTTTGGACCCTTTCCAGACCTCAAAAGTTGTTGCCGCTTCGGAGTTTGTCACTCATCTCCACCTCGCCGTTGCCGTGAACTCATCGGACTTCAAAACCAGTGAGTTTACTCGTTAATCTCTGCTTAGGGAGTTTATTATGCTTAAGGGTTGATTAGTTTATGTTAAGCTTGGATTAGGTGGTTAGTTAGAATGGATTAACAATTTAGTCGTTCGATATTGCATGTGAGGTGGTTAGAGTAGTTTAATTAGCAAGTAGATAGATTGTATTATTTATCTAAATAGGTTCGGAAATTTTCCGGGCCCGTTTCGGTGTTTAATTAGGCTTTTCTAGCCTAAGTTTCTATTTATGGCATTTATTGGTAATTATTCAATTAATTTTTGTAATTATTTAATTATTTAATATTTTTCGAAAATTACCAGGGATAGTGGTCACCAGAATTTCGTGCTGATTGCAATGGTGTGATTGATTTATTTAATTGAATGCTATTTTGTGCTAATTGATTGGAAAAATTAGCATTTGTAATTTTAGGATTTTATCCCAAAATTGAGTCTTTTAAATATCTAATTGGGAAACACCAAGCGTCAGTTTACAATGCCAAAAATATGTTTGTGGACTACATTAAATGGTGGGATTTTTGAAAAGGAAAATATTGTATTTGGCTAAGGCCGACCGTGTACCTACACATTATTATTTTTATCGGGTATAATAAAATTGCTGAAATTGTCGGTTGATTAGAATGGTATACAATATCAGCTTGAGGGTTTTGATATGTCAGCTTAGAGTGAGCAGTATACCCTAAGTACAACATATCTTCGGTGAGCATTATCACTATAATATATCAGCCTCAGAGCTTGATATATCAGTTTAGTGTGAGCAGTATACTCTAGCAACTTTGGTGAGCATTATAGATATATAACAGCTCCGGTGAGCATCATTATATATATATATAAAATTAGCTTCAGTGAGCTATACCATCTGTTGTCAGCTTAGGGTGAGCATTGTTTGATTTGATCAAATTGTGTGGATGGTGTTGATGGTATGGAGTCGAATGAGTCAACTGATCAATGTTTGATCTGAATTGAAATGATTAGATGTGTCTATGAATTGTACTGACTTGTAGGAAGGAACTGAGGCAAAGGTAAGTCCTCTTACATGTGCTTGTGCTTAGACAGTTCTTACTAGTCGAAGTTTAGGGGGTGGACTTGCTGAGATGTCATCTCACCCCCTTGTGGGATAATGTTTACAGGTCCTTAGATGGCAGTACCTCCTGAGCATTTTGGTTAGCCCAAAAAGGTCACCGAGCAGGTATCTTATATTCCGCTTCATAGGGACCCTAGAGGATGGGTCTACGAACTCATGAGATCTGTTGTCTGGGTTGATGCAAATCTATCTCGGATGGTACCCCATCAACACAGATCGTGGTATCATCATGAGCGACATGGACCTAGGGAAGGTCCTCTATCGGAATTTGAGATCCCTATGTCGGTGCTGGAGGTTGCTTTTGGAAAAGGCACGGCAAACCCTCCTAGTGGAGTGGTGGTAGACCCGAAGGCCCTAGAGCCTGAGACCTCGGAATCTTCTATTGAGGGATCGAACGCTTAGAGGATCTGTAGCCCTCTACCTTTTGTAGACCTTGTATATATATCAAGTAGTACTGTATATGACTAGGTTTCATACGTATGAAGGTGTGGTTTGGTTTTCAAAAGAAATGAAAATTGTGGCCCTACTTTTCTATCCCATCTTTGTGTTGTCTGGGGATTAATTATTCGCTTCCGCATGCTCATTAAAATGAATAGGTCGGCGACACATCCTGGGATGTCACAAATTAATCAAGGATGGGAACACGCTCGGAGGATCGAGGCGTGACATCCCCGCCCAAAGTGGTATCAAAGCTAATCGATAGTTGTAGTGATAAGGTGCAATAAGTTATGAGATTGGTAGTAGGAAAGGCCTTTATTTCATGCTGGTGCATGTTTATGATAGTTGATCGGTAGAATTGTTTGTTTGTGTGGATAGCTCAATTTCTAATTCTGTGTGGAATTGGAAGGCAGGTTTCTATAGAAAACTTGCAATATGAGTGATCAGGAGTAGAGGACTCCTAGAAAGCGTACCATTAGACTTGCAACTCAAGGTAGGACACCGACGAGAGTCAGTACCCGAGGAGGTCGTGGTCAAGCACCAGCTCAGACTAGCACAAGTGGAGTAGCACCGCCTCTTATTGGTGTTGGGGTAGTAGCCCCTAATGATCCAAGGTTCACTAGGATCATGTAGGCACTAGAGATGCTGCGAAATAGGAACCAGTAGGCTTAGATTCAAGCTGCCAGTGTCGCTGCTTCAGCTGTCGCTACCACAGCTGCCGCTAATGCCGCCGCGGATGCTACTGCTACTGCCGCACTTGCTGAGGTTCCATCGAGGAACGTGGTCATTGGGAGACCGATGCATAAGCTGGTGGAACAGTTTCTAAAGCTGAACTCACCCAAGTTCAGTAGGGCAAGAAACCCCGAAGCTGCAGCTCAATGGATCCAAGGCTTGGAGAAGGCATTTTTACTGCTAATGTGCACCGAGACGAAGAAGGTAGTCCTTGCAACCTACTAGCTGCAGGGAATTGCAAGTACTTTATGGAGAGCCACACAAGGAATAGTATTCCCTAATGGTGTAGTCCTGGAGTGGAACGTCTTTATCGAAGTCTTCAATAGCAAGTACTTCTCTGACAGTGCCAAAGAACTGAAAATGGCAGAATTCCAGCACCTTCGCCAAGGTTCAATGAATGTAGATTAGTATGAAGTGAAGTTCGCTAAACTATCGTAGTATGCCCCCGAACTGGTCGAGAATCCGGTAAATCGAGCTAGAAGGTTTAGAGATGGGCTCAGACTGGCAGTGAGAAGCTCGTTGGTGCCCCTGAATCTAAAGAACTATAACGACCTTTATGAATTAGCCCAGTTGATAGAGAGATTAGAACAAATGAGTCGCCGCATCTGGGTCACAGTTTGATGTAACTGAGATGGGAATTGGCATGGGAAGAAGCCCATGATTGGAGGAAGATTCCACGTCCCACCTAATAGGAAGGGTGGAGTTGGCAACTTATGGCCAAGTCAAAACAATGTGTGTCGCTTTTGTGGAAGGTGACATGATTCGACCTCGTGCCCACGAAGGATGGGCGTTTGTTTCAAATGTGGCCAGCAGGGTCTCATTGCCAGAGATTGTCCTAGAAGACCAAGAGGACAACAACAATTACCGCCGCCACCACCGATGGGTCAGATCAGAGGATTCACGCCGCCGAACGCACCACAAGGTGGATAGAATAGACCCCCAACTCAAGGACAAGTGTATGCCATCACAAGAGGTCAGGCTAGGGACTTGCCTAATGTGATTACATGTACGGTTTCGCTGAACGACCATGCTGCTTATGCTTTATTCAACCCTGGCGTGACTCATTCTTTTATTGTCGAGCAATATGTTAAGTTGATAGTATTAAGTTCTGAGTTATTGGAGTTAGTGATTAGCATATCTACACCGTTAAAGGATAAGGTGTTAGCTACATTGGGTTGTACTGGTTGCAAGTTAGTGATTGGTGAGCGAGAAGGGAAGATAGACTTGTTAGTCCTAGCCATGTATGACTTTGATTTGATAATTAGCATGGACTAGCTCACAAAGCAACGAGATAAGATGTACTGTTATCGTAAAGCGATTCAGTTTGAACCATTAGAGGGTGAAAGCTTCGAGTTTGTTGGGAATCAAGGAGGACCCTCGATTACCTTGATCTCATCACTTGAGGCAACCCGTTTGTTAGTCAGGAGTTGTCAAGGTTTCCTGGTGACTATCGTGGATATGACAGTTGAGGAGTTGAAGATTGAAGATATCGCAGTAGTTCAAGAGTTTTTAGATGTATTCCCCGAAAGAATTGCCAGGCCTACCGCCAGAGAGAGAGACTGAGTTCGTGATCGAGTTAGCACTCGGGATAGAGCCATTTCTAAGGCTCCTTACCGATTGTCGTTATTTAAGTTGAAGGAACTGAAGGTGCAGATGCAAGAATTGTCGGATAACAGATTCATACGTCTCAGTGCATCGCCTTGGGGAGCACCGGTTCTGTTCATGTAAAAGAAAGATGGTTCGTTGTGTTTATGCATCGACTATCGTTAACTCAATCAAGTGACGATCAAGAATAAGTATCCACTCCCAAGGATCGACAACTTATTTGATCAGCTGCAAGAAGTGTCGATATTCTCAAAGATCAACTTGAGGACAAGGTATCTGATATAGCTAGTATAAGTACCTAGAGGGGGTGAATAGGTATATAAAAGATTTTTCTCGATAATTGCACAATAATAGACAGTTGATAGATTTGAGACAAACAATAATCAAAGTAAGACTGAGAAAAGGGAAGAGAAAATTGAACACGCAGTTTATAGTGGTTTGGCTTATTTCAAGCCTACGTCCACTCTTCTGCACTGACAGCCTATTGGCTGGATTCCACTATGAACAAAGAGATGTTACAGCGTTGTTCTTCCTTGATTTCTCGGTGTAGATGATATACCACACTCGCTCAAGGTATCACTAAGTATAGACACTCTTTGTGTATACAACTTCGCTCAAAATGTATCGACTAATAATCAAGGTGCTTCAGACTCTAGAATTTCTCTATTGATCATGCACTAAAGCAACTAGAACGTCTTCCTTTTATACTCCTTTATGCCATCATACCCGTTGGCACTTACCAAAGGAATTCCTCCAATCTACCCGTTGGACGGAATCAATCAAGAAGATCATTCGAGCTATTAAAGTAACCGACGATAGCCCATCAACTGTTCGCCCATACAACGGGATCTTGGTTTCCAAGAATAGAACCTTCCAAGAATATTTCATCGACCATCGGATCTTCAAATGATCTTGATTACGAATAAAAGAATCCGTTATTTTTATCCAGCCAAGAGATCTTCTCCAGAGGATAGGAATAAATCCTCAACCAAATACTTCGGCTCTGGATTACCTTCGTCACTGGATTAGAAAAATTGTCAATGAGAATATTCTTGAGTCTTGAGTCTTGAGTGCGGAGTCTGGCGATCTGAAAGTCTTCAGACTCTAAACAGAAGGTCTGTATTTATCCAGACTAGACTGATAGAAACATTTTATCAGCTTCAAAATGTTCTGGAAAGATTTCTCCAACAGTATCATCATTTAAGGATTAGAAAATAGGACATACCGAAGTCAGCATTTCATATTCGATACGGCCATTATGAGTTTACTGTAATGTCATTCGGTTTAACGAATGCTTTGGCTGCTTTTATGGATATGATGAATAGAGTGTTCAAAGAATATCTAGATCGATTTGTGATCGTGTTTATTGATGATATTCTAGTGTATTCGAGGATTGCTGAGGAGCATGAGAGTCATCCAAGAATGGTACTCTAGACCCTGAGGATTCATGGATTGTATGTTAAGTTTAGCAAATGCGAGTTTTGGTTGACTCGTGTTGTGTTCCTAGGCCAAGTGATTTCAGGTGAAGGAATCTCTATGGACTTGTCCAAGATTGAAACAGTGATCAACTGGTCAAGACCGACTACTGTGACAGAGATTAGAAGCTTTTTGGGTTTAATAGGCTACTATAGAAGGTTTGTGGAAGGATTTTTAGCCTTAGCATCACCGTTGACTCAACTCCTGAAGAAAGAAGAAAAGTTTGTATGGACAGACAAGTGCGAGCGTAATTTCCAAGAGCCTAAGCAGAAGTTGACCACTGCACCTGTGCTGACCATTCCATCTGGTCCTGGAGGATACGAGATCTATAGTGATGCGTCATTCAGAGGGCTGGGTTGCGTGCTGATGTAACATGGTAGAGTTGTTGCATACGCCTCCCGTCAGTTGAGACCTCATGAACAGAACTACTCGACGCACGACTTAGAACTCACAGCAATCATTTTCATTCTGAAGATTTAGAGACATTATTTGTGTGGAGAAAGATTCCAGATCTTCACTGACCATTAAAGTCTTAAGCATTTATTCTCTCAAAAGGAGTTCAAAATGAGACGACGCCGCTGGATGGAACTTCTGAAGGACTATGATTGTGATATTCCATATCACCCTAGAAAGGCGAATAAGGTTGCAGACGCTTTGAGTTGGAAATCTTCAGTCGCACAGATGTTGGTCAAGGAATGGATTTTACTTGAGAGAACGAGAGATTCGGTGTTCAAATTTGAGGTAGGCCACCTTTCAAATCTTATAGCCACCCTCAGAATTGAACCGGATATTCATATCAAAATCAAGGCACTTCAGCCGACAGACTCAGATGTACAGAAGATTCTACAAGAGGATACCGATAAGAGGAAAGCTGACTTTCAAATTTCTGAGGATGAAAAATTGAGGTTCTGAGGACGATTGTGTGTACTTGATGATGCAGAGCTTAGAGAGGAGATTTTATCAAAAGCTCATCATAGCAGTTACAACATTTATCTTGTCAAGTACGAAGATGCATCCAAATCTGCGTTAACACTACTGGTGGTTCGGTATGAAGGCAAACATCGCTAAGCATGTTGCCAAGTGTCTAACGCGTCAGCAAATGAAGGCACAATATTGTAAGCCGGGAGGACTTCTACAACTTCTAGAGATTCCAGAGTGAAAGTGAGAGCACGTCACAATGGATTTTGTGATAGGCTTACCGAGGAGTCAGGGAGGTAATGATTCTATTTGGGTAATGGTCGACAGATTGACCAAATTGACTCACTTCATCGCAATATGGAAGGACCTTGATTTTGATAGACAAGTAGATTTGTACGTGCGTTAGATTGAACATCTACATGGAGTGTCGATGACGATTACTTCAGATAGAGACCTAAGATTCACAGCTGCTTTTTAGAAGAGTTTATAGGCTGCTTTAGGGACGGAGTTGCTGTATAGTACGGCATATCATTCTTAGACGGATGGCCAGTCTGAGAGGACAATTCAGACCCTCAAAGACATGCTGCGAGTTTGCGTGTTGGATTTCAAAGGAAGCTGGGAGAAACAACTTCATTTTGTTGAGTTTGCCTACAACAATAGCTACCAGCAGAGCATTCAAATGACTCATTTCGAAGCGTTGTATGGCAAAGCATGCATCACACTGGTTTGTTGGGATGAAATCAAGGAAAGAAAGATTACAGGCTCAGAGTTGGTTCAGCAGTCAGTGGATGCAGTTGTAGTTAGGGGTGAGCATGGTCTGGGTTGGGACGGTCCACCCCTTAACCCTAGGACCAACCCACACAGTGTTGGTCCTCAACTTTTGGGACTGAGGACCGACCCTATTGATCTTGGGACCAAGGACCAGACAGACCCAATGGATTCGGTCCAGTTCTAGAGTCAACCCGGGACCAATCGATAATCTTTTATTTCATTTTTTGTACTCCTTAAAAAAGTGATTGAGGACCGAACTGATCCAATGAGTTCGGTCTGGTTTCCAGATCAATCCGGGACCAACCAATAATTTTTCATTTCATTTTTTGTACTCTTCAAAGGGTAACTGAGGACCGTACTGACCCAATGGGTTCAATGATGAGTGAGGTCAGCTAAGAAAGCAAGCAATGAGGGTCAAGTGGGGTGAGCGTCAGACAAAATGAGCATCGAATGTCAAGCGGTGAGCAACAAGCCAAGTGAGCATTGAGCGGTGAGCGACACGAATGACCCAAAGCGAGTGAGGTGAGTGTCGAGTGGCAAGCGGAGAAGTTGTTTATTTCGATTTTGGCAAATTGAAGACTAAGAGAATAAATAAGACAGAATATAACGAATACTAAAGAAAGATGCTGTAAGGAACTATTTATGCCTTTTTGGACGCCGTGAGGACTCCTCACAAAAACATTTTCTTCCTTCGTAAATTATGACTATTGACACTATGAAAGACATTAAAAATCTAAGTTATTAAAGTATAATGTAAAATTACTAAATAGCTATTTATTATTGTCGATGCTATTTAATTTAAGGTTTTCTCTATATAAAAAATTATAAATAATATATTAGATTTATATATATAGTTAGGTTGGTCCGAGTTGGACCAACCCGGAACTCTTAGGACCGAGGACCGATCTGCACAGTACTGATTCAGAAATTCTAGGACCAAGAACCGACCCAGTCTCCCTGGGAACCAGACCAAGACCGGCAAGGTTGGGCCGGTCTAGGGTTAGTCCAAGGTTGACCCTGGACCGATGCTCACCCCTAGTTGCAGTCATCAGGGACAGGTGAAAGACCGATTAGAGTTGGCAAAAAAGCTACGTAGATAAGCACCAGAGACCATTGGAATTCCAAATTGATGATTCTGTTTTTCTAAATATGTCACTAATGAGGGGTACTTCGTGCTTTGGCAAGAAGGGAAAACTGACTCTAATGTATGTAGGTCCATTTGAGATTCTAGAGAGAATTGGGATCCTAATGTATCGTCTTGCATTACCGCCGAGGTTGGTGCAAGTGCATGACGTCTTTCACATGTCAATGTTATGGAAGTGTCACGCCCCAATCCTCAAGCGCGCGCCCATCCCTTAATGGTCGATACAAATGCGACATTCATAAGTCTTGACACTGACCCAATTCGTTTTAATGCACATGTAGAAGCGAAATATTAAACCCCTAACAACAAATAACATGGGATAGGAAAGCAGGGCATATTTCACAAAAGCCAACTTTTATAAACAACGGGATTTAGTTATAAAATGAGTTTGGTCAAAAGTCTACAAAAGATCGACTCTCAAAAGGAAGTAGTCCTACGACCTACTCATCGGACACAAATGCCGATCCTTTAAACTTCATCTCCACAGACTCAGGGCTTCAGTCGTCCACCTACGGACATGAAAAATAAGCCCACGACAGCGTGAGACAATATCTCAATAAGTTCACCTCCTAAACCCCTATTAGGAAGAAAATACACCTTAGGGCGCTCTAGCCACACAACCACACAATTAGAACAAAGGACTTACCTCACCTCAGTTCCTTCCTACACGTCAGCATAGTTCATATTACAAATGCATATAATTAATGCACATAACAATTGGAGCATTTCACTATCAAACCAATCAAACACAAAAGTCTCGATTATAAGTCCAAATCGTTATGGCACGTCCCATTCCGTGTCACACAGTTTCATCCCATAATCAGGCGCAAGTAAATCATATCGGTGGTTCAATCCACCCTCTATATTCACTCTCAATATTCAAATTCAATACTCCATACTCAATCTCAATCTCAATATTAAACTGAAGGCTCTAGAGGTAATCCCCATGAAGTCTCGCTATCGTGTAGTATTTAGCCCTTGACAACAAATATCAATAGTATAAGACACTAGAGGTGACTCACATGAGTTTCGATATCGTGTAGTATTTAGTCATCGATCATAAATAGCAATAGTACAAGGCTCTAGAGGTGGCTCACACGAGTTTCGATATCATGTAACACTTAGCCCTTCATTATGCATGACAATACTACAAGGCTCTAGAGATAATTCCCATGCGACTCAAGTCGCCATGTAACACTTAGCCCTTGATTACAATAAGCAATAGTATAAGGTTTTAGAGGTAACCCACACGAGTTTCGTCCTCGTGTAATAGTTAGTCCTTTACCTGCTCACAACCCATATACGCACAATCATACTTGGTCAAGAGCATTGTGCTTCACACTTAATTGCATATATTATCAACTAATTGCACATTTAAGCAATCAATATCACAGATCACCCATCAATGGCCATCCTTTGCCATGACCATAAACCAATACCATAGCACAACCATTCACATCTCATCACGCACAAGCTCCAAGCATATCATAGGTTAGCCACATCACAAAATATGCAATTTCTAGCAAGCAAAGCATCAAGAACAACCACAAGTACTAGTGGTCCTAACTGACAGAAACGGTCCACTCACACGTCTCCAAGTTTAAATCTAGAAACCCAATTAAAGGAGTTTAGAAAATTCTCAAATTTGAATACATTTTAAAGGACATATAAATGAACATCTTTTGTGAAGACACCATGACCCATATCCTTTTAGATTAGGTCGAGTAAATTGCTCAATCCAGTACCAAAACTGGGTCCATTTCCAGGAAGTTTGTTTTCCGAAATTAGTTTAGTTTTGGGTCCAAAACATGTCATTTTGATCTGAATTTTAGTACGCTAAAAAAAAAGATGTGACAAACAACTTTTGTGAAGAAACCATTTTGAAATTCGAACCCTAAGAGTTGATAAAAACCCCTAGAATCCCAAAGGTCACTAATTCCAGCAAAAACTGAGGTTCTATTTTTGCAAATGACGGAGTTGATATCTCATTCTTTTAAATCCCTAAAACTCTTGAGAAAAATATATGTTGTAGCTGAGGATGTCCAAAACATTTCTCAAGAAGAAATAAATCTCAAATTCGCAACCCATTTCAATCTAAAAAAATGGCAAACGGTGAGGGTCCAGAGATCAGAACTGCAGGAATTCCACTGGATTCGACTAACCATCATCAATGGTGCTAATCTCACTAACTAGATTAACACTAATCCATTTTAAGGCTAATATAGCCATTCTAGATTATCACTAATCCATACTTAAGCTAATCTAAACAACCCTTAAGCATAATTAACCTCCTAAGCAAGGTTTAGTGAGAAAACTCACCGGTTTAGCGGGCCGGTGAGTCCACGGCGACGGCGACGCGATGGTGAGCAAAACACAAGCCCACAGCAACACCAACGGAAGCTCATACCGGGTTGAAAATAGCCCACAAGTCCCCTGCTTGTTTGGTCAAGCTGCTTCGGCGGTTCTACTTGCTGTTGGTTCAATGGCCATTAGCTAGACACGGGGCTGCAGCTGGGCTGAGACGTGAAGCTGGATGGTCACTGGTAGTTTGGTGGCACTATTGTGGAGGTGATACAGCGAAGGAAATGGTTTTGGCTTGGAGATGGCGATGGATGAAACAGCTGAGGTGATGGTGGGCTGCTGGATTTGTAGAGACGTGAGGGTGTCGGTGATGTTGGGCATGTGGGTGGTTGAAGATGACAGCTAATGTTGGGTTTGCTGGCAGAAGGAGAGAGAGAGGGAAGGAACGTGGGGGCTGTTGAAGGTGCAAAGGAAGAGATGGGCATGTGGGTGAAATGGGAAAGAGACATGACGAACAGAGAAAGAGAAAAAGGAAATGGGCGGCAGCGAGAGGAGCTGAGCTCGAGCGTGAGAAATAGGGGGGAGAGAGAGAGGAAAGAGAGAAGAGATAAGAGAGAGCCAAAAAAGTCTTCAATCTTCATCTTCTTTGTCCCCCAGAGTCAAGAACCCACCCAATGGCCATTTTTCCCTTTAATCCTCACAAACAAAATACTTTGGGTAGCCAAATAAATCCTTTAATATGCCCATACGAATTTCCAGCTATTTTCTTTTAATTTCACACAAATTCAAGTCATTTTAGTGACCAAGAAATACCCTTCCATAAGCCATACGAATTTCCACCACTCTCTTCACCAAATAACTTCCTTTGATGGCAAAAAATTCAAATAATCCAGCCCCTACGAATTTCTATCTAATTTCCATCCAATTCCTTACTAAATACTTCAATTTGATGGCCAAAAATGCCATTACAACAGCCCATATAAATTCCCCTTCAAGTCTTCACATAACCAGGCAAAATGGTGACCAAATTTTCTACCAAAGGTGCCCCTCCGAATTTCCATTTATTTTTCAATTTGTCCGAAATCGATTTTTCCACAAAATTCCAGACTCGATGGAATTTATCCGAAAGATGAGACGGGGTCCTAAAAATAAATTGTGACACACTTGAATGTTTGATTCCTGAAACCGAATTCAATTTCGTGGTTAAAATTGACTGAACGTGATTTTAGTCCAATTTGACCTATCGGGTAGTTTTGAGGGATTTTACCACAGTTATACCCTTTAATGGCTTCACCCAATAGATTGGTTAATTCGTGAGTGATCAGCTCAGAGAAAAAGGATCATGGCGCACCGATAAAAAGCCCATTTCGTTTTTGCAAGATGGATCGAAAATCTAGGATGTCACGGGAAGTATGAGCCTGACCCGACCCACGTGCTTAATTTTGAGGAATTGGATGTGGACCACAGAGTGTCGTACGTGGAAAGCCCAGTTCAGATCATGGATCGGAAAGAATAGATTCTTGGTACAAAGATCATCCCGTTGGTTAAAGTGGTTTGGGAACATCACGGCACTAAAGGAACAACCTGGGAGAGTGAAGACTTGATGAGACGATTGTACCCCCACCTTTTTGTTTAAAGATTGTAATGGTTTAAATTTCGAGGACAAAATTTTTATAAGAGCTGAAGAGTTATGACATCCTAAAAATTCAGTCCTATTTTCAATTGAATGAATCAGGTCTTTCATCGACGTGGCTATAGTGCTATTCTCTAAGCTAATCACTTATGAGATAACTAGACTATCTGGGAAAGTCATTAAGAGATTTTAATTTACTAGACTTGAGAATTCGACCAGGAATCAACTACTTGACCGTGCTCATCTGCAAAGATCATTACGGCACAGTTAAAAATTGATTAGAGATCAAGGATAGGTTGGTTCGACTGAGATGCGTGGCTAAATGTGGGTTATTGCACCAAATTGCAAAATTCTCATCGATCGGTACTAGATTAATTTTTATGTCGTGTTGGTACCCTGTGTCCATATTTGAAACCTTGAGATTTTCACGTCTGCCGAGTGTCGCCAATGTATCAAAGAGGTATATTGTGATTCGAAATAAATCGATCATAGGTCAATTGCACCAAAAATTTCTAAAAGCTACATGTTAGACGAGGTCACGCTAAAATCGCACCAGATTGAAATTAACCATGAATTTGAATCGATTACGTAAAGTGAAAGTTCTATCATATCACCAGTCATTCTAGGAATGTCAACTCATCACTCAAAATTTTTTGTGCAAACCGAGATTTCTGGCAAAATTTCAAAGTGAGACCGTTTTCCACCGAAAAATTCAGGGGGTCATTTTTTATCGTGTTTTTAGGATGCAAGTTGGTTCTATGGGTGAGGAAAAATATCAATTTGATTGTGGACACTTTGGTGGAATTTATAGGACCGAAATTGACTTCAATTGAAGAAAGATTGGTTCAATTTAGGGGATGCGGTGTCCAAATTCACATGCCATGGCCACCACCACCTTTTGACCATCTCAATAGTTTCCAAAGGAAGCTTTGTGGTTGGCAAATTGCAGACAAAGCCGCAGCCTCCTCCCTTTGCCCGTCGCACGCCCGTTTGACCTCCGTCAGATATATCTCGTCACCGTCGTGGTCATCGGAGTTGCTGTTGAGTACCGCCAAACCCCGCTGCAGCCTTCACCGGACTTGTCTTGCCCAACCAGCCACCGATTCAACCCTTGCCATCCTAGAACAAAACTGAAGCCCCTTCAACCAGCCGTGTACTATTTGGCCTGCTTTGGACCCTTTTCGAACCTCGAACTTCAAAACCAGTAAATTTACTCACTAATCTCCTCTTAGGGAGTTAATTATGCTTAAGTGTTGATTAGTTAAGGTTAAGCTTGGATTAGGTGGTTAGTTAGAATGGATTAGCAATTTAATCATTTGATATTACATGTTAGGTGGTTAGAGTAGTGTAATTAGCAAGTAGATAGATTTTATTATTTATCTAGATAGATTTAGAAATTTTCTAGGCCCATTTCTGTATTTAATTAGGCTTTTCCGGCCTAAGTTTCTATTTATGACATTTATTGGTAATTATTTAATTAATTTTGGTAATTATTTAATTATTTAATATTTTCCGAAAATTAGACCAGGATAGTCGGTGATTGAAATTGCATGCTGATTACAGTGGTGTGATTAGTTTATTTAATTGAATGTTATTTTGTGCTAATTGAGTGGAATTTGTAATTTTGGGATTTTATCCCAAAATTGAGTATTTTAAATTTTTAATCGGTAAACACCGGGCGTCGGTTTACAATACCAAAAAATGTGTTTGTGGACTACATTAAATGATGGGAATTTTGAAAAGGAAAATATTGTATTTTGGCTAAGGCCAACTATGTATCCACACACGATTACTCGATATGTCAACTTAGAGTGAGCAGTATACCCTAACTATCGCACGGCTTTGGTGAGCATTAAGTATTGCACAGCTTCGGTAAACATTATCAATATACTATATCAGCCTCAGGGCTTGATATATCAGCTTTAGTGTAAGCAGTATATACTAGTAGCTTTGGTGAGCATTATAGATATATAACAGCTTCGGTGAGCATAATTATATATCTAGTATCAGCTTCGGTGAGCTATACCATCTGTTGCCAGCTTAGAGTGAGCAATGTTCGATTTGATCGAATCGTGTGGATGGTATTAATGGTATGGAGTTGAATGCGTTGACTTATCGATGTTTGATCTGAATTGAAATGATTGGATGATTCTATGTGTGACATCCTAAATTTTAGGTTCTGCTTTCGACTGATTGAGTTGGGCTTTTCAGCGACACACCTATAGTTCTTTTCCCTGAGCTGATCACTCACGGGATAACTACTCTACTAGGTGAGGCCGTAAAGGGATTTTAACGTAATAGACTTTAGAATTTGACCAGAAATCGATTGCGCGACCGTGCTAATCTACAAGGGTTATTATGGCACAGATCGATTAGAGACCAGAGATAGTTCGTTTTGATAGAGCCATGTGATTAAGTATGAGTGATTCCATCTAATTGCACAATTCCCGTCGATCGATACTAGACTGATTTCTCTGTCATTTTAGTACCCTATGTCCATATTTGAAATATTGAGATTTCCACGACAGTCGAGAGTCGCCAATGTGTTGATGACATATGTGTGGCAAGAAAATGATCGATCACAGGTCAATTGCATGAAAAATTTCTAAAAACTACCTAGTAGATTAGGATGCACTAAAATCGCGCTAGATTGAAATTCACCGCGAAATTGAAACCGAATTCAAAAATTGGAAGTTCTGTCATGTCACAAATCATTTTAGGATTGTCGACTCATCCTTCGAAGATTTTTCCGCAAATCGAGATTTTTGGCAAATTTTCAATGCAAGGGTATTTTAGATCGAAAAAATCCGAGGACCGTCTTTGGTCACGTTTTTGGGGTTTGAGTTGCACGAAGGGATGAGGAAAAGTGTGAATTGGAGTGTGGACACCTTGGTGGGATTTATGGACTTCAATTTAGGTCCAATTGAGGTTAATTGGAGAGGAGGTAGTCCAATTTGGTGGCCAAGAGTCCAAAATTCGTAGCCCCCATGGCCCTCAACCTTTTGGACCATCTGGGAGGCTTGTTTGAGAAGCCAAGGAGCTAGAAATGGCTGAGGATGACAGCTCATGTGCTGGGGCATGTGTAATGAGTGATTTAGGATAAGAGGGAAGACTTTGAAGGCTTATGGGCCCCCTCTATCTTTAGTAGCTTCTCTCTCCTTCCCTTGGATACTTTCTCCATTGTTGAGGCTTAGGAAAATCTTGAGAGAACCAAGAAATCGAGCAGAGCAGCCCCCTCCACCGTCGCACGTCCGTCAGCCTCTTTTCCCCCTTCTATTTTCTCTTCTTCAGTTACTGCTCTAGCTGACATTTCTCGAAAAACCCAAGTTAAAAGTTGTCTTCCCGTGAGAATTAGCTCTTGTGCCACCCACCATCATCTTCAGCACATCCAAATCGTACAGGAGCACCAAGCTACGCATCGAACGGAGCCGCCAACCGACTCGCCTGGTGGCCGGAATCTGCCGTCCATCGGTCCATCAGTCCGCTTGCCTGAGTGCACTGTTACATGTTTTCTTCATTTTTCCTCCCATTCTGACCCTTCCTCCACCCATTCCAACCACCAACAAGTCCCCTTTGACCCCCAGCTGCCGCTGGTTGCCAGCCACCCGCTCGCTAGAGCTTCGATCTGTTTGCCTCCTCGCAGTTCAACCACTGGTTCTCTTTCTCAGTCGAGCAAGCAAAAGCCAAGAAACCAGCAAGGCTTTGGGACTTCATGGCCCATTTTCGAGCCCTTCCCGGCCTCGCTTGGTGTTGCCAATAGGAGGATTGTCGCCTGCCTTGGTGTTGCTGTCGCTGTGGACTCATCGGAACGTTAATCCGGTGAGTTTACTCACTAATCTCTGCTTAGTGAGTTAATGATGCTTAAGGGGTGTTTAGATTATGCTAAGTATGCTTAATTAAATGTTAATTATATGTGTATGATTAGTTTAGTGGATGGATTAATTAGTCTAATTATGTAATTAGATTAGTGTAATCATGATTAGACTTTTAATTAATGATTTATTTATTTAAATCAAATATTATTTAATTATATTATTTTATATTTAAATTAATTTAAATTTTGGAATTTATTTAATTATTAATTAATTAATATTTTTCTAAAATTACACCGGGAGAGCCATTCATTAGAATTTCGTACCGACCGTTGTGGTGTGGTTAGTTTATGCAATTGATAGTTAGATTGCGAAATTGAGTGTTTATTTTAATTTTGGGTATTTATCCTAAATTTGAGTAAGTTCAATATTTAAACAAGAACTATCGGGCGTCGATTTACAACACCAAAAATATATTTATGAAATATATTAAATAGTGTGATTTTCTAAAAGAAAATTATAGCCTTTTGGCTCACACACGATTATTTTATCGGGTATTGTTAACACGTTGAAATAGGGCCAACTTCAATATGTAATTAAGGATTCGGTGTGCAAAGTGCAAGAGACTTGGCCGGTCGTTAGTATTTTGTACTGATCGCAGTGATGTGTTTAGTTTCTGTAATTGAATGCTGTTTTGTAAAATTGTGAAATATTGGTATTTTAATCAGAAAATACTAGCTGTAGGATGTTGACACCGAAAGCGATTTTTAAGTACCATTTCAGCTTAGGTGAGTATTAATAAACTTCGGGGAGTAATATAGATCTTTAGCAGTTTCGGTGAGCAATAATACTTTAGCAGCGTCGGTGAGCAATTATACTTTAGCAGCTCTGGTGAGCAATATAAATATATAGCAACTTCGGTGAGCAATATAGACATCGGCTTAGGTGAGCATTGATATATAGATATATCTATCAGCTTTGGTGAGCTAGACCATCTATTTTAGCTTAGGTGAGCAGTGTTCGAATTGATTGAGTTTATAGATGGTATTGAATGTATCGAATTGAGTGATTTGATTGATCGATGGCTTGAATTTAATTGAATTGTTTGGTTGAGTAATTGATTATACTGACGTGTATGGAGGAACGTGAGACAAGGTAAGTCCTCTATATTGTGTGGCTAGGCCACCCTTGAGTGTATTTCCTTCCTAGTCGGAGTTTAGGGGGTGGACATGTTGAGACATTGTCTCACCTCGTCGTGGGCTCAACATTTTAAGGTCCTTAAGTGGCGGTTGTGGAGCACCTGAAGCCCCGAAGTTTGTGGAGATGGAGACCGAAGGATTGGTGAACATGTCTGACTAGTTGGTCATAGGACAGTTCCCTCTTTGTTGAGCTAGTCTTTTGTAGACAGCTTAGCATTGTAAATAAACCTGGGTGTTTAAAAAATGCTTGTTTTAGTTGTAAATTGTTTCTTGCTTTTCTATCCCAAGTTGTTGGTTGTCAGGGGATTTGTTTTGCTTCCGCATGCATAATAAATGAATGAGTCAGCGACGCGTCCTATGACGTCGCAAATTTGTATCAACCACCGAGGGATGTGTGTGTGCTCGAGGTTCAGCGAGTGACACTATGAATTGTACTGACTTGCAGGAAAGAACTGAGGTTGAGGTAAGTCTTTTGACTTGTGCTTGTGCTTAGGTAGCCCTTGAGGCATATTTCCTTCCTAGTCGGAGTTTAGTGGGTGGACTTGCTGAGACGTCGTCTCACCCCATTGTTAGATAACATTTACAGGTCCTTAGATGGTAGTACCTCCCGAGCATTTTGGTTAGTCGAAGAAGGTCACCAAGCAAGTATCTTATATTCCGCTTCATGGGGACCCTAGAGGATGGGTCTACGAACTCATGAGATCTATTGTCTGGGTTGATGCGGTTCTATCTCAAATGGTGCCCCATCAATACAAATTGTGGTATCGTCGTGAGTGACATGGATCTAGAGAAGGTCCCCTACCGGAATCTGAGATCCCGATGTTGGTGCTGGAGGTTGCTTTTGGAAAAGGCATGGCAGACCCTCCTGGTGGAGCGGTGGTAGACCCGAAGTCCTTGGAGCCTAAGACCTCGGAATCTTCTATTGAGGGGTCGAGCGCTTAGGGATCTATAGCCCTCTACCTTTTGTATACCTTTTATATATATTTCGACTAGTATTGTATATGACTAGGTTTGATACGTATAAAGGTGTGGTTTGGTTTTCAAAAGAAATGAAAAATTGTGGCTCTACTTTTCTATCTCATCTTTGTGTTGTCTGGGGATTAAAATGAATGGGTCGGCGACACCACCTGGGATGTTGCAAATTAATTGACTACCAAGGGATGGGCACGCGCTCGAAGGATCAGCGCGTGACACTATCTTACATTAGAAGTCATGCCCCACTCTAACGAAGACCCAGACTGAACGCAAGTGAAGAATGAAGATATAATCAGACTTAGGATTATTTTTGTTCCTTCAAGGCTTCAGTACGAACATGATATATATGGCTTTCTAGATGGAAACCTTACTTACCTTCTTCTGATTTTATTATCGAAATCAATCAAGAACGGTAATATCATTTTGGAATGCAAGTTTATTTGGAAAGAATCTACTTATGGAAACTTAGATCATGTTTGTATGGGTGACCAAGATCATCAGATTTTCATCTTAATCTTCAAACTGCTCGAGATCTCTTTGATTGATTTTGTCCAACGGGATGATTGGAAGAATTCCTCTAGAAAGTGTCAATAGTCGAAAAGGCATATAGGAAAGTACTTAAGGGGCTTTTCAAGTCATTTGAATGTGCGTGCAAGAAGAAATCCAAAGTTTGAAGCTTCCAAATTACTTATTCTTCCTCCTACAATGCTCAAACTTGTATTCGAAGAAGAGAGAAACTCTAGAAAGTGACTTTGTGAGAGTAATATAATCTCTTCACTAAGAAGTTGAGATCATAAGTTTTTCGATTCATAATGAAAACCAGCTAGAAGGTTGTCTTCGTGGAGAGTCGATGTAGGCTTAATCTAAGCCAAACCACTATAAATCCTGTGCTCATTTTCTCTTCCCTGAACTCCTTTATGTTATCTGTTGTGATATCTTTCTGTGTTTCGAAATAGTTGTTAAAGTCTGAATTCTTCTTCAAAGTTTGTTGTTCATCAGACTCAGTTTAAAAGTAAAAGTATTTTTATTGCATTTCGCAAAATCTATTTTCACACCTATTCACCCCCTCTAGATGTTTATACTAGCACTTTCAAGCCCAACGAACCTACTTGCCCATACAATCAGGATTCAAGTTTCCATAAGTAGATTCTTTCCAAATGAACTTGCCTTCCAAATTGATGTTACCATTCTTGATTGATTTCAATAATAATATCTAAAGAATGTAAGTAAGATTTCCATCCATAAAGCCATATATCTTGTTCGTATTGAATCCTTGAAGAATGAATAATAATTCTGATTCTGATTATATCTTCGATCTTCACTTGAGTTCAATTTGGATCTTTGTTAGAATAGGATAGACTTCTAGTGAAGAATAGACTTTGAGATAATTCTCCAGAAGTCTAGTATGCCTCAGAATGAGAATAGAAAAGTTTTGTCAACTTCAAAACCTAATAGGAGTTTTCTCTACGATCTTCCCATTTTTTATGGTGACAAAAATTTCATGCAAATTTAAACATTATATCTTGCAAAACAACTCTTTAGTAGTACTTGATAGTTTATAAAAAGAAAACATATTATTATAGAACATAGAATCTGCATCCACAAAACATATTAGTCTCAACAGTTCTAAGATAATAGACACTGCAAATGTTAACATTTGATGCTGAATTGTCCAACAACAATCCAAAATCCAACAACCTTTCCATCATTTTTAAGAATAGAGTTTCATTACCCATTATCTTTTAGAAAGTTAGTGACATAGGTCATTACCCATTATTTTTAAGAATAGACTTTGTTGAGTTTGGAACTAGTTCAAACTCTTCAAGTTGAATCTGATCCGGTTGATTTTGCAAACTTTCTTGAAATCGCGTTCATTGATTCTTCTACTGATTGATTCTTCTACTGATTGAGTCTTCTTGTTGAAGACCCTGTAAGCTTTACTTGATAATGAATAGCCAACAAAAATTCCTTCATCCGATCTTTCTTCAAATTTTCCAAATCGATCATATGACATCCTGAATTTCATGTTTTGTTATCGATTGAACAAGTTGGGCTTTTCATCGACGCACCTATAGTTCTTTTCTCTGAGTTGGCCACTCACGAGATAACTAGCCTATTAGGTGAAGCTGTTAAGGAATATAAATGTAATAGACTTGAGAATTCGACTAGGAATCGACTGCTCGATTGTACTAATCTACAAGGGTCATTACAACATAGTTAAAATTCGATTAGAGATCGGAGATAGGTCGACTCAATGGAGCCATGGGATTAAGTGTGGGTGATTCCACCTAATTGCAAAATTCTCATCAATCGGCACTAGACCAACTTTTCTGTCTTTTTGGTATCCTATGTCCGTATTTAAAACCTTGAGATTTTCAAGACAACCGAGAGTTGCTGATGTATCGAATACGTACATTGTGGCTCGAAAATAATCGACCACGGGTCAAAAGCGCTAAAATACCTAAAAGTGACCTAGTATGTTAAGTCATGCTAAAATTACGCCTGGTTGAAATTAACCGCAACATTGAACCCAATTTTAGAAATTGAAAGTTCTGTCATGTCACGATTCATTTTAGGAACGTCGACTCATTCTCCGAAGATTTTTCTGCAAATCAAGATTTTTGGCGGAAATTCAAAGTTTGGTGAAATTTGATTGGGAAAATTCGAGGGACCATTTTTTAGTGCACCCATGGCTGGCAAGTTGGTTCAATTGATGAGGAAAAATCATGGTTTAAGTGTGGACACCTTGGCTATTTTGTTTGGGCTTCAATTGGATTGAATTGATGAGGATTTGAATGAAATTGAGAGGGAAACATGCAAATTCGTAGGCCATGGTGGGGTGCAACATTTGGGACACTTAGGAGGCTTCTTAAGGAAGCTTTAGGAGAGAGAAAGTGGCTGCAGATAGGGCTGAGCATGGTAGGAGTAGCACTCAAGTGTTTGAGGACTTGGGAGAGGCATTGAAGGCTCTTATCCCCCTTGACCAGCTGCTACCTTCCCTCTTCTTCTTCCTCAGCCTTTCTATCTTCCTTCTTGTTGTGTTGAGAGCCAAGGAAACCGCATAAGCTAGAGGAGAGCCAATAGTAAGCTGCCAAGCAACCTTGCCACCCATCTAAGCGCCGCACGCCACCAAGCACGCCCGCGAGTCACACTTGTCGCCTGCTCGCCCACGCGTTGTCTGTGTGTCTTTGCCGCTCGCGCTCGTTACCCACGCCCTACTCACTGTCCGCTAGAGCTGTTCCAACCGCTTGCCGTTGCCGTCAAACTCCTCCGCCGCCCGTCCAAGCCCGCCTGGTCCCACCTTGCCACTTCTAGCTGTTGTACCCAAGCTGTGCAGCCCCTTCGGTCTTTGAGCAGAAGCCAATGCTAGCAAGGGCTTTCAAGCTTCGTGGCCTGTTTTCGGTCCCTTCCAGACCTTGGTTGATGTCGCCGTCGCCGTGGACTCACCGGATTGCTAAACTGGTAAGTTTACTTGCAAAACTCTACTTAGGGAGTTAATTATGCTGAAGGAGTGTTTAGGTTAGGCTAAGTATGGTTTAGGTGGTTAGATTAGTTTAGTTGATGGCTAATTAGATTAGATGATTTAATTAGTTTCGTAGGTTGATTAATTAGCCTAATTAAGAGGTTAGATTAGTGTAAGCTTAATTAGGAATTTATTTAATTATTTTGCATTTATTTAATTATTATGTATTTATTTATTTATTTATTTTTCAGAATTTATTTAATTATTTAAAATTTTCCGAAAATTGTACCAAGATAACTAGTGACCGGAATTTCGTGTTGATTGCATTGGTGTGGTTTGATTGTCCAATTGATTGTTAAATTATGAAATTGAGTGATAGTTGAAAAAGTTTGGTATTTAGTTGGAAAATACTGGGTGTCGGGTTTTGACACCGAAAATGGTTTTATATACCATATCAGCTTGTGTGAGCAAATGTGTAAGCCGGCTTGTGTGAGCAATAATGTATCTCAGCTTGTGTGAGAATTGTACTGACTTGAACTAACGTGAGGTAAGTCTTTTAACTTGTGTGTATGGCTGCCTCTAGGTGTACTTCCTTCCTAGTCAGATTTTAGGGGGTGAACTTGCTAAGACATTGTCTCACCTTATCGTGGGCTCAACCTTTTTAGGTCCTTGGATGGCGGTTCCTCCGAAACGTTTTGGTCGGCCTGTGAGGGTTACTGAGAGGAGTTTTGACTACCATGCCCCAGGAGATCAATGGTTCTATGAACTCGTGGTGACCACCTTCTGGGTCGATGAGGGCCTACCTTAGAGGGTACCTCATTGGTTTAGAGTGTGATTTCGCTACGGTTTCAATGGATTCCGTGTGGGTCCCCTCCTGGTTTTTGAGATTCCCATTGTGGTAGTCAATGCCACTTTAGGTGAGAGTGCAGCTAACCCTTTAGATGGTGCTATGAAGGACCCGACCCCCCAGAGCCTGTGGAGACCGAAGGATAGGCGAATGTGTCCAGCTAGTTGGTCTTAGGATAGTTTCGTTTTGTTGTGCTGGTCTTTTGTAGACAACCCAGTCTTATATATAAACCGAGGTGTTTATAAAAAGTGTTTTGCTTGTGAATATGCTTCTTGCTTTTCTATCCCGTGTTGGTTGTTGTCAGAGGTATTAGTTCGCTTCTACATGCCCACTAAAATGAATGGGTCGGCAGGTGAGAGTGCAGTTAACCCTCTAGATGGTGCTGTGGAGGACCCGACGCCCCCGGAGCCTGTGGAGACTAAAGGATAGGTGAATGTGTCCAGCTAGTTGGTCTTAGGACAACTTCATTTTGTTTAGCCGGTCTTTTATAGATAGCCTAGTCTTGTATATAAACCGAGGTGTTTATAAAAAGTATTTTGGTTGTGAATATGCTTCTTGCTTTTCTATCTCGTGTTGGTTGTTCTTAGGTGTATTAATTCGCCTTCGCATGCGCATTAAAATGAATGGGTCGGCGACACACTTTGGGACGTAGCAATTTAATTGACCACCGAGGGATGGACATGTGCTCGAGGATTGAGGCATGACATCTCCGCCCGAGGTGGTATCAGAGTTGGTCGATAGTTGGATTGATAAGGTGTGATAGGTCATGGGATAGTTAATTGGAAATGCTTTTTATTATGCTGGTGCATGTCAGTGATAGCTATTTGATAGCTTGTTTGTGTGGTCACTGAGTTTCTAATTCTATGTGGAATTGGGAAGCATGTTTCTGTAAAGAATCTGCAAGATGAGTGACCAGGAGCAGAGGACTCCTAGGAAGAGGTCCGTAGGACCTGTAACTCTGGGTAGGACACTGATAAGGGTTGGTACCTGAGGTGCCCTAGGGAGAGCATAGGCTGAGGCCAGCGCAAGTGGAGTAGCACTGCCTCCTGTTAGTGCTAGGTTAGTAGCCCTTTGGTGAACCTAGGATCGAAGGGATCATGCAGGCACTAGAGACACTTGGGAATTTGATAGCATAACAGGCTTAGAATCAAGTAGCCATCATTGCCACTGCCACTCAAGCTGCCGCTAGTGCTATTGTTACCGCCGCTATTGAGGCCGCAGCCGCTGCCACACCTACCGAACTTCCACCTGGGAACGTGGTTGTGGAGAGAGAGAGAGGTTGATTCATAAGCTCGTGGAGCAGTTCTTGAAGCTGAACCCACCGAGGTTTACTGGCGCAGGAGATCCCGAGATTGCATCACTCCGGATTCAAGATCTAGAAAAAGCCTTTGCATTTCTTATGTGCACTAAGGAGGAGAAAGTTGTCCAGGCAGTATACCAGCTGCAGGGTAATGCGAATCCTTGGTGGAGGGCCACTAGAGGCACAGTATTCCCAGAAGGCGTAGTCCTAGTGTGGAACGCCGTCCTCAGAGCCTTTAACCGCAAGTGTTTTTCTAGCAACACTCGAAAGCAGAAGATGGAGAAATTATAATACCTCCGTCAAGGGATAATGACCATGGATGAGTATGAGGCTAAGTTTGCCGAGCTGTCTCAGTATGCGTCAAGACTAGTGGGAGATCTCGAAGACAAAGCTTGGAGGTTTAGGAACGGCTTCCAACTAGAGTTGAAGAACTCGCTGGTGCCGCTTGATCTCAAGGATTACAATGAGGTTTATGGTCGGGCCCAGCTGATAGAGAGGAGTTTGAGTGAGCAAGCCGCCACTTCTAGGTCGAGGTTCAGTTCAAATAGAGATGGGAACCGGTTTGGGAAGAAGCCTACGACCAAAGGAAGGTATCATGTCCCACCCAATAGGAAGGGTGGAGTTGGCAAGTCAGCGCCAAGTCAGAATGACGCATCTCAATTGTGTGGAAGGCGACATGGATCAGTCCCGTGCCATTTTAGGATGGGTGTTTACTTCGAGTGTGGCCAACAGGGTCACTTGGCAAGAGATTGTCCCAGAAAGCCAAGGGGACTACAGCAATTGCCGCCACCGATGGGTCAGAATAGAGGGTTCACACCGCAGATTGCATAGCAAGGTGGATTAAACAGACCTCCAGCTCAGGGAAGAACATATGCTATCACGAGAGGACAAGCAGAGGACTCGCCTGATATGATTACAGGTACTGTTTCGCTAAATGACCATGCTGCATATGCTTTATTTAACCATCGCGTGATTTATTCGTTTATAGTTGAGCAATTTGTTAAGCTGGTAGGATTGAGTCCTGAGTTGTTGGAGTCAATGGTTAGCATATCTACACCATTAAAGAATAAGGTGTTAGCTACATTGGGTTGTCCTGGTTGCAAGTTAGTGATTGGTAAGCGAGAAGGGAAGATAGATTTGTTAGTTCTAGCCATGTATGATTTCGACATGATAATTGGCATGGACTGGCTCACCAAGCAACAAGCTAAGATGGACTACTATCATAAAGCGATTCAGTTTAACCCATTAGCGGATGAGAGCTTTGAGTTTATTGGGAGTTGAGGAGGACCCTCGATTACATTGATCTCGTCACATGAGACAACCTATTTGTTAGACGAGGGTTGCTAAGGTTACTTGGTGACTGTCGTGGATACAACAATTGAGGATCTAAAGATCAAGGATATCGCAGTGGTTCAAGAGTTCCAGGATGTGTTTCCAAAGGAATTACTAGGCCTGCCACCAGAGAGGGAGATAGAGTTCATGATAGGGTTAGCACCCAAGATAGAGCCAATCTCTAAGGCTCCTTATCAGATGGCGTTCTTTGAGTTGAAAGAACTAAAGGTGCAGATGCAGGAGTTGTTAGATAATAGATTCATACGTCCCAATGCATCATCTTGGGGAGCATCAGTTTTGTTCGTGAAGAAGAAAGATGGTTCGTTGAGCCTGTGCATCAACTATTGTCAACTCAATTAGGTGACGATCAAGAATAAGTATCCACTGCCGAGGATTGATGACTTGTTTGACTAGTTGCAAAGATCGTCGATATTCTCCAAGTATCCACATACCGAAGTCAATGTTTCATACTCGATACGGCCATTATGAGTTCACTGTAATGCCGTTTGGTTTGATGAACGCCCCAACTACTTTTATGGATTTGATGAATCGAGTGTTCAAAGAATACCTTGATCAGTTTGTAATCGTGTTCATCGATGATATCCTGGTATACTTGAGAAGTCCAGAGGAACACGAAAGACAGTAGAGGATAGTACTGCAGACCCTAAGGAATTGTTAACTATATGCCAAGTTCAGTAAATACGAGTTTTGGTTAACTTGTGTAGCATTCCTAGGTCACGTGATTTCAGGCGAAGGAATCTCAATGGACTCGTCCAAGATCGAAGCTATGATCAGTTGGCCAAGACTGACAACAGTGATAGAGATTAGAAATTTTTTATGTTTGGTAGGTTACTACAGAAGGTTAGTGAAAGGGTTCTCAGCATTAGCTTTGCCGTGGACTCGACTACTGAAGAAGGAAAAGAAGTTCGTGTGGACAGACAAGTGCGAGCGTAGTTTCTAAGAGCTTAAGCAAAAGCTAATTATTGCACCTGTGCTGACCATACCATCTAATTCTGAAGGATATGAGATCTATATTGATGCGTCATTTAGAGGACTGGGTTGCGTGTTGATGCAACATGGTAGAGTTGTTTCATAGGCGTCCTGTCAATTAAGACTTACTCGACGCATGACTTATAACTCGTAGCGATTATTTTCGCTCTGAAGATTTGGAGACATTACTTGTGCAGAGAAAGATTTCAGATCTTCACTGACCATCAAAGTTTCAAGTACTTATTCTCTCATAAGGAGTTGAATATGAGATAGTGTCTTTGGATGGAACTCCTGAAAGATTATGATTGTGATATCTTGTATCACCCTGGAAAGGCGAATAAAGTCGCAGATGCACTGAGTCGAAAGTTTTCAGTTGTGCATATGATGGTTAAGGAATGTATTTTACTTGAAAGAGCTCGAACTTCGATTTTCAAATTTGAGTAGGCCACATTTCAAACCTTATGGCTACCCTTAGAATTGAGCCGGAAATGCAAATCAAAATCAATACACTTTAGTGGACAGACCCAGAGATTTAGAAGATCCTGCAAGAGAATACCAAAAAGAATAAGGTTGACTTTTAGATTTTTGAGAATAGAACACTAAGGTTATGAGGACGATTGTGTGTACTTGACAATGTAGAGCTTAAAGAAGAGATCTTATTAGAAGCTCATCGTAGCAGTTATGGCATTCATCCTGACAATACAAAGATGTATCATAATCCGCGTCAACATTATTGGTGGTTCGGTATGAAAGCGGACATCTCTAAGAATGTCGCCAAGTGACTGATATGTCAGCAAGTAAAGGCACAACATTGTAAACCGGGAGGACTTCTGCAACCTCTTGAGATTCCCAAGTGGAAATGGGAACACATCACAATGGATTTTGTGACGGGCTTACCAAGGAGTCAGAGGGGTAATGATTCCATTTGGGACTGACGAAGTCAGCTCACTTCATCGCAGTATGAAAGGGCCTTGATTTACTGCGTGGACCCATCTCTAGCTCACTTCATCGCAGTACCAATCTCTGGACCCATGAAGGTTAACAAGTTACTGCGTGGACTTTCCAAAGATTGGAATCACGTAAAGACCTCAATAAGGGAGACACAAAGGATCATGCCACTCTCTGTTGACGAATTGGTTGGCACTCTTCAGTCTTATGAAGTGGAGCAAATCAATGAAGATGAGGATCCTAAAGGTAAAAAAAAATCTATTGCATTAAAATCTAATGATGATTCTGATGTTACAAATTCAGTAGACGATATGGAGGATGAAGAGCTTGCTCTCATGATAAGAAAGTTAGGAAAACTAAACAAAAAGGGAAGAAGGTTCAATTGGAAGAAACAAAGTTCTCAAAAGTTTCAAAATAAATCAGCTGAGGATGATGAATCCAATAAAGATGTGATTTGTTTTGAATGCAAGAAAAAAGGGACCCAACTGTCACTTACTGAAGAAAAAGAAAGGAAAAGCTGAGAAATATAGAAAAGCTCTCAAAGCAAAAACTTGGAGTGATACCGAGTGTGAAGAGAGTGATGATGATTATGCTAATATTTGTCTAATGGCACAATCAGAATCAGATTCAGACTCTGAGACAAACTCAGACTCAAATAGTGAAATCGAGGTAGGTAATTTTAATTCTTACTAAAATCTCTAAATATATTGATGAATTGTGTCTTAGTCTCAAAACCTCTCTCAAGAGGATTTCCGAACTAAAAAGGGAAAATTCTACACTAAAGCAACAAGAGATTGTTTGCAAAGAAAAAGTCAAAAATTTAGATAAAAATGTTATTACTTTGAAAGAAAATGCAGACTCTCTTTCAAAAGAAAATGCACTTTTGAATAATGATATTTCAAGTATTTCAAAAAAAATTTCTATAGGATCTGAGAAATTAGAAAATATTCTTTCAGTACAAAGACCTTACTTTAACAAATTAGGTTTGGGAATGACTGTTGAAGCCATTACTCTAATTGATTTTCCAAAAGTAAATGAAAGAATTAAACAAAGGCCTACAAAAGATTTTTATAGAAATCATTTCCAAAAAGTCTTTGTAAAACCTGTAGGCTACAGTGCTCTTAAATGTTCTAAGTGCAACAACTCAAAACATTTTGAGAAAGAATGTCCTATGGTTTGGAAACTTGTTAAGAAGGTTTGGGCAAAAAGACTGTACATTGCGCTAATTCCATTGGACGCAAGAAAGTATGGATACGAACGAAAGCTTGAGTTCCTTTTTTAAATGCATGTCACTATTAAAAAAAAAGGTTAAATGGTACTTGGATAGTGGATGCTCAAGACATATGACAGGAGACTTAAGTTGTTTTATAAAACTTATGCAAGTTAATGGTGGAAAAGTTTCTTTTGGAGGAAATAGCAAAGGCAGAATTGTGAGATACGAAACCGTAAAAATTGGAATGACTCAACTACAACTACAACTACAACTACAACTTAGTGGAATGATCAATAACGTTTCCTTAGTGGAATGACTCAACTACAACTTGTTGAGTATCAGCCAACTGTGCGACACAGGTTACAAAATCAACTTTCAAGAAGGAATATGTTTAGGAACTAGTAAAGACTCCTCTCAGACATTCTCGGAGCGAAGACATGGGAATATATATCTCTTGGATATCAAACTAGAAAAATCCCAATGACTAATTTCAATTCAAGAGGAAGCTAATCTTTGGCATAGAAAACTTGGCCACATCAATATGAAGCAAATAGCCAAGATCTCTACAAAGAAGCTTGTTCGTGGACTACCCAACCTGACATATCAAAAATCTGAACTATGCACACCGTGTGTATTGGGAAAACGGGTTAGAAACTCTTTCAAACCAATAAATCAAGTTTTCACTAATCGTGTGCTGCAGCTCTTGCATATGGATCTCTTTGGACCAACCAGAATCCAAAGCATTAGAGGTAAGAAATATTGCCTAGTAATAATGGATGATTATTCATGATTCACTTAGGTATATTTCCTGACAAGTAAGTCTAAAACATTTTCTTATTTTATAAAATATGCTAAGAAAGTTCAAAATAAGAAAGGGTATATTATTTCAAGTATAAAGATAGACCATTAAGGTGAGTTTGGAAATCAAGACTTTGCTAAATTCTATGATGAATCTGATTTTCAGCAGGTGTTCTCCTCACCATACACTCCAAAACAGAATGGAGTTGTGGAATGGAAGAATAGATCGTTGTAAGAAATGGGTAGAACATTATTAATTGAAAGTAACATTTCCTCTCGTCTTTGGGCTGAAGTAGTTTCCACAGCATGTTATATTATTAATAGAGTCTTCTTAAGGCCTATTCTAGAGAAAACTCCCTACGAGTTGTTCAAAGGAAAAAAGCCAATTGTTTCATATTTTCATGTGTTTGGATGCAACTGTATTATATTGAAAAATGCAAATGATCAAATTGGTAAATTTGAATAAAAATCAGACGAATGCATCTTCCTTGGATATTTAACCACCAACAAAACTTATAGAGTATACAACAAAAAAGCTCAATCTGTGGAGGAATCGATGAATGTCAAATTTCAAGACTTATACAAAATCAACCAATTCAGACTCAACCTGAAGAATCAGAATCTACTCCAGACTCTATAAAGTCTAAATCTCCAGAAGCAGCTCAGACTTTAGAAGACCAGCAACGAATGATCGTTGAAGAATTAAATGAAGAAAAAGATCAACAATCTGACAACCAACCAACAACTAGAAGCACAAGTTTAGTCATCCCAAAGAACTCATTATTGGTGACATTAATGAAGGAATTCGTACAAGATCCAAAAGGTGCGAAAAGTTTAGTGCTGTGGCTCTTATTTCTGAAATAGAACCCAAGAGTATAGAAGAAGCTTTAACTGATGAAAGCTAGATTGAAGCTATGCAAGAAGAACTCAGACAATTCAGTATCAATGATGTTTGGGAATTGACTCCTAAACCAAAAGGTAAATCTATCATTGGAGCTAAATGAGTTTTTAGGAACAAGATGAACAAGAAAAAAAATCATAAGGAACAAGCCAAAAGTTATACGCAAGAAGAAAGGATAGACTATGATGAGACTTATGCACCAGTAGCAAGGTTAAAAGCAATTAGATTATTACTTGCTTTTGGTTGTTATAAGAATTTCAGGTTATTCCAAATGGACGTCAAAAGCGCTTTCCTAAATGGATTTATCCAAGAGGAAGTCTATGTGGAATAACCTCCCGATTTTGAAGACCCAAGGAAACCAGACTCTGTATTCAGATTGAAAAAGGCGCTATACGATTTAAAGCAAGCACCTCGAACTTGGTATGACAGATTAAGTAAGCCTTTAATCCAAAATGGCTTTGTTAAAAATAAAGTAGATACTACATTGTTTATCAAAAGAGAAAGCAAAAGCTTTTTACTTGTTCAAATTTATGTTGATGATATTATTTTTGGATCACCTAACGAAAATCTGTGCAAGAAATTCTCTAAGACTATGCAGGATGAGTTTGAAATGAGCATGATGGGTGAATTATCCTTCTTCCTTGGACTTCAAGTAAAACAATTGAAGGAAGGAATTTTCATTCACCAAGAAAAATATGCTAAAGAACTTGTTAAAAAGTTTGGCTTAGAGAATTGCAAAAAGACTGATTTACCAATGTCAAGTTCCTCGAAGCTGGACAAAGATGAAGGAGAAAAGAAAGTTGACCAGAAGCTATGTATGAGTATCATTGGTTCACTTCTTTATCTTACTACTTCTAGACCTGACATTTTGTTTAGTGTTTGTATTTGTGCCAGATTTCAATCAAATCCCAAACAATCTCATTTAAGTGCTGCAAAACGCATCATCAAATACGTTGCATCAACCTCTAATTTGGGTCTCTAGTATCCTAAAGAAGGAGACTTTACTCTCCTTGGATATTCAGACGCAGACCAAGCAGGATGAAGAATTTATAGAAAGAGCACCTCAGGCACTTGTCAATTACTCGGGAACAGGACAGTATCTTGGTTTTCGAGAAAGCAAAGTACTGTAGCTCTTTCAACAGCATAAGCAAAGTATGTGGCTCTTGGAAGTTGTTGTTCACAAATTTTGTGGATAAAGCAATAGTTAAGAGACTTTGGAATCGAAGACTCATGCACTGAGATCAAATGTGACAACACCAGCGCCATTAATCTCACCAAGAATCCAATTCTTCATTCAAGACGTGGCATCCCAAAATTTCACGGCCATTTCTAGAGGTATTACGACCTATGGAAAAGTGAATGGTTGTGTCGTTGAAGTATGTTGTGGCCTCTAGACCGAAGAATTGTAATAGATTAAGGCTGAACACTTTAATGGAAAGGTACCTTATGTTCTTGGGTTATCAAAGTTGGTGCTATAGGATAATTTAACAATGAGAATTTTGTTCTTGGCTATGCACCTTATGGATTTGATTTTTTTATGGATTAATGTTGCAAGTTTTTGGCCATATTATTTTTGTAATTAGGTATTTATTTAAGTGAAAAATAATAATGAATTATTAAAGAAGGGAATGGGCTAATTTTTGGGCCAAACCAGCCCACAATCCCCCACCCTTCGACTGGCGAAGGCTCAGCCCAAGAGGCCCAACAGTTCGTCGACCAAGGCTGGCCCAAGCCCAGCCGAATGAAGCCACCCTATTAGATGAAGAATGGCAAGTGGCGTGAGGGGTCTTCCAAGTGTCACATTGCATGCAAAGCTAATGATGGTTAATCATTTAGGGGAAGCAATTAGTGAGGGGAAGGGGCGGAATAGGCGAGGAGCAACTGAGAGAGGGGGAGGGGTGCCGCATAAGAGAGGAAGAGGGAAAGAGAGGTAGCCAAAGTTAGAGGAGGACCGAGGCCCCCAGTGCGTCCGTCTAGCCGCCACCGTCGAGCTGCCTTGCCCTCCATTTTGCTTGCTGCGATTTGCTTGGACTAAAGGCAAGTAGAGTCCATCAATCTACCCTTTGCTTGCTGTGATGTGTGTGTAGAAAATGGTAAACTTCGGATGTAGTAGATGTGAGGAAATTTCAGAGCTTTGGGGAGAAGTGTCGTGGTTTAGCATTCTATTTTTCTAGAAAGGTTGTCTGTCCCCTTGTTGTTTCGTGAACTTTAGGTGGGTGTCTAGTTGAAATTTCACTTCGACTTCTTGATAAAATTTGTAGAGAACCTCTTGAAGTATAACATATCAAAAATTGAGAGAAAATGAACAAGTATAGGTCAGTGAAACCTGTTTTCTTTGAAGAAGTTAGATCTGGAAATCATAATACTGACCTAGTGTGATTCTGTAAATTTTACGATTGGAATTTGGTCTTGTGTTCTAATGAAAGTTAAATATGACATGTTAAGGAGTAATATACCAAAATTTGAGAGGAAATGGACGAGTCCGGGTGGGTGAAACGATTTTATCTGAAATGGTTAGATCTGGAATTTGATGTTGAGGGTTATGGACGGTTATGGTTATTATAGTTTTTAATCTATCCCAAATATGATTTGGAGTTCTTCATGAAATATTTATGTCTGGATTTTTTCTATGACATATAAAATTTTCAGAATTTTTGGAGCTGATTTAGGATTTTTACCAAATTTGTGAATGAAACTGTGTATGGCAATATTCCGAGATTATAAAGACTGTGATGCATGGACTGTACCGAATTGTATGATGTTCTTTTGGTATGGTATTCTTCACAAAATATTTTCCTCTAGATCTTGTACATAACATGTAGAATGTTTAGAATTTATTAAGGCTATTTGCTAATTTTTCAAGAATTATGACCAAAGGAGTGCAATATGTTTTTATCCGAAAAATTGTTGTATTTTAAAAAATAAATGAATTTGCTCCATGTGATATAATGTCTTGAGTGGTTGATTATGCTGCATATGTGGTGACATATGGCATGTTATATGACATAAAAAGCTGGTTGAGACATTTGATATTGTTGCATCAAATGCCATGTTGAAATTGAGATACATGTGTAAATATAAATTATGATAATGATGATATTGTCGGAGGTGTGAGCCGACAATGCCCCGGAGTGTCGGGATGCCTGGAGTGTGGGTGTCGGATGCCCAAAGTGCGTGTGCCGGATGCCCCGGGAGTGTCGGGATGCCCGGAGGTGTGTGCCGGAAGCCCTAGAGGTGTGTGCCGGGGGGATTTCTCGTGATGCCAGTTGGGGTACGAGATGCCTGGAGGTGTGTGCCGGAGGCTCCTCGTGATGCCAGGTTGGGGTGGGAGCGATAAATTGAGGGATGCAAACATTGGTCCCTGGAAAAAAGAAAATGATGAGATCCATGTGAAAGATAAAAATTGAAATTGAATCATGTGCATGGGTGTATGCATGTGGCATGATGCATGATCTGCTTATGAAAGTAAATTGATGCTATTTAACATTGAGAATGCGATAATGAAGCCATGAATGGATCTCACGGGAATGCAAGCACAAAGTGCATGGTGGTATACGCACGTTGCATGGTGATATATGCATGGCTGCTTGATGATATATGTACAAGTGCATGGTGGTATATGCATGTTGCATGGTGATATATGCATGGCTGCTTGATGATATATGTACAAATGCATGGTGGTATATGCACGTTGCATGGTGATATATGCATGGCTGTAAGGTGAAGTATGCTCGAATGCATGAATGATATGTGCTTTATTCATGATACCTTGATTGTTCTGTTTGATGCGTTGTGTAGTTTAGTGGATCTTTGCTACTGAGCGGTTGTACTCACCCCTTTGGGGATTAACATTTCAGAGTGAAAGATGCCTTTGCCACCAGTCGCTCGTGGTACTTATTATGGATTGCCATCTGATGTTGAGGTGGAGTGCACGGAGCATTCCTGTGTTAGTGTACCTGGTCTGGTGTTTGTCCGAGCTCGTGTCTTGGTGATGTACGATGTGAGTCTTGCCATTGGCCCTGTTATCTAGGAGCTTTTGTCTATTCATGTCTGGCATGATAGAGTGATGCTAGGGACGCTGCAGCCACCTTTGCCTGATGCACCTGGTTGGGTGTGATCGAGCATACGACTGGTGGAAGACGTTACTTTTTGGTTAGCTAACACTAGATGATGGATGGGTGTATATGTCAAACGTAGGGTCGTGTTCTTTTGAGTTAGACGAGCACAGTTAAAAGCCTTAGCTTTTTGCTGTACGGACATCTGTGAAAAAGTAAATAAAGTGACTCGGCTTTATCTTTTCATTTGGTGCGTAGTTGGTGTGCATTGCATTATTATTATTGGAGTAAGAGATTGTGAGCCTTGTTTATTCTTCCGTTGATGAGCTGCGCTAGGACCTGATAAAAAAAATGTATAGACCCCCAGGTTGTATGGACCCACTGCAATTGAAATGGTATTAGAGTGGAATGTTATTAGGACAAGTGATAGGTGAGCGAGCTGTGGTGACCCAAGCGGATTGGGGGCCGTGGCGAGGGGTGCCACAGGTTGCCACATTTGGTAATAGAGCCAAGTTTAGAAGTGGAGTGATAAGGAGCCTCATTTGGAAATTGAGGAATATGATGATAATGCACACCCTAGGATATTAACTGGAATAATTGGTTAACTTTGAATAACGGGTGATGGGTATTCACTCGTAGATCCCTAGTAGTTTATTATGAGTTGTCTTTAGGTGCCAGTAACATGTATATGTTACTTATTTAGTTCTAGTTGCTTTTAAATGGAGACATTGTGTTGTAGATTATTCCTGAGGCAATGCTTGGAAACTACAGGAGAGTTATGGTACGAGCTGGAAGTTCACATCCATCGAGGGTTGAAGCCTCTAATGCAAGGGCTGAACCTCGAATGGAAGACATTCTGTAGGCATTGGCCAATATTGGAAATCTGATGGAAAGACAAGCGCAGCAACAACCCGGAGTGGAACGTCGTCCTCAAGGACTAGTGGAACAATTTCTGAAGCTGAAGCCACCTAAGTTTAGTGAAATGGGAAGTCTTGAGGAGGTGGAACATTGGATTGATGGAATGGAGCGAATTTTTTGGTTGTTGGACTGCAGTGATGCTGAGAAGATAGTTTTTACAGTGTACCAGCGGGAGGGAAATGCAAAGTTTTGATGGAGAGCTTCGAGGAATACGATCTTTCCACCAGGTACTGATGTGAATTGGGATGAGTTTGTGAGAGCCTTCAATAGGAAGCATTTCTTTGACTATGCTAAGGATAGGAAGATTACTGAATTTGTTCAGTTGGAACAAAGCGAGCTGACAGTGGATCAGTATGAGGCAAAATTTTCTGAATTGTCTAGGTTTGCTCCTAGATTGATTGAGGATCATGAAGAAAAAGCTAAGAGATTTCTAAAAGGGTTGAGGATTGATATTAGGAAAAAACTGATGCCTTTGAATATAAGAAATTACCATGAGATTTATGAAAGGGCATAGTTAGTGGAGTAAGAGTTGGTGAGAGAGCGATTAGAGTCAAAGAGGCAGTTGACTTTTAGTGATATCAGAAGGGGCAAGAGACCCTATCCTTGTCAAGGTCAGACTTGGGATGCTAAGAAAAAGAGTAATTTTGGAAATTTTGGAAGAGTTAGAAATTGCGTGAATATAGGGAAAGCACCCTATCAGCTTGATGTTTGTCGAAGGTGTGATGGGCGACATGGCCCAGGACCTTGAATTGGACGGCTGAGATGTTATGGTTGTGGACAAGTAGGTCACCTCAAGAAAGACTATCCATAAGAGAGGTCACAACTGAGTGTTGGCTCGGTGCAACAGGCACAGCAGAGTGCTATTAGACCAAACCTACCAAGGAATCCTCAGAGGCCACCGGCACAAGGAAGGGTGTATGCGGTCACCCAAGAGGAAGCGGAAGCTTCCAAAAATGTTATATTAGGTACGATTTTCATAAATGGTAAGAAGGCATATGCATTGTTTGACATAGGTGCTACACATTCATTTATATCTGAAAGATATAGGCAATTGAGTGAAATAGAAGCTATCCCTCTTGAGACGCCTCTTTGTGTTTCCACACCTTTAAAGAATATGGTATTATCTACGATGATGTGTGCAAAATGTAAGATAACAATAGGAGGAAGGGATATGGAAATAGACCTAGTCGTAATGGCTATGTATGATTTTGATATTATCATAGGAATGGATTGGCTTCATAAGTATCGGGCCAAAATGGATTGTTATAGGAAAGTGATCCAATTTGTTTTACTTGGTCAGTCTAGTTATGAATTTTTTGGAGGTCAGACCAACCTATCTATAGCACTTATTTCAGCAATAGAGGCATGTGCATTACTTGACAAAGGATGTCAAGGGTATATGGCAGTGGCTAAGGATTTTACTAGGGAAGAACCTAAGCTCGATAAAATTTGAGTAGTTAATGAATTTCCAGATGTATTTCCTAAGGAGTTGCCTAGTTTACCACCGGAACGAGAAATTGAGTTTAAATTGAACTAATGCCTGGAACAGGACCAATATTGAAAGCCCTGTATAGGATGGCCTTAGTGGAACTAAAGGAATTGAAGGTGCAACTACAAGAGTTGCTTGATAAAGGATTCATTAGGCCATGTGCTTCTCCTTGGGGTGCACCAGTCTTGTTTGTGAAAAAGAAGGATGGGTCGATGCGTTTATGTGTTGACTATAGGCAACTGAATCAAGTGACCATTAAGAATAAATATCCCTTGCCTAGAATTGATGATCTATTCGACCAACTACGAGGAAATTCTGTCTTTTCTAAGATTGACCTGAGATCGGGATACCATCAGCTAAGGATTAAGAAAGAAGACATTCCTAAAACTGCATTTAGGACTCGGTATGGACATTACGAGTTCTTAGTCATGCCTTTTGGATTGACGAATGCACCCGCCGCATTCATGGATATAATGAATAGGGTATTTAAGCCTTATTTGGATCAGTTTGTGATTGTCTTCATTGATGATATCCTAGTATATTCTAGAGGACCTGAAGAGCACGAGCAACACTTGAGGATAGTTTTGCAAACTCTAAGAGATCATAAGTTGTATGCCAAATTCAACAAGTGTGAATTTTGGCTGGACCAGATAATATTTTTGGGACACGTGGTGTCAGGAGGAGGAATTGCAGTGGACCCGACGAAAGTTGAGATGGTAATAAATTGGCCGAGACCGACAACACCCACCGAAATATATAATTTTGTAGGATTGGCTGGTTTTTTTTTTTTTTTTTTTTTTTTTGGTCGAAGGACTAGCTGGTTATTATAGAAGATTTATTGAAAGGTTTTCATGACTAGCGGGCCCTTTAACAAAATTAATGCAGAAGAATGTAAAGTTTGAATGGAGTGGAGAATGTGAAAGAAGCTTTCAGGAACTTAAAAGAAAATTGACCACGGCTCCAATCCTGACTATACCATTTGGGTCTGATGGTTTTACAGTGTATAGTGATGCATCTCACAAAGGACTGGGATGTGTTTTGATGCAACATGGCAAGGTCATAGCCTATGCTTCTAAACAATTGAAACCTCATGAACTGAATTACCCAATGCATGATTTAGAACTAGCAGCTATAGTGTTTGCTTTGAATATATGGTGGCACTATTTGTATGGAGAAAAGTTTGAGATCTATACAAATCATAAGAGCCTAAAATATCTATTTTCACAAAAGGAATTGAACATGAGACAAAGGAGGTGAATGGAATTGTTGAAGGATTATGATTGTGAAATACGGTACCATCCAACGAAGGCGAATAGGGTAGCAGATGCCCTTAGTCATAAGTCAGCTATGGAGATGGCCAGTTTAAGAATGGCAGAATGGAACCTATTAAAGTCTGTAGCAGACTCAAAGTTTGAATTGAAAGTGGATCGCCTTACCGGTATGCTTACTGCATTAAAAATTGAACCCAAAATTATATAGAAAGTTAAGATCCTGCAAGAGTCCGACTCAGAAATTATGAAAGAGAAAAATGCAGTATCTTTAGGAAAAAGACCAGAATTTCAAGTCTCTGAAGATGGAGTGGTAAGATGCCAAGGACGACTTTATGTTCCCGACAATGAAGAAGTGAAGAGGGAAATTCTGTCAGAGACACATAGGAGTAATTATAGTATTCATCCGGGTAGTACAAAGATGTACAGCAATTTGCGTCAGCAATTTTGGTGGAATGGCATGAAAGTAGATACGGCTAAAAACATTCCTCAACGTTTAACGTGCTAACAAGTGAAGGCGGAACATCGCAAACCTGCAGGACTATTGAGATGGTTAGACATACCATAATGGAAATTGGAGCATGTAACGATGGACTTTGTGCAAGGACTGCCAAGGACATCAAATGGACACGATTTGATTTGGGTGATAGTGGATACCTTGACTAAATTTGCCCATTTCCTAGCGGTCCGTATAAACTATTCAATGAATAAGCTTACTGAGATATATGTAAGTCAGGTAATACACTTACATGGTATTCCTGTAACGATCACCTCTGATCGAAACTCTAGGTTTACTTCAAATTTTTGGCGAAGTCTCCAAAATGCCTTACGGACAAAGCTTCAATTTAGTACTGCTTTCATCCTTAAACAGATGGACAAATAGAAAGAGTGATCCAGACTCTAGAAGATATGCTGAGAGCCTGTGTTATTGACTTTAGAGGAAATTGGGATGAAAATTTGCACCTGATAGAGTTCGCCTATAATAATAGTTTTCAGAAAAGTATAGGCATGGTTCCGTATGAAGCATTATATGGAAGAAGGAGCAGAACCCTTGTCTATTGGAATGAAGTAGGTGAAGGAAAAATGATAGGACTTGAGCTAGTGCAAGTTACTACAGAAGCGGTCGAGATAATTAGGAAAAGACTTGACAGACTAGAACCAACAAAGAGACTATGTGGATAGGCGTAGAAGGCCTTTGGAGTTTAGTGTGGGAGATCATGTATTTCTTAAAGTATCCCCAATGAAAGGAATGCCAAGATTTGGAATGAAATGAAAGTTAGGACCCAGATTTATTGGACCCTTTGAGATACTTGAAAGAATAGGAGACGCAGCTTATCGTTTGGCGCTGCCTCCTAAATTGGGAAATTTACATGATGTGTTTCATGTGTCGATGCTGAGAAAGTATCAGCCGAATCTTGGTCACATACTCGATCATGAAGCCATCAAAATGGACGAGAAAGTGAAATACATCAAAGAGCCTGTGCAAGTGCTAGATCAAAAGGAGCAAATTCTTAGGACCAAGAAAATCCCGTTGGTAAAGATATTATGGCGACATCACGGTGTGGAGGAAGCCACATGGGAGAGTGAAGAATCAATGAAGGAAAAGTACCCCTACTTGTTTTAAGAGACATAAGTGATGTCTAATTTCGAGAACGAAATTCTCTAAGGAGGGGAGAATTGTGGCATCCCAAAATTTCATAGCCATTTCTAGAGGCATTATGACCTATGGAAAAGTGAATGGTTGTGTCATTCAAGTATGTTGTGGCCTCTAGACCGAAGAATTGTAATAGATTAAGACCGAACACTTCAATGGAAATGTATCTTATGTTCTTGGGTTATCAAAGTTGGTGTTATAGGATAATTTGATAATGAGAATTTTGTTCTTGGCTATGCACCTTATGGATTTGATTTTTTATGGATTAATGTTGCAAGTTTTTGGCCATATTATTTTTGTAATTAGATATTTATTTAAGTGAAAAATAATAATGAATTATTAAAGAAGGGAATGGGCTAATTTTTGGGCCAAACCAGCCCACAATCCCCCACCCTTCGACTGGCGAAGGCCCGGCCCAAGAGGCCCAACAGTCCGTCGACCAAGGCTGGCCCAAGCCCAGCCGGATGAAACCACCCTATTGGATGAAGAATGGCAAGTGGCGTGAGGGGTCTTCCAAGTGTCACATTGCATGCAAAGCTAATGATGGTTAATCATTGAGGGGAAGGGGCGGATTAGGCGAGGAGCAACCGACAGAGGGGGAGGGGTGTCGCACAAGAGAGGAAGAGGGAAAGAGAGGTAGCCGAAGGAAGAGGAGGACCGAGCCCCCCTGTGCGTCCGTCTAGCCACCGCCGTCGAGCCGCCTTGCCCTCCGTTTTGCTTGCTGCAATTTGCTTGGACTAGAGGCAAGTAGAGTCCATCAATCTACCCTTTGCTTGCTGTGATGTGTGCAAAAAATGGTAAACTTTGGATGTAGTAGAGGTGAGGAAATTTCGGAGCTTTGGGGAGAAGTGTTGTGGTTTAGCATTCTGTTTTTCTAGAAAGGTAGTCTGTCTCCTTGCAGTTTCGTGAACTTTAGATGGGTGTCTAGTTGTAATTTCACTTTGACTTCTCCATGAAAGTTGTAGAGAATCTCTTGAAGTATAACATATCAAAAATTGAGAGGAAATGAACAAGTACAGGTTGGTGAAACCTTTTTTCTTTGAAGAAGTTAGATCTGGAAATCGTAATACTGACCTAGTGTGATTCTGTAAATTTTATAAAATTATCCGATTGGAATTTGGTCTTGTGTTCTTAATGAAAGTTGAAGATGACATGTTAAGGAGTAATATACTAAAATTTGAGAGGAAATGGATGAGTCTAGGTGGGTGAAACGATTTTATCCGAAATGGTTAGATCTGGAATTTGATGTCGAGGGTTATGGATGGATATGGTTATTATAGTTTTTAATCTATCCCAAATCTGATTTCGGGTTCTTCATGAAATATTTACTACTGAATTTTTTCTATAATTTTTGGAGCTGATTTAGGATTTTTCCCGAATTTGTGAATGAAACCGTGTATGGCAATATTCCAAGATTATAAAGACTGCGATGCATGGACTGTACCGAATTGTATGATGTTCTTTTGGTATGGTATTCTTCACAAAATATTTTCCTATAGATCTTGTACGTAACATGTTGAATTTTTAGAATTTATTAAGGTTGTTTGCTAATTTTTCAAGAATTATGACCAAAGGAGTGCAATCTATTTTTATCCGAAAAATTGCTGTATTTTAAAAAATAAATGAATTTGCTCCATGTGATATAATGTCTTGAGTGGTTGATTATGCTGCATATGTGGTGACATATGGCATGTTATATGACATCAAAAGCTAGTTGAGACCTTTGACATTGTTGCATCAAATGCCATGTCGAAATTGAGATACATGTGAGAATATAAATTATGATAATGATGATACCGTCGAAGGTGTGAGCCGACAATGCCCTGGGAGTGTTGGGATGCCCGGAGTGTGGGTGCCGGATGCCCGGAGTGTGTGTGTGCTGAATGCCCGGGAGTGTTGGGACACTCGGAGGTGTGTGCTGGAAGCCCCAGAGGTGTGTGCCGGGGGGATTCCTCATGATGCCAGTTGGGGTACGAGATGCTCGGAGATGTGTGTCGGAGGCTCCTTGTGATTCCAGGTTGGAGTGCAAGCGATAAAATGAGGGATGCAAACATTGGTCCCTGGAAAAAAGAAGATGATGAGATCCTTGTGAACGATAAAAATTGAAATTGAATCATGTGCATGGGTGTATGCATGTGGCATGATGCATGATCTGCTTATGAAAGTAAATTGATGCTATTTGACAATGAGAATGCGATCATGAAGGCATGAATGGATCTCACGGGAATGCAAGCATGAAGTGCATAGTGGTATATGCATGTTGCATGGTGATATATACATGGCTGCTTGATGATATATGTACAAGTGCATGGTGGTATATGCACATTGTATGGTGTTATATGCATGGCTATAAGGTGAAGTATGCTCGAATGCATGAATGATATGTGCTTTATTCATGATACTTTGATTGTTCTATTTGACACATTATGTAGTTTAGTGGATCTTTACTACTGAGTGGTTGTACTAACCCCTTTGGGGATTAACATTTCAGAGCGAAAGATGCCTTTGCCACCAGTCGCTCATGGTACTTATTATGGATTGCCATCTGATGTTCAGGTGGAGTGCACAGAGCATTCCTGTGTTAGTGTACCTGGTTTGGTGTTTGTCCGAGTCCGTGTCTTGGTGATGTACGATGTGGGTCTTGCTGTTGGCCCTGTTATCTAGGAGTTTTTGTCTGTTCATATCCAGCGTGATGGAGTGATGCTAGGGACGCTGTCGCCGCCTCCGCCTGATGCACCGGGTTAGGTGTGATCAAGCATACGGCTGGTGGAGGACATTACTTTTTGGTTAATCGACACTAGATGATGGATGTGTGTATATGTCAAACGTAGGGTCGTGTTCTTTTTAGTTAGCTGAGCATAGTTAAAAGCCTTGGCTTTTTGTTGTATCGACCCGAGATGTCCATCGTGAAAATGTAAATAAAAGTGACTCGGCTTTATCTTTTCATTTGGTGCGTAATTGGTGTGCATTGCATTATTGTTATTGGAGTAAGGGATGATGAGACTCGTTTATGCTTCCGTTGATGAGCTGCGCTGGGACCTTATCAAAAAAAAAAGTGTAGACCCCCAGGTTGTATGGACCCACTGCAATTGAAATGGTATCAGAGTGGAATGTTATTAGGACAAGTGATAGGTGAGCGAGTTGTAGCGACCCAAGCGGATCGGGGGCCGTGGCGAGGGGTGGCACAAGCTGCCACACAAGAGCAAAGCATATAGAGATTCGACATCATTTCATTAGAGACCATGTTCAAAATGGAGAAGTCTTGATTCAATTCATTGACTCAAAGAATCAACTAGCGGACATTTTTACAAAGCCACTGGAGAAAAGTCAATTCGAGCTTATTCGTTCAAGACTCAATATCTTAAAGTCTGAAGAATTTCAGACTCAGTGGTGAAAGTCTAAAGATTCTCAGACTCAGAAGATCAAGATTCACAACTGTAAGTTATTTCTGTTTTTAGAAATTCATCTCACGAATAAAATCTCGAAAATGTACGTTCATCTATTAATCTGTAATTGACTGATGTTATCTTCCCCAGTTTTTGTGATTATTGCAATCATTCCCTTTCGAAAAAGAAGTTATCTTTTGAAATGACGGTTATCTATTTTTTTAAAAAGGCAGTTATTTTTTTAAAAGGCATTTTCTATTTTTCCTTTTATGTCGCTCCGTATACCTCTTTTTGACTACCTTATATACTAATCGTCTTCCTCACAAATCCTAAAAGTACAGAATATCACTTTATTACTTTTACTCTCTAGTTTAATCTTCAAAGCTCTCACCTTTTTCGCGAATCGAATTTGGAATCTCTCAAAGATTGTGAGAATGGCTTCCCAAAGAAAGTCTTCAAGGATCGCAAACAGGGTTTCACAACACATGCGTGAGGGTCCTACGCATTTTGACCTCACCGAGGAAGAAGAATCTCCAAGACGACAGCAGAGCCCACAACATTCTCAACCGTGTCAATCTCCTCAAGCTAGATCTCAAGGTATTGATCATAAAGCGGAGGAAGAAATCATTGAAGGCACAGAACCCGTAAGATCTCAAAAGCCCACTTTTATCTTTAAACTTTACTCTGCCTTGAAGAAGGGAGGCACTCCCTTAAACTATATTGATGAATTTTTGAAAGAGAAAGGGTATCGAAATGAAACTCACTTTTTGCGAACAATAGAACATTTGGGAGTTGCTCCTGCGGGGTCGGCAGAACATGCATTTGTGAATATTCCAAGCAATCCACATGTTGGAGGTCTTAGTCAGCTTGATGGGAATGATGATGACAAAATTTACACTCATTTTAAACCTAGAATGGGTGTTAGGGCGAATATTCAAAGCAAAAAGACAGATCTGTTTCGCTCGGATGAACACAAGTGACTTTACTTTAAGTTGCTAAAGCGAGGGGTGATCAACCCAAGAAGTGTGGACTTTGATTTTCTTGATTCTCCGAATTTGAAGCTACGAGAGAAATTCACTCTTCTTCATCTTGAACAATTTTGCTTTGAAACAACGGTTGCTCATCCAGAAAATACTGCGTACTTCTATTCTAATCTAAGTTTCTTGGATGCGAATAGATTTTCTTTTAGTGTTCGAGACCAAGACTATATCATTGATATGGACACATTGACGGATGTGATTGGAGTAGAGCGAGGGGCATTCCAATCAATTAGTGTGTCTGTTGGTCGTGCGACAGTAGAGCTTGTTCGGGATGGAATGGCAGAAGGAAGAATTTCATACTTGAGGATGAATGCCTCAAATATTTTGCTTCACAAGATCATGATCAATTGCCTTAGACCTAAATCGACTTTGAAGACCGACGTCTCCAACTTAGAAGCAAAGTTGATGTATGCTATCAACGTTGGCAAGAAGTTCTCTCTGCCTCACACAATCATGTTTCACATGTATAGAACGATGGTGAAAGACAAATGCCAACTTCCTTACTCAGCGCTTGTTACAAAGCTATTCAGACATTTGAATATTCAGCCTCCCATGATTCTATGTGTTCGTACCTGTGAACAAATGGTGGTGGGCCTGAAAATGGTTTCCAAAATACGTCTGAAGGAGTTGAACAAAGCTTTGGAGCAATTTAAGGAGAAAACCCCTGTCAAGACTCACTAAGTTTCTTCGGCTGCAAAATGGAAAGGGAAAGAGCCATTGACTGCTCCATCCAGAAAAAGAAGAGCACTCATCTTGGAGGATGAAGAAGATAAGGACGATATCACCATTTTCGCTCTTGCATTTAGAAACCTACAATGTTCTGTTCTAGAGACAGAGGAGAGAGAGGATCAAGACAGAGAAGAAGAAGAGCAAAGGAGTGGAGAGAGAGAATTGATGAGACAAGAAGTAGAGGAAGAAAGGACTGCAGAAGAAGAAGAGGGCAGAGGTGAACAAGAAGAAACAGAGCATGAAGAGTACTTCTCACCGCCTGAAGGTAGTGAAATAGGGGGAGTTGTTGAGAAAAGAGGTATCTCTTCAATTGCTTTTACTAGTGAAGATGTTAGACGTTCACCTGCAGATCCAGAAGACATCTATGCCTCTCAATTTCCTAAGGAAGGTCGTGAGGTTTCATCACCAAATCCGGGTGCTCATGTTGACTTGCCATCATCTGCAAATACTCCTACTGATCATGCAGAGGCAAGCACTTAGACCGATACCTCAGTAGACTTTCAAAGACTGCTTGATATTCTTATGGAGATGCGAGGCCAGATTTATGCCCTGGGATGCGAAGTTCAGAACTTGCAGAATGCCGGACAAGCCTCTTCAGTTTCTTGCATGATCAAATTCATGCCCTTACTCTTCAAGTTCGAGCTAATGCCAAGGGTGAAGAAGTGGCTCAACTGAAGGAGGATTTGAAAAAGCTGGAAGAGATTGTCCAGTCAATGGGAGATTTTCAACTAGTTCGCATTCCAAAGCAATCCTAATTTTATTCTCTTTTCGTCTCTACCTTTTTAATGCTAACAAAAAGGGGGAGATGGTGCAGATTTGAGATTTGACTCTTGTTTGACTTGACTTTTGATTGACTTTACTTTTGTTTGGATGTTTGGTTGTGATTGGATTTGGATTGTTTGATCTTTTAAATGTTTGCTGCAGTATCTTAAGATCTTAAGCACTGTTGGCATTTCATGGCAAAGATAGTTGTTTATTTACAGGACTAACTTACTCATTTCCTATGGATGTAGATTTAATGCTATCTTTACTAAGCCAGTTATTTTTTGTGAGATATCCATGTTTGCTTGAGTATTGTCTTGCAAGTAAAAAATATTCAAATCTACAGGAAAGTTTTGTCACCATCGAAAAGGGGGAGATTATTGGAGAAAACTTTCGTATTTGTTTTGAAACTGACAAAACGTTTCCATCAGTCTAGTCTGAAGACTTGCAGACTCTTTCGTCAAAGTCTGAAGACCGCCGAACCACCAGACTCAAGATTCAAAGTCTACCCTCATTGATAGTTTCTAGACCATCGAAAAAGACTTATCCTGAGTTGAGTATTTCTTTAAGGATTTGATTCTATCGACTAAAGAAGATCTCTCGGATGGATATAACATCTCAGAATCTATTATTCGTTTTTATTCGAGTAATTTAGATTCGTTGATTGGCGAAGCATACTTTGAAGGTTTTACTTATGGAAACCTAGATCCTGATTGTATGGGCGAGCAGGATTGGTGGGCTATCGTCATATTCCTTAAATAACTCGAGATCTTCCTAATTGATTCTATCCAACGAGTAGATTGGAAGAGCTCATTTGGAAAGTGCCAACGGGTATGAAGGCATGGAGGAGTATATAAGGAAGATGTTCTAGTTATTCAAGTGTGTGCGCGATAGATAAATTCCAAAGTCTGAAGCTCCTTGTTCTTTGCCAATTCAATTGTTGAGCGTAAACTTGTACTCAAAAGAGAGTTTATACATTTGTGAGACCTTGAGGAAGTGTAGCAAAGTCTCTATACTGTGGAATCAAGGACGTGATACTGTAACGACTCTTTTGATTCATAGTGAAATCTAGCCGGTGGGTTGTCAGTGAAGGAGAGTGGACGTAGGCTTGGATTAAGTTAAACCACTATAAACCTTGTGTTCTTATTCTCTTCCCTAAAATTTTTTACTTGTAACTTTATTTAATTGTGAGAGTCTCGTTTCTATTTTAAAGTCTACTGTGAAACAGACTTAGGTTAAAAGTAATGTTTACACTATACTTCGCAAAAGTTTATTTTTGCACCTATTCACCCCCTCTAGGTGCTCGTACTAGCATTCACATCTTGCATTACCGCCGAGGTTGACGCAAGTGCATGATATCTTTTATGTGTCGGGGAAGTGTGAGCCTGACTCGACCCATGTGCTAAATTTTGAAGAATTAGACATGGACGACAGAGTGTAGTACATGGAAAGCCCGGTTCTAATTGTGGATCGTAAGGAGCAAATTCTGCGTACCAAGACAATCCCATTGGTTAAAGTGGTCTGGCAACATAACGACATAGAAGGAGCAACCTGGGAAAGTGAAGATTCGATGAGACGACTGTATACCCACCTTTTTGTTTAAGATTTCTAATAAGTTTAAATTTTGAGGATGAAATTTTTATAAGAGGGGAAGAGTTGTGTCATCCTGAATTTTAGGTTTTGTTTTCGATCGAATAAGTTGGGCTTTTCATCGATGCGCCTATAGTTCTTTTCTTTGAGTTGGCCACTCACGGGATAATCAGCCTATAAGGTAAAGCCATTAAGGAACATAAACGCGATAGACTTGAGAATTCGACTAGGAATCGACTGTTCAATCGTACTAAACTGCAAGGGTCATTATGACACAGTGAAAAATCAATTAGAGATCAGAGATAAGTCGACTCGACTGAGCCATGTGATTAAGTGTGGGTGATTCCACTTAATTACAAAATTCTCGTCGATTGGCACTAGATCGACCTTTCTGTCTTTTTAGTACCCTGTGTCCATATTTGAAACCTTGAGATTTTCACGACAACCGAGAGTCGCCAATGTGTCGAAGATGTAAATTGTGGCTCGAAAACAATCGACCACGAGTCAAAAGCGCTAAAATTCCTAAAAGCTACCCGATAGGTTAGGTCACGCTAAAATCGCGTTCGGTTGAAATTAACTACGAAATTGAACCCAATTTCAAAAATTGAAAGTTCTGTCATGTCACGATTCAGTTTAGGAACATCAACTTATTCTCCGATGATTTTTCTGCAAATCGAGATTTTTGGCGGAAATTCAAAGTTTGGCGAAATTGGATCGGGAAAATTCGAGGGACCATTTTTTAGCACCCATGGCCGTCAAGTTGGTTCAATTGATGAGGAAAAATCATGGTTTAATTGTGGACACCTTGGCTATTTTGTTTGGGTTTCAATTGGATTGAACGATGAGGATTTGAATGAAATTGAAGAGGGAAATGTGTAAATTTGTAAGCCATGGTGGGGTGCAACATTTGGGACACTTGGGAGGCTTCTTGAGGAAGTTTTAAGAGAGAGAAAGTGGTTGTGGATAGGGATGAGCATGGTAGGGGTAGCACTTAAGTGTTTGGGGACTTGGGAGAGGCATTGAAGGCTCTTGTCCCCCTTGACTAGCTGTTGCCTTCCTTCTTCTTCTTCCTCAGCCTTTCTATCTTCCTTCTTGCTATGTTAAGAGCCAAGGAAATTGCAAAAGCTAGAGGAGAGCCAGCAACAAGCTGTCAAGTAGCCCTGCCACCCGTCCAAGCACTGCATGCTGCCAAGCATGCCCGCAAGTTGTGCTTGTCGCCCGCTCGCCCGCGCGTTTTCACTGCTCGTGCTCGTCACCTATACCATGCTCGCCATCTGCTAAAGCTATTCTAGCCACTTGCCATCGCCGTCGAACTCCTCCACCACCCGTCCAAGCCCACTTGGTCCCACCTTGCTACTTCTAGCCATTGTAGCCAAGCCATGCAGGCCCTTCAGTCCTTGATCATAAGCCGAAGCCAGCAAGGGCTTTGAGGCTTTGTGGCCCATTTTAGGTCCCTTCCGGACCTTGGTTGGTGTCGTGGTAGGCTCGATTATTGCTGCCTCCGCGTCGTTGTCGCAGTGGACTCACCAAACCGCTAAACCGATAAGTTTACCTGCGAAACTCTGCCTAGGGAGTTAATTATGCTTAAGAGGTGTTTAGATTAGGCTAAGTATGGTTTAGGTGGTTAGATTAGTTTAGTTGAAGGCTAATTAGATTAGGTGATTTTATTAGTTTAGTAGGTTGATTAATTAGCCTAATTAGGAGGTTAGATTAGTGTAAGCTTAATTAAGAATTTATTTAATTATTTTGCATTTATTTAATTATTGTGCATTTAGTTATTTAATTATTTAATTAATTATTTATTTATTAGAATTTATATAATTATTTAATATTTTTTGGAAATTGTATCGAATAGTTGATGACCGGAATTTCGTGCTGATTGCAATGGTGTGGTTTGATTGTCGAATTGATTGTTAAATTGTGAAATTGAGTGATAATTGTGAAAGTTTGGTATTTAATTGGAAAATAGTGGGTGTTGAGTTTTGGCACTGAAAATGGTTTTATATACCATATCAGCTCGTGTGAGCAAATGTGTAAGTCAGCTTATGTGAGCAATGTGTATCTCAGCTTGTGCGAGCAGTAGTTCATATCAGCTTGTGAGAGCAATTATACATGACAGCTTGTGTGAGCAATGATATAAGTCAGCTTGTGTGAGCATTGATCCATCAGCTTGTGAGAGCAATATTTTATATTAGCTTGTGAGAGCATTATTTTATATTAGCTTATGCAAGCATTAATATTTATCAGCTTGTGTGAGCATTGATCCGTCAGCTTGTGAGAACATTATTTTATATCAGCTTGTGAGAGCATTATTTTATATCAGCTTGTGTGAGCATTAATGTTTATCAACTTGTGTGAGCTGCAATTGAATCAATTGAATGGATGGATTGGTTGTATCGATCGATTGGATCGATTGATTGTTTGAGTATATGAATTGTAATGATCTACAGGAAGGAATTGAGGCAAGGTAAGTCTTCTGACTTGTGTGTATAATTGCCTCTAGTGTATTTCCTTCATAGCCGGAGTTTAGGGGGTGAACTTGCTGAGACATTATCTCACCCCATCGTGGGCTCAACCTTTTCAAATCCTTAGATAGCGGTTCCTTCGGAACGTTTTGGTTGGTCTATGAGGGTTACCGAGAGTAGTTTTAACTACCATGCCCTAGGGGATCAATGGGTCTATGAACTCATGATGACCATTGTCTAGATCGATGAGGGTCTACCTTAGAGGGTACCTCATCAGTTCAGAGTGTGGTTTCACTATGGTTTCAATGGATTCCGTGTGGGTCCCCTCCTAGGTTTTGAGATTCCCGATGTGGTAGTCGATGCCACTCTAGGTGAGAGTGCAACTGACCCTCCAAATGGTGTTGTGGAGGATTCGATGCCCCCGAAGCCTGTGGAGACCGAAGGATTGGCGGATGTGTCTGGCTAGTTTGTCTTAGGACAGCTTCGTTTTGTTGAGCCGGTCTTTTGTAGACAACCTAGTCTTGTATATAAATCAAGGTGTTTATAAAAAGTGTTTTGGTTGTAAATATGCTTCCTGCTTTTCTCTCCCGTGTTGGTTGTTGTCAGGGGTATAAGTTTGTTTCCACATGCGCATTAAAATAAATGGGTCGGTGACCCGTCCTAGGACTTTACAATTTAATTGACCACCAAGAGATGGGCACACGCTCGAGGATCGAGGCGTGACAGATCATTTGCATTTTTTAGAACAAAACACTTACAACCAAAGATGTGAAAGTAGGAGATATTTGGATTCTTCCCTTTGTATACTTCATAGGGAATCTTCTCTTGGATAGGCCTTAAAAACACCCTATTGATTATATAACAAGCAGTAGAAACTGCTTCTGCCCAAAATCGAGAAGATATTTTGCTTTGTATCAATAGAGTTCTATCCATCTCTTGTAAAAATCTGTGTTTCCTTTCCACAACTCAATTTTGCTCTAGAGTATATGGAGAAGAGAAAACGTGTTGAAATTCAAATTCATCACAGAAGTTTGCAAAGTTTTGATTTTCAAACTTACTTCCATGATCTGTTCTTATGCTTGAAATAGTATATCTTTTTCATTCTGAATTTTCTTGGCAAATTTAGAAAAATAAGAAAAAAGTTTTAGACTTATTCGCCAAGAAGAATACTCAAGTAAAGCGAGAATAATCATCCACAATTACTAGACAATATTTCTTTCCACCAATACTCTAAGTTCTTGTTGGTCTAAAAAGATCCATATGGAGAAGCTGTAAGACTCGAATGGAAGAAATTTGATTTACTGGTTTAAAATAACTTCTAACCTGTTTTCCCAAGATGCAAGGAGTGCACAACTCAGACTTATGATAAGCCAAATTAGGAAGCTCTCGAACCAACTTCTTAGAGGAAATTTTGGCAATATGTTTCACGTTTGTATGACTAAGCTTCCGATGCTAGAGACTTGCTTCATCTTGTATCGAGATGAGACACTGAGAACTTTCTGGATTAACGTCCAGAAGATATATATTGCCATGTCTTTGCCCAGTAAAAGATTGAGAGAAATCTTGACTTATTCCAAAACAAGCACCTTCTTGGAAGTTTATTTTAAAACTTATATCACAAAGCTGACTTACACTCAGAAGATTGTAGTTTAAACCTTTCACTAGGGAAACATTGTTGATAGTCAGACTTCCAATCTTCACTGTTCCATATCCTATAATCTTCCCTTTACTGTTTCCACGAAAAGAAATGTTTCATCCTTTTAATCTTTGAAGCTTCACAAAGCAATTTGAGTCTCCTTGCCTAGAACAGCCACTATCCAAATACTATTTGATTTTTCTTTTAATAGTAACCTACAATCAGAAGAAAAGCTCAAACTTTCTTTGGTACCAAGATTTTCTTGGGTTCAAGAGAGTTAGTATTAGAGATAGTCTTTGCCCAATCCTTCTTAACTGATCTCCAAACCTTGGGATATTTTTTCTCAAAATGCCCGAGTTGTTACACTTAGAACTTTTGAGAGCGATTCAGCCAACAGGTTTTACAAACACTTTTTGAAAATGATTTTTGTAAAATGCCTTTACCGGTTTTTATCTAAGTCTTTTTTTTTTTTTTTAGGAAAGTCAATTAAAGAAATAGTTTCATTATTCATACCCAAACCAGATTTACTAAAATAGGGTAATTGATTTGTAAGAATTTTCTCCAATTTTTCTAATCCTCTGGAAAATCTTTTTTGAAATATCTGAAATCTCCCATTTTAAAATGTCATTTTCTTTTGAAAGAGAGTCAGAATTTTCTTTCAAATCATCAAAGCTTCTTTTCAAATTTTCTAATTTTTCTTTCTAGGAACTTTCCTATTGCCTAAGCTTAGAATTTCCTTTTTCAATTCGGAAATCCTTTTAAGAGAGGATTTAAGATTGAGACAAAGTTCATCTATATACATAGAGACTTAACAAGAATTTCTGAGTGCCTAACCTCGATTTCTTTATCGAATTTGAATCGGTGTCCATTTTATGATTCGAGTCTAACTCGAATGAGCCATCGACATATATTTACGAATTCCTCTTCGCTTTCTTCATATTCGGTGTCACTCTAGGTTTCTGCTTTAAGAACTTTCTTGTATTTTTTAGACTTCCCTTTCTTCTTTTTCAACAAGGACCAGTTTGCTTTGATATGCCCTTTTTTCTTACACTCGAAGCATATTAAATCTTTGCTAGATTCAACATCTTCCGTTGGTCTCTTCTGGGAATTTTACATGCTTTGCTTCTTCCAATTTAACCTTCTTCCTTTTCTGTTTAGTTTTTTGAATTTTCTTATCATAAGGGCCAACTCCTCACCATCCATGTCATCGTCTGAATCTATAACGTCAGAATCAATGTTAGACTTTAATGCAATTGATTTCTTACCTTTTGGATCTTCCTCCTCATTGATCTGCTCCACTTCATATGACTGAAGCGTGCCTATTAGTTCATCAACTGATAGAGACATAATCTTTTGAGTTTCTCTAATTGAAGTCTAGACGTGATTCCAGTCTTTTAAAAGTCCTTGCAGTAGTTTATTGACTTTCATCAATCTAGAGATTGGTTGTCCTTGATAAGCTAGGCCATTCACAACTTTTGTAAAGCGACTGAACCTTTCACAAATAGATTCTCCAGGCTTCATCCTGAAGGATTCATATTGTCCAAGTAGAATATTTATCTTTGTCTCCTTCACACAATCAGTCCCTTCATAAGTAACATGAAGTCTGTCCAAAACTTCTTTTGCTGATTCACAAGAAGAGATACAGTTATATTAAGTGGGAGATAAAGCATAGTATAAGGAGTAAATTGCTTTTGTATCAAGAGCCTGTCTCTTGGTAATTTCAGCTTGTGTTGATTCATCAACATCAATCACTTCTTTCCCTTTGTCTAAAGCTGATGTTGCTTTTGGATTGATTCCTTTTTCAACAACATCCCACTCCATAGGATCTATTGATCTGAGGAATGCCTTCATTTTGTTCTTCCACACAATATACTCATTTCCATAGAAATAAGGAGGTCTAGTGTTGCTCGACCTTCAATTAAACTCCGGAGCCAAAATACTAGCTATAGCAGATCTTTAGCTTAGAAGTAAAACACTTCAACAAAATAAGCACACAAGCTCTGATACCAATTGAAAGAGCTAGTATAAATAACTAGTGGGGGATGAATAGGTGTGAAAACAAATTATCCCGAAGATGCGATAGAAATAATTTTTTCTTTTAAATTGAGTCTATTGAATAATAGACTTTAAATGAAAATTTAGACTCGAGTAAGATAAAGTGCAACTCAGAAAAATATCTTAGTAGATAAATTAAAAGAGTTCAAGGAAGAGAAAATGAACACATGATTTAAAGTGGTTCGGCTTAGATTAAGCCTATGTCCACTCTCCCACGTTGATAGCCTTCTGGCTAGTTTTCACTATGAATCGAAAGAGAATTACAACAATTTGTCACTGAATTCTCAGTAGAGAGTTTCTATTTCTCTTACTAAGACACTCTTTAGTATTTCTCTCTCATTCGAATACACGTTTGAGCACTAATGAGAAAGAACAAGTGATTCGAAATTTTCAAACTTTGAAATTCTAGCTTTCACACCTTATCTTGAATGACTTAAAAAGCCTTCTTAAATACTCCTACATGTCTTTGTGACCGTTGGCACTTCCTAGAGGAATTCTTCCAATCAACTGTTGGACAGAATAGATTAAGGAGATCTTGAGTCGATGGAAGATCAAGATGAAAGCTCAATGATCCTGATCACTTATACAATTAGGATCTAGGTTTCCATAAATAGATTCTTTCCAAATAAACTTGCCTTCTAAATTGATGTTACCATTCTTGATTGATTTGAATAATAATATCCAAAGAAGGTAAGTAAGATTTCCATCCAGAAAGCCATATATCTTGTTTGTACTGAATCCTTGAAGAATGAATAATAATTCTGATTCTGATTATATCTTTGATCTTCACTTGAGTTCAGTCTGGATCTTCGTCAGAGTGGGGTAGACTTCTAATGAAGAATAGACTTTGAGATAATTCTCCAGAAGTTTGGTATACCTCATAATTGGAATAGAAAACTTTTGTCAATTTCAAAACCTAATAGGAGTTTTCTCAACACTAATTTCCTCCAAGCTTGTGGTTGCCCCCTTCCTTGGCCAATTCCACTCTTGTCCCTTCATCTTTAGCTTTGAAGAGAGGTCAATTTGGTCTTTGCAAGGAGATTTGGGCACTATTCATGCACATCGGTGCTTTAAATGCTTAGATCTCATAAGGCTAAGGTGGGCTTGGAGGTCCATGGCCCTCTTGGGCCGCTCATCTCCTTGGGCATGGGGCCTTGGGCTGCCCAACATGGGTGTGGGCCCTATTGGGCCGTCCAATGCGGGCTTAGGTCCATTGGGCTGTCCAATGCGGGCTTGGGCCCACTTAGTCATCGTTCGCAGCCCGTTTCCACTTTCCCAAATTTTAGCATTCTGCCAATGAGAAATTGAGTTTACGCTCCATAATAGCCTTCTTGACGTTTTCATGGTTTACCACTCCTCATCGAAATCCCACTTCAAAGACTTGTCACCATTGGAATCGTTATGAAAATCGGGGTCAAATTGATGGTGTCACACTTGTTTAGTGCTGAATTAATTACTTCTTATAATCTTCATAGAAGAAATAGAGTACGCATCGCCAAAAATTATATGCAGATGGCTTAATCCATTCTTGATTTGAGGATTATGAGGGAAATTATATATGACTAGAATTGATTGATGTATTTCCCCAAACAAACGAAAAAAAATAAATGAAATATGAAAATAAATCATTGATCAATTAAGAAAATTTCATCTAGATACCATAGTACAAGGTTTTGTTCACGAGGATTTCCTAAATAGTCATTCCAAAAATATAAAGTTCGAAACAACTCTTAATTTGAAGATTATGACTCTTGCATTTTTTTTTTTTCAAATCAACGACATATAAGATCGTTTGTGTAAATATATTTTACAGTAGAGTTTTCTGTAGTTACTGTTAGTGTGAATCCATCTGAAAAAGCAAAAAATTGCTGGAGAATCCGTCTTTCTTGCCTCTGATCATGTACGAGAAGCTTGTCAAAAACAGAAAGAGAAAAAGAAAACACAAATGTTGCGGGGCCAATGCTGTCTCCATGAAAGATTCCAGCCACTCCTTTCTCCATGAGCTGCCCCACTTACGTCTCTTTCATTCTTTTACGGATCGGTAACACTATGGCAATCAATCAAGATTAGATTAAAGTGTCTGACTAGTTATCAGTAGCTAGATTATCAAAGAGAGAAATTAATTACACGGGCAATTATCAAATTCGACTTACTCAATAAGAAAAATCTAAAATGTGTTATTAAACAAGAAAGAATTGTACGAGAATGATTGGCTTTTTTTCTAAATGTTGGATTTTCAAAAGAAACACCGCCAGTGCAAAAGAAATCCTCGACGAACGGATTTCAAATGTTGGCACGTGACGATTACTTAGTGTGAAAATATACACGTGTCATGATAGTGAAAATGCAGTTTATGTGATGGATAAAACTTCATGGCGGTGAAACACAGTGTGATTGGTCGATTATGATTGCCCACATACTATGAATCTCATCCTACTTCTCACCCCGTATTAATATATTTCACTTTTGATATATTGATTACATCTTATTTCATCTCACTTGATATTTTCGTCATATAAAACACATTCTCTATTATCATCCCGGTAATGGAAAAAAAAAGAAGATATTTTCGCCTGAGGTTTATGTTATCAACTTCAAACTAAGTCCAACTTTTGATCCGGCCTTTCATTTTCTCAGCTGTTTCTCTCTAGTAAAGTCCAAAATTTAATCAGATCAGCCTCATCCTCTAGAAAAATCAGAAGTCATTTTCTCCTAAATTTGGAAAAGTATCATTTCCATTTCAATTCTTGGCTAAAAAGCAGCACTTCATAACTGCATTGATATTTCTCTCATTTACATTTTGTTCTGTGTGAATTTGACATTAGCCCATTTTTATTTAGTTGGACCATTAATGTACTTCTCATTCATGGATCATGTTAAGTACAAAACTATCTTTATAGTACATGGAAAGGAGTATGTCGATTAATGACATACAACTAACATGACTTGCATTAGTTTTATTTACTTAATTGTGATTATTATGTGATAGCCAATTTAAGAAAAGTTATAACATAATGTTATTGCGTTGGTCTTTATTAAACCATGAAAGGAAGGTCATATGAGCCAAGTGGGAGAATGTAAAAATTATTGTGGCCCGCATGATGTTATTAAACAATGGTTTAATAATTATATAACTGCTAAAACATATTGGCTATGAAAAGGATGAAAATGTACAATTCTATTGAGAAGTTAACGTTATTTCGAAGAGGTGCGACTCTGACGAAGTAAAAAGGCCCATGATGGAAGACATCTATTAATGGCATGTATAAATAGAGTCTGGTCTTCTCTCCACCCAATAGCAATGAATGAAACTTCATCAAACAAAACACGTTAAGGGAAAGCGTCGGTTAAGGGAGAGAAATCGAATTTTTTCATTCCGTCGGTTTGTGCAACAAATCATTTTCAATAGTATTGCTATGGATAAATGTATATCTTCATCCCTCTTATTGTGAAAATCATGAAAATTAAAGATCCCCAGTTTTGAATTTTCTGCATTAGAGAATTACATTATCACTTACTGACAAGACTCCCCGAGTAACTTGTTAACCGAACTTTCAGCGATTCCCAAAATTCTTGTTCCAGTATTGGAGGCCTAGGTTCTCTTGAAATAACCTATTCACATTCTTGTTGCTGCTTTTTTTTCTCTCCAAGATAGGGAAGCATAAATATTACTTTGCAAAAGGGGATCCAAGCTCTCTACACAGACCAATCACTCGAATCTTCATAACCTGCACGTCATAGAACTGTTTCGCCAGAATTGGAGCCGAGTCAACCGGATGTCAGATGGAAAAATTATGCACGATCAAAATTTGGTCAATTTCTACAAATTATTATTTCGAAAAAAAAAAATCCCACGTAGTGCATATTCCCTTTCAATACCCCACTCATCTACCCAAAATCTGAGTGTCAATTTTGAACCATACAGCCACCACGATCAGGACTTTTTTCTTTTGCTTTTTGGTTCGAAACCCACGATTAGGACTTCATTTTCTCCAAATATGGTTGACATGTCAATTTCAAAGAAGACTTGGAAAAGTAAATCAAGCATGACCAACGTTTGCGACTTATGTGGCTCTGCGAAATTCACTCATCATCCCCCACGGCGCACGCTAAGCTGACTGAAAAAGGGGAAAGACTTTTTATCTTGCAAACGTATCGTCAATTTCAATGAAGACTTGAAAAAGTAAGTCAAGCATGACCAACGATCGAGACTTATGTGGCTCTTCACAATTCACTCATCATCCCCCACGGTGCACTCTAAACTGGCTGAAAAAGGGAAGACTTTTTATCTTACAAATATGTCGTCAATGAGAAGGACTCACTCTCCGGAAAACGTGATCCAACTATAATAGGAACGGTCCTCGATAGAGGCTTATGGGGAGTGATCTTCCAATCTATAATTATAGTCATCAATCTTTTTAACAGTATGCAGATTTGAACCATCTTGCACCTCCCAAAATCCAACCATCCCCCAAATCATGGTTTCTTCCTTTTTGTCGTCCACCCAGTCTCCTTTAGTTGTCTTCTTCTTCTCGCTCTTTTTGGTAGGCACCACTTCATTTCATGGTGCAAGCATTTCTGCTTCCTCCACTTGTTTCTCCACTATCCACGTGGCTAAGAATAAAGATGGAGTAGAGGCTCTCCTGAATTGGAAATCTACTCTTGACAACTGTAGCCGGTCTCTCCTCTCTTCATGGCACAAGGACAATCCTTACAGCTTTACCGGTGTTGCTTGTGATGACTTTGGAACCATTGCCCATCTAAATCTTTCTTATCTCGGCTTGAGAGGAACTCTAGATGGCCTTGACTTCTCACGCTTAACTAGTGTGGTTAGCTTTGAACTTGCTAACAACTCGATCTATGGCTTCATTCCCTCGAGTATCGATAACCTTTCCAAATTCAACTCTCTTGATCTTTGCTTCAATGAACTATCTGGTGACATTCCTCCAAGTTTGGGTATGCTCGAAAGTCTTCATTATTTGTACCTACGTGCAAACAACCTAAATGGACACATCCCTCGGGAGATTGGAGAGTCGGATTTTCTTTTGGAACTTGATTTTTCCGTAAACAAGTTCACTAGTCCTATCCCTGTTTCACTAGGGAACTTGAGTAGCTTGATTTATATTTATCTATGGAAAAACCACTTTCAGGGCCCATTCCCGCTTCTCTTGGAAAATTAGGCAATTAAACTAAATTAAGCATTTCACGCAATAATATTTTTGGTTCCATTCCAAGAGAAATAGGTGACTTGAGGAATTTGAAAATTCTTTACATATGGCAAAATGGACTTTGGGACCCATACCTTCAGAAATCGGGAGGCTCACTTCTCTTATTGAACTTGACCTATCAAGCAACAATCTCAACGGCTCAATTCCTAGTTCCATCGGAAACTTGTCAAGTTTATCTCTTTTTCATATCTTCGAAAATGGACTTTGCGGATCCATACCTTTAGAAATCAGAAACTTGACAAGTTTATCTCTTCTTCACCTTTATAAAAAATGAACTTTCAGGACCCTTTATCTCTTCTTTACCTTTATAAAAAATGAACTTTCAGGACCCATACCTTCAGAAATCAGGAGGCTCACTTCTTTTAATAAACTTGATCTATCAAGAAATGAACTCACCGGCTCAATTCCTCATGCCATCATCAACTTGACAAGTTTATCTCTTCTTCACCTCTCTCATAATGGACTTTCTGGACCGATACCCTCAGAAATCGGGAGGCTCACTTCTCTTAAAATGTTATATCTTATGGGTAATAATTTGACCGGTCCAATCCCCGCATCAATTGGAAGCTTGGCTAATCTAACTAAATTGGACCTTGGCAACGATAAATTCTTCCGTTCCTTGCCTTCTGAATTCAATAAGTTAACATGGTTGACTTATTTGGAGCTACATGATAATGAACTAGAGGGGGAAGTGCCAGAAGATGTATGCCTTGGGAGATCATTGCAAAATTTATCCATCTCTAATAATCATTTCACGGGTCCCATCCCCACAAGCCTAAAAAACTATAGTACATTAATCAGATTGAGGCTTGACAAAAACCAACTCACTTGAAACATAACAGATGCTTTCGAAATATATCCACATATAAATTATATGGACTTGAGCCACAATCATTTAAGAGGCGAACTTTTGTGGAAATGGGAGCATTGTCGTAATTTGATGAGCTTAAGAATATCGAATAACAACCTCTTTGGTGTGATACCCGTAGTATTTGGAAGGATGACTCAATTACAATTATTGGACCTTTCTTCAAATAATTTAAGCGAAGAGATTACGAGGGAAATGGGAAACCTATCAATGTTGTTAGAACTCAACCCAAGCAGCAATGCCATCATGGGAAATGTCCCCATTGAGATTGGGTTTTTTTTATCTCATCTGACACATCTAAACTTAGCATCAAACAATTAAGTGGAACAATACTGGTGCAGCTAGGCTCATGCAAAAGCTTGTTGAGCTTGAACTTGAGCAGGAACAAATTTTGGGGAAACATTCCTCCTGAGATAGGCAACACACAATTCCTCGAGATTCTTGATCTAAGTTATAATATTTTGTCAGAACATTTACCAGAAGAGCTTGCAATAGTGAGAAACTTGCAAATTCTAAATATCTCCCACAATAGCCTATCTGGTTACATCCCACATGCTTTTGATGATATGTTGACCTTGACTTCTATTGATGTATCCTACAATGACCTAGAAGGTCCTCTCCCTAATGTCAAGGCTTTCAATGAGGCTCCATTTGAGGCAACTCAGCATAACAAAGGGCTCTGTGGAAATCTTGTTTGTTTACCAAATTGCAATTCTATCGGGATCAAGAAACGTAATCAACATGCTGGACCTAGAATAACAATTGTCCTCATCATCTCATTGTTAGGGTTTCTCTTTCTCTCTTGTGCCTTGATTGTTGTTGCTGTAATTGTCAATCATCGTCAAAGAAGGATTATGAAGAGAAAAAATAATGAACGGGCAAATGATTTGGATTTCATGAGTATTTTGACTTATGATGGCAAAGTTTTCTATGATCGAAACATTGAGGCCTCGGAAGGATTTGACTCCAAGTACTATGCGGGTGAAGGAGCATATGGAATTGTTTATAAGGCCGAGATATTAGAAGGTCAAACTTTTGCTATTAAGCAAACCTTGTCATCTGAAGAAGATGTTGAGATCGTTGATTTGGTATCATTTGGAAGGGTAATTCAAGCCTTGACAAATATAGGTCATCGAAACATCGTGAAATTTTATGGCTTCTACTCTCATCCCCAACGTTGTTTTTTGGTGTATGAGTACATGGAAAGAGGAAGCTTGAGAACAACTTTGAAAGATGATCAGAGAGCAATAGAATTTCAATGGGACAAGAGGATAAGTGTGGTCCGAGGAGTTGCGGATGTATTGTCCTATATGCATCATGAATGTTCTCCTCCGTTGATTCATCGAGACTTGACTAGTAACAACATTTTATTGGATCATGATTATGAGGCTCATGTTTCCGATTTTGGCACTACAAGACTTTTGAGGCCAGATTCATCAAACTGGACGGCTATTGCTAGTACCATCGGGTACATTGCTCCAGGTACTTCGCAAACTTTTGTTCAAATTTCGATGGCATTAGGTCTCATGCTTCTATTATCGAAATTTTACTAGTTTAGTACAGTTAATTAGTTATTTAAACGTATCATGGAAATTTTGGTGTATTTATTTAGGCTTTCAAGTTTAGTCTTGATGAAAATGCTTTTCGATTTTCCTCATAAGAATTGGCAAATGAGAAAAAGATCATAATCAATCCATTTCAAGGATGTTAAGTTTGCAATACCTAGAAGATGCTCGTATTTTAAGGGGGGAACAAATTTTTTTATATTTTTGCCAAAGCATAAACTTCCATACTCAAATCAATGTTGTAGGAATTGATTAAGTGGAAATCTGTACTTGTAATCGTCACATGTCACGTTGCGGGAATTAATGTTGTCAACTTGAAAACAACTTGTAATCGAGATTAAAAAAACATTGGATTCTCCACTTGCAGCGTGACATCCCAGATTTTCAGTCCTGTTTCCTATTGAATAAATCGGGCATTTCATTGATGCGCTTATAGTGCTGTTCTAAGAGCTAATCACTTTTGAAATAACTAGACTATTCGGGGAAGCTATTAAGAATTTTAATGCAATAGACTTGAGATTTCGACCAAGAATTGCCTTCTCAGCTGTGCTCACCTTTAGAGGCCATTACAGCACAGTTAAAAATTGATTTTATATTAGAGATAGGTTGGTTCAACTAAGATGTGTGGCCGATCGTGGGTGACTCTACTAAATTGGAAAATTCTCATCGACTGACACTAATTTGATTTTACTGTCGTTTTAGTACCCTGTGTCTGTATTTTAATCATTGAGATTTTCATGACAATCGAGAGTCACCATTGAGTCTAGTGGGTTCATAGTGATTCGAAGAAAATCGACCAGTGTCATTTGCCCTAAAAAAATTTGAAAACTACCCAGTAGTTTAGGTCACGCTAAAAACGTGTCAAATGAAAATTAACTGCCAATTCAAGTCTGATTTCAGAAATTGAAGATTCTTTCATGTCATAATAAATTCTAGGACCCACAACTAAGTCTTAGAAAATTTTTTAGACAACCGAGACTTTTTGGGAAAAAGTCGGTTTACGACCGTTTTGTGCAGAAAAGGCCGAGGATTGTTTTTAGTCGTAAATTTGAGATGCAAGATGGATTCTTGGGTGAGGAAAATTATCAATTGAAGCATTGAGATGTCAATTGATTTTATGGAAGCCAAATGAGGATGAATTGAGCAAAATTAAGCAACCAATTGGAACCAAATGTGGCAAATTCGTGGCTCCCCCTTCCCCTAGCATTTTTGGACAATTTGAGAAGTCATGGGAAGTGTGTTGGTGGATCAAGGCATGGGTTATTGGCTTGAATGACAAGCTTAAGGGAGACATTTTGGTGGAAAAATTGGTTTGGTGGAGCCCTCCATCTCTCCCTCATCTTTATCCTCTCCCTCTCTCCCTCCCTCATCCGATTCTTTCTTTCCCCTTTGGTCTCGTGCGCACGCCAACACCTTCATCTCTCTCTCTCTTTGTTCATTTTCCCTTGCGCCAACACTCACGCTCTTTGTCCCATCTCTCCCCTCACACGTTGCCTTCGCCACCGAACCACCTCTCTTTCCACCGAAGTTTCATTTCCTCTCCATTTAAGCAGGCACCGAATCTTCCCCCACTCACCCACGCCACTTGCCAATTTCCTAGCTCACCTTGGACAACCATCAACCATGGAAGCCCTTGGTTGACCGCATGCAGCCCATGCCTACGCGTCCAGCAACACCAAAGCCCACTGAATCTGCTTGCTTTCACCTCCTACGAAGACCTTCGGTTTTGTTGAAGCAGTGTCCACCGAAGAAGCCAGCTGCCTTCTTCTTCTTTCGATTTTGGTGAGTTGTCCAGCAGCCCGAAGTCCTCTGTCCCTTTCGCTGCCACCGAAGATTAGCAAAGCTCCTCAAGCTAACTTCATCTCACTGAACCGAAGCGGCCACGTCTCCAGCGAATTTCGTGAGCCCATCTTTGTGTAAGCCGTAGCCCATCTCCAGCCTTCCTCAAGCCCAGCAAAATTTCAGTTTAACTGGGCTCAAAAGCCCAACAGTTTAGCCACTTAAATACCAGCCCAGTTCCTTCTTTTCTTCAAGCCCAACTCAGCATTTCCAAGCCCACGTCAATTGAAGCCTGCAAAGCAGCCCAATCCCAGATCAAGCCCAATCCAAGTTAGTAACAAATCTCCATTTGGGCTGAGATTTGTTGGGCCAATTCTAGGCCCGATCCAAGCCCATCGGTGTCGTCGCGAGCCCAAGTTCGGCCGCTGTCACGTCGTCGTCACGGTGTTTCAGTCTTTGCTTTTAACAAGTGAGTTTTGCTCACTAATCCCTTATTAGTCGGTTAATGATGCTTAGCGGTTGATTAGATTTAATTAAGTGCAATTAGATTGATAGATTAGAGTAGAGCAATTAGTTTAGTGCCTTATCAATGCATATTAGGCAAATGGTTAGTGATAATTAGCAAATAGACTTGTGTTTTTATTTATTGAACGAGTCTCGGAAATTTTTCGGATCCATTCCGGCTTCCAATCGGGCATTACGGGCCTAAATTGGATTTACTGCATTTATTTAATATTTTTCGTATTTATTTATTTATTTATTTATTTATTTATTTTTTGGAAATTAGGCTAGGATAGTCGACAATTGGAATTTTATGCTGATTATTGTGGTGCAGTCCGTTTATTTATTTGAGCTATAATTAGTACTGAATTGGTTTAATTGATATTTTAGGATTTTATTCCAAATTAATTATTTCAGTAATTGATTGGAAAATAACCAAGCGTCAGTTTACAACGCCAAAAATATTTTGGTGGACCATATAAAATTGTGGGATTTATGGAAAAGAAATTATTGTATTTTGGCTGAGGCCAACCATGTACCACACATGAGTATTTTTATCAAGTAGGATAAAAATGGAGAAATGGTTAGATGATTAGACCTATAATTACGGCAGCTTCTGGTGAGCATATATAATATACTATATCAAAAATTGAGGTAGCTTCTAGCGAGCATAAATATATAGTATATTATCTTAGTATTTGAGGCAGCTTCTGGTCAGCTATACTACCTATTATCGGCTTATAATAAACAATCTTGGGTTTGATCAGACTTATAGGTAGTATTGATTGAAACGGCCGGGGAATGGTCATCATTGACATGTAATCAACTTGGTCGATTGATCGATAGTTCGATCTGATTGATTTGATTAGCGTATATGTGATATATACTGACTTGCAGGATAGAATTGAGGCCAAGGTAAGTCCTCTGACCTGTGTTGTGCTTAGGCAGCCCTGAAGGCATATTGGCTTCCTAATTGGGTCTTAAGGGGTAGAAGTCACTGAGACATTGTCTCACTAGTTATTGTATAACCATTTTCAAATCATTAGATGGCATCGATGAAGGACCAGAGACCCAAAGAGTAGAAGGTGGAACCTGAAGAATTGACAATCTTGTTTAACTAGTTAGTCATAGGATAATTATCTTTTGATGGAAGTCGAGGCTTTTTTGCAGACTATGTTTTAGGAACTTGTGGTTTAAAACCTAAATTAACAATTCAACCTGTAGATATTTGCACTATGATTTGCAATGTATATAAGTGTGGTTGTTTTCAAAGTTGAAATTTGGAATTCTACTTCCCTATCCCATTGTTTTATTGTATGGGGATTTATATATGCTTTCGCATGTGTATTTAAAATGAATGGGTCGACGATGCATCCTGAGACATCACTATTATATCAACCAGATGAGGGATGGGCGCGAGCTCAAGGATCAGGGCGTGACATGCAGAGCTTGCTTATTCTATTCTTCCTACCAAAAAGTGTGATGTGTATAGCTTTGGAGTCATCGCATTAGAGACAATCATGGGAAAGCATCCAGGAGATCATGTCTCTCGAGAATGTTCATTGCCCGCCCAAGCTGAGTCAATGATGTTGAAGGATGTGTTGGATCAATGTCTCTCGCCTTCTAGACTTGGCCTTTGAGACACGCAAGACATGGTCTTGATCACCAAGCTAGTGTTCAAGTGCTTGCAAGATGATCCAAGGCTTCAATCGACCATGCGACAGGTCTCACGTGAGCTTTGCTTTCATGTACCCCTGGATATGCCACTCTTTGTTGTAAGCTTAGAGCAACTTCGTGATCTTAATGTCAAAAAAATTGGAGCATTTTAGGAGATGGTAAGATTTGAAGTTTTCATGTCCTTTTTTATTTGGTTTTCAATTATAATGATGATCGCCTTTTGAATATCTTCTTAGTTCTCACTAAGCCTAGCCATGTGATTTTTTATTTTCACTGTAGAGCTAGCTTCTCTATGAACGTCATAGGAATAAAGTGATGTTTATAGTTTGAAATTGTGGTACCAGAAATAATTAAGGGAAGACTTCTGGGAAGATCCCATTTCACAATTATTTCCATCCTTTTATCGAGTGATCATGAAGTGAATTTACAAAATGTCATGCCCTGATCCTCGAGCGCATGCCCATCCCTCGGTGGTGGATAAAATTTGCGACGTCCTAGGATGCGTCACCAACCCATTTATTTTATTGCACATGCGGAAGCGAATAAAATAATCCCTAGACAACACTCAATTGGGATAGAAAAGCAGGATATCATTTTCACAAACACATTTTTATAAACATACAAGTTTATATATAAAAGTCTACATAAAGATCGGGTCACAAAAAGAAGCTGTCCTATGACCTACTAGTCGGACACATTTGCTGATCCTTCAGACTCCACCTTCTCAAGCTCCAGGGCTTCAAGTCCTTCCCAACCCCATCAAGAGGGTCAGCTGATCTAAGGACCTAAAAAGTTAAGCCCACGACGGGGTGAGACAATGTCTCAGCAAGTTCACCATCTAAACCCCTATTAGGAAGGAAATACACCCTGGGGTGGCTTAGCCACACAAAATAGAGGACTAATCTCATCTCAGTTACCTCCTGCATGTCAGCACAGTTCATATACATAATGCACATCACAGATGCACACAACAATTGAAACGCCTCACTCAACTCAATCAATCATAGGGATTCCAATTTTAATCATAGCCCAATAGGCATGGCCTACTCGATGTTTGGCGGTCTTTTGGCGTAGCTAGGTTAATCATGGCCCAATGGGCACAACCTACTAGAAGTTTGGCGATTAATCATGACCCAATGAGCACGATCTACTCGAAGTTCGGTGGTTAATCACTCAATTGCACTCAATTGCATAAATTATTAACCAATTGCACAATTAAACAATCAATGACACATATCCCCCATCAATGGCCATCCTTTGCCATGACCATAAACCTTTACCATAGCACAACCAATCGTGCATCATCATGCATAAGCTCTAGGCATGTCACAAACCAACCATATCATCAAATATGCACAAACCAGCAAGCATTGCACCAATAACACCACAAAATCATAACCGGTCCTAACTGGCAGAAAAGGCCCACTTGCGCATCTCCGAGTTTAAATTTAGAAACCTAACCAAAAGAGTTCTGAAAATTCCCAATTTTTAATATGTTGTAAAGAACACATAAACAAAAATTTTTAATGCAGACACCTTAACCCAGATCTTCTATATGCGGCCTAGTAAATCGCTCAATCCAGTACCAAAAACTGGATCCTTTTCGAGAAAGTCTATTTTCCAAAACTAGTTTGGTTCGAGCTCTAAAACTTGTTCATTTGATCTAAAATTTGACTATGTTAAATTAAAAGACTTGAAAAGAAAATTTTATGAAGAAAAAATTTTGAAATTCGAACCATAAGAGTTGATAAAAATCCCTTGAATCCCAAGAGGTCACCAGTTTCAGCGAAAACTGAGATTCTATTTTGAAATGACGAAACTGATATCTCATTCGTTAAAATTCCTAAAAATCATGAGTAAAATATATGTTATATTTAAAGATGTCTAAAACATTTCTCCAGAAGGAATCAATCTCAAATTTGCAACCCATTTCGATCTAAAAAAATGGCAAATGGGGAGGGTTCAGAAATCCAAATTGCAGAAAGTCCATTGATTTGGACTAATCCATCTCAAAGGAGCTAATCTCACTAATTAGATTAAGACTAATCAATTCTAAGGATAATCTAACCATTCTAGATTATCACTAATCCATTCTTAAGATAATCTAACCATCCCTTAAGCATAATTAACCTCATAAGCAAGGTTTAGCGAGTAAACTCATCGGTTTAACAGTTCGGTGAGTCCATGGCAACGGCGACATGGAGGTGAGCAAAACTCGGGCTCACGGTGACACCAACAGAGGCTCGGACCCGGCTGAAAATAGTTCGCAAGTCACTGCCTAAGCTGGTTGCTCTGGAGCTGCTGGCTTCTGCTCGGTTTTGTTTTGCTCTGAAGTTGCTGATTTGATCGACTACTGAGCTGTGGATGGAGGTGATTGGATGCGGCTGAATGCGCATGCTGACTGGTGGCCAAAGGATTGAGCTGGAATGATGAGGGTTGCTTGCCGTCCGTGAGTGTTGCTGGACGATTGGCTAAGACATTGGCAGGGGGTGATGCAGAGATGGTAGCAAGAAGATGTTGAAGGTGGTGTGAAAGGGTTGTTGGACACAAAGGGGATGGTGTTAGCACTATGGGTGGAGAGCTGCTCGCTTGTGAAGTGTAGAAGAAAGAAATAAATGAAAGAAGGTGAGGGGAGAGAAATACGTGAGGAGGGATGGTGCGGAAAAATGAAAGAGAAAATGGCAGAGGAGGAAGTTGGCTGGTGGTGAGAGACATGCGAGAAAGAGAGGGGGAGAAAGAGGATAGAGAGAAGGGAGATGAAAGTCAAGGCAAAAATATCAAAATCGTGATTAAAAAGCCACAAAAGTCTAAATGTGGTAGAAAAATCCAACTTGGTCTACCCATTCGAATTTCCCTTTTCTTTTTTGATTTGTCCAAAAACTAATTTTTCCTCAAAATCCCAAACTCGAAGGAATTTTCCCGAAGGATGAGACGAAGTCCTAAAAATGAATTGTGACACGCTCAAACTTTCAATTCCCGAAACCGAAGTCAATTTCGTGGTTAAAATTGACCGGACAGAATTTTAGTCCAATCCAACCTACCGGGTAGTCTTTAGGGATTTTACCGCAGTTATATCCCTTAATGGCTTCACCCAATAGATTGGTTAACTTGTGAGTGATCAGCTCAGAGAAAAATGACCATAGGTGTGTTGATGAAAAGCCCATTTCATTTTATTGGAACGGGTTGAAATTCAAGATGTCACAACTATTCCCCTCTTATAAAAATTTCCTCCTCGAAATTTAAACCATTACTAATCTTTAAATAAAAAGGTGGGGGTACAGTCGTCTCATCGAATCTTCACTTTCCTAGGTTATTCTTTCTGTGCCATGGTGTTGCCAGACCACTTTAATCAATGGAATCATCTTGGTGAGCAAAATCTGCTCCTTCCGATCAACAAGCTGAACCAGGCTTTCAACATACAACATTCTATCGTCCACGTTGAACTCTTCAAAATTCAGTACGTGAGTTAGGTTAGGCTCATACGTCCTCAACACTGACATGTGAAAGATGTCATGCATTTGCGCCAACCTCAAATACAATGCAAGATGATACTTTAGGATCCCAATTCCTTACAGAATCTCAAAGGAACCTACGTACCACGGACTCAGCTTTCTCTTTTTACTAAAGCGCAAAGTACCCCTCATTGGTAACACCTTCAAAAAGGCATGCTCACCAATTTGGAATTCCAAAGGTCCTTGACGCTTATTTGCATAACTTTTTTGATGACTCTAAGTGGTCTTTCATCTGTCTTTGATAACAACAACTGCATCCACTGATTGCTAAACTAACTTTGGTCCTATGATCTTTCGCTCTCCAACCTCATCCCAACACAATGGCATTCTGCACGCTCTGCTATACAATACTTCAAAATGAGTCATCTAAATACTCTGCTGGTAGCTGTTGTTGTAGGCAATCTTGACAAGATGAAGTTGTTCCTCCTAGCTTCCCTTGAAATCCAACATGCAAGCTTGCAACATGTCTTCGAGGGTTTGAATCGTCCTCTCAGACTGGCCATCTGTTTGAGGATGATAGGCCGTACTATACTACAGCTTCGTTCCTAAGGCAACTTGCAAACTCTTCCAAAAGGCAACTGTAAATCCAGGATCTCTGTCTGATGTAATCGTCACTAGCACTCCATGCAAATGAACAATCTGACGCACGTACAACTCTGTGTGCCTGTCCAAATCAAGGTCATTTCGTACTGCAATTAAGTGAGCTGACTTCGTCAATATGTTGACCAATACCCAAATGGAATCATTACCTCTCTGACTCCTTGGTAAGATTGTGACAAGGTCCATTGCGATATGTTCTCATTTCCACTCGAGGATCTCAAGAGGTTGCAGAAGTCCTCCCGGCTTACAATGATGTGCCTCTACTTGCTGACATGTCAGACATTTGGTGACATGCTTGTCGATATCCACCTTCATACTGGACCGCCAATAGTGTTGATGCAGATTCCAATACATTTTTGTACTACTAGGATGAATGCTGTAACTGCTATGATGAGCTTCTAATAAGATCTCCTCCCTAAGCTCTGCATCGTCAGGTACACATAATCGTCCTCGGAACCTCATTGTTCCGTCATCAGAAATCTAAAAGTCAGCATTCTTCTTTTTGGTATTCTCTTGCAAGATCTTCTGAATCTTTGGGTCTATCCATTAAAGCGTCTTGATTGTGATTTGCACATTTGGCTCAATTCTGAGGGTGGCCATAAGATTCGAAAGGTGGCCTATCTCAAATTTGAAAATCGAATCTCGAGCTTTGTCAAGTAAAGTCCATTCCTTGACCATCATATACGCAACTGAAGACTTCCGACTCAGCGCATCTACGACCTTATTCACATTTCCAAGGTGATACAAGATATCACAATCGTAATCCTTCAGGAGTTCCATCCAGCGACGCTGTCTTGTATTTAACTTCTTCTAAGAGAATAGATACTTGAGACTTTGATGGTCAGTGAAGATCTAGAATTTTTCTCCACACAAATAATGTCTCCAAATCTTCATAGCGAAAATGATTGCTGTGAGTTCTAAGTCATGCGTCGAGTAGTTAAGTTCATGAGATCTCAACTGATGGGACGTGTATACAACAACTCTATCATGTTACATCAACACGCAACCCAGTCCTTTGAACGACACATCACTATAGATCTCATATCCTCTAGGACCAAATGGTATGGTTAGCACAAGTGTGGTGGTCGGCTTCTGCTTAAGCTCTTGGAAACTACACTCGCACTTGTTCATCCACACGAACTTCCCTTCCTTCTTCAGTAATTGAGTCAACGGCGAAGCTAATGTTGAAAACCCTTCCATGAACCTTCTATAGTACCTTGCCAATCCCAAGAGGCTTCTATTCTCTATCACTGTCGTCGATATTGGCCAGCTTATAACTGCTTCAATCTTGGTTAGGTCCATGGAGATTCCTTCACTTGAAATCACGTGACCTAGGAATGTCACACGAGTCAACCAAAACTCACACCTACTAAACTTATTGTACAGTCCATGACCTTGCAGAGTCTGAAGTATCGTCCTCAACTGTCTTTCATGCTTCTCAGGACTTTTCGAGTATACCGAGATGTCGTCGAAGAAAACATTCACCAACTGATCCAAATACTCATCAAACACACAATTCATTGCAACAAGAGGCTCCTTGAGCCAAACCTTTTTTTATATATGACATCAAAGTTATACATAGGCAAAAGATTCAAGTACAACCCTAGCCAGCGATTCTCCTTTCTTTGACTTCATTACAACAAACTGAGGTTCTATAAGCTTAACCAAAAGTCCACTACATCACTTTGATAAAAATTACCCCAAAAACGTTCTTCCCATGATCGGTGCATGGCTCAGTTCATTCCTGTCTCCTTCACCATCCTAGTGGCGTCCTATCTACGGTAATGGTGCTTGTGCTCCCATGATAACGTACATCCTTCCCTGAGTTAGAGGTATGTTCAGTCCACATTGTGGTGCAATTTGAGGCGCAAACCCCTTATTTTGACCCATCGGTGGCGATGGCGGTAACTACTATGGCCCCTTTGTCTTCTGGGATAATTCCTAGCTATGTGACCTCACCGACCACACTTAAAACAAGTATCTAGCCTAGAATGGCATGGGGCTGATTCGTGTCGCCTTCCAAAAAAGTGACACACGCCATTCTGACTTGGCACTGACTTGCCTATCTCACCCTTCTTGTTGGGCGGGATATGATACCTTTCTCTGGTCTTGGGCTTCTTCCTGAACCGAATTCCGTCCCCAATTCAAACTAAACCTTGAACCAAACGTAATAGTCTGTTCACTCAGGTCCTTCTCTATCAGCTGGGCTCGACTATAAACCTGATTGTAATCCTTCAGGTCGAGCGGCACCAGTGGACTCCTCAGTTTGGTCAGAGGCTGTTCCTAAACCTCCAAGCTTTGTCTTCTGGATCTTCCACCAATCTTGGTGCATACTGAGATATATCAGCAAATTTAGCCTCATACTCGTCCACGGTCATCATCCTTTGATGAAGGCATTTGAATTTCTCCATATTTCGCTCTCGGGTGCTTCCAAAATAATACTTGTCATTAAAGGGTCTAAGGAAGGTACCGGGACTACGCCTTATGGGAATATTGTGCCTCTAGTGGCCCTCCATTAAGTATTTGCGTTACCCTATAGCTAGTATACTACCAAAACAATTTTCCTTGCCTCAGTGCACATTAATAGTGCAAAGGCCTTCTCCAGGTCTTGTATCCAGAGCGATGCAGCCTCGGGATCTCCTGTGCTAGTGAACCTCGGCAGGTTCAACTTCAAGAACTTCTCCACGAGCTTATGAATAGTTCTCTCTCTCTCCACAACCACGTTCCTAGCTGGAACTTCAACATGTGCAGGAGCGACTGTAGCGACGGCGGCAGTAGCAATGGCTGTAGCGACGGCGGAAGTAGTAGCAGCTGTAGCGATGGCGACAGTAGCAGTAGCTGTTGTGACGGCGACTTGATTATGGGCCTATTACCCCATTACTGCTCCCATTGCCTCAAGCGCCTACATGATCCCTTTATCCTAAGATCATTAGGGGTTGCTACTCTAGCACCAACAGGAGGCGGTGCTACACCATTAGCGCTAACCTGTGCTGGCGCTCAACCACGACCCCCTCGGGTACCAACCTTCGTCGACATCCTACCCTGAGTAACAGGTCTAATGGTTCTTTTTCTAAGAGTCATCTGCTCCTGATCACTCATTATGTAGACTTTCTACAAAATCTGTTCCTAATACCATACAAAATTAGAAACTAAGTGATCCTCATAAACAAACTACCAAACAGCTATCATTGACATGCATCAACAAAAAATAGAAGCCATCTTACTAACTATTCCATAAACCATCGCACCTTATCACTCCAACTATCGACCGGCTCAGATACCACTAAATGGGGATGTCACGCCCCAATCCTCGAGCGCGTGCCGCTCCCTTGGTGGTTGATAAAATTTGCGACATCCCAGGATGTGTCATTGACCCATTCATTTTATTGCACGTGGAAGCGAATAAAATAATCCCCAGACAACCCTTAATTGGGATAGAAAAGCAAGATACCATTTTCACAAAACACATTTTTGTAAACTCACAAGTTTATATATAAAAGTCTACATAAAGATCGGCTCACAAAAAGAAGCTATCCTACAACCTACTAGTCGGACACATTCGCCGATCCTTCATACTCCACCTTCACAAGCTCCGGGGCTTCGAGTCCTTCCCCAACCCCATCAAGAGTGTTAGCTGATCTAAAGACCTGAAAAATTAAGCCCATGATGGGGTGAGACAATGTCTCAGCAAGTTCACCCCCTAAACCCCTATTAGGAAGGAAATACACCCCGGGGTGGCCTAGCCACACAAAACAGAAGACTTACCTTGCCTCAGTTCCCTCCTGCATGTCAGTATAGTTCGTATACACAATGCATATCACAGATGCACACAACAATTGAAACGCCTCACTCAACTCAATCAATCATCGGGGTTGCAATTTTAATCACGTCCCAATGGGCACGGCCTACTCGATGTTTGGCAGTCTTCTGGCGTAGCCAGGTTAATCACAGCCCAATGGGCACAGCCTACTCAAAGTTCGACGATTAATCACGGTCCCTCGAAGTTCGGTGGTTAATCACTCAATTGCACTCAATTGCATAAATTATCAACCAATTGCACAATTAAGCAATCAATAACACATATCCCCCATCAATAGCCATCCTTTGCCCTGACCATAAACCTTGACCATAACACAACCATTTGTGCATCATCATGCATAAGCTATAGGCATGTCACAAACCAACCATATCATCAAATATGCACAAATGGGTTCCATTAGATTAGCTATATACTGTGTGTTATCAATGATTTCCACAGAAGTTGGTAAATTGCTCAATCTAGTACCAAAAACTAGATCCGTTTCCAGAAAGTCTGCTTTCCAAAAATAGTTTGGCTTGAGGTCCAAAACTTGTTCATTTGATCTGAACTTTAAGTATGTTAAACTAAATGATGTGAAAAATAAATTTTATGAAAATACCATTTCGAAATTCAAACCATAAGAGTCGATAAAAATCCCTTGAATCCCAAAAGGTCACCGGTGTTAGTGAAAACTCGAGGTTTTGTTTTGAAATAATGAAAGCGATATCTAATTTGTTAAAATCCCTAAAAATCGTGAGTAAAATATATGTTATAACTGAAGATGTCTAAAACATTTCTTCGAAGAATCAACCTCAAGTTCGCAACCCATTTCGATCTACAAAAATGGCAAATGGTGAGGGTCCAGAAATCCGAATTGTAGAAAGTCCATTGATTTGGACTAATCCATCTCAAAGGAGCTAATCTCACAAATTAGATTAACACTAATCAATTATAAAGCTAATCTAACCATTCTAGATTATAACTAATCCATTCTTAAGCTAATCTAACTAACCCTTAAGCATAATTAACCTTCTAAGCAAGGTTTAGTGAGTAAACTCATCGGTTTAGTGGTCCGGTGAGTCCACAACAATGGTGACGCAGAGGTGAGTGAAACTTGGGCTCACGGAGACACCAACAGAGGCCTAGACTAGGCTGAAAACAGTCCACAAGTCACTACCTGGGTTGGTTGCTCTGGAGCTACTAGCTTCTACTCAGTTCTGTTCTACTCTGAAGTTGCTGAGCTGATCGGCTGCTAGGCACGAGCTGAGCTGCGGATGGAGGTGACTGGACGTAGCTGAACAGGAGGGCTGACAAGTGGCCGAAGGACTGAGCTGGAATGGTAGGGGTTGCTCGGCGTCCACAGGTGTTACTGGATAATGGGCTGAGACGTCGATAGTGGGTGATGCAGAGATGACAGCAAGAAGATGTTGAAGGTGGCGTGAAAGGGTTACTGAACACAAAGGGGATGGTGTTGGCACTGTGGGTAGAGAGCTGCTCGACTGTGAAGTGCAAAAGAAAGAAATAAATGAAAGAAGGTAAGTGAGAGAGAGATATGTGAGGTGGGATGGTGGGCAAAAATGAAAGAGAAAATGGTAGAGGTGGAAGTCAGCTAGTGGGGAGAGATTTCTGAGAAAGAGAGGGGGAGAAAGAGGAGAGAGAGAAGGGAGATGAAAGTCAAGGCAAAAATATCAAAATCATGATTAAAAAGCCACAAAAGTCTTCAAGCTTTATAACATTGGTCTCCTAATTACTTTCTTGATTAAATTTCCCACTATTAAGCCTAAATGAGGTAGAAAAATCCAACTTGGTCTACCCATCCGAATTTCCCTTTTCTTTTCCAATTTGTCCGAAAACCAATTTTTTCGCAAAATCCCGGACTCGACGGAATTTTCCCAAAAGATAAGACGATATCCTAAAAATGAATCGTGACACACTCGAACATTCAATTCGATTCCCAAAATTGAAGTCAATTTCGTGGTTAAAATCGACCGGATGCAATTTTAGTCCAATCTAACCTACCAGGTAGCTTTTAGGGATTTTAGTCCAATCTAACCTACCAATAGATTGGGTAATTCATGAGTGATCAGCTCAGAGAAAAAGGACCATAGGTGCACCGATGAAAAGCCCATTTCATTTTATTGAGATGGGTCGAAATTCAGGATGTCAACTCTTTCCCTCTTATAAAAATTCCGTCCTCTAAATTTAAACAATTACCAATCTTTAAACAAAAAGGTGGGGGTACAGTTGTCTTATCAAATCTTCACTTTCCTAGGTTGCTCTTTCTATGCTGTGGTGTTGCCAGACCACTTTAATTAATAGAATCGTCTTGGTGAGCAAAATCTGCTCTTTTCGATCCACAATCTGAACCAGACTTTCAACGTACGACACTTTGCCATCCACGTTGAACTCTTCGAAATTTAGCATGTACGTCGGGTCAGGCTCATACATCCTCTATACCGACATGTGAAAGATGTCATGCACTTGCGCCAACCTCGGTGACAATGCAAGATGATATGTTAGGATCCCAATTCCTTCTAGAATCTCAAAGGAACCTACGTACCTCGGACTTAGCTTTCTCTTTCCGCCAAAGCGCAAAGTACCCCTCATTGGTGACACCTTCAAAAAGTTGTGCTCACTAATTTGGAATTCCAAAGGTTCTCGACACTTATCTACTTAACTTTTCAGATGATTCTGAGCGGTATTTAATCTGTCTCTAATAACGGCAACTACATCCACTGATTGCTAAACTAACTTTGGGCCTGTGGTCTTCCGCTCTTCGACCTCATCCCAACACACTGGCGTTCTACTCGCTCTAACACACAACGCGTCAAAAGGAGTCATCTAAATACTTTGCTGGTAGCTGTTGTTGTAGGCAAACTCGACATGATGAAGCTATTCCTCCCAGCTTCCCTTGAAATCCAACACACAAGCTTGTGGCATGTCTTCGAGGGTTTGAATCGTCCTCTCAGATTAGCCATCCGTTTGAGGATGATAGGCCGTACTATATTGCAGTTTTGTTCCTAAGGCAGCTTGCAAACTCTTCCAAAAGATAGCTGTAAATCTCGAGTCTCTATTTGATGTAATCGTCACCAGCACTCCATACAGACGAACAATTTGATGCACGTATAACTTTGCGTGCCTGTCTAAATCAAGGTCTTTTTGTACTAAAATGAAGTGAGCTGACTTTGTCAATTTGTCGACCACTACCCAAATGGAATTATTACCTCTCTGACTCCTTGGTAAGCCTATCACAAGGTCCATTGCGATATGTTCCCATTTCCACTTGGGGATCTCAAGAGGTTGCAAAATTCCTCCCAGCTTACAATGCTGTGCCTTTACTTGCTGACACGTTAGACATTTGGTGACATGCTTGGCGATATTTGCCTTCATACCGGAACACCAATAGTGTTGACGCAGATTCTGATACATTTTTGTACTACCAAGATGAATGTTGTAATTATTACGATAAGCTTCTGATAAGATCTCCTCCCTAAGCTCTGCATCGTCGGGTACACATAATCATCCTCGGAACCTCATTGTTCCGTCATCAGAAATCTGAAAGTCAGCATTCTTCATTTCAGTATTCTCTTGCAAGATGTTTTAAATCTCTGGGTCTATCCACTAAAGCATCTTGATTCTAATTTGCACATCCGGCTTAATTCTGAGGGTGACCATTGATAGTGCTAGTACGAGCACCTAGACGGGGGTGAATAGGTGTAAAAACTAATTTTATAAAACTTAGCAACTTAATTCAGCTTATATGAAAATCAAAGACTTAAGATATAGAAGATTTGCAACAATATATATATACAACTGCAGATTAAGTAAAGAGATAAGGGAAAGGGAATTGGAACATGATGTTTTATAGTGGTTTGGCTTAAACCAAGCCTACGTCTACTCTCCCGCACTGACAGCCCACTGGCTAGATTTCACTAAAAATCAAAAGAGATGTTACAGTTGCATGTCCTTGATTCCATAATGTAAAGATTCTGCTACACTTCCTCAAGGTCTCACAAGTATCTAGACTCTCTTTTGAATACAAGTTTACGCTCAACAAATGAATTAGCAAAGAACAAGGAGCTTCAAACTTTGGAATTCTTCTATCTCGTACTCACTCGAATAACTAGAGAGTCTTCCTTGTATACTCCTTCATGCCCGTAACTGTTGGCACCTTCCAAAGGAGTTCTTCCAATCTACTCATTGAACAAAATCAATTAGGGAGATCTCGAGTTACTTAAGGAAAATGAAGATAGCCCACCAATCTTGCTCGTCCATATAATCAAGATCTAGGTTTCCGTAAGTAGAACCTTCCAAGTATACTTCGCCAATCAACGGATCTATATTACTCGAATTATTTGCAATACGAATAATTGATCTTACAATGCTATCTCCAGCCGTGAGATAATCTTCAACCAATCAAATCAAATCCTTAAAGATAACTCGCATCTAAATAAGACTTCTTCGTCGGTCTAGAAACTATCAATGAGGGCAGACTTTAAATCTTGAGTCTGGTGGTCTTCAGACTTTGATGGAAGGAAACATTTTGTCAACTTCAAAACAGATAAGGAAGTTTTCTCCAACAACCATAAGATTTGAAATGTGGCCTACCTCAAATTTGAAAACCGAATCTCGAGCTTTCTCCAACAACCATTATTGCGATTCGTCATATATAAATAAGATATAGCAAAATCTCTATGTTAAATATCTGGATTTCATATCTTATACTATCCAGTTTTATACTGGTGAGAAATCTAGATGACCAATCGTAGCCTAATAGTTTATGGAACTATTGTTTGCGCCTGACAAATCTTGTCAGGGTCCTTAACTCGCATCATGTTGCCTAGAGGCAGTCGCCATAGTGGCCACAAGTGACAAGGGTTGCAATAGTTTAATTTTTGTTGCTTTCCTTTGTCGAAATTTGTATGCCTTTTTTATTTAGTTTATATTATTTTTCACAAATTTTTATTTTCCTTTTCTCTATTTAAATATATTTATCGTGTTTTAAATTTATTGGAATAATTTTCTAACAAATTAAAAACTATAAGCTATGTAAGATGACACGTCATCATCTCGCTTTTCGGAATGAACCTTTGTGAGTTCGCTCGTTCGTAGTCGTGAGCTCTCCTGAGCTCATACGTCGTGTGACAGCGGAATTTGTTGTGACCCAACCTCGACGTCACGACACATCTTGATTGATGGTTTTAAGGTCAAAAGGGAACTAGACGTAAAATCTAGATGGCCAAAAGCATGGCATAATAGCCCTCTTGATTGACGGTTTTAAGATCGAAAGGAAACTGGATGTAAATGTGAGTTTAAGGGTATTTCGATCAAATAGCCCTCCTGATAGTACGTCTTCACTCATAAGGATTGCATTACTTCATCCTTTGAGGTACTGCCATATCAAGTATACTAAATCATGATCATGAACCTTTTCCTAAGGTTCATACCCCTCATGATAGGTTTATTAAAAGTTATAATTGTTTAAGACAACCTAGAAAATAAGACGGGAGTCCCTACTAGCCTCGTTTTTGGGGGTTGGCCAGAAAGCCCAATTGAGGGTTAGGAGTTGTCCCTCGATTTCTACACAATTGTATATCTAAGTTTGAAGACTTGGGTTACACTAATATTTCTATAAGCACCTTTCGGTTCCTAACAGTATGTCGCGTTACCTATGGTGATCATGCATGTCTTTTACTTTTTCGGGTCAATAATCCTAAAATAAGCGATCACAGTGGATGTTCATTTTCATCTTCTATTGCTAAGAAAGATAAAAGAAAGCACGCAATTGAATTTAAAGTACAAGGCAGTAAGTAAATATTCAAGTAAAATGTGACACCCCGAACCCTTCGCAAGTCGTCACCAGCGCCAATGTTACACCTTATCACCTTTCTGCTTTGAAGAAGTGTCCTAATTCGCAGACACATTTAAAAAAAAAAACAAAACAAAACAGTCCCAGCACGACTCATTATGCGGAAGCAAATTAAAACATCACCGTCTCTCCCCCTACCAACCATGATACAAATACACACCACTAATCACCATAATTTTATAAACAAGCCACGACACTTTATTTACATATATATTTTCAAGATGGGATTTCTTTTGGGTCGGTACATCAAAAAGGAAAGGCTAGGACTCAGCCACGTCCAGCCTAAAACCTCAAAAAGAAACCTCGACCCTCAACATCACACGTGCAACAACCCCCATCATAAGTGTCAGCTAACTATCCCCAAAAAGAAACAACTCCTACTCGTCGCGCGCAGGTCTCACACCCAACCCGGTGCATTAGGCGGTGGCGGCGGCAACATCCCTCGCATCGCTCCATCCCGACGAACATGTACGGATATGAATTCCTGAATAACAGGGCCCTCAGCCAGGCCTACGTCGTACATCACTAGACAACGTACTCGGATAAAAGTCAGTCCGGGAACAGAGGGACAGTCTATCTCAGCACACTCGACCTCTACATCGGATGGTAGACTGTAAAATACATCACGCGTGACGGCAGGAAGCGGCATACTGGCTAATCTGAAATGTTATCCCCAAAAGGGGTGAGTACAACCACTCAGCAGATAGGGAAATCCAATAACAACTCAATGCATCAGGCATATCATACATGCATTGCAGGCGTTACTTACCGTGAAGCCATGCGCATACTATCATGCATCATCATATCAATTTATAACACATACATGTATATCATCATCGTATCATTCATGTCATCATCGTCATGACATCATTACATCATACGTGTCATCATCATCATGGCATCATTACATCATACATGTCATCATCATCATGACATCATCACAATACACATGCCATATCATATATCATCATCATTATCATCACCATGCATATCATCATACATATCATATCATGGGTGATCATCATATCACATATCATCATCATCATCATCATCATCATCATCATCATCATCATCATGCATATCATATCATGGGTGATCATCATATCACATCACATATCATCATCATCATCATCATCATCATCATCATCATCATGCATATCATCATGCATATCATATCATGGGTTAATTTTCATCTTTTATCTTTAAATTTGATCACCACATCACCCATTTCTCATATCATCAATTTCATCATCCCTTCGGGCAAAGACCTCCGACAGGGTTCCTAGCATTCCAGCCATCCCATGGCCACCGGGCTTCCGGCCCCCCACATTCCGGGCATCTCGCATCTCAACTAGCATCACGAGGCATTCCCTTCGAGCAAAAACCTCCGACAGGGCTTCCGGCCTTTACTCTTCTAGCCAGGCATCTCGCACCCCAATCCTGGCATCGCGAGGCATTCCCTTCGGGCAAAGACCTCCGACAAGGCTTCCGGCCCCCCACATTCCGGGCATCCTGAATCTCCCAGGGAATTCCGGCAATGCACCTCTATACATTCCGGCCTCATCCTCCACCACAACCACTTCCTCACTTATCATTATCCACATTTACCATTATTTTGATCTCCATTTAACATGGCATATGGCATGACATCAAACAAATCAAACTAGGCACACATGCATCACAATTCAATGTCATACATACACCAATATCTCATTATACATGCAACAATGCATAATTATTTATTAATAAATTCAATGGAATTTATGGCCGATAAAATAATCCATTTTTATTTTATTTTATCATTTATTTATTTGTTTATTAAATAAATATTAAATTCAAAAATCTATAAATTCCCAAAATTATAAAAATTCAAGGAATCATTAAACAAACCAATAGGGTAACAATTTCATGCAAAATTCATGGCCAAATTGAATTTCACACAATTTCACAATTTTCACAAAACAGCACATGATATTCGGATAATAACCAGAATGCACAGTTTCCGAATAAATTCGATTAAAATATCCATACGGCCTCAAAAAATTATGAGATTTTACAGAGTGATACCCAAGACATTTTCGTACAACTTTCATGAAGAAATCCAAGCCAGATTCTTTTTAGATTATTTTATACAACCTCACGAAGCTTCTGGATCCATTACCGCATCGTCCAGTGAACACATCTCCGAAATATTGAGATTTAACCTACCTATTCTCTTTCTTTTCCTCTGAAATTTGGATATGTTATACATCAAGGTATCCTCTACAAGTTTCATGGAGAGATCCAAGTCAAATAACCAGAGTAGAGTCATCATTTAGGTCCTTGAAATCTCGGGTATCTCAAAATACATCACCAGAATCATCTTCTTCAAGATCTAGTCGATTCACTAGGCTATACTTGTTCATTTTACTTAAAATTTGAGTATGTTGTAGTTTATATGTCTCCTACAACTTTCATGAAGACATTGAAGTGAGATTCTCAACAAAAACCAACATGCAACGATGAATCCAGCAAGAGGTCAGTGAAAACTCTCCAGATCTGAGGTCTCCGTATAACAAGACTTTAACCCCTCAACTCTCCAGATCTGAGGTCTCTTCAGTATGTTATAGTACAAGATGTTAGATACAACTTTCATGAAGACATCAAAGCCAAAATCGGACTCCAAACACACACGCAAGCTCAAACAAGTTACTGACTCACACAACCCGAGCAAGAACAGTCACACGACTTAAGAACAAGCCAACCTTACCTCGGTTTTTCTCACTTAAAACACCCAAAATTTAACAAACAAACAATATACAAGCATGCAAGAGAAATTAGAGGACTCCACTTGCCTCTAGGATGAACAAACGACGGCGTACGGCGGACGGGCAGGGCGGCGACGGCGATCTCCTCCTCCTCTCTCTCTCGGCCTCTCCCTCTTTCTCTCGAAATCTCTCTCTCTCTCTCGCACCCTCTCTCTCGGCCAAAAGAAATCCGGCCACCTTCTCTCTCTCCTCTCCTCTTATACCCCCTAGAGCCCATCATGGCTAATGATTACATGCCACTTAATTGGACCAATGCATGGCATCCTAGTCTAGGCCAATGCATGAGGGCCTTGTGCCACTTGTCCAATTGAATTTTGAATTTGGGCTTCTTGGGCTTGGGCCATCTATGGCCAGCGACTACTCCTCTCTTGGGCCTCTATTGGGCTTGCGAGCTTGGCCCATCAAGCTTAGGCCAAATGGGCTTAAGGCCCATTCCAAAATTAACCCCTTTTTCCCCTTTTTTTTGAATTTCTTCTATAAATATTTTTAAATTTTAATTTTCATCTTGGCCAAAGTCTTGGGGCATTTTATTTATTGAAATTTAATTTATAAAGTACATGGCCAAGCATAAATTATTAATCTATCAAATTTAAATTTCCACAATCATATGCACAAATCATCTAATTAAAAGACTAATGGCTAAAACATAAGCCATGGAAATTTTCATCACCTAATTAGAGACTTTAACACACCTTATGGCTTGGCTTTGAATTTTGGGATGCCACATAAAACAGTAAACATATCATGCAATCCTAAAACTTAAGAGAAATAAAAGAAAAGGAAAGGAAAGAACCCACAAGTTGTTGGGTGTTTATACAAATAAAGGAACCTGAGACGTGTTAGAGATGAGTACAAAAATATGGTCGGAAGGGACATCGACTTTCATCATCTTCATGTTTTGGTGATCTTCAATCTCCAAGGACCTAATCTAGTCCTAACCTAAAATTAAGCTAGGTACGTACAATGGAAAGAAACATCCATACATGACAAAATAGTTAAAAGCATGAAATGGAATCAAAATCAATCAATTAAGTAAAGCATGGTTCGAAATTAATCAAATTTGGGCCTTGGGGTAGGCCTTTGCAATCCATGCGTGGGTTCCTCTAGACACCTACCCAATTCATTTTCATGACTTATAGCCGTTATTGACCATTTGTGTTCTCATATGACCAATAATGCTTATAAGTCTTTAACAAGATGTTCTAAGTGAATCCCCAAGATTTACCCCACGGTACCAAGCATCACACCTAACATTCATCTAAAATCCACATGCATCAATACAAATTAAACACATAGGCAAGCCTTTAAGCCTTATTTCTCAAACAATCAAACAATTTAGTGAATTGTTGGAGGGTCAATTACTCAATGATCACGTGCCAATTACAAACGCAAACATTTCTAATGAATGACATTATTTCGTGCATGAGTGGCCCATGTGATACTTCAAAAAATGACTTTGCAATTATGAGAAAGGAAAATAAGATTTGTGGACAAAGGATCGTCTTAGTTAGGGAACATATTTAATCACCAAAGCTAATTTCGTACGCATATCATGCACTCACAAACATCATAGGCATTTTAAATACGATCCAAACTTTGATAATCTCAATGTCAAATCAAACATTGGAAAGATTTTGGGAAAAATTTAAGACAAGGAACGTCTTGATTATAGAACGTATTTAAATGTCTAAGTCAGTCTAGGGCTCGCATATCATGCATTCATAGACTTCATAAACATTTTAGATACGGTATAAAGCCATGACAATTCTTATGTCAAAACAGTGTTTGAAAGATTTTAAAGCATGAAATATCACATGAACCAAAGCCATTTTTTATGTGCAAAGAAACGATGTTTCAAATCAGTTTCGGAGAAAGTGTGATCAAAAGACCATTTCATTTATTGAAAATTCTTGACAACGAAGATCAAAGGATTTCAAATGGATTTCATGAAGATGTCCAACCCTAATTTCACACACAAGTTACCCAAAAAATCCTAACATGAATTCACAATAGGAATTACAACAAAGCATCACAAACAGGGCAAAAATGATCAACAAAATTGGGCAGAACCCATTGATTATTTGTCATTGAGAAAATTTCGCAGCATGCATAACATGATGCGGAACAACTTTCGAGAAGAAAATTGCCTAAGAAAAGCTACGCATGATTTTATAAAAATCTAATAATGCACCTCATCGCATCAGGAAATTGATAAGTCAACAGAATATCAAGTCATTGCAAATGAGATTTACCCCATCAGATGAGGTCTAGAAATCATTAAATTGCACCACAATGAGGATAAAAGGATGACAATCAAACTTTGTTAAGCATCTAGCTCAAGAATTGTGATATCCAGACTTCGCCCGAGCCTCGAGTACATACTGATCCATGCCGCGTCAACAAACTTGTTGTTGGACTACGTCGTTGACACCAACCACGGCCACTGTTCCATCACCACCATCATCGTCACACCTCCGCCGCATCATGACAACTCAATCATCGTCTAGCCTATCAACTCATTTGAATTCTTCTTCATGAAATGCCACAAACGAGGCCAACGTTCACCCGCATTTGTACTTTGCTAAGCGAGCCTTTCATGCAAGTTGTTTTTAACTCCATGCATACGTGAATTTGGTAGAGCCGAGAACCTCCAATCCCCACGTCAACCGCTCGTTCCTCATGCAGAAAGGGAGACTTTGACCACCGAAGAGCAGCCCGTTTTTCCTCCGCCTCAATCTGCCAGCGCATGGGAACGTGGATGCAAAGATTTAGCCACGCTTCCTTTCTCCTTAGCTGGTCAACAAGATTGAAGATCTTGACCAAGTAGCCATGTTTTCTCTTCTTTGATGGCCAGCAAATGGAAGAGCTTGAGCAAGCACAGCCACGTCCTTGCATGAAGAAGCAAGGTGGCGTATGCAAAAGAAAGGAGCCCAGCTGATGGCCACGACTGTCCACGCGTTCCCCTGATGCCCTGCCACAGAACTTCAAGTTGTTGACTACTAAAGTCAACCAGCGGCAAGCAGAAGGAAGGACCGCTTCCTCTTCCCCTCGGCACCTCGCAACATTCGGTCATTTACATTACCACTTTCAGCAAACTCCACCCCAAAAACTTTCGCCGTTTCGTCTGTGCTTCGCTACTCGCCACCAGCCACCTGCACCACCCCGCCGTACTGCCGTCTCGCCACCAGCCGCGCCCACAGCTCACACATTGCAGAATCAAGGCAAGTAAGCGTCTACTAACCTATGCAATGGGAGTCCCGTCATTGCTTGGTGAGACGCGTTCCATCAGAATTCTACAAGCTACGATTTATGTGACACCCCGAACCCCCTAGGGTCGCCACAAGCACCTGACGTTACACCTAATGGAACACTAACTACATCTTTTAGAAGAAGCATCAAAGTTCATAGATTTTTTATTTTTTATTTTTGAAAGCGGTCCCAGCGCGACTCATTAGCGGAAGCAAAATATAACATCGCCATCTATCTCTCCTAACAACCATGATACAATTGCACACCACTAAATCATCATGAGAAAAGACAAAGCCACGACACTTTATTTACACATTTTCAAGATGGGTTTCCTTGGGTCAGTACATCAAAAGAAAGGCCAGGACATAAAGCCACACTTGGCCATAACCCAAAAAGAAACACTCGACCCACTACAATTAACGTGCAAGATCCCCCATCACTAGTGTCGGCTAACCATCCCAAAAAGTTTCAGCTCCTACTTGACACGCACGGGCCCTCACACCCATCCCAGTGCATCAGGCGGTGGCAGCGGCAACATCCCACACATCGCTCTGTCTCGATGAACATGGACGGATATGAATTCCTGGACAACAAGGCCCCCAGCCAGGCCCACATCATACATAACTAAACAACGCACTTGGATGAAAGTCAATCCAGGAATGGTGGGACAGTCGATCTCCACACACTCGACCTTTACATCGGACAGTAGGCCGTAAATTACACCCCGCATGACAGCAGGGAGCGGCATCCTGCTAATCCGAAATGTTGGTCCCCAAAGAGGTGAGTACAACCACTCAGCAGGTAAAGGAATCCAATAACCACTCATTGCAACATGCAATACAATCACAAAATCATACATGTCAATCATGCATCCAAGCATACTTACCTCGAAGCCATGCATATACCATCATACATCTTCATCACAATCATAACACGTACATATCATCAGGCCATGAATGATCATCATCATATCATATCATTTATGCATATCATCATCATATTATATATATATATATATATATATATATATATATATATATATATGTCATCATGCCATAGGTGATCATCATCATATCATGTCATATATGCATGATTCAATTTCCACTTTTAACTTTCAATTCGATCACCACATCACTCTTTCTCGGGATCATCAATTTCATCCCATACTTTACACTCGCACCCCATCCTGGCATCACGAGAAAAACCTCCGGCATTTAGCCATTTAAGGCCACCGGGCATCCGGCACCCCCACATTTCGGGCATCTCGCATCCCAACTGGCATCACCTAATTATGATTAAAACAACAGTAATTTTATTTTTGGTTGATTTAGAATCTAAAATCGAAAAATTCGAGGTGAGCTGACCATTTGTTTATTCTCGGTATACTGTTCACAAAACCTCTCTAGACCTGTGATTATGGTACTATTCCTACAGTGCTGGTGTTGCGCCGATTCCAAAAGTCTTGGTTGGCGGTTGGGGCTTATTCTTGGTGGCTCTGCTCATCTGACCTACCTCCGCACCCTCCTAGTAGCGTTCAACCAGGTACGCCTTCTCCGTGCCGTTTTGTTCAGGTTGGGCTAGGGTTTGCAGTTGAGTGTGTTGTTCGTACTGCTTTTATGGCTCCAGCTACTACTGAGATGGAAATCCATATGGGTAAAGCCTAAGTAGGAGTAGATGACACGAGAGGGAGAAGCCCTTCTTCTCAGTCCTAAAAAAAACCCGTCTTCAGAGGACCCAAGTCGATTGGGCTCACACAGGTCGAGATCTACATATCCAAGAGAACAACGGCGCGATTCCTCCAATGCTCCTCTTCGCTCGGATGGATCACAAGGGTGTAACCAAGATAGGGCCACCTCCAAGCGGCCCCAGCCTAGGAACCACCAAGGTAGGAAATCAAAGCCTCCACCAGCCCGTTCCTAGGTCTGCATTGCTAAAGCGGTAGCTAAGGGGTATGATCTTTTGTTTGTCCCCCCTTCCTTTGTTGACAACAAGCCAGTCATTCATCTTTCTGAGGATGTGCTAGAGGCCACCGACCCAAAATGGCACGAGTGCCTCATCAAGTAATATGTTGGGAAGAAACTCCCATTCAAGCTCATGGAGACAGCCCTCAAACAAGCTTGGGCACCGAAACTAATGGATGTCATGGCTAATGACCAGGGCTTTTACTTATTCCATATCCTAGATGCGGCGTTTCGTAGGAAAATTGTTGAGGATGGTCCGCTGTTGGTTGCTAGAGTGCCACTCCTCTTGCAACAATGGAGGCTACTGATGGAAATGAAGAAGGATAATCATCCCACTATACCAGTTTAATCGGTTGAAGAATTTTCCCTTCAATCTCTAGTCCACACTAGGGATAAGTGTTGTTGCTAGTGCTATTGTGAAACCTCTTTATGTTGATCAACGCACTAAACTGTGGCACCCCAAAGCGCCCAAGGTCACCACATCTTACCAAAGTTAGTTCATAAAATAAATAAAAAAACAGTCCCAACGCATCTTATATTTGCGGAAGCATAATCAAGTCTTACTAATCCCCCCTTCAACAACCATGATACAATGGCACACCACTAACATCATAAGAAAAGATAGAGCCAAGACACTTTTATTTACATATTTTCATGACGGATTTTTTCTCAGGTCGGTACATCAAAAGAAAGGCCAAGATTTTTAGCTACACTTGGCCATAACCCCAAAAAGAGACACTCGACCCACTATGTTTATCATGCAAGATCCCTCATCAACTAGTGTTGGCTATTTCCCAAAAAGTTGCAGCTCCTACTTCTCACGCACAGGCCCTCACACCCATCCCGGTGTATCAGGCGGTGGTGGTGGCAACATCCCACGCATCACTCCATCTCGACGAACGTGAACGAATATGAACTCCTGAATGACACGAACCCGAATAAACGTAAGACCAAGGATGGTGGGACAATCGATCTCCATGCACTTGACCTCTACGTCCGAAGGAAGGCCGTAAAAGACGCCCCGCGTGACAGCAGGGAGCGGCATCTCTCTAATCTAAAATGTTAGTCCTCGAAGGGGTGAGTACAACCACTCAGCAGGTAAACGACCAATTAACCACTCAATGCATCATACAATACAATCATCACAATCATATCATAACACATGTCGTTCAAGCATCCATGCACAATTTACCTTAATATCATGCACATGTCATCATACTGCATGTACGTACATCATCATATAATCATCATCATCATGTCATACACTTACCATCATCATGTCACATGTACCATCATGCCATAGGTGCACATACATCCATGCACTCATCATCATCATATCACATGTACCATCATGCCATAGGTGCACATACATCCATGCACTCACCATCATCATGTCACATGTATCATCATGCCATAGGTGCACATATATCCATGCACTCACCACCATCATGTCACATGTATCATCATGCCATAGGTGCACATACATCCATGCACTCATCATCATCATGCATCCATGCACTCACCATCATCATGTCATACATATACCATCATGCCTAATTCAATTTCAATTTCCCAAATTCATTCTTTCATTTTGGGCAGCCATATTTCTCTTTCCTGGGACCAATGTTTGCATCCCACATTTACCACTCACACCTAATCCTAGCATCGCAAGAACCCTCCAGCACAATACCTGCCGGGCATCCGACACAATACCTACCAGGCTTCCAGCTTCCCACGCTCCGGTTATCTCGAAACTCCCGAGGACCCTTCGGCATTCAACCATTTAAGGCCACCGGGCATCCGGCCTTTACCGTTCTAGCTAGGCATCTCGACACTCCCGGGGCATCGTCGGCTCACACCTCCGATGGCTTTCCCACTTATCTTAGTTCACAATTTCAATTATAACTTAATTTCAACATGGCATATGATATGATGGCAAACAAGACCATTTTCATCATTTTAAATTCTTATATGCATTTCCAATCATCATCATACATGCAGCAAGGTACAACCACAAATGACAATTACAATCCATGGGGTCCATTCAACTTAGAATAGTCCATCTATCATGCCTTTTTGAAATTTACTAAATTTCAGCTTGCACAATTTTAGAAAATATTTAAATTAAATATCCATATGATTTTCAAAAATCATGAAATAAGGACATGTGATAGACAAGACAAAAATATAGCAATTTCATGAAGAACACATGCTCAAAAGAGTTTCGCACAAGTAGATATAGTTCGCACAAATACAGCATGTAAATTCGGATAAAATCAGATTGCGCAGTTCTTGAAATATTTCGATTAAAACACCATAATGACCTCCAAAAATTCTGAAATTTTACCAGCTTATATTCAAGACCCTAAGGTAGATTGTTTATGAAGACATATAGGCCAGATTCGTTCTAGATAATTTTCTATAGACGGTCGAAGCTCCTGTTTCTAGCACCGAACGGTCCAGTTTAGCTATCTCCGAAATATTGAGGTTTCGCCTACTTATCCTTCTTCGTTTCCTCTGAAATTTGTGTATTTTTTGCTCCAAGAGGTTACCTACAACTTTCATTAAGGGATATAAGTAAGATTCTCAAAGAATAGTCTCCATATAGGCCTAGGAAATGTCGGGTATCCAGTACCGTGTTTCCAGATTTACCGTCTTCAAAGGAAAATTATTTCACTAGGCTAAACTTGCTCATTTTACCTCAAATTTAAGTACGTTAGTATTTAGGATGTTCTCTATAACTTTCATGAAGAAGTCGAAGTTAGATTCTCAATAAAAAGCAACATGCAACACACAAAACCACCAAGAGGTCGACAAAGCAGTTCCAGATCTAATGTCTTCGTAAGAGGAGGGTTTTACCCTTTAAAACCCAATATTTTCATCTCAAATTTTAGTATGTTATACTTTGAGATGTTTTCGACAACTTTCATGAAGGAGTCAAAGTCAAAATCCAACTCAAAATACGCATGCAAGCCTCTACAATATTCTGGGTCGGGCAGTATACACGCAAACAGCAAGCCATCTCAAAAACAAAGCATTCTAGGTTCGGTTTCTCACTCCTAATCACCCAAAAATCAACACCATTCCAAACGTACATGCAAGACACACATGCAAGAGTGGAAATTGGATCCTAGCTTGCCTCTAAGATCAAGTGAACAACGGCACACGGACGGCACATGGACGGGCGAACGGACGGCAAGTGGCTCCTTCTTCCTCCTCTCTCGGTTTCCCTCTCTCTCTCGCAACTTCCTCTCTCTCTCTCTTGGCTTGGACGAAGCCCTCTCTCTCCCTCTCTTTCTCACCTTAACCGGCCACTATCCCCCCTAATGGTCTTCCCTTCCATCATTAGCAATGATTGCTAATTGCATGATCTACACTTGGCAACAAGGAGAAGACACTTCGTCTTCTTCATGCAAAAATGGGCCTCATCTCTCGGCTGAGCTTGGGCTGGCAAGTGGGCCCGTGACTCCTCCTTGGGCTTCAATGGGCCAGCCATTTTGGCCCATCAAAAGTCAATACTCTTGGGCCTAAGGCCCAAGCCTAATTATACTCCAATTTTACTTTTACCAATTCACTTTTAATTCTTTCTTTTATAGATTCCAAATTTACAATTTCATATGGCCATAATCTTGTAACATTTAATCTATAGGAATTAAATCTATGATATGCATAGCCAAGAATAAATTATTCTCATTAATTTATCCTATGATGCTAATTTTTAACAACTTATGAACACAATTAAATAACACTTGGTATTAAGAGAAAATCAATGGCTAAAACATAGACCATAGGTAATTTCATTACCTAATCATGGGCTTTAATCCATCTAGAGGTTGTCTTGAATTTTGGGATGCCACAATTCTCCCCTCCTTAGAGAATTTCGTCCTCGAAATTAAACTTCACTCGTGCTTTCTTGAAATAAATAGGGGTACTTTTCCTTCATTTGATCTTCACTTTCCCATGTGGCTTCCACCATATCATGATGTCGCCATAATACCTTAACCAGAGGAATCTTTTTAGTCCTAAGAATTTGTTCATTTCGATCCAATATCTGTATAGGCTCTTCGACGTACCTCACTTTCTCATCCACTTTGATGGCTTCATGATCGAGTATGTGACCAGGATCCAGCTGGTACTTTCACAACATCGATACATGAAACACATCATGCAAATTTCCCAACTTAGGAGGTAGCGCCAAATGATAAGCTACATCCCCTATCCTTTCAAGTATCTCAAAAGGTCCAACAAATCTAGGGCTTAACTTACCCTTCACTCCAAATCGAGATATTCCTTTCATTGGAGATACCTTACGGAATACATGGTCTCCCACGCTAAACTCCAAAGGCCTTCTACGCTTTTCTGCGTAGTCCTTTTGCCTACTCTGAGCTGTTTAATCATTTTTTTCTGATAATTTCAACAACCTCAATGGTAACTTGTACCAATTCAGGTCCTATCAATTTCCTTTCACCTATTTCATTCCAACAGATAGGAGTCCTACATCTCCTTCCATATAATGCTTCATAGGGAGCCATGCCTATACTTTTCTGAAAACTATTATTATAGGCAAACTCCACCAAATGTAATCTTTAATCCCAATATCTTTTGAAATCAATCACACAAGCCCTTAACATATCCTCTAATGTCTGGATTACTCTTTCTGTTTGTCCATCTGTCTGAGGATGAAAAGCAGTACTAAACTGAAGTTTAGTTCCTCATGCAATTTGAAGACTTTGCCAAAAGTTCGAAGTGAACCTCGAATCCCGATCTGAGGTAATAGTTACTAGAACACCATGTAAGCGTACCACTTGACTTACATATATGTCCGCATATTTGTCCATTAGGTAGTCCATGCGAACCGCTAGGAAATAAGCAGATTTAATCAAATGGTCCACTATAACCTAGATAGAGTCATGACTACTTGACGTCCCAAGTAATCCTTGTATAAAGTCCATCATTATATGCTCCCATTTCCATTCTGGTATGTCTAATGGTCTCAAGAGTCCTGCAGGTTTACAATGTTCCGCTTTTACCTACTAGCACATCAAACATTGAGAAACATGCTTAGATGTATCTGCTTTCATACCATTCCACCAAAACTGCTGACGTAAGTTCCTGTACATCTTTGTGCTACCCGGATGAATACTATAATTACTCTTATGTGCCTCCGACAGAATTTCCTTCTTTAATTCTTCGTTGTCGAGAACACAAATGTGGCATCCTGAGATTCTTTGCCAATCATTAGGGGTTCTCCAATTAGTGTCTTGTATTGAGGTCTATGGCCGAGTCTAAATGGATAAATCTTGGAAGAGGATGATTTATCTTTGGCCATATATATATATATATATCTTGAATTAGAATCTATGGATTTGTGATTTTAAGTGTTTAGTTATTTAATTTTACCCTATAGTACTTTAGTTCAATAAGATTTAATTAGTATTTAAAATAAACGTTAAAATTTGATTTTAATTAGGTTGGGCCTTAGGCCCAATAGCTTGGACTCTTGGTGGGCCAAATGGCCGGCCCATTGAAGCCCAAGGAGTGGTTACCGTCGACCAAGGAGGGGAGGAGTGGCCGGCCCACTTCTTCCAAGCACAAGCTCATCTTGCATGAGCCTTACGAAGTGGCAAAAAGGAAGGCTCCACGCATTGGCTTGTGGGGAGGCACATCATCATTGCTAATGATGGGAATTAGGGGAAACAAAAGGGAGAGAGAGTGGCCGGTTGATGGGGAGCTGTCGTCCAAGAGAGTGAGAGAGAGAGAGAGAGGGTTGCGAGAGAGAGGAACCGAGAGAGAAAGGAGAAGAAGGAGCCGCTCGCCCGCACGCCCGTCGCTGTCCGTTCGCCCGCCCGTGTGCCGTCCGTGTGCCGCCGTCCTCTTGATCTTAGAGGCAAGTTAGGATCAATTTCTAATCTTGCATGTGTGTCTTGCATGTGTGGTTGAATTCTTGGGTGTTTAGAAGTAAGGAACCGAAGCTAGTGTGGTTTGTTCTTGAAAATGCTTGCTGATTTCGTGTATACCGCTCGACCCAGAAACTTGTGGAGGCTTCCATGCATGTTTCGAGTTGTATTTTGACTTTGACTCCTCCATAAAAGTTGTAGACAACATCCCAAAGTATAACATACTAAAATTTGAGATGAAAACGTTGAGTTTTAAGGGGTGAAACCCCCCTCTTACGAAGACATTCGATCTGGAACTGCTTTGTCGACCTTTTGGTAGTTTTGTGGGTTGCATGTTGCTTTTTACCCAGAATTTCCTTTCGACTTCTTTATGAAACTTGTAAAGAACATCCTAAGGACTAACATACTAATATTTGAGGTAAAATGAGTAAGTTTAGCCTAGTGAATCGACTTTCTCTTGAAGACGGTAATTCTGGAAACGTGGTAGTTGACACCGAGAATTCTTGGACCCATATGGTGACTATTATTTGGAAATTTCACTTAGATCCCTGGATGATATTTGTAGGGGACCTCTTGAAGCAAAACATATCCAAATTTCAGAGGAAAAGAAGAAGAATAAGTGGGTGAAAATTTGATATTTTGGAGACAGTTATACTGGACGTTTCGGTGCTAGAATCAGGATGCTTCGGACGTCTATAGAAAATTATCTAGAATGAATATGGCCTATATGTCTGCATGAAAAATCTACTTTATATTTTTGACTATAACCTGGTAAAATTTCATAATTTTCGAAGGTCATTCGGGTATTTTAATCGATTTATTTCAAAAACTGCGCAATATGTTCCTATCCGAGATTGCATGCCGTATTTGTGTGAATTATATTTTCTTGTGTGAAACTTTTTAAGGCATGTGTTCTTCATGAAATTGTTATCTTATTGTCTTGTCTATCACATGTCCTGATTTCATGATTTTGAGAATCATATGGATATTTAATTTAAATGATTTCTAAAATGGTACAAGCTGGAATTTAGTAAACTTCAAAAAAGGCATGATAAATGGACTATTCTAAATTGTATGAACACCATGAATTGTATTTTTATGAATGATTGGAGATGCATGTATGAATCAAAGGATGAAAATGATCTTGATTTCCATCACATCACATGCCATGTTAAAATCGAACTATAATTGAAGATGTGAATTGAGATAAGTGAGAAGGCCGTCGGAGGTGTGAGCCGACAATGCCCCGGGAGTGTCGGGATGCCTGGCTAGAAGGGTACGGCCGATTGCCCGGTGGCCTGAAATGGCTAAATGCTGGAGGGTCCTCGGAAGTTTCGAGATGCCCAGAGCGTGAGGAGCCGGAAGCCTGGTAGGTATTGTGCCGGATGCCTGGTAGATATTGTGCCGGATGGTTCTCGCGATGCTAGGTGGGGTGCGAGTGATAAATGTGGGATGCAAACATTGGTCCCGGCAAAGAGAAGATGGTGGCCCCAATTGAAAGAATAAAATTGGGAAATTGAAATTGAAACATGCATGATGATGGTGAGTGCATGGATGCATGATGATGATGAGTGCATGGATGCATGGTGATGATGAGTACATGTGATTTGATGATGATGAGTGCATGGACGCATGGTGATGGTGAGTATATGGATGCATGATGATGATGAGTGCATGGACGCATGATGATGGTGAGTGTATGGATGCATGATGATGATGAGTGCATGGATGCATGATGATGAGTGCATGGATGCATGATGATGATGAGTACATGTGATATGATGATGATGAGTGCATGGATGCATGATGATGGTAAGTGTACAACATGATGGTGATGATTATATGATGATGTATGTACATGCGGTGTGATGACATGTGCATGATATCAAGGTAAATTATGCATGTATGCTTGAACGACATGTGTTGTGCTATGATTGTATTGTATGATGCATTGAGTGGTTTATTGGTCCTTTACCTGTTGAGTGGTTGTACTCACCCCTTCGGGGACCAACATTTCATATTAGAGAGAGATGCCACTCCCTGCTGTCACGCGGGGCGTCTTTTACAGCCTTCCTTCAGATGTGGAGGTCGAGTGCGTGGAGATCGACTGTTCCACCATCCCTGGTCTTACGTTTATTCGGGTTCGTGCGATAGTGATGTACGATGTAGGCCTGGCTGAGGGCCCTGTCATTCAGGAGTTCATATCAGTTCACGTTTGTCGAGATGGGGCGATGTGAGGGATGTTGCCGCCACCACCGCCTAATGCATCGGGATGGGTGTGAGGGCCCGTGCGCGAGAAGTAGGAGCTGTAACTTTTTGGGAAATAGCCGACACTAGTTGATGGGGGATCTTGCACGATAGACATAGTGGGTCAAGTGTCTCTTTTTGGGGTTATGGACGAGGGTAGCTAAAAATCTTGACCTTTCTTTTGATGTACCGACCCGAGAAAATCCATCATGAAAATATGTAAATAAAAGTGTCTTGGCTTTATCTTATCTTATGACGTTAGTGGTCTGCCATTGTATCATGGTTGTTGAAGGGGGGAAATAGTAAGACTCGATTATGCTTCCGCAAATGAGATGTGCTGGGACCGTTTAAAAAAAATGCCGAGGAACTAAGGTACTTCTTTGGTAAGATGTGGCGACCTTGGGCGCTTCGGGGTGCCACATCGCCCTTTTTGGTATTAGAGCAATGGTTATAGATGGAGTGATAAGGAGCCTCATTTGGAAATTGAGGAACATGATGACAATGCACACCATAGGATATAAAATGGGATAATTGATTAACTTTGAATAACGAGTGATGAGTATTCTCTCGTAGATCCCTAGTAGTTTATTCGGAGTTGTCTTTAGGTACCAGTAACATGTATATGTTACTTGTCATGCCCCGAACCCCGAGCGCGAGCACATCCCACTGCGGTCGATCAAATGCAATTTTTCCAGGTAATGTCACCGACCCCATTCATTTATTATTGCGCAAGCGGAACGTATTATAAAACCCCTGATAATAAAATACGGGATAGAAAAGCAGGAAACAATTTCACAACCAATCACTTACACAAACCAACGGAGTTACAAACGAAGGCCTACAGCCAAAAGTCTACAAAAGACCGGCTCTTAAAAATGAACTATCCTACGACCTACAAGTCGGACACACTCTCCAATCCTTATGACTTCACCTCTGCAACTCCTCAAGGCCAACCAAAGCTATCTGGCCGCTCCGTCCACTGGGGACCTGAAATTTTAATCCCACAACCGGGATGAGACGATGTCTCAGCAAGTTCAACCCCTTAAACCCCTATTAGAAAGAAAATACACCCCGGGTGGCCTAGCCACATCACACAGAAGACTTACCTTGCCTCAACCTTCATCTGCATGTTAGCACAATTTATATAATTCAACCACATCCAATTATGATAACCAAACAACTGCGGCACAATCACATCATCAGAACAATTCAACTACTTGAATCGTCTCAGCGATCAATCGACTCAGCCGATTACATGTCATTCTAGCAAATCAATCATTGCTCTCAATCACGGCCCCACTCGGCAAAATTAGAATTAGTGGCATCACGGCCCCACTCGGCACGACCTTTAAAAAGGTGGTAGATTACGGCCCGGTTGGGCACAACCTCTAATAGGTGGCATATCGCGGCCTCACTGGGCGCGACCTCTAATAGGTGGCATATCACGGCCCCACTAGACGCGACCTCTAATAGGTGGCATATCACGGCCCCACTGGCGCGACCTTTATCAGGTGGCATATTACGACCCCACTGGGCGCGACCCTTATCAGGTGGCATATCACGGCCCCACTAGGCGCGACATCTAATAGGTGGCATATCACGACCCCACTGGGCGCAACCTTTATCAGGTGGCATATCACGACCAATCTCCCATAAATTTCGACACTTGGGACTTTATAAAAAGAATCCCTATTTATTACAATCACACTCCATTTGCCACAAACAATCATCAAATTCAAATTCTAAATACATAGCAGCGATCAGCACGAAATTTTAAGAGAATAAGGTCCCGAAATAATTTTCGAAATTTATTAAATAATTAAATTTATTCCGAAAATTAATTAAATAATTATATCCATATTTTTCACGATCCACACTCAATTATAATATCCAATCATCAATTTCAAAATCTGACTACACAGCAGTGATCGGCACAAAATTCTTAGAATTTAGGGTCCTGACAAAATTTCCGAAATTTAATAAATAATTAAATTTATTCCGAAAATAATTAAATAATAATATTTTAATAATTCTGAATAAATGTATATTATTAAATTATTTAATAATTTTGGAATACTTAAATAAATCAAAAACAAATTCCTTTAAGTCACATCAAAGCTTATGTTAATATAAACATGCTTAACTTTAAACTAAACACACTTTAACTTAATTAAACACCATAATCTAATCATCAACCAAATAAATTAATCTAACCACCTAAACTTACTTAACTTAGACTAAGCACACTTAGGGCATCATTAACCCTCTAATCAAGATTTAGTGAGTTAAACTCACCGGATTAGCGAGATGAGCGAACCAAAACGATGAGGACGACATGAGGATCGACTTTCCTCAAGGCAGGCCGAGCATCCAGGCGGGAAGGCGGCCAAAATGGGCCAAGAAGGGGCTGAGAAACCCATTTTTTGCAGCTGCTGTTCATGGGCGGAGGAGGGCTGTCCGACGGCGATTCGGGCGGAGGAACGGTGGAGGAAGGAGGCGGCAGCTTGGACGGTGGCACACGGCGGCCAGGCGGGGTCTCACGGCCGCCGAAGGTGGGCTGAACCGTGGCTCGAGCTGGCCGAACAATCGCTTGGAAGTGAAGGCGGTGGCGGAGAGGTGAGGTGGACGACGGTGAGTGGACGCATAGCTGCGCGCGTGAACGGTGGCACCAACGACGGCATCGGCGGCGAGCGACGAGCGGTGAAGGAGGCGGACGGCCATGGCTGCTCTAGCTTCTTCTTCGCTACCATTTTCTGATCTTTGCACAGCAACCATGGAGGAGAGAGGAGACGGGAGAAGAAGGGGAAAGGAGAGGGGGTCGGCCAATGGCGGTTCGGCGCAACGGCGAGGCAGCGAACTCCGGCGATGGGTGGCGGCATGCAACTACTCCGACGACTTGCTGGTCGATCTTCGCTGCTACTGGCGCTCTCAGATCTGCTGGAGACGTAGGCTGAGGTGGAGTGGAGAGGCAAGCTGGCCGGCGAGCGGCGCGGGGCAGACGCGCGGTGGCAGCAAGCGGCACGTGGCGGCGGTGAACGATGAAGGCGTGCGACTTCTTCAGCTCCGTTGGTCTACTCGGTTCCGATGAGCAGCAAGAAGAAGAAGATGGAGGAGTCGCACGGGAGAGAGGAAGAAGAGAGGGAGGAGAGAGAAGGAGGGGGGCCCTTTTCTTTTTCTTTTTCTTTTTCTTTAATCCCTTACACATGACCCACCATGACCTCACATGAGGTCATCTTCCACTCACACCAAGCTTCTATAACAATCCTCCAATGGGTCCAATTTCATTTTCCTCCGGGGCCTAAAATCTTGTACATCAATTCCTTTAATTCCACTTGATTCCCTTTCAATTGAATCAAATTGAAGTCCATAAAATTAATCCAATGTCACCACACTTCAATTCACATAATCACTTATCCATAGAACCAACTTAAGTCCCAAAAGCGCGACCAAAGACGAGCCTACTAATTTCTTGAGCCAAATTAGCCATTCTCTAATTATTTTGCTGAAAAACTCGGCTTGCATGAAAAATCTTCTAAAGATTAGTCAATGTTCCTAAAATGATTTGTGACACACCCAGACTTCCAATTTCTAAATTCGATCTCAATTCCATATTTAATTTGACTTTGGCACGATACTAGCGCGGCCTAACCTACCGGGTGGCCTTTAGAAATTTCATGCATTTGACTTGTGGTTGATCATCTCAAGCCACAATGTAAATCTTTGAAACATTGGCGACTTTTGGTTGTCGGGGTAATCTCAAGATTTCAAATACGAATACAGGGTACCCAATCGATAGAAAAGTCGGTCCAGTGTCGATCGACAAGCATTGTGCGATCCGGTGGAATCACCCACACTCGATCACATGCCTCTGTCGAGTCGACCTATCTCCGATCTCTAATCGATTTTTATTTGTGTCATAATGACCCTTGCAGATTAGCTTAGTCGAAATGTCGCTTCCTAGCCAAATTCTCAAGTCCAATGCATTAGAATTTCTTAACGACTTCACCCGATAGACTAGTTTTCACATGAGTGGCCGACTCAAGGAAAAGAACTATATTTGTGCCAACGAAATGCCCGTCTCAATTTATTGAAAATAAAATTGGAAAATCGGGATGTCACATTACTTATGTAGTAGTAGTAGTTGCTTTGAGTGAAGACAGTGAGTCTCAGATTATTCCTGAGGCGATGCTTGGAAATTGCAGGAAAGTCATGTTGCGAGCTGGAAGTGCTCATCCATCGAGGGCTGAAGCCTCTGCTGCTAGGGCTGAACCCCGAATGGAAGACATCCACAGGCATTGGCCAATATTGGAAATCTGATGGAAAGGCAAGTGCAACAACAACCTGGAGCAGAATGCCGTACTCAAGGACTGGTGGAGCAATTTTTGAAGTTGAAGCGACCTAAGTTCAGTGGAATGGGAAGTCCTGAGGAGGCGGAGCATTGGATTGATGGAATGGAACAAATTTTCAGGTTGTTGGACTGCAGTGATGCTGAAAAGATAACTTTGGCAGAGTACCAACTAGAGGGAAATGCAAAGTTTTGGTGGAGAGCTTCGAGGGACACAATCTTCCCACCAGGTACTGAGGTTAACTCGGAAGATTTTGTGAGAGCTTTTAATAGAAAGCATTTTTTTGACTATGCTAAGGACAAGAAAATTATAGAATTTGTTCAATTAGAACAAAATGAGCTGACAGTAGATCGGTATGAGGTTAGATTTTCTGAACTGTCTAGATATTCTCCTAGGCTAATTGAGGATCACAAAGAAAAAGCTAAGAAATTTCTGAAAGGGTTGAGGACTGATATTAGGAAACAACTGGTGCCTTTGAACATAAGAGAATATAATGAGATCTATGAAAGGGCACAGTTGGTGGAGCAGGAGTTGGTAAGAGAACGTTTGGAGAACAAGAGACCCTTGTCTTTTGGTGATGTGAGACAGGGTAAGAGACCCTATACAAGTCAAGGTCAGACCTGGAAGCCTAAGAAGAAGGGCAATTTCGAGAATTTTGGAAAGGGCAGAGGTAGCCTGAATTTGGAAAGAACACCTTATCATAATGAGGAGTGTCGAAGGTGTAATGGGCGACATGGCCCAGGACCTTGCAATGGGCAACCGAAATGTTATAGTTGTGGATGAATAGGTCATATTAAGAGAAACTGTCCACAGGAAGGGTCGCACACGAGTATGCGCTCGATGCAATAGCCACAACGGAATGCTGTTAGGCCAAACTTACCAAGGAATCCTCAGAGGCCACCAGCACAAGGAAGGGTGTATGCAATCACCCAAGAGGAAGCGGAAGCTTCCAAAAATGTTATCTCAAGTATGATCCTTATAAATGATAAAAAGGCATATGCATTGTTTGATACGGGTGCTACGCATTCATTTGTGTCTGAAAGATATAGACAATTGAATAAGATAGAAACTATACCTCTTGAGACGCCTCTTTGTGTTTCTATGCCTCTAAAGGATATGTTATTGGCTACGCTGGTGTGTGGAAATTGTAAGATAACAATGGGAGGAAAGGATATGGAAATAGACTTAGTCGTAATGGCCATGTATGATTTTGATGTTATCGTAGGAATGGACTAGCTTCGTAAGTATCGAGCCAAGATGGATTGTTATAGGAAAGTGATCCAATTTACCTTACCTGATTAGTCTAGTTGTGAATTTCTGGGAGGTCAGACCCACCTACCTGTAGCACTTATTTTAGCAATAGAAGCCCGTGCGTTACTTGACAAAAGAATGTCAAGGGTACCTGGCCATGGTTAGAGATTATACTAAGGAAGAGCCTAAGATTGATGAAATTCGGGTAGTTAATGAATTTCAAGATGTATTCCTTGAGGAATTGCCTGGATTGCCGCTAGAGCAAGAAATTGAATTTGAAATTGAATTAATGCCTGGAACAAGACCTATATGAAAAGCCCCATATAGGATGACCTTAGTTGAATTGAAGGAATTGAAAGTGCAACTACAAGAGTTGCTTGACAAAGGATTCATTAGACCAAGTGCTTCACCTTGGGGTGCACCAGTCTTGTTTGTGAAAAAGAAGGATGGATCGATGCGCTTGTGCATAGACTATAGGCAGCTGAATCAAGTAACCATTAAAAATAAATATCCTTTGCCAAGAATTGATGATCTTTTTTACCAACTCCAGGGAAGTTCGGTCTTCTCTAAGATTGACTTAAGGTCAGGATACCATCAGCTAAGAATTAAGAAAGAAGACATTCCTAAGACTGCATTTAGGACTCGTTATGGGCACTACGAGTTCCTTGTTATGCCATTTAGACTAACCAACGCGCCAGCTGCATTCATGGATCTAATGAATAGGGTATTTAAACCTTATTTGGACCAGTTTGTGATTGTTTTTATTGATGACATCCTGATATATTCGAGAGGACCTAAAGAGCATGAACAACACCTGAGGATAGTTTTGCAAACCCTGAGAGAGCATAAGCTGTATGCCAAATTTAGTAAGTGTGAATTCTGGCTAGACCAGATAATACTTTTAGGGCATATAGTATCAGGAGGAGGAATTGCAGTAGACCCGGCAAAAGTTGAGATGGTAGTAAATTGGCCAAGACCGACAACACCTACTGAAATACAGAGTTTCTTAGGACTGGCTGGTTATTATAGGAGGTTTATTGAAGGATTTTCACGATTGGCATGTCCTTTAACTAAGTTGACACGAAAGAATGTGAAGTTTGAATGGAATGGGGAATGTGAAAAGAGTTTCCAGGAGCTTAAAAGAAAATTGACCTCGGCTCCAATCCTAACTATACCAACTGGACTAGATTGTTTTACAGTGTATAGTGATGCATCTCACAAAGGACGGGGATGTGTTCTGATGCAGCATGGCAAGGTCATAGCCTATGCATCTAGACAATTGAAGCCCCATGAACTAAATTACCCAACGCATGATCTAGAATTAGCAGCTATAGTGTTTGCTTTGAAAATTTGGAGACACTATTTGTATGGGGAGAAGTTTGATATTTATACGGACCATAAGAGTTTGAAATATTTGTTCTCACAAAAGGAGTTGAACATCAGACAAAGAAGATGGATGGAGTTGTTAAAGGATTATGATTGTGAAATAAGATAACATCCAAGGAAAGCGAATAAGGTAACGGATGCTCTTAGTCGTAAGTCAGCCATGGAGATGGCCAGTTTAAGAGCGGCAGAATGGAGCTTGTTAAAGTCTGTTACAGACTCATAATTTAAATTAAAAGTACATTACCTTACTGGTATGCTTAGTGCATTGAGGATTGAACCTGAAATTATCCATAAAGTTAAAATCTTACAAGAGTCTGACCCAGAGACATTGAAAGTGAAAGATGCAGTGTCTTTAGGGAAAAGACCAAAATTTCAAGTCTCTGATGATGGAATAGTAAGATGCCAAGGACGACTTTGTGTTCCCGACAACGAAGAATTAAAGAAGGAAATTCTGTTGGAGGCACATAAGAGTAATTACAGTATTCATTCGGGTAGCACAAAGATGTATAGGAATATACGTCAGCAGTTTTGGTGGAATGGTATGAAAGCAGATATAGCTAAGCATGTTTCTCAATGTTTGACGTGCCAGCAGGTAAAAGTAGAACATCGTAAACCCGCAGGACTCTTGAGACCATTAGACATACCAGAATGGAAATTGGAGCATATAACGATAGACTTTATACAAGGATTACCAAGGACGTCAAGTAGTCATGACTCTATTTGGGTTATAGTGGATCGTTTGACTAAATTTGCTCATTTCCTAGCGGTTCGCATGGACTACCCAATGGAAAAATATGCGGACATATATGTAAGTCAAGTCGTACGCTTACATGGTGTTCTAGTAACTATTACCTCATATTTATACGGACCATAAGAGTTTGAAATATTTGTTCTCACAAAAGGAGTTGAACATGAGACAAAGAAGATGGATGGAGTTGTTAAAGGATTATGATTGTGAAATAAGATAACATCCAGGGAAGGCGAATAAGGTAACGAATGCTCTTAGTCGTAAGTCAGCGATGGAGATGGCCAATTTAAGAGTGGCCGAATGGAGCTTGTTAAAGTCTATTATAGACTCATAATTTAAATTAAAAGTAGATTATCTTACTGGTATGCTTAGTGCATCGAGGATTGAACCTGTAATTATTCAGAAAGTTAAAATCTTACAAGAGTTTGACCCAGAGACTTTGAAAGTGAAAGATGCAGTGTCTTTAGGGAAAAGACCAGAATTTCAAGTCTCTGATGATGGAATAGTAAGATGCCAAGGACGACTTTGTGTTCCCGACAACGAAGAATTCAAGAAGGAAATTCTGTCGGAGGCACATAAGAGTAATTATAGTATTCATCCGGGTAGCACAAAGATGTATAGGAACATACGTCAGCAGTTTTGGTGGAATGGTATGAAAACAGATACAGCTAAGCATGTTTCTCAATGTTTGACGTGCCAGCAGGTAAAAGTAGAGCATCGTAAACCCGTAGGACTCTTGAGACCATTAGACATACCAGAATGGAAATGGGAGCATATAACGATGGACTTTATACAAGGATTACCAAGGACGTCAAGTAGTCATGACTTTATTTGGGTTATAGTGGATCGTTTGACTAAATCTGCTCATTTCCTAGCGGTTCGCATGGACTACCCAATGGAAAAATATGCGGACATATTTGTAAGTCAAGTGGTACGCGTACATGGTGTTCTAGTAACTACTACTTCATATTTACACGGACCATAAGAGTTTGAAATATTTGTTCTCACAAAAGGAGTTGAACATGAGACGAAGAAGATGGATAATGTTGTTAAAGGATTATGATTGTGAAATAAGATACCAACAAGGGAAGGCGAATAAGGTAACAGATGCTCTTAGTCGTAAGTCAGCCATGGAGATGGCCAGTTTAAGAGCGGCGGAATGGAGCTTGTTAAAGTCTGTTATAGACTCATAATTTAAATTAAAAGTAGATTATCTTACTGGTATGCTTAGTGCATCGAGGATTGAACCTGAAATTATTCAGAAAGTTAAAATCTTACAAGAGTCTAACCTAGAGACTTTGAAAGTGAAAGATGCAATGTCTTTAGGGAACAGACCAGAATTTCAAGTCTCTGATGATGGAATAGTAAGATGCCAAGGACGACTTTGTGTTCCTGACAACGAAGAATTCAAGAAGGAAATTCTGTCAGAGGCACATAAGAGTAATTATAGTATTCATCCGGGTTGCACAAAGATGTACAGGAACTTACGTCAGTAGTTTTGGTGGAATGGTATGAAAACAGATACAGCTAAGCATGTTTCTCAATGTTTGACGTGCCAGCAGGTAAAAGTAGAGCATCGTAAACCCGCAGGACTCTTGAGACCATTAGACATACCAGAATGGAAATGGGAGCATATAACGATGGACTTTATACAAGGATTACCAAGGACGTCAAGTAGTCATGACTTTATCTGGGTTATAGTGGATCGTTTGACTAAATCTGCTCATTTCCTAGCAGTTCGCATGGACTACCCAATGGAAAAATATGCGGACATATTTGTAAGTCAAGTGGTACGCTTACATGGTGTTCTAGTAACTATTACCTCATATTTATGCGGACCATAAGAGTTTGAAATATTTGTTCTCACAAAAGGAGTTGAACATGAGACGAAGAAGATGGATGGAGTTGTTAGAGGATTATGATTGTGAAATAAGATACCATCAAGGGAAGGCGAATAAGGTAACAGATGCTCTTAGTCGTAAGTCAGCCATGGAGATGGCCAGTTTAAGAGTGGCAGAATGGTGCTTGTTAAAGTCTGTTACAGACTCATAATTTAAATTAAAAGTAGATTATCTTACTGGTATGCTTAGTGCATTGAGGATTGAACCTGAAATTATTCAGAAAGTTAAAATCTTACAAGAGTCTGACCTAGAGACTTTGAAAGTGAAAGATGCAGTGTCTTTAGGGAAAAGACCAGAATTTCATGTCTCTGATGATGCAATAGTAAGATGCCAAGGACAGCTTTGTGTTCCCGACAATGAAGAATTAAAGAAGGAAATTCTGTCAGAGGCACATAAGAGTAATTATAGTATTCATCAGGGTAGCACAAAGATGTACAGGAACTTACGTCAGCAGTTTTGGCGGAATGGTATGAAAGCAGAGACAGCTAAGCATGTTTCTCAATGTTTGACGTGCCAGCGGGTAAAAGTAGAGCATCGTAAACCCGCAGGACTCGTGAGACCATAAGACATACCAGAATGGAAATGGGAGCATATAACGATGGACTTTATACAAGGATTACCAAGGATGTCAAGTAGTCATGACTCTATCTGGGTTATAGTGGATCGTTTGACTAAATCTGCTCATTTCCTAGCGGTTCGCATGGACTACCCAATGAAAAAATATGCGGACATATTTGTAAGTCAAGTGGTACGCTTACATGGTGTTCTAGTAACTATTACCTCATATTTATACGGACCATAAAAGTTTCAAATACTTGTTCTCACAAAAGGAGTTGAACATGAGACAAAGAAGATGGATGGAGTTGTTAAAGGATTATGATTGTGAAATAAGATACCATCCAGGGAAGGCGAATGAGGTAACGGATGCTCTTAGTCGTAAGTCAGCCATGGAGATGGCCAGTTTAAGAGCGGCAGAATGGAGCTTGTTAAAGTCTGTTACAGACTCATAATTTAAATAAAAGTAGATTATCTCACTAGTATGCTTAGTGCATTGAGGATTGAACCTGAAATTATTCAGAAAGTTAAAATCTTACAAGAGTCTGACCTAGAGACTTTGAAAGTGAAAGATGCAGTGTCTTTAGGGAAAAGACCAGAATTTCAAGTCTCTGATGATGGAATAGTAAGATGCCAAGGACGACTTTGTGTTCCCGACAACGAAGAATTAAAGAAGGAAATTCTGTCGGAGGCACATAAGAGTAAATATTGTAGTCATCCGGGTAGCACAAAGATGTATAGGAACATACGTCAGCAGTTTTGGTGGAATGGTATGAAAGCAGATATAGCTAAGCATGTTTCTCAATGTTTGATGTGCCAGCAGGTAAAAGTAGAGCATCGTAAACCTGCATGACTCTTGAGACCATTGGACATACCAGAATGGAAATTGGAGCATATAACGATGGACTTTATACAAGGATTTCCAAGGACGTCAAGTAGTCATGACTATTTCTGGGTTATAGTGGATCGTTTGACTAAATCTGCTCATTTCCTAGCGGTTCGCATGGACTACCCAATGGAAAAATATGCGGACATATATGTAAGTCAAGTGGTACGCTTACATGGTGTTCTAGTAACTATTACCTCATATTTATACGGACCATAAGAGTTTGAAATATTTGTTCTCACAAAAGGAGTTGAACATGAGACAAAGAAGATGGATAGAGTTGTTAAAGGATTATGATTGTGAAATAAGATACCATCCAGGGAAGGCGAATAAGGTAATAGATGCTCTTAGTCGTAAGTCAGCCATGGAGATGGCCAGTTTAAGAGTGGCAGAATGGTGCTTGTTAAAGTCTGTTACAGACTCATAATTTAAATTAAAAGTAGATTATCTTACTGGTATGCTTAGTGCATCGAGGATTGAGTATGAAATTATTCAGAAAGTTAAAATCTTACAAGAGTTTGACCTAGAGACTTTGAAAGTGAAAGATGCAGTGTCTTTAGGGAAAAGACCAGAATTTCAAGTCTCTGATGATGGAATAGTAAGATGCCAAGGACGACTTTGTGTTCCCGACAGCAAAGAATTAAAGAAGGAAATTCTGTCGGAGGCACATAAGAGTAATTATAGTATTCATCCGGGTAGCACAAAGATGTACAGGAACTTACGTCAGCAGTTTTGGTGGAATGGTATGAAAGCAGATATAGCTAAGCATGTTTCTCAATGTTTGACGTGCCAGCAGGTAAAAGTAGAGCATCGTAAAGCCGCATGACTCTTGAGACCATTAGACAGCCGCATGACTCTTGAGACCATTAGACATACCAGAATGGAAATGGGAACATATAACGATGGACTTTATACAAGGATTACCATGGACGTCAAGTAGTCATGACTCTATCTGGGTTATAGTGGATCGTTTGACTAAATCTACTTATTTCCTAGCGGTTCGCATGGACTACCCAATGGAAAAATATGCGGACATATATGTATGTCAAGTGGTACGCTTACATGGTGTTCTAGTAACTATTACCTCATATCAAGATTCGAGGTTCACTTTGAACTTTTCGCAAAGTCTTCAAATTGCATTAGGAACTAAACTTCAGTTTAGAACTGCTTTTCATCCTCAGACAGATGGACAAGCAGAACGAGTAATCCAGACATTAGAGGATATGTTGAGGGCTTGTGTAATTGATTTCAAAGGAAATTGGGATGAAAGATTGCATTTGGTGGAGTTTGCCTATTATAATAGTTTCCAGAAAAGTATAGGCATGGCTCCCTATGAAGCATTATATGGAAGGAGATGTAGGACTCCTGTCTATTGGAATGAAGTAGGTGAAAGGAAATCGACAGAACCTGAATTGATACAAGTTACCACTGAGGCTGTTTAAATTATCAGAAAAAGGCTTAAAACAGCTTAAAGTAGGCAAAAGGACTACGCAGATAGGCGTAGAAGGCCTTTGGAGTTTAACGTAGGAGACCATGTATTCCTTAAGGTATCTCCGAAAGGGATATCTCGATTTGGGATGAAGGGTAAGTTAAGCCTAGATTTCTCAGACCTTTTGAGATACTTGAAAGGATAGGGGACGTAGCTTATCGTTTAGCGCTGCCTCCTAAGTTGGGAAATTTACATGATGTGTTTCATGTATCGATGTTGAGGAAGTACCAGCCAGATCCTGGTCACATACTCAATCATGAAGCCATTGAAATGGATAAGAAAGTGAGGTACATCGAGGAGCCTGTACAGATATTGGATCGAAAGGAACAAGTTCTTAGGACGAAAAAGGTCCCATTTGGTTAAGATATTATGGCAACATCACGATATGGAGGAAGCCACATGGGAAAGTGAAGATCAGATAAAGGAAAAGTACCCCTACTTGTTTCAAGAAGGCACGAGTGGTGTCTAATTTCGAGGACGAAATTCTCTAAGGAGGGGAGAATTGTGGCATCCTGAGATTCTTTGCCAGTCATTAGGGGTGCTCCAATTAGTGTCTTATATTGACATCTATGGCCGAGTCTAAATGGATAAATCTTGGAAGAGGATGATTTATCTTTAGCCATATATATATATATATATATATATATCGTGAATTAGAATTTATGGATTTGTGATTTTAAGTGTTTAGTTATTTAATTTTACCCTATAGTACTTTAGTTCAATAAGATTTAATTAGTACTTAAAATGAAGGTTAAAATTTGATTTTAATTAGGCTGGGCCTTAGGCCCAATAGCTTGGACTCTTGGTGGGCTGAATGGCTGGCCCATTGAAGCCTAAGGAGTGGTGACCGTCGACCAAGGAGGGGAGAAGTGGCCGGCCCACTTCTTCCAAGCCCAAGCCCATCTTGCATGAGCCTTGCCAAGTGGCAAAAAGGAAGGCTCCATGCATTGGCTTGTGGGGAGGCACATCATCATTACAAATGATGGGAATTAGGGGAAACAAAAGGGAGAGAGAGTGGCCGGTTGATGGGGAGCTGTCGTCCAAGAGAGTGAGAGAGAGAGAGGAATCGAGAGAGAAAGGAGAAGAAGGAGCCGCTCGCCCGCACGCCCATCGCTGTCCATTCGCCCGCCCATGTGCCGTCCGAGTGCCGCCGTCCGCTTGATCTTAGAGGCAAGTTAGGATCAATTTCTACTCTTGCATGTGTGTCTTGCATGTGTGGTTGAATTCTTGGGTGTTTAGAAGTAAGGAACCGAAGCTAGTGTGGTTTGTTCTTGAAAATGCTTGCTGATTTCGTGTATACCGCTCGACCCAGAAACTTGTGGAGGCCTTCATGCATGTTTCGAGTTGGATTTTGACTTCGACTCCTTCATGAAAGTTGTAGAAAACATCTCAAAGTATAACATACTAAAAGTTGAGACGAAAAGGTGGAGTTTTAGGTGGTGAAACGCCCCTCTTACGAAGACATTAGATCTGGAACTGCTTTGTCGACCTTTCGGTAGTTTTGTGGGTTGTATGTTGCTTTTTACCGAGAATTTCCTTTCGACTTCTTTATGAAAATTGTAGAGAACATTCTAAGTACTAACATACTAAAATGTGAGGTAAAATTAGCAAGTGTAGCCTAGTGAATCGACTTTCTCTTGAAGACGGTAAATCTGGAAACGTGGTACTGGACACCCGAGACTTCTTGGACCCATATGGTGACAATTCTTTGGAAATTTCATTTATATTCCTTGATGAAATTTGTAGGGGACCTCTTGAAGCAAAAAATATCCAAATTTCAGATGAAACGAAGAAGAATAAGTGGGTGAAAATTCAATATTTCGGAGACAGTTATACTGGACGTTTCAGTGCTAGAATCAGGATGCTTCGGACGTCTATAGAAAATTATATAGAACGAATATGGCCTAGATGTCTTCATTAAAAATATACTTTAGGGTCTTCACTATATCCTGGTAAAATTTCATAATTTTCGAAGGTCATTTGGGTATTTTAATCGATTTATTTCAAAAACTGCGCAATCTGTTCCTATCCGAGATTGCATGCCGTATTTGTGTGAATTATATTTTCTTGCGTGAAACTTTTTAGGGCATGTGTTCTTCATGAAAATTGTTATCTTATTGTCTTTTCTATCACATGTACTGATTTCATGATTTTGAGAATCATATGGATATTTAATTTAAATGATTTCTAAAAAAAGTACAAGCTGGAATTTAGTAAACTTCAAAAAAGGCATGATAAATGGACTATTCTAAATTGTATGAACTCCATGAATTGTATTGTTAAGAATGATTGGAGATGCATGTATGAATCAAATGATGAAAATGATCTTGATTTCCATCACATCACATGCCATGTTAAAATCGAACTATAATTGAAGATGTGAAGTGAGATAAGTGAGAAAGCCGTAGGAGGTGTGAGCCGACGATGCCCCGGGAATGTCGGGATGCCTGGCTAGAAGGGTACGGCCGGTTGCCCGGTGGCCTTAAATGGCTGAATGGCTGAGGGTCCTTGGGAGTTTCGAGATGCCCGGAGCATGGGGAGCCGGAAGCCTGGCAGATATTGTGCTGGGGGATGCCTCGTGATGCCAGTTGGGGTATGAGATGCCTGGTAGGTATTGTGCCGGATGGTTCTCGCGATGCCAGGTGGGGTGCGAGTGATAAATGTGGGATGCAAACATTGGTCCCGGGAAAGAGAAGATGGTGGCCCCAATTGAAAGAATAAAATTGGGAAATTGAAATTGAAACATGCATGATGATGTTGAGTGCATGGATGCATGATGATGATGAGTGCATGGATGCATGGTGATGATGAGTACATGTGATCTGATGATGATGAGTGCATGGACGCATGATGATGGTGAGTGCATGGATGCATGATGATGATGAATGCATGGATGCATGGTGATGATGAGCACATGTGATATGATGATGATGAGTGCATGGATGCATGATGATGATGAGTACATGTGATATGATGATGATGAGTGCATGGATGCATGATGATGGTAAGTGTACGACATGATGGTGATGATTATATGATGATGTATGTACATGCGGTATGATGACATGTGCATGATATCAAGGCAAATTATTCATGTATGCTTGAACGACATGTGTTGTGCTATGATTGTATTGTATGATGCATTGAGTGGTTTATTGGCCATTTACCTGCTGAGTGGTTGTACTCACCCCTTCGGAGACCAACATTCAATATTAGAGAGAGATGCCACTCCTTGCTATCACGCGGGGCGTCTTTTACGGCCTTCCTTCGGATGTGGAGATCGGGTGCGTGGAGATTGACTATGCCAACATCCCTAGTCTTACGTTTATTCGGGTTCGTGCGATAGTGATGTACGATGTAGGCCTAGCTGAGGGCCCTGTCATTCAGGAGTTCATATCGGTTCACGTTCGTCGAGATGGGGCGATGCAAGGGATGTTGCCGCCACCATCGCCTGATGCACCGGGATGGGTGTGAGAGCCCGTGCGCGAGAAGTAGGAGCTGCAACTTTTTGGGAAATAGCCAACACTAGTTGATAGAGGATCTTGCACGATAGACATTGTGGGTCGAGTGTCTCTTTTTGGGGTTATGGCCGAGGGTAGCTAAAAATCTTGACCTTTCTTTTGATGTACCGACCCGAGAAAATCCATCATGAAAATATGTAAATAAAAGTGTCTTGGCTTTATCATATCTTATGACGTTAGTGGTGTGCCATTGTATCATGGTTGTTGAATGGGGGAAATAGTAAGACTCGATTATGCTTCCGCAAATGAGATGCGCTGGGACCGTTTAAAAAAAAATGCAGAGGAACTAAGGTACTTCTTTGGTAAGATGTGGCGACCTTGGGCGCTTCGGGGTGCCACAACAAAGTCGTCCTTGGCATCTGACTACTCCATCATTAGAGACTTGAAATTTTGGTATTTTTCCTAAAGACACTGCATCTTTCACTTTCAAAATCTCCGGGTCAGACTCTTGTAAGATTTTAACTTTCTGAATAATTTCGGGCTCAACCTTTAATGCACTAAGCATACCGGTAAAATAATCTACTTCTAATTTAAATTCTGAGTCTGTAACGGACTTTAACAAGCTCCATTCTGCCACTCTTAAACTGGCCATCTCCATGGTTGACTTACAACTAAGAGCATCCGCTACCTTATTCGCCTTCCCTGGATGGTATCTTATCTCACAATCATAATCCTTTAACAATTCCATCCACCTCCTTTGTCTCATGTTCAACTCCTTTTGTGAGAACAAATATTTCAAACTCTTATGGTCTGTATAAATCTCAAACTTCTCCCCATACAAATAGTGTCTCCATATCTTCAAGGCAAACACTATAGCTACTAGTTCTAAATCATGCGTTGGGTAATTTAGTTCATGGAGTTTCAATTGTCTAGATGCATAGGCTATGACCTTGCCATGCTACATCAAAACACATCACAATCCTTTGTGAGATGCATCACTATACACCGTAAAACCATCAGGTCCATTTGGTATAGTCAGGATTGGGGCTGAGGTCAATTTCCTTTTAAGCTTCTGGAAACTCCTTTCACATTCTCCATTCCATTCAAATTTCACGTTCTTTCGAGTCAATTTAGTTAAAGGACCTGCCAATCAAGAAAATCCTTCAATAAACCTCCTATAATAACCAGCCAGTCCTAAGAAACTCTGTATTTCAGTAGGTGTTGTCGGTCTCGGCAAATTCACTACCATCTCAACTTTTGCTGGGTCTATTGCAATTCCTCCTCCTGATAATACATGCCCTAAAAATATTATCTGGTTCAGCCAGAATTCACACTTAATAAATTTGGAATACAGCTTATGCTCTCTCAGAGTTTGCAAAACTATCCTGAGATGTTGTTCATGCTCTTTAGGTCCTCTCGAATATATCAGGATGTCATCAATAAAAACAATCACAAACTGGTCCAAATAAGGTTTAAATACCCTATTCATTAGATCCATGAATGCAACCGGCGCATTGGTTAATCCAAATGGCATAACAAGGAACTCGTAATGCCCATAACGAGTCCTAAATGCAGTCTTAGGGATGTCTTCTTTCTTAATTCTTAGCTGATGGTATTCCGATCTTAAGTCAATCTTAGAGAAGACCGAACTTCCCTTGAGTTCGTCGAAAAGATCATCAATTCTTAGCAAAGGATATTTATTTTTAATGGTTACTTGATTCAGCTGCCTATAGTCTATGCACAAGTGCATCGATCCATCCTTCATTTTTTGCAAACAAGACTGGTACACCCCAAGGTGAAGCACTTCACCTAATGAATCCTTTGTCAAGCAACTCTTGTAGTTGCACTTTTAATTCCTTCAACTCAACTAAGGCCATCCTATATGGGGCTTTAGATATAGGTCTTGTTCCAAGCATTAATTCAATTTCAAACTCAATTTCTCGCTCTAGCAGTAATCCAGGCAATTTCTTAGGGAATACATCTTGAAATTCATTAACTACCCAAATTTCATCAATCTTAGGCTCTTCCTTAGTATAATCTCTAACTATGGCCAGGTACCCTTGACATCCTTTGTCAAGTAACGCACGGGCTTCTATTGTTGAAATAAGTGCTACAGGTAGGTGGGTCTCACCTCCCAAAAATTCACAACTAGACTGATCAGGTAAGGTAAATTGGATTACTTTCCTATAACAATACATCTTGGCCCGATACTTACGAAGCCAGTCCATTCCTATGATAACATCAAAATCATACATAGCCATTATGACTAAGTCTATTTCCATATCCTTTCATCCTATTGTTATCTTACAATTTCCACACACCAGCGTAGACAATAACATATCTTTTAAAGGCATAGAAACACAAAGAGGCGTCTCAAGAGGTGTAGTTTCTATCTCATTCAACTATTTATACCTTTCAAACACAAATGAATGCGTAGCACCCATATCAAACAATGCATATGTATTTTTATCATTTATAAGGATTGTACCTAAGATAACATTTTTGGAAACTTCCACTTCCTCTTACGTGATCGCATACACCCTTCCTTGTGCTGGTGGCCTCTGAGGATTCCTTGGTAAGTTTGGCCTAACAGCATTCTGCTGTGGCTACTGCACCGAGCCAATACTCACATGCGACCTTTCCTGTGAGCAGTTTCTCTTAATATGACCTATTCGTCCACAATTATAACATTTCGGTTTCCCATTACAAGGTCATGGGCCATGTCACCCATTACACCTTCGACACTCCTCATTTCGATAAGGTGTTCTTTCCAAATTCAGACTACCCACGCCCTTTCCAGACTCCCAAAATTGCCCTTGTTCTTAGACTCCCAGGTCTAACCTTGACCTGTATAGGGTCTCTTACCCTGTCTCACATCACCAAAAGACAATGGTCTCTTGTTCTCTGAATGTTCCCTTACCAACTCCTACCCCACCAACTGTGCACTTTCATAGATCTCATTATAATCTCTTATGCTCAAAGGCACCAGTTGTTTCCTAATATCAATCTTCAACGCTTTCAGAAATCTCTTAGCTTTTTCTTCGTGATCCTCAATTAGCCTAGGAGCATATCTAGACAGTTCGGAAAATCTAACCTCGTATTGGTCTACTGTCAGCTCTTTTTGTTCTAATTGAACAAATTCTGTAATTTTCCTATCCTTAGCACAGTCAGAAAAATGCTTTCTATTCAAATCTCTCACAAACTCTTCCGAGTTAACCTCAGTACCTGGTGGGAAGATTGTGTCCCTCGAAGCTCTCCACCAAAACTTTGCATTTCCCTCCAACTGGTACTCTGCCAAAGTTATCTTTTCAGCATCACTACAGTCCAACAACCTGAAAATTTGTTCCATTCCATCAATCCAATGCTCCACCTCCTCAGGACTTCCCGTCCCACTGAACTTAGGTAACTTCAGCTTCAAAAACTGCTCCACCAATCCTTGAGTACGGCGTTCTGCTCCAGGTTGTTGATCTGCCTATCTTTCCATCAGATTTCCAATATTGGCCAATGCCTACAGGATGTCTTCCATTCGAGGTTCAGCCCTAACAGCAGAGGCTTCAGCCCTCGATGGATGAGCACTTCCAGCTCGCACCATGACTTTCCTGCAATTTCCAAGCATTGCCTCAGGAATAATCTGAGACTCACTGTCTCCATTCAAAGCAACTACTACTACTACATAAGTAACATATACATGTTATTGGTACCTAAAGACAACTCAGATTAAACTACTAGGGATCTACGAGTGAATACTCATTACCTGTTATTCAAAGTTAACCAATTATTCCATTTTATATCATGTGGTGTGCATTATCATGTTCCTCAATTTCCAAATGAGGCTCCTTATCACTCCATCTATAACCATGGCTCTGATACCAAAACAAGGATGTGGCACCTCGAAGCACCCAAGGTCGCCACATCTTACCAAAGAAATACCTTAGTTCCTAGGCCCCTTTAAAAAAAAAAAAAATGGTCCCAGCAAATCTTATATTTGCGGAAGCATAATCGAGTCTTACTAATCCCCCCTTTAACAACCCTAATACAATGGCACACCACTAACATCATAAGAAAAGATAGAGCCAAGACACTTTTATTTACATATTTTCATGATGGATTTTTTCTCGGGTTGGTACATCAAAAGAAATGCCAAGATTTTTAGCTACACTCAGCCATAACCCCAAAAAGAGACACTCGACCCACTATGTCTATCGTGCAAGATCCCCCATCAACTAGTATCGACTATTTCCCAAAAAGTTGCAGCTTCTACTTCTCACGCACGGGCCCTCACACCCATCTTGGTGCATCAGGTGGTGGCGGCGGCAACATCCCACGCATCACTCCATCTCGACGAACATGAACGAATATGAACTCCTAAATGACAGGGCCCTCAACCAGGCCCATGTCATACATCACTATCGCACAAACCCGAATAAAGGTAAGACCAAGGATGGTGGGACAGTCGATCTCCATGCACTCAACCTCTACATCCAAAGGAAGGCCATAAAAGACGCCCCGCGTGACAACAGGGAGCGGCATCTCTCTAATCTAAAATGTTGGTCTGCGAAGGGGTGAGTACAACCACTCAGCAGGTAAAGGACCAATTAACCACTCAATGCATCATACAATACAATCATCACAATCATAGCATGACACATGTCGTTCAAGCATCCATGCACAATTTACCTTAATATCATGCACATGTCATCATACCGCATGTAGATACATCATCATATAATCAGCATCATCATGTCATACACTTACCATCATCATGTCACATGTACCATCATGCCATAGGTGCATATACATCCATGCACTCATCGTCATCATATCACATGTACCATCATGCCATAGGTGCACATACATCCATGCACTCACCATCATCATGTCACATGTATCATCATGCCATAGGTGTGCACATACATCCATACACTCACCATCATCATGTCACATGTATCATCATGCCATAGGTGCACATACATCCATGCACTCATCATCATCATGCATCCATGCACTAACCATGATCATGTCATACATATACAATCATGCATAATTCAATTTCAATTTCCCAATTTCATTATTTCATTTTGGGCAGCCATATTTCTCTTTCCCGGGACCAATGTTTGCATCCCACATTTACCACTCGCACCTAATCCTGGCATCGCGAGAACCCTCCGGCACAATACCTGCCAAGCATCTCGTACCCTAACTGGCATCACAAGGCATCCCCTGGCACAATTCTTGCCAAGCTTTCGACTCCCCACACTCCAGGCATCTCGAAACTCCCGAGGACCGTTCGGCATTCAGCCATTTAAGGCCACTGGGCATCCGGCCTTTACCCTTCTAGCCAGGCATCCCGACGCTCCCGGGGCATCGTCGGCTCACACCTCCGACGGCCTTCCCACTTATCTTAGTTCACAATTTCAATTATAACTTAATTTTCAACATGGCATATGATATGATGGCAAACAAGACCATTTTCATCATTTTAAATTCTTATATGCATTTCCAATCATCATCATACATGCAGCAAGGTACAACCACAAATGACAATTACAATCCATGGGGTCCATTCAACTTAGAATAGTCCATCAATCATGCCTTTTTGAAATTTACTAAATTCCAGCTTGCACAATTTTAGAAAACATTTAAATTAAATATCCATATGATTTTTAAAAATCATGAAATCAGGACATGTGATAGAAAAGACAAAAAGATAGCAATTTCATGAAGAACACATGCTCAAAAGAGTTTCGCACAAGTAGATATAGTTCGCACAAATACAGCATGTAAATTCGGATAAAATCAGATTGCACAGTTCTTGAAATATTTCGATTAAAATACCCTAATGACCTCCAAAAATTCTGAAATTTTACCAGGTTTTATTCAATACCCTAAGGTAGATTTTATATGTAGACATCTAGGCCAGATTCGTTCTAGATAATTTTCTATAGATGGTCGAAGCTCCTGTTTCTAGCACTGAACTGTCCAGTTTAGCTATCTCTGAAATATTGAGGTTTCGCCTACTTATCCTTCTTCATTTCCTCTGAAATTTGGATATGTTTTGCTCCAAGAGGTCCCCTACAACTTTCATTAAGGGATCTAAGTAAGATTCTCAAATAATAGTCTCCATATAGGTCTAGGAAATCTCGGGTATCCAGTATTGTGTTTCCAGATTTACCGTCTTCAAAGGAAAATTGATTCACTAGGCTACACTTGCTCATTTTACCTCAAATTTAATTATGTTATTCTTTAGGATGTTCTCTACAACTTTCATGAAGAAGTCGAAGTGATATTCTAAATAAAAGGCATACAACACACAAAACCACCAAGAGGTCGACAAAGCAGTTCCAGATCTAATGTCTTCGTAAGTGGAGGGTTTCACCCCCATAAAACTCAACATTTTCGTCTCAAATTTTAGTATGTTATACTTTGAGATGTTGCCTACAACTTTCATGAAGGAGTCGAAGTCAAAATCCAACTCAAAATACGCATGCAAGCCTCTACAATATTCTGGGTCGGGCAGTATACACGCAAACAGCAAGCCATCTCAAGAACAAAGCATTCTAGGTTCGGTTTCTCACTCCTAATCACCCAAAAATCAACACCATTCCAAACATACATGCAAGACACACATGCAAGAGTGGAAAGTGGATCCTAACTTGCCTCTAAGATCAAGTGAACGACGGCACACGGACGGCACACGGACGGGCGAACGGACGGCGAGCGGCTCCTTCTTCCTCCTCTCTCGGTTTCCCTCTCTCTCTCTCGCAACTTCCTCTCTCTCTCTTGGCTTGGACGAAGCCCTCTCTCTCCCTCTCTTTCTGACCTTAACCAGCCACTATCCCCCCTAATGGTCTTCCCTTCCATCATTGGCAATGATTGCTAATTGCATGATCTACACTTGGCAACAAGGAGAAGACACTTGGTCTTCTTCATGCAAAAATGGGCCTCATCTCTCGGCTGGGCTTGGGCCAACAAGTGGGCCGGCGACAACTCCTTGGGCTTCAATGGGCCGGCCATTTTGGCCCATCAAAAGTCCATACTCTTGGGCCTAAGGCCCAAGCCTAATTAAACTCCAATTTTACTTTTACCAATTCACTTTTAATTCTTTCTTTTATAGATTCCAAATTTACAATTTCATATGGCCATAATCTTGTAACATTTAATCTATAGGAATTAAATCTATGAGATGCATAGCCAAGAATAAATTCTTCTCATTAATTTATCCTATGATGCTAATTTTTAACAACTTATGAACACAATTAAATAACACTTGGTATTAAGAGAAAATCAATGGCTAAAACATAGACCATAGGTAATTTCATTACCTAATCATGGGCTTTAATCCATCTAGAGGTTGTCTTGAATTTTGGGATGCCACACTAAACAATTGAAAATGATCTCATATGCCAGAGTGTGTGTAGAGATTAGTGCAAAGCAACCTAGATGTCATTCTATTGATGTAGCCCTCAATGGAGTTTCTCGATTAGTGGCTATTGAATATGAGTGGAAACCAGTGGCGTGTATCAAATGTGGTACTTTCAGACATAGGTGTGCGAATCTTGCAACTCCATCAAATGCTAAGCAAGGCCTTCAGCAAGGTTCGACTTCTGAGAGTCCTGTTGCTAGTGATTGGGCTCCGTTTCCTACTCCTAAGGTTGCAGCGATTCTAGGATGTCTTGAGCTTGGATGGAGTCGGGTTGAGAGGAAGAAGAAGAAGTAGCCAGCGACTTCGAAGGAAGGACCTCTGTCTCTTTCGAGTTGTCCTAGAGCAGCTGGACAGATCCTAGAGTTAAAGAAAGCCAAATCAGGAAGGGCTCTACCTTCAACTTTAACCCGGAAGGTCCAGAGGGGTCAAAAAGGTCAGTCGAAGGTGGGGACTTCCTGTGCCAGCCCTGCTTCTGATTTGGAAGCCGACCTAGTAAGTGATCTCTTCAGCATCGTCCAGTTTTGGGGATGACTTGGATGACTTCAATAGCTTGGTAGGGAGCTCCAATGAGGAAGACCAAATCTTGCATAGCCCTCCCTCCCTAAAAATGCTCCTACTAGTAGGAAGGCTAAGACCAAACAAAACAAGGTTCAGAATCCCTGCCCTGCTCCACCCCTAGCTGATTCCTCTGGTTCGGTGGCTAGCCGGCAAAGGCCGAGTAGGAGGAGGTAACCCCTGTCCGTTTGTATATACTTATACATGTACATAGGAGTATGGAATATTAGGGGTATTGATGATCCCACTAAACAGGCTAAAGTTCAGAACTTGGTTTCCTCTAATGGTTTATGTTTTGTTGGTCTACTGGAGACTAAAGTCCCGAAGTCTTTATTTATTTCTATTTCTGCGAGACTCTTGATGGGTTGGAGTTGGGTGGCCAATTATGAAACTCCCATAGAGGGAGAATTTGGATTAGTTGGAATCCTTCTCTTGTTACCTTTGATGTTGCTTCTTTTAACACTCAAACGATTCACGTGAGTTTAAAGCTTCTTAGTTCAGGCTTGGATTGTTATATCTCGGTCATCTACGCTAAACATACCTTCCTTTCCCGGGGGCCGCTATGGGCGGGTCTTGTTCATAAGAGTACCATCTTGTAGGACTTAGCTTGGCTAGTGGCCGGGGACTTCAACGCCATTAAGGACCCGTTTGATCAAATTGGAGGCTCAGACATTTGGATCCCCTACTTTGATGAGTTTAGTCAGTGTTTGACTTAGGTTGAGCTAGAAGATACGCAGTATGTTGGTTTTCATATCACTTGGGCAACTTCCTCTAGATCTAGCCGGAAATCAAGGAAGATTGATAGGTTTCTTGTGAATTCTAAGTAGAGCCAATAATTATCCTTCTCTGAAGCTTCTTTCCTGGCCCCGGGCATATCTGATCACTCTCCTATGATAGTGAGAGTTTTGCACCCTGTAATTCAAAGGAAATCCTTTAAGTTCTCGACTTCTAGGTGAAGTACCAGGTGTGACATCCTAAATTTCAAGTTCTATTTTCAATTGAATGAATCGGGTTTTTCATCGATGCACTTATAGTTCTATTCTCTAAGCTGATCACTCATGAGATAACTAGTCTATTAGGTGAAGCCATTAAAGGATTTTAATGCAATCGACTTGAGAATTTGACACGGAATCGACTACTCGACCATGCTAATCTGCAAGGGTCATTATGAATTAGTTAAAAATCGATTAGAGACCGGAGATAGGTTGTTCTGACTGAGCCATGTGATTAAGTGTGGGTGATTCCACCTAATTGCAAAATTCTTGTCGATCGACACTAGACCGAGTTTTCTATTGTTTTGGTACCCTTTGTCCATATTTGAAACCTCGAGATTTTCATGATAACTGAGAGTTGCCAATGTGTCAAAGATGTACAATGTGGCTCGAAAATAATCGATCACGAGTCAATTGCGCTAAAAATTTCTAAAAGCTACCCGATAGGTTAGGTCATGCTAAAATCACGTCAGATTGAAATTAACCATGAATTTGAACCCGATTTCAGAAATTGAAAGTTCTATCATGTCATGATTCATTTTAGGAACGTAAACTCATCCTCCAAAGATTTTTCTGCAAATCGAGATTTTTGGCAAAATTTCAAAGTAGGGCCATTTTTTACCAGGAAAATTAAAGGGCCATTTTTTATCACTTTTTTGGGATTCAAGTTGGTTCAATTTATGATGAAAATTGTTGAATGGGACGATGGCACCTTGCTTGAATTTTTGGGACTTCAATTGAGTACAATTGGATGAAAATTGAAAGGGAATTGATGGAATTGGAAGGGAAAGTGTCCAAAATTCGTAGGTCCCTTGGGGTGCAACTTTTGGACAACTTGGAGAAGATTCTAGGGGGAATTTTGTGCAGCAAATTGGCTTGGATGACAGCCAAGACAAGTGAGACCTTTGCAATGATCAATTGAGGATAGAAGTATGGACTTTTGGGCAACTGGGTCCCCCACAATCTTCAGCAGCATCTTCTTCTTCAAGGGGCCACTTTATCTATTGTTGTGGCTTGAGAAAGCTTAGAGAAACCAGAGAGAGATGGCAGCCCCTCCCCCTAGCCATCGCACACCCACCAAAACCCCTTTCCGTGTCATTGCACCACCCTAGCAATTGCCCGAGCCCTACGTGCTCGTCCTTCTCGCCTCGTGTCCAGCCACGTCCCGAGCCGCCTCAGGCTGCCGTCGTAGGTCACCAGGTCGCCGTCCATTGCCATTCAGCTGCTGTCCACCTTCGTCGTCCATCGCCATAGCCACCGCTGCTGCCCTTTCCATTCTATTTTCGCGCCAACCAGCCACCATTCTAGCTTGCTCGGCCCAAGGACAGAACCAAAAAGCCAGCAAGGGCCATGAGACTTCAAGGCCCGTTTTCAGGCCTGTTCGGTCTCCATTTGGTGTCGCCGCAGGGTTGTTTGTCACCCATCTCTGCATTGCCGTCGTTGTGGACTCACCGGAATGCTAAACCAGTGAGTTTACTTGCTAAACTCTGCTTAAGGAGTTAATGATGCTTAAAGGTTGTTTTGTTTAGGTTTATTATGGTTTAGGTGGATAGTTAGAATGGATTAGCGATTTAAATATTCGTTTATGCATGTTAGGTGGTTAGATTCAATTAATTAAGGACTAGATAAGTTGTAATATTTATCTAGATAGGTTTGGAAATTTTTTGGGCTCGTTTGGATGGTTAATTAAGCATTTCCAATCTGAGTTGGTATTTTTGGCATTTAATTGTATTTATTTAATTATTTATTGTTTTTAGAAATTATACAGGCTTAGCTAGTGACCGGAATTTCATGCTGATTGTAATGGTGTGCTTGGTTTATTTAATTAAGTGTTACTTTGTGCAAATTGAGTGATAATTGTGATTTTTTGTTATTTATTCCAAAATTAGGAAATTTTGATATTCGATTGGAAAAATCCTAGGTGTCGGGTTTTGACACCAAAAATGGTTTTGAGGACAAGATCGAATTGTGGGATTTTAAAATTGTGAATATCGATTTTTCTAGTTTATTGTACGTCATCTTGTGCAAGCATTATTGAATCGTCAGCTTGTGTGAGTATTATTATACATCAGCTTATGAGAGCATTGAATCATCAGCTTGTGCGAGCATTATTGTACGTTAGCTTGTGAGAGCATTGAATCTTTAGCTTGTGTGAGCAATGATACGTCAGCTTGTGTGAGCAATGATATGTCAGCTTGTGTGAGCTATAATATATATCAGCATGGGTCTATAATATCTATATTAGCCTTTGCAAGCATAAATATACCTCAGCTTGTGGGAGCTGTAATCGAATTGATTGAATTGGTATACGGTATAGATCGTATCGATTGTATCGAATTGAATGGATTGAATGATCGATTGGACTGGATTGATTGGTTGAGATTATGAACTATATTGATGTGCATGAGGGAACTGAGGCAAGGTCAGTCCTCTGTCTTGTGTGCATAGATTGCCTCTACCCCTATTTCCTTCCTAGTCGAAGTTTAGGGGTGAACTTGCTGAGACATTGTCTCACCACGTCGTGGGCTCAACCTTTTCAGGTCCTTAGATAGCAGTTCCTTCGAAATGTTTTGGGCAGCCCAAGAGGGTTACCAAGCAAGTTACTGACATCCCTATTCCTGACGGCCACGGGGTTTAGGTCTATGAACTCGTGAAGACCACTGTCTGGGTCGATGAGGGCCTACCTCAGAGGGTACCCCATCGATTCAGAGTGTGCTATCATCGTGGGCTCAATAGATATAGAGTGGGTCTCTTGCAGGATGGTGAGGTCCCAGCTTCAATGATAAACGTCTCTTTTGGCAAGGGTACAATCGACCCTCCTGGTGGTGTAGTGCTGGCCCCAAGTTCTTAGGAGACCTTAGAGTCTTCAGTTGGGGGTTCGTGTGCCTAGAGGGCTTGTAGGCTTTTCAGTTTGTGCAGGCTTTTGGCTAGACTAGTTCTGTATATAAACCGGGGTGTTTATAAAGTGTTTTGGTTTTGAATGTGCTTCATGCTTTTCTATCCCGTGTTGGTTGTTGTCAAGGGTTTTGTTTCACTTCCGCATGTGCATCAAAATGAATGGGTTGGCGACGCGTCCTCAGACGTCGTAAATTTTATCGACCATCGAGGGATTGGCACGTGCTTGAGGTTCGGGGCATGACATCCCCGCTCGGAGTGGTATCAAAGCTGGTCGGTAGTTGGAGTGATAAGGAACACCTTCCTCAGAGCCTTTAACAGCAAGTATTTTTGGGTAGTGCTGGAGAGCAGAAGTTGGAGGAATTCCAGTGCCTCCGTCAAAGGATGCTAACTGTGGATCAGTACGAAGCTAAGTTTGCTGAGTTGTCTCAATACGCTCCAAGACTAATAGAGGATCCTGAAGACAAAACTCGAAGGTTCAGGAATGGCCTCCGACCAGAGGTAAGGAATCCACTGGTGCCGTTCGATCTTAAGGATTACAACGAGGTATATGGTCAGGCCTAACTGATAGAGAGGAACCCAAGTGAATAGACTGCTGCCTCTGGTTCAAGGTTTAGTTCGAACAGAGACAGGGACAGATTTGGGAAGAAGCCCATGATCAGAGGAAGGTACCATGTCCCACCCAGCAAGAAGGGTGGAGTTGGGAAGTCAACGCTGAGTCAGAATGGCGTGTATCACTTTTGTGGAAGGTGACATGGATTAGCCCCATGCCATTTAAGGATGTGTGCTTGCTTTGAGTGTGGCTAGCATGATCAGCTGGCCAGAGATTGTCCTAAAAGGGCAAAGGGACTAAAGTAGTTACCACTGTCGCCAGCGATGGGTCAAAATAGAGGGTTTATGCCGCAGATTACACCGCAGGGTGAATCGAGTAGACCTCCAGCTCAGGGAAAGACGTATGCTATCACGAGAGGATAGGCCGAGGCTCGCCTGATGTGATTGCAAGTACAGTTTCACTGAACGACCATGCTACTTATGCTTTATTTGATCCTAGTGCAACTCTTTCATTTATAGTTGAGCAATTTGTTAAGCTGGTAGGATTGATTCCTGAGTTGTTGGAGTCAGTGGTTAGCATATCTACACCGTTAAAGGACAAGGTGTTAGCTATAATGGGTTGTCTTGGTTGCAAGTTAGTGATTGTTGAGCGAGAATGGAAGATAGATTTGATAGTCCTAGCCATGTATGATTTTGATGTGATAATTGGCATGGATTGACTCACCAAGTAATGAGCTAAGATGAACTACTATCGTAAAACAATTCAGTTTAACCTGTTGGCGGGTGAAAGTTTTGAGTTTACTGGGAGTCGAGGTGGTCCCTCGATTTCCTTAATCTCGTCACTTGAGGCAACTCGTTTGTTAGACGGGGGTTGTCAGAGTTATTTGGCGACTGTCGTGGATATGACAGTTGAGGAGCTAAAGATTGAAGATATCACAGTGGTTTAGGAGTTTCTAGATGTGTTTCCGAAAGAGTTGCTAGGCCTGCCATCAGAGAGAGAGAGATAGAGTTCGTGATCGAGTTAGTACTAGAGATAGAGCCAATCTCTAAGGCTCCTTACCGGATGACATTGTCTGAGCTGAATGAACTGAAGGTGCAGATGTAGGAGCTGTTCGATAAGGGATTCATACGTCCTAGTGCATCACTTTGGGGAGCACCAGCTATGTTTGTGAAGAAGAAAGATGGTTCGTTGCGTCTATGCATCAACTATCATCAACTCAATCAAGTGACGATCAAGAACAAGTGTCCGCTGCCGAGAATCGATGACTTGTTTGACTAGTTGCAAATAGTGTAAATAATTTCAAAGATCGACCTGAAGACAGGATATCATCAGCTGAGGATAAAAAATGAGGATATGCCAAAGTCAGCGTTTCGTACGTGATACGGCCATTATGAATTCATTGTAATGCCGTTCAGTTTGACAAACGCTCCAGCTACTTTTATGGATCTAATGAACCGAGTGTTCAAAGAGTATTTGGATCGGTTTGTGATTATGTTCATCGACAATATCCTGGTGTATTCATGAAGTTTAGAGGAGCACGAGAGGCACTTGAGGATGGTACTTCAGACACTGAGGAATCATGAGTTGTACGCCAAGTTCAGTAAGTGCGAGTTTTGGTTGACTCGTGTAGCGTTTCTAGGTCATGCGATTTCAAGCAAAGGAATCTCCATGGACCCAACCAAGATTGAAGCAATTATCAATTGGCCAAGATCGACAACCGAGACAGAGATCAGAAGCTTTTTCCATTTGGCAGGTTATTACAGAAGGTTCGTGGAAGGATTTTCATTGTTAGCGTCGTCGTTGACTCGACTATTGGAGAAGGAAGAGAAGTTCGTGTGGACAAACAAGTGCGAGTGTAGTTTCCAAAAGCTTAAGCACAAGCTGATTACCGCACCCATGTTGACAATTCCATCTAGTCCTAGAGGATACGAGACCTATAATAAGGCATTGTTTAAAGGACTAGGTTACGTCTTGATGCAACATGGTAGGGTTGTTGTATATGCGTCCCGTTAGTTAAGACCTCACTAGCTGAATTGCCTGACGCATGACTTGGAACTCACAGCAATTATTTTCGCTCTAAAGATTTGGAGACATTATTTGTGTGGAGAAAAATTCCATATCTTTATAGACCAACAAAGTCTCGAATACCTATTCTCTTAGAATGAGTTGAATATGAGACCATGTCGTTGGATAGAACTTTTGAAGGACTATGATTGTGATATTATGTATCATCCTAGAAAGGTGAACAAGGTCGCAGATGTGCTAAGTCAAAAATCTTGGTTAAGGCATGGATTTTACTCGAGAGAGCTCGAGATTCGATTTTCAAATTTGAGGTAGGCCACCTATCGAATCTTATGACTACCCTCAAAATTGAGCCGGAAATGCAAATTAGAATCAAGATGCTTCAGCCAATAGACCCAAAAATTCAGAAGATCCTACAAGAGGATACCAAGAAGAGGAAGGTTGACTTTTAGATTTCTAAAGATGGAACACTAAGGTGCCGAGGACAATTGTGTGTACCTGACGATGCAGGGCTTAAAGAAGAGATCTTATCATAAGCCCATTATCGTAGTTACAGCATTCATCCTGGTAATACAAAAATGTATCAGAATCTACGTCAACACCATTGGTGATCCTGTATGAAGGCAGATATCGTCAAGTATGTAGCCAAGTGTCTGACGTGTCATCAAGTGAAGGCCTAGCATTGTAAGCCGGAAGTACTGCAACCAATCGAGATTCCCGAGTGGAAATGGGAACACATCACAATGGATTTTGTGACAGGCTTACCAAGGAGTCAGAGGAGTAATGATTCCATTTGGGTAGTGGTCGACAAACTGATGAAATCAGCTCACTTTATCGTCGTATGAAAAGACCTTGATTTGGATAGACATGCAGAGTTGTATGTGCGTCAGATAGTTCATCTACATGGAGTGCCGGTGACGATTACATGAGACTGAGACTTGAGGTTCACAACTACCTTTTGGAAGAGTTTGCAGGCTGCTTTAGGAACGAAGCTGTAGTACAATACAGCTTATCATCCTCAGATGGATGGTCAGTCTGAAAGGACGATTTAGACTCTTGAGGACATATTAAGAGCATGTGTGCTAGATTTCAAAGGAAGCTGGGAGGAATAGTTTCATCTCATCGAGTTTGCCTACAACAACAGCTACTGGCAGAACATTCAGATGGCTCCTTTTGAAGCGTTGTATGGCAGAGAGTGCAAAATGCTAGTGTGTTGGGATGAAGTCAGAAAACGAAAGATCACAGGCCTAGAGCTAGTTCAGCAATCCGTGGATGCAGTTGCAGTCATCAGGGACAAATTAAAGACTGCTCAGAGCTGCCGGAAAAGCTACATTGATAAGTGTCGAAGGCCTTTGGAATTCCAAGTTGGTGAGCACGTCTTTCTGAAAGTGTCACCAATAAGGGGTATTCCGCGCTTCAGCAAAAAGGGAAAGTTAAGTCCAAGGTACGTAGGTCCCTTTGAGATTCTGGATAGAATAGGGACCCTAGCGTATCGTCTTGCATTGCCGTTGAGGTTGGCCCAAATGCATGACGTCTTTCACATGTCGATGTTGAGGAAGTATGAACCTGACCCGACCCACGTGTTGAATTTTGAAGAATTAGACGTGCACGACAAGGTGTCGTAAGTGGAAAGACTGGTTCAGATTGTAGATCAGAAGGAACGGGTTCTATCACTAAGACAATCCTATTGATTAAAGTGGTATGGCAACACCACGGCACAGAAGAAGAAAATTGGGAAAGTGAAGATTCAATGAGACGACTGTAGCCCCACCTTTTCGTTTAAAAATTTGTAATGGTTTAAATTTCGAGGACGAAATTCTTAATAAGAGAGGAAGAGACATGACATCCTGAATTTCCAGTTCTATTTTCAATTGAATGAATTAGGCTTTTCATCAATGCGCTTATAGTTCTATTCTCTGAGCTAATCACTCACGAGATAACTAGTCTATCTAGTGAAGCCGTTAAAGGATTTTAACGCAATAGACTTGAGAATTCGATCAGGAATCGACTGCTCGACCGTGCTAATCTACAAGGGTCATTACGGCTTAGTTAAAAATTGATTAGAGATTGGAGATAGGCCGTTTCGACTGAGCCATGTGATTAAGTATCGGTGATTTCATCTAATTGCAAAATTCTCGTCGATCGGCATTATACCGATTTTTCAGTCGTTTTGGTACTATGTGTCTGTATTTGAAACCTTGAGATTTTCACGATAACCGAGAGTCACAAATGAATCGAAGATGTACAATGTGGCTAAAAAATAATTGACCACGGGTCAATTGCACTAAAAATTTCTAAAAGCTACTCGGTAGGGTAGGTCACACTAAAATCACGCCACATTGAAATTAACCACGAATTTGAACCTGATTTCAAAGATTGAAAGTTCTATCATGTCAGTATTCATTTTAGGAACGTTGACTCTAAAGATTTTTCTGCAAATCGAGATTTTTGGCGAAATTTCAAAGTAGGGCCGTTTTTTATCAGGAAAATCAGAGGGCCATTTTTTATTGCGTTTTTGGGATTCAAGTTGGTTCAATTGATGAGGAAAAATGTTGAATGGGATGATAGCACCTTGCTTGAATTTTTGGGACTTCAATTAAGTCCAATTGGATGAGAATTGAAAGGAAATTGATGGAATTGGAAGGGAAAGTGTCCAAAATTCGTAGGTCCCTTGGGGTGCAACTTTTGGACCACTTGGAGAAGCTTTTAGGGGGATTTTGTGCAGCAAATTGGTTTGGATGACAGCCAAGAGAAGTGGGACCTTTGTAATGATCAATTGAGGATAGAAGTGTCGACTTTTGGGCAATTGGGTCCCCTTAAATCTTCAGCAGCATCTTCTTCTTCAAAGGGCCACTCTACCCATTATCATGGCTTGAGAAAGCAAAGAGAACCCAGAGAGAGCCGGCAGACCCTCCCCCTTGCCATCGCAAGCTCGCTAGAGGCTCTTGCCGCTCCGTCGCACCGCCCGAGCAGCCACCTGAGCCTCGCGTGCGCATCTTGCTCGCCTCACATCCAACCGCATCTCGAGCCGCCTCTGGTCACCAAGTCACCGTCTATTGCCGTTCAGACACCGTCCAGCTCTACTATTGATCACCATAGCCACCACCGCCCTTTCCTTGCCGTTTCCGCGCCAACCAACTGCCATTCCAACTTGCTCGGCCTAAGCACAAAACCAAAAAGCCAGCAAGGGTTGTGAGATTTCAAGGCTGTTTTCAGGCCCGTTCGGTCTCTGTTTGGTGTCGCCATAGGGTCATTTGTTGCCCGTCTACGTGTCATCGTCATCGTGGACTCATCGGAACGCTAAACCAGTGAGTTTACTTTCTAAACTCTCTTAGGGAGTTAATGATGCTTAAGAGATGTTTAGTTTGGGTTAATTATGGTTTAGGTGGTTAGTTATAATAGATTAGCAATTTAATTATTCGTTTGTGCATGTTAGGTGGTTAGATTCGATTAATTAAGGACTAGTTAAGTTGTGCTATTTATCTAGATAGGTTCTGAAATTTTCTGGGCCCGTTGGGGTGGTTAATTAAGCATTTCCGACCTAAGTTGGTATTTTTGGTATTTAATTGTATTTATTTATTTATTTATTTATGATTTTTCAAAAATTATACCGAGATAGCCAATGACCAGAATTTTGTGCCGATTGCAATGCTGTGCTTGGTTTATTTAGTTGAGTGTTAATTTGTGCAAATTGAGTAATAATTGTGATTTTGGTTATTTATTCCAAAATTAGGAAATTTTGATATTCAATTGGGAAAATCCTGGGTGTCGGGTTTTGACATCGAAAATAGTTTTAAGGACTAGATCAAATCGTGGGATTTTAAAAGTGTGAATATCGATTTTTCTATTTTATTGTACGTCGCTTGTGAGAGCACTGAATCGTCAGCTTGTGTGAGGAACGATACGTCAGCTTGTATGAGCAAAGATATGTCAACTTGTGTGAGCTATAATATATATCAGCTTGAGTGAGCTATAATATCTATATCAACTTGTGTAAGCAACCATCTATATTAGCTTGTGCCGGCATAAATATACCTCGGCTTATGGGTGCAGTAATTGAATTGATTGAATTGATAGATGGTATAGATCGTACCGAGTGTATCGAATTGAATGGATTGAATGATCGATTAGACTATATTGATTGGTTGAGATTATGAGCTGTACTAATGTGCAGGAGGGATCTAAGGCAACGTAAGTCCTCTGTCTTGTGTGCATAGACTCCCTCTCGGCATATTTCCTTCCTAGTTGGAGTTTAAGGGGTGAACATGTTGAGACATTGTCTCACCCCATTGTGGGCTCGACCTTTTCAGGTCCTTAGATGGCGGTTCCTCCGAAACGTTTTGGGTAGCCCAAAAGGGTCACCGAGCAAGTTACTGACATCCCTATTCCCGGGGGCCATAGGGTCTGGGTCTATGAACTCGTGAGGACCATTGTCTAGGTCGATAAGGGTCTACCTCAAAGGGTACCCCATCGATTCAGAGTGTAGTATTGTCAAGGGCTCAACGAATACAGAATGGGTCCCCTACAGTATGGTGAGGTCCCAGCTTCGATGATAGACGTCGCTTTTAGCGAGGGTACAGCCGACCCTCCTAGTGGTGTAGTGCTGGACCCAAGTTCCCAAGAGACCTCAGAGTCTTCAATTGGGGGTTCATGTGCCTAAAGGGCTTGTAGGCTTTTCTATTTGTGTAGGCTTTTGGCTAGACTAGTTTTGTATATAAACTGGGATGTTTTTTTTTTTTTTTTTGGTAAAAGTTAAGAATAAACTAGGATGTTTATAAAGTGTTTTGGTTGTGAATATGCTTCCTACTTTTCTATCTCATGTTAGTTGTTGTAAGGGGTTTTGTTTTGCTTCTGCATGTGCATCAAAATGAATGGGTCAACAATGCGTCCTAGGGACGTTGCAAATTTATCGACCACCGAGGGATGGGTTGTGACATCCTGATTTTTAGATTCTAATTTTGATTGGATGAGTCGGGCTTTTCATTGACGTGCCTATGGTGTTTTTCTCTTAGATGGCCACTCACGGGATAACTAGCCTATCAAGTGAAGCCGTTAAGGAATATAAACACAATAGACTTGAGAATTTGACCTGGAGTCGACTACTCGACCGTGCTAGTCTGCAAGGGTCATTACGTCACATTTAAAAATCAATCAGAGATCGAAGATAGGTCAGTTCGACTGAGATGTGTGGCTAAACGTGGGTGATTCCACTAATTTGCAAAATTCTCATTGATCCGCACCAAACTGATTTTTTTGTCGTTTTGGTGCCTTGTGTTCATATTTGAAACTTTGAGATTTTTGTGACAACCGAAAGTCATCAATGTGTCAAAGAGGTACGTGTGACTTGAAGAAAATCGACCACGGGTCAATTGCACCAAAAATTCTAAAAGCTACCCGGTAGGATAGGTCACGCTAAAATTACGTCAGATTGAAATTAAATGCAAATTTGAATCCGATTTCAGAAATTGAAAGTTCTGTCATGTGACGATTAATTTTAGGAACGTCGACTCACCTTTCGAGGAATTTGTAGCAAGTTCGGGATTTTTTACAGAAAATCGATTCGGACAATTCAGAAAACGAATGGAAACTAGATGGGCTAATTTGAAGAGATTTTTGGCCTCCTGTGTGAGCTACTTGGTGAAGGGAACGCATGGAATTCGTATGGGCTAAGTGGGTATGATTTTTTGTCATCAAATTGAAGTATTTGTGGAGAATTGAGAGGAAATTTAATGGAATTTGTATGCTGCAGAAGGGGGTAGTCTTTTGGCATCAAAAAGATTCTTTTAGGTGTAAAAATGGTGGAAAATCACCATTGGTGGCTATCTTGACTTTCGTCCCCCTCTTTCTCTTTTCCTCTCTCTCTTTTTCACGTTCCTTCCCCCCCCCCCCATCCGACACCTTCTGCCCATTGCTTTTTCCTTTTGACCTTGGACTTTTCTCTCTTTCTCTTTATTTTCGTACGTTTCTCTTTCCCCACCTCTGCTGACAGCTTTCCTCTCCCTTATCCCTTCCCCTCTGTCAGCGTCTCTCTCTCCTCCCTCTCACCACCTGCCCCTCCCTTTTTTTCCCTCCTTTGCGCACGTCCAGTTGTGTCCCATCTTCACGGTTTCTACTTCAAGTTTCACTTCCACTCTAAATCTGCTACTCCCCTCCTCTTCGTGCCTCTCCACCGAAGTTGCCCAATCGCTCAACCGCTGCCACACGTCGCTAGCTTCAACGCCCATGGTCAACAATTCCTTCTCTCCCTTCTGCCAATGACATCGCCCAATTTCCCTCAACTTTGCCACGTGCCCACTTCACTTTCGTTCGTCCCCACCGAGTCAACCAGCAGCCTCTCTCTTTTGGTGTTGACCCACTTCACGATTCCATCGATTCACATGCAGCAGCTCCCACCAAAGTAGCCGCACACACCCTCTCAACATCCAAGAGCCGAACAGCCCACGTGAGCTAAGTTTCCCCTCCATCGTTATTGCGCCGCCGAGGTCTGCTCATCCCATAAGTTGCAACCCTGTCAAGCCGAGCCTAGTAGCTCAACCCCTTTTGAATAGAGATCAAGCAGCCCCACCGTGGGCTTGTGAGGCCAATTTTGGCTCGACTTGAGCTCCCATTGGTGCCGCTGCTTTGGAGTTTATTGGCCGCTGTCACATCGCCGTCGCCATGAATCAGTTTTCACATTAATCTAGTGAGTTTAACTCACTAATCCTTGCTTAGTATGTTAATGACGTTTAAGGGTTGATTAGTTTAAGCTAAGTTAGGATTACATGGTTATTTATAATGGATTAGTGATTTAGTTAATCCTTGATGCATGTTAGGTGGTTAGATTAGTGCAATTAGCGAGTAAATAGTCTGTAGTATTTATTTAGATAGGTTCGGAAATTTTTCAAACTTGAATCAGTATTTAATTAGGCTTTTCCGGCCTAAGTGTGCATTTTTGCTATTTATTGGTATTTAATAATTAATCTCCGTAATTATTTAATTAATTAATTATTTTCGGAAATTAGACCGAGATAGCCCATGACCAGAATCTCGTGCGATTGTAATGGTGTGGTTGGTTTATTTAATTGACTGTTATTTTGTGCAAAATTGAGTGTGATTTGTAATTTTGAGTATTTAACCCAAAATTTCATAATTTTGGGTATTTATCCCAAAATTTCATAATTTTGGTAATTAATTAAATAAGTTACCAGGTGTCAGTTTACAGTGCCAAAATTGTGTTTTGGGATTGTTGAAATTAGTGGGACTTTCAAAAGGAGAAAATATTGTATTTTGGCTAAGGCCGACTGTGTACCCACACATAATTATTTTTATCGAGTATGATAAAAATGACAAATTTGATAGATGGTTAGGATGGTATACTATATTAACCTATGGGCTCTGATATGTCAGCTTTGGGTGAGCAGTATACCGGTATACTATATCCGCCTACGGGCTTTGATATGTTAACTTTGGGTGAGCAGTATACCTTAGCAGCTTTTGGTAAGCATTGTCAATATACTATATTAGCCTACAGGCTTTGATATATCAGCTTTGGGTAAGCAGTTTACTCAGTTATCAGCTTCTGATCAGCTATAATCTATCAGCTTTGGGTGAGTTATACTATCTATCCTCAGCCTAGGATGAGCAGTCCTGATTTGATCGGACTTCATAGATAGTATTGAATGGGCCGACCAAGAGAAGGTCGTGATGATGTGGAATCGACTGAGTCGATTGATTGATGACTTGATCTGATCTGATTGGTTGATGTGACTCTTGAGTTTATGATATAATCTGACTTACAAGAAGGATTTGAGGCAAAGGTAAGTCCTTTGACCTGCATTTGTGCTTAGGCAGCCCTTGGGGCGTATTTCCTTCCTAGTTGGGTCTTAAGGGGTGAACTTGCTGAGACGTCGTCTCACCTCGTCATGGGATAATATTTTCAAGTCCCTAGGGTGAAGAATTTCGGAGCTTGAGGCGGAAGGGTCAGGAGCATGGATGGCTCAGAAGTTCTTTTTGAAGATAGACTTCCTGCACTTAGACCCTAGAGTTGGCCTATGTTTGTAAACTAGATTGTGGTTTTTAATAATGTGTTGACTTGAAAATTGTGGCCCTACTTTTCTATCCCATCTTGTTGTTGCTTGGGGATTAATTATTCGCTTCCGCATGCGCATTAAAATAAATGGGTCGGCGATGCGTCCTGGGATGTTGCTATTTAATTGACCGTTGAGGGATGGGCACGTGCTCAAAGGATTAGGCCATGACATCCCCGTTTAAGTGGTATCAGATCAGGTTTGCGTTTGGAGTGATAAGGTGCGATGAGTCATGGGATAGTTAGTGGAAAAGCCCTTTATTCCATGCTGGTGCATGTGATTGATAGCTGATTGGTAGCATGTTTGATGTTGGTCACTCAAATTCTAATCTTGTATTGGAATTAGAAAACAAGCTTCTATTAAGATCCTATAATATGAGTGATTAGGAGCTGAGGACTCCTAGTAAGAGAGCAGTAGCCTCTGTGACTACTGGGTCGGTACCTGAGGTAAAGTGTTGGTTTAGGCCAGCGCAAGAGCAAGAGTACCGCTGTAAGCTAGTACTGAAAGTGTAACAACAACGAGTGATCCTAGATTCAATGGGATCGTTCAGGCGCTAGTGACCTTTGGGAATTGTTGAGCCAATATGCTTAGGATTGAGCTGTCGTTGTTGTCGTTGTCACTGCCACCGCCAGTGCCATGACCACCGTTGTTACTGTACCTGATAAGGTCAAGAATGGAGATGCGATCTGGGAGCGAGCCATTGCATCCGAGTCAAGGTTCAGATCCAATAAAGATGGAAACCAATTTGGGAAGGAGTCTATGACTGGAGAAAGGTAATCTATTCCACCCAATAGGAAGGGTGGGATAGACAAGTTAGCACCGAATTAGAATATCGTGTGTCGTTTCTGCAAAACGTGACATGGATTGACCTCATGCCATTTTAGGACGTGTGGTTGTTTTGAGTGTGGCCAACAGGGTCACCTAGTAAGGAATTGTCTAGAAGGCCGATTGGACAGAATAGAGGGAATGCACCGCAGAACATATCGTGGGGGTATTTGGAACAGACCTCGGTGCAAGTAAGAGTGCATGTTGTCACTCGACAGGAGACAGAGGACTCAGCGAATGTGTGCCAAGTTTGTAGAATGAATCATGGACCAACCTCGTGTTTTGGTATGATTAGAGCGTACTTTGATTATGGCCAGCATAGCCATCAGGTGAGGGACTATTACTGTGAGTCCAAGGAAGCATAGACACTGCTACTGTAGACAGAACGCTACTAGGATGGCAAAAAGAACAGGAATGGAATGAACTATGCACTGATCGGAGGAAGAATGTTTTTTGAGTGATGTTATCAAAGTGGTGCAGAAGAGTTTCGGGTTAAGTTGGTAGAATTTCAGTTTGTTGTAATAAAGTCATAGAAAGGAGAATCATTGACTGGAGTTGTACTTGACTGGTTTGCTGGTGTATAACTTTGACGTCTTGTATAAAAAGGTCTGGCTCAAGGAGCATCTTGTGGTAAAGAATTGATGTCATGAAGTAACCCAGTTTAACCTGTTAGCTTGTGGAAGTGTTGAATTTATTAGGAGTCGAGAAGGACCCTCGATTTCCTTAATCCCGTCGCTTGAAGGCAACTCAGTTGTTAGACGGAGGTTGCCAAGGTTACTTGGTGATTGTCATAAATAAGACAGTTGAGGAACTGAAGATTGAGGACATCGTAAAAGGACATCGTAATGGTTCAAGAATTTTCGAATATGTTTCTACAGGAATTATCCAGCCTATTGTCAGAGAAAAAGATAGAATTCACGATCGAGTTAGCACCCGGAACAGAGCCAATCTCTAAGGCTCTTTACCGGATGTCGTTATCTAAGTTGAAGAAATCGAAGGTGCAGATGCAAGAATGGTTGGATATGGGATTCATACGTCCCAGTGCATCACCTTGGAAAGCACCAGTTCTATTTGTGAAAAAGAAAGATGGTTCATTACGTCTATGCATCGACTATCGTCAACTCAATCAGGTGACGATCAAGAACAAGTATCCATTACCGAGGATCAACGGCTTGTTTGATCAGTTAGAAAGAGCGTCAATATTTTCAAGAATCGACTTGGGGATAGAGCATCATCAGTTGAGGATCAGAATAAAGGACACATCGAAGTCAGTGTTTAGTACTCGAGACGGCTATTTTGAGAGTACTGTAATGCCGTTCGGTCAGACGAACACTCCAACTACTGTCATGAATTTGACAAACCAAGTGTTCAAAGAATATCTAGATCAGTTCATGATCATGTCTATCAATGATATTCTGGTAGATTTGAGAAGTGCTGAGGAGCACGAGAGATATCTGAGAATAGTACTTCAAACTCTGAGGAATAATGAACTATACGCCAAGTACACTAAGTGCAAGTTTTGGCTGACTTGTGTCGCATTTCTAGGTCACTTGATTCTAGGTGAAGGAATCTCCGTAGACCCAATCAAGATCAAAGCAATTATCAGTGGACCAAGACCAACAACAGTATCAGAGATCAGAAGCCGTTTGGGTTGGACAGATTACTATAGAATGATTGTGGAATGATTTTCAATCTTGGCATCACTGGTAACTTGACTACAGAAAAAGGAAGAGAAGTTTGTGTGGACAGACAAGTGCAAGCGTAGTTTCCAAGAGATTAAGTAAAAGCTGACTGCCGCACCTATGCTGATCATTCTATTTGGTCCTGGAGGATATGAGATCTATAATGATGCGTCGTTTAAAGGACTAGGTTGTGTGCCGATGCAACATGGTAGGGTTGTTGCATACGCCTCCCATCAGTTGAGACCTCATGAATTGAATTACCTGACGCATGATTTAGAACTTGTAGTAATTATTTTCATCTTAAAGATTTAGAGGTATTATTTGCATGGAAAAATATTCCAGATCTTCACAGACCATTAACGTCGCAAGTATTTATTCTCTCAAAAAGGAGTTGAATATAGGAGACAGCGTTGTAAATTAGAACTTCAAAAGAATTGTGGTTGTAAGAACTTGTATCACCCTAGAAATACGAATTAAGTCACGGATGCGCCGAGTCAAGAGTCTTCAGTTGCGCTGATGATGGTCAAAGAATGAATTTTACTCAAGAGAGCTCGAGATTCGGTTTTCAAACTGAGGAAGGCCACCTTTCAAATCTTATGGCACCCTCAGAATTGAGCCAGATGTGCAACTCAAGATCAAGGCACTTCAACCAACAGACCGAAATGTTCAGAAGATTCTACAAGAGGATACCAATAAAAGAAAGGTTGATTTTCAGATTCTGAGAATGGAACACTGAAGTTTTAAGGATGATTATTTGTACCTAACGATGTAGAGCTTAGAGAGGAGATTTTATTAGAAGCCCATCGTAGCATTTACAGCATTCATCTTGGTAGTATGAAAATGTATCAGAATCTGTGTCAACACTACCGATGGTTCGGTATGAAGGTGGACATCGCCACGCATGTCGCCAAGTGTTCGGCATGTCAGTGAGTGAAAGCACAACATTGTAAGCCGAGAGGACTTTTGTAACTTCTTGAGATCCCCGAGTGGAAATGGTAACATATAACAATGGACTTGGTGACGAGCCTATTGAGGAGTTAGAGGGGTGATGATTCCATTTGGGTAGTGGTCGACAGACTGACAAAGTTGGCTCACTTCATCATAGTGAGAAGGGATCTTGATTTGGGTAGGCATGCGGAGTTGTACGTGCGTCAGATAGTTTGTCCGCATGGAGTGCTAGTGACAAATTTATATCATATCTAGACCCAAGATTCCTAGTTTCAGTAGAATAGTCCAGATGGTTCATTTTGAATCATTGCATAGCAGAGTGTGCAAAACTTCAATTTGTTAAGATGAAGTTAGAGAACGAAAGATCATAGGCCCAGAGTTAGTTCAGCAAGTGGATGTAGTTGCAAATATCAATGATAGAGTAAAGACCACTCGAGTCGCGAATTAGTTGCGCAAATAAGTGTCAAGGGCCGAAGTTCCAAGTTGGTGAGTACATCTTTTTGAAGGTGTCACCAATGGGGATACTTTGCGCTTTGGCAAGAAGGGAAAGTTGAGTCCGAGATATGTAGATCCCTTTGAGATTCTTAAAATAATCGGGATCCTAGCGTATCATCTTGCATTGCCACCAAAGTTGGCGTAAATGCATGACATCTTTCACGTGTCAATGTTGAGGACATATAAGCCCGACCCAACCCACGTGCTAAATCTTGAAGAATTAGACATGGACGACAAAGTATCTTATGTGGAAAGCCCGATTCAGATTGTGGATCAGGAAGAGCAGATTCTGTGTACCAAGATGGTCCTCCTGGTCAAGGTGGTCTAACAACACCATGGGACTGAAGAAGCAACCGAGGAAAGTGAGACTCAATGAGACGATGATACCCTCACTTTCTTGTTTAAGGATTGGTAAAGGTTTAAATTCAAGGACGAAATTTTTATAAGAGGGGAAGAGTTGTGACATCCTAATTTTCAGATTCTGATTTCGATTGGATAAGTCGTGCTTTTCATTGACATACCTATGGTGCTTTTCTCTAAGATGACCACTCACGAGATAACTAGCTTATGAGGAATATAAATGCAATAGACTTGAGAATTCGACCAGGAATCAACTGCTCAATCGTGCCAGTCTACAATGGTCATTACGACACAGTTAAAAATCGATTAGAGATCAAAGATAGGTCGTTTTCGACTGAGATGTGTGGCTAAACGTGGGTGATTCCACTAATTTGCAAAATTCTCGTCGATTGGTAGTAGACTAATTTTTCTGTCATTTTGGCACCCTGTGTCCATATTTGAAACTTTGAGATTTTCGCAATAACTGATAGCTTCCAATGTGTTGAAGAGGTATGTGTGGCTCAAAGAAAATCGACTACGGGTCAATTCCACCAAAACTTCCTAAAACCTACTCGGTAGGGTAGGTCATGCTAAAATCGCATCAAATTAAAATTAATCGTGAATTTGAACCCGATTTCAGAAATTGAAAGTTCTATCATGTCACGATTAATTTTAGGAATGTCGATTCACCTTTTGAAGAACTTTCGGCGAGTTCCGGATTTTTTTATATAGAAAATCGATTTGGACAATTCGGAAAACGAACGGAAATTCGGATGGGCTAATTCGAAGGGATTTTTGGCCTCCTATGTGAGCTACTTGGTGAAGGGAATGCATGGAATTCGTATGGGCTGAGTGGGTATGATTTTTGGTCATCAAATTGAAGTATTTGTGGAGAATTGAGAGAAAATTTAATGGAATTTGTATGCTGCAGAAGGGGTGGTCTTTTGGCATCAAAAAATATTATTTTGGGTGTGAAAATGGTGGAAAATCACCATTGGTGGCTATCTTGACTTTCATTCCCCTCATTCTCTTTTTTTCTCTCTTTTTTTCATGTTCCCTTCCTTCCGACACCTTCTGCCCATTGTTTTTTCCCTTTGACCTTGGACTTTTCTCTCTCTCTCTTTCTCTTTATTTTTGCACGTTCCTCTTCCCCCAACTCTGCCGACAGCTTTCCTCTCCCTTATCCCTTCCCCCTCTATCGGCATCTCTCTCTCCTCCCTCTCACCAGCTGCCACTCCTTTTTTTTTTCTCTCCTTTGTGCACGTCTAGTTGTGTCCCATCTTCATAGCTTCTGTTTCAACTTTCATTTCCCCTTCAAATCTGCTGCTCCCCTCCTCTTCGTGCCTCTCCACCGAAGCTGCCCAATCGCTCAATCGCTGCCACACGTCGCTAGCTTCAATGCCCATGGTCAACAATTCCTTCTCTCGCTTCTCCCAACGACACCGCACAATTTCCCTCAGCTTTGCCGCGTGCCCGCTTCACTTTCGTTTGTCCCCACCGAGTCAACTAGTGGCCTCTCTCTTTCGGTGCTAACCCACCTCACGATTCCTCTGATTCGCACATAGCAGCTCCCACCGAAGTTCCGCAATCCCGATCATAGGGCCAAACTATAATGACACGTCCCATTCCATACCATACAATTTAGTCCCATAACCAGACCACACTCACACTTAATATAATCATCAGTTTTAATCATTCAAATAGTTTTATCCCCCCAGAGGACCAATGTTTGCATCCTTCTAGGATTTTGCATCCACCCTGACATCGTGAAAGCCTCCAACATTCAGCCACTAGGGCCACCGGACATCCGGAGCATATCAACCTCTAGGCATCTCGCACCCCACATGGCATCATGAGGAAACCTTCGAGGCTCACCATGAGAAGGGTTACCCCGGCCCTCCAAATTTATGTACCGACTAGCATACAACCAGGCATCTTGAAGCTCCCAAGGAAAAACCTCCGACATTCAACCACTAGGACCACCGAGCATCCACAAGGCATCAACTCATTCGATCCTTTGGGCATCCTGACTCCGGGGGCATCGTCGACCCGAGGGTCCAACGATAACAATTAACATCTTAATTTCCAAAAACACTTTTCAATGCAATGACAAGATGTCCCATGAATTCTTCATCAAATCTCAATGTTGCATAATATGCCAATGCCAGTATCATCATGTCAAATAGCAATTCAAGATGTATTCACCTTTGGGATGATTTGAGCAAATTCGGAACAAAACCGCTTGATTATTACAATGCACAGTTTTAGTAACAATTTCAAAATAACCCCTAAATTAACTCAGAAAATTCTGAAATTTTGATATGTTATAAACACGACCTAACGGAAAAAGTTTCATGCAAAACACTAAGTCAGATTCCTTATATATCAAGAGCAGTAATTTCTGTATTCTTTGCTAACATTTTGTAATGACTTCCAGATTTAACATTTTCATAGAAAATAGTTTTATCGACCAAACCTTGTTCATTTATTCTCAATTTTTGATATGTTATTCCTAAAGATACTCCCTACAACTTTGATTAAGGGTTCCAAGTCTAATTCCAGCTAGATAATTACAGAAAATTCATGGAATCACCAAAGGTCATGCTGTTTTCTGCGAAGAGAACTACTTCTATTCATTGAATCCCAGCATCCAACGTCCATAACCAAACACTTACAAGTCTATTGCACTACATTATAACTACTTCACTTCAAGAATCCACTTTAGTTAGACCTTTCAATTCTTATTTCAGTCAATAACCGAAACTACACAAAACAAACTCTGTTTTTTACTCAATCTCTTAATCCAACTTCATCTCAATCTTCCAAAAATCCATATGCAGCTCCCAATTCTGCATTTTCTCACATCTACCATTATTTCATTAGATAATTGCAGCATGCACAACATAGATCAATGAACTTCTACTTGCCTCTAGCTCTTCTACTGGGTTGCAAACAAAATAGGGGCTCGGGGTCTCGGCTTGGCTCAACGGTGGTGAAGACCGGCGGCAGCTCGAGCACCGTTCTTGACAGAACGGCGGTCCTTCTCTTCCGCATGCCATGCACGCCCAAATCCCTCTCTTGCTCAAACTCTCTCACTCTCTCTCTACTCAAGTTTCACTCACCTCACTCTCTCACTTGCTAGTTTCAATTCACTCTCCCTCCTCCTCTCTAATCCACCTGTTTTGTTCCTTCATTAATTAATTAATTAATTATTTGCATGTTGATCATTTGGTAATGCAGCAACAATGGACAAGTGGAGGGAACGTGAAGACTCCCTTCATGCACTTGGAAGCAAAAACTGGTAGCCGTGTGGCATGAAGAAGCTGTCAGCCATGATGGGCTTCTTTTGGTCAATAACAAGCTCCATAAGTCCACTTGATTAGTCGACAATTAAGAAGGGTGTCTTGGTTTATTTGGGCCCATGGGCTTGTGGTCATATGGTCCTTATGTTGGCCCATGGCTTCAAAATCCTCCCAAACATTAATCAAATTGATTGCTTGCATGGAGAAGAACTCGACAATTTTAATGATTGGTGGGGAAGATGTGAATGAAGAAAATGATCCACAAAAATTTCATTAAAGTCCAAAACCCCTCTTGTTGCACGGCTAATCATCATGATATAACAAAATAATGTGGCGTTGGTGGGTCCAATGCCATTTAAAGAAAATTTTCTTTTTCTCCAAAAGTAATTGTCCATTACTTAGTCATAGACCAAATGTGGTACCACATCTCTAAGGGTTGTTGTCAAAATTTCTTGGATGCCACAATTCTCCACTCCTTAGAGAATTTCGTCCTCAAAATTGCACGTTACTCACGTTGCATTAAACAAATGAGGGTACCTTTCCCTCATTTCCTTCTCACTTTCCCATTTGGCCTCTTCCATATCATGATGTCGCCACAATACCTTAACTAGAGGAATTTTCTTCATCCAAAGGACTTGTTCCTTTTGATCCAATACTTGAATCGGCTCTTCTATGTATCTCACTTTCTCATCCACTTTGATGGCTTCATGATCAAGTATGTGTCCAGGATCCGGCTGGTACTTCCTCAGCATCGACACATGGAACACTTCATGTAAATTTTCCAGTTTAGGAGGTAGTGCCAATAGATAAGCCACGTCTCCTATCCTCTCAAGTATCTCGAAGGGTCCAACAAATGTGGGACTTAACTTACCCTTTATTCCAAATCGTGATATCCCTTTCATTGGAGATACTTTAAGGAATACATGGTCTCCTACATTAAACTCTAAACGTCTTCTATGTCTATTTGCGTAGTCTTTCTATCGGCTTTGGGCTGTCTTGAGTCTTTTCTTCATGATCTCAATAGCCTCTGTAGTAACTTGTACCAACTTAGGCCCTGTTAGTTTCCTTTTACCTACTTCATTCCAATAGATAGGGGTCCTACATCTCCTTCCATACAATGCTTCATAGGGAGCCATGCCTATACTTTTTTGAAAACTATTGTTATAGGCGAATTTTACCAAATGTAACTTTTCATCCCAACTTCCCTTAAAATCAATGACACAAACTCTTAACATGTCCTCTAATGTTTGGAATCATTCTTTCTGTTTGTCCCTCTCGTCTGTGGATGAAAAGCAATACTAAATTGGAGTTTAGTCCCTAAGGCAGTTTGAAGACTTTGCCAAAAGTTTGAAGTAAATCTTGGGTCTCGATTTGACGTAATAGTTACAAGAACACCATGTAAGCGTACTACATGGCTTACATATATCTCATCATATTTATCCATTGGATAGTCTATGCGGACTGCTAGGAAATAAGTAGACTTAGTCAAAGGATCTACTATCACCCAAATAGAGTCGTGGCCACTTGGTGTCCTAGGTAATCCTTGCACAAAATCCATTGTCACATGATCCCATTTCTATTCCAGTATATCTAAGGGTCTCAACAATCCCGCGGGATTGCGGTGTTCTGCTTTCACTTGCTGACATGTTAAGCACTGGGAAACATGCTTGGTTATATCTGCCTTCATGCCATCCCACTAGTATTGTTGGTGTAAATTCTTGTACATCATTGTACTACCCGGATGAATGCTGTAGTTACTCCTATGTGCTTCCGACGGGATTTCTCTTTTCACTTCCTCAATGTCAAGAACACAGAGCCATCCTTGGCATCTTACCACTCCATCTTCAGAGACTTGAAATTCTGGTCTTTTTCCTAAGACACAACATTTCGCATTTTCACTATTTTCAAGTCAGATTCTTGCAAAATCTTTATTTTCTGGATAATCTCGGTTCAATCCTCAATAAAGTAAGCATGTTGGTAAGGTGATCTACTTCCAATTTAAACTTTGAGTTTGTTATTGACTTTAACATATTCCATTATGTTATTCTCATGCTGGTCATATCCATCATCGACTTACGACTAAGAGCATCTGCCACCTTATTTGCCTTTCCAGGATGGTACCGTATTTCACAATCATAATCCTTTAACAACTCCATCCATCTCCTCAGTCTCATGTTCAATTATTTTTGTGAAAACAAATATTTTAAACTCTTATGATATGTATAGATTTCGAACTTTTTCTCCATATAGATAATGTCTCCATATTTTCAAAGCAAAAATTATAGCTACCAATTCTAAGTCATGGGTTGGGTAGTTCAATTCATGAGGTTTCAACTGCCTCGATGCATAGGCTATGATCTTGCTATGCTGCATCAAAATGCATCCCAATCCTTTGTGAGACGCATCACTATATATCATGAACCCATCAGATCCAGATGGTATAGTTAGGATTGGAGCCGTAGTCAATTTTCTTTTGAGTTCCTAAAAACTCCTTTCACATTCTCCATTCCACTCGAATCTTACGTTCTTTCGAGTCAATTTTGTCAATGGTCCTAAAAGTTGTGAGAATCTTTTGATAAACCTTCTATAATAACCTGCCAATCTTAAGAAACTTCGTATCTCAGTGGGCATTGTCGGTCTCGGCCAATTTATTACCATCTCAACTTTCACCGGGTCTACTGCAATTCCTCCTCCTAACACCACATGTCCCAAAAATATTATTTGGTCTAGCCAAAATTCACACTTACTGAATTTGGCATACAACTTATGGTCTCTAAGGGTCTGTAACACTGTCCTTAGGTGTCGCTCATGCTCTATAGGTCCTTTAGAATATATCAGGATATCATCAATGAAGACAATCACAAATTGATCCAAATAGGACTTAAATATTCTATTCATCAAATCCATGAATGCAGCCAGAGCATTCGTTAGTCCAAATTGCATAACTAGGAACTCATAATGTCCTTAGTGAGTCCTAAATGCAGTCTTAGGAATGTCTTCTTTCTTAATCCTTAGTTGGTGATATCCTGACCTCAAGTCAATCTTAGAAAAGACCGAACTTCCTTGCAGTTGGTCAAATAGATCATCAATTCTAGGTAATGGATACTTATTCTTAATAGTTACCTGATTCAGTTGCCTATAGTCAATACATAAATGCATTGACCCATCCTTCCTTTTCACAAACAAAACTGGTGCACCCCAAGGAGAAGCACTTGGCCTAATAAATCCTTTATCGAGTAACTCTTGTAGTTGCACTTTCAACTCTTTCAATTCTATCAAGGCCATCCTATACGAGGCTTTCGATATTGGTCTTGTTCCAGGCATTAGTTCGATCTCGAACTCAATTTCTCATTTAGGTGGTAACTTAGGCAATTCCTCAAGGAATACATCTTGAAATTCCCTAACCACTCGAATTTCATATAGCTTAGACTCTTCCTTAGTATAGTCCTTTACCATTGCTAGGTATCCTTGACATCCTTCGTCAAGTAATGCATGGGCTTCTATCACTGAAATAAGTGCTATAGAGGGCTTGGTCTAACCTTCGAAAAATTCACAACTAGATCGATTAGGTAAAACAAACTGGATCACTTTCCTATAGGAATCCATCCTAGCTTGATACTTATGAAGCCAGTCCATTCCAATGATAACATTAGAGTCATACATAGCCATCCCAACTAGGTCTATTTCCATATCCCGTCCTCCTACAGTTATCTTACATTTTTCACATACCAACGTAGACAAAACCTTATTCTTTAATGGCGTAGAAACACAAAGAGGCATCTCAAGAGAGGTAGTGTCTATCTTACTCAACTGTCTATATCTTTCCATCACAAAAGAATGCGTAGCACCCATATCAAACAACGCATATGCCTTTTTATTGTTTATAGAGATCATACCTGAGATGACATTTTTGGAAGCTTCCGTTTCCTCTTGGGTGACCGCGTACACCCTTCCTTGTACTAGTGCCTCTATGGATTCTTTGGTAGATTTGGTCCAGTCATACATTGTTGTACCTGTCGCATCGAGTTGACATTCAGTTGCAACCTCTCTTGTGGACAACTTCTCTTAAAGTGCCCCATTTGCCCACAACCAAAACATTTTGGTGGGTTATTACGAAATCCTAGTCCATGCTGTCCACCATACCTCTGGCAAATATTACCCTAGTAGGGTACTCTCCCTAGAATTGGGCCACTTCTCACTTTTCCAAAATTCCCAAAATTACCCTTCCTCTTAGATTCCTAGGGTTGACCTTGTCCAAGATAAGGTCTCTTACCCCTTCAAACATCACTAAAGGTTATTTGTCTCTTAGATTCTGATTGCTCTTGCTCTCTCACTAACTCTTGCTCCACCAACCGTGCCCTCTCATAGATCTCATTATAATCTCTTATATTCAGAGGCACTAGTTGTTTTCTAATATCAGTCCTTAATCCTTTCAGGAATCTCTTAGTCTTTTCCTCTCAATCATCAACCAGCCTGGGAACATACCTAGACAATTCAAAAAATTTTGCTTCATACTAGTCCACTGTCAGCTCCCTTTATTCTAACTGAACAAATTCTGTGATCTTCTTATCCTTGGCACAATAAGAGAAATGCTTTCGATTGAAAGCTCTAACAAACTCATCCTAGTTTATATCATTACCTGGTGGAAAGATCGTGTCTCTTGAAGCTCTCCACCAAAACTTTGCATTTCCCTCCAATTAGTATTCTGCCAAGGTTATCTTTTTAGCATCGCTACAGTTCAACAACCGGAAAATTTGTTCCATTCCATCAATCCAATGTTCCGCCTCCTAGGACTTCCCATTCCACTAAACTTAGGTGGTTTCAAATTCAGGAATTGTTCCACCAGTCCTTGAGTACGGTGTTCTACTCCGGGTTGTCTGTGCTTGCCTTTCCATCAAATTTCTTATATTGGCCAATGCTTGCAGGATATCTTCCATCCGGGTTTAGCCCTTGAAGTAGAGGCTTCAACCCTCGATGGATGAGAACTCCCAATTCGCACCATATCTTCCTGCGGTTTACCAAGCATTCGCCTCAGGAATAATTAGTGACTTGATGTCATTGGTCAGATAATAAAATAAGGTTATTACTAAAGTCACATAAGTAACATAAAAATGTTACTAACACACAAAAGTAACATCGCACTAGTCACCAGAGATCTACAAGTGAATATCAATCACCCATTATTCAAAGTTAGTCAACTACTCTTGGTTAGTATCTATGGTGTGCATCATTCTATCCTCATTTCCATCTAAGGCTCCTTATCACTCCATATAAACCTTTGCTCTGATTCCAACCGCTGGGGCATCCCCGAACGGCCCCCGATCCGCTAGGGTTATCACGGTTAGCTTACCTTTCACCCATCCTGATAAAATATCACTCTGATACCATAGAACTATAATAGGTCCATAAGTCCAAGGGGGTTTATATCATTTAGATCGGTCCCTGCGCGGTTTATATAACGGAAGCATATTCAACATCTCCCTATTTTCAATATTCAGAAACAATGCACACCAACTAAAACTTTTATAAGATAAAGCCGAACACTTTTATTTACATAAGCTTGATAGACATCATCAGTCGGTACACCAAAATTTGCCGTGGTTTTCTATACCCGGCTACATACTCAAAAGAAAACCGACTCCCTTTTTCTTTTCTTTCCAAACAGTCATATACATAAGTCTATTAGTTAGTGTCGGCGGTCCAAAAATGCTTCATCTGCTAACCGTCACTCTCGGTCACACCCAGCCCGGTCTGTCAACTAGTGGTGGCGGCAACATCCCATCATGATCCCATCACGGCAAATGAACACAGCCACAAACTCCGGAGTCATTGGACCATCGGGTGAACCGATGTCATACATGACTAGAACCCGCACTCGAATAAAAACCAACCCTTGTATCTTAGGATGGGGGTGCTTCGAACACTCGCACTCAACGTCAACGGGGACACCGTAAAATGTACCGGGGGTCACTGGTAGCAAAGAAATATCTTCTAATCTGAAATGTTAGTCCCCAAACGGGGTGAGTACAACCACTCAGCAGTAAAAGATTCATCAAGCTATATCAAGCAGTACCATCAATATCTAGACTCACGTAGGATAGACAAAATCAGGTAGTCAAGGGATAAGTATACATCAAAATCATGAGATTCTTTAATGCAATGGCAAATACAATTTCAAAAGATTCAGATGCATCATGTCCAATTACACAAGTCCCGATCATAGGGCCAAACTATAAAGACACGTCCCATTCCATGTCTTACAATTTAGTCCCAAAACTAGACCACACTCACACTTAATAAAATCATCATTTTTAGTCATTCAAACGGTTTTATCCCCCCTAGAGGACCAATGTTTGCATCCTTCTGGGAATTCGCACCCACCCTGGCATCACGAAAACCTCCGACGTTCAGCCACTAGGGCCACCGGGCATTTGGAGTGTATCATACCTCCAGGCATCTCGCACCGCACCTGGCAACATGAGGAAACCTCTGAGGCTCACCATTGAGAATGTTTACCCCGGCCCTCCGGATTTACGTATCGACTAGCATACAACCGGGCATCTCAAAGCTCCCGGGGAAAAACCTCCGGCATTCAGCCACTAGGGCCACCGGGCATCCACAAGGCATTGATTCATTCGATCCTTTGGGCCTCCTGACTCCTGGGGCATCGTTGACCTGAGGGTCCAACGGTATTAATTAACATCTTAATTTCCAAAAATACTTTCAAATGCAATGACAAGATGTCCTAAGAATCCTTCATCAAATCTCAATATTGTATAATATGCCAATGCCAGTATCATCATGTCAAATAGCAATTCAAGATGTATTCACCATTGGGACGATTTGAGCAAATTCGGAACAAAACAGCTCGATTATTACAATGTATAGTTCTGATAAAAATTTCGGAATAATCCATAAATGAACTCAGAAAATTATGAAATTTTTACATGTTATCAATAAGACCTAAAGGAAAAAGTTTCATGAAGAATACCAAGTCAAATTCCTTATATATTAAGAGCAGTAATTTCTGTATTCTTTGCTAACGTTCTGTAATGACTTTTAGATTTAATATTTTCATAGAAATTAGTTTTATTGACCAAAACTTGTTCATTTATTCCCAATTTTTGATATGTTATTCGTAAAGATATTCCCTACAACTTTGGTTAAGAGTTCGAAGTCTAATTCCAGCTAGATAATTACAGAAAAATTCATTGAATCACCGAAGGTCATGCTGTTTTCTGTGAAAACAGTTTACTAATCCAAAGAGAACTACTTCTATTCATTGAATCCCAGCATCCAACGTCCATAACCAAACACTTACAAGTCTATTGCACTATATTATAACTACTTCACTTTAAGAATCCACTTTAGTTAGACCTTTCAATTCTTATTTCAGCCAATAACCGAAACTACACAAAACAAACTCTGTTTTTTTACTCAATCTCTTAATCCAACTTCATCTCAATCATCCAAAAATCCATATGCAACTCCCAATTCTGCATTTTCTCACATCTACCAGCATTTCATCAAATAATTGCAGCATGCACAACATAGATCAATGAGCTTCTACTTGCCTCTAGCTCTTCTAGTCGGTTGCAAACAAAACAGGGGCTCAGGCTTGACTCAACAGCGGCGAAGACCGGCGGCAGCTCGAGCACGGCAGAAGGCGGTCCTTCTCTTCCTTCCTTGCCGCACCCTCTCTTGCTCAAACTCTCTCTCTTTTTGCTCAAGTTCCGCTCGGTACCTCACTCTCTCACTTGCTGGTTTCGGTTCATTTTCTCTCTCTCTACCTCGACTAATCTGCCTGTTTTGCTCCTCAGTTAATTAATTACAATACGTTGCATGCAGGTTGATTGGTGGCTGGGCCAACAATGGACAGGTGGAGGAGACGTGTCTCCCCTTCACTTATGATCGAGCTTCACCGGTAGCCGTGTGGGTAGGCGACGTGGCTGCAGTTGGGCGTCCTTGGTCAATAATGCCCCTCCATGGTTGACTTGATTAGTTGACAATTAAGAGGGTATCTCGGTTTATTTGGGCCAGCAAAACCGTGGCTGTATGGTCCTAATATGTGGCCCACTTCTTCAAAATTTTAACCCTCAAACTTATACAATTGCATAAGCATCAAATTGATTGCTTGCATGGAGAGAGAGAACTCGACAATGCTGTTTAATGATTGGTGAGGAAGATGTGAATGCAAGGCCAAATTTCCTCCTTCGGCTCACAAAATATTAGTGCATTAAAGTCCAAAGACCCCTCTTGTTGCATGGCTAATCGGTTCAAGATATAACAAAATAACGTGGCCGTTGGTTGGTTCGTTCATATGGTCATTCAAAGAAAATTTTCTTTTTCTCCGAAAGTAATTGTTTTGGGATGTGGAGTGACGATGAAACTAGACCAAATGTGGTATCGACGATACTCCCGTCGATAAGTCACGGCCATCGCTTGATCAGGGGTTGTCGAAATTCTTGGATGCCACAGATAGCCGGTGACCGGAATTTCGTGCATATTACAATGGTGTGGTTGGTTTATTTAATTGATTGTTATTTTATGCAAATTGAGTGTAATTTGTAATTTTGGGTATTTGTCCCAAAATTTAATAATTTTGGTAATTAATTAAATAAATTACTGGGCATCGATTTACAGTGCCAACAATATTTTTTCGGCTGTTGAAATTAATGTGTGGCATCCCAAAAATAACTCACGGCCATGTGTTTTATAAGTAGGAGTTTATTGAATTATGATTTCAAGATTTATGGTCAAGTGAATAAGAATGATCTGGTATTTATATAAATGGATAATTATTGTTGTTGGAAACGCATCCTATGTCCATGTGAGACCAAGGATTTTATTTGATGAGGAAATTATGTATTTGGCCATGAATTTTATAGGTTGGATTTTATTAAACTATGTTGCAAAGTCTTTTGGCCTTTTTATTATGCAATTAGGTATTTATTTAAATAAGGATTAAGATGTATTATTAAATATAAACTTGGGCTATTTAAGTTTGGGCTTTAGGCCCAAGTGAGATGGGCCTAAAGTGGGCCAAGAGGCCCGGCCCATGAAGCCCATTGGGCTGTCGCGCATGGAGGGGGGAGGAGGAGCCGCATGGCTTCCTCCAAGTGTCTTCAACCAAGGAGACACTTGTCTCCTTCTTAGGGACAAGTGTCCCCCATGCAAAGAGGGGGTGCATGCAAATATATATACAACCAAAAAGAGAGAGAGAGGGAGAGAGAGAGAGAGAGAGAGAGAGAGAGAGAGAGTGGCTGGTGGAGAATTCGGCCAAAGGGAGAGAGAGGAGGTTGCGAGAGAGAGAGAGAGAGAGAGAGAAAGGGTCACCGAGAGGGAGAGAGGAACTGAGGAAGAAGGAGCCGTCGCCGGTGTGCCGCCGTTTGTGTGGTCTAGAGGCAAGTTGGGGTCCTTTGCTGCTTTTGCATGTGTGTTTTTTACATGTATGTCGAATATTGGGTGATTAGGAGAGGAAAACCGAAGCTTGAATGACTTGTTGTTGAGTAAGGTTGCTGTTTTCGTTTGAATCCGTTCGAGTCAGAACTTTGTGTGAGCTTGCATACGTATTTAGAGTTCGATTTTGACCTTAATATCTTCATGAAAGTTGTAGATAACATCTTAAAATACAAAATACTCAAATTTGGTGTAAAATGATGGATATTTGAGGGGTCAAACTCTCATCCTACGGAGATGCTAGATCTGGGATGTTTTCGCTTGAATCTGTATGAGTAAGAATCTTGTGTGAGCTTGCATGCATGTTTAGAGCCCGATTTTGGCTTCTATATCTTCATAAAAGTTGTATCTAACATCTTATACTATAACATAATAAAATTTGGTGAAAAATGATGGAGATTTAGGGGGTTAAACTCTCATCCTACGGAGACCTCAGATCTGGAACGATTTCACTGACCTCTTGATGGATTTGTGGTTGCATGTTGATTTGTGCTAAGAATATCTCTTTGATTTCTTCATAAAAGTTGTAGGGGACATCTTAAAATACAACATACTCAAATTTGAATTAAAATGAACAAGTACAACCTAGTGAATCGACTTACTCTTGGAGACGGTAAATCTGGAGACACGGTACAGGACACCCGAGAATTCATGGACCTATATGACGACTATACTATGGTTATTTGACTTAGATCTCTTCATGAAACTTGTAGAGAACATATGGAAGTAAAACATATCCAAATTTCAGAGGAAACGAAGAAGAATTGGTAGGTGAAAACTCAGTATTTCGGAGAAGCATGTACTGGACGATTCGGTGATGGATCCAGAAGCTTCGTGTGACTGTAGAAATTAATCTAAAAAGAATCTGACTTGGAAATCTCATGAAAGATGTACGAAAATGTCTTGGCCGTAACTTGGTAAAATTCCGTAATTTTTGGAGGTCGTATGGATATTTTAATCGAATTTCTTCGAAAACTGTGCATTCTGGTTTCATCCGAAAATTACATGCTATTTTGTGTAAATTATGGATTTGTGTGGATTTCTCATTGGCCGTGTATTTTGCATGAAATCATTATCCTATTGTCTTATTTATTACTTGCCTTAATTTTATGATTTTTGAGATTATATAAATAATTAAATTTAATATTTTTGAAAATGGCACAAGCTGGAATTTGAATAAATGCAAAAATGGCATGATAAATGGATTATTTTAATTGGCATAAATTCCATGAATTTTATTTTATAAATAATTGCACCATGTAGTATGTGTGATGAGGTCTGGATGTATGCATTAAGATGCATTTGTGAATTCAAATGCTAAACATGATTGTTGATTTGCCAATACATCATATGCCATGCTAAATTAAGACCGAAATTGGTGAACATGAATAATGTTAAATGAGGAGATTGTTGTGGTGGATGACGATGCCTGGTGGCCTAGTGGCGTAATTCCGGAGATTCCCCGGGAGTGTCGAGATGCCCGGTGGTATACGGTACGTAATTCCAAGGGAGGCATGGTGGTATGTCGGTACATAATTCCAGAAGCCCTGTCGGAGGTCTTTGCCCGAGAGGAATGCCTCGCGATGCCAGGATTGGGGTGCGGGATGCCCGGCCAGGGAGTGTAAATGCCGAAAGCCCTGTCGGAGGTCTTTGCCAGAGGGGAATGCCTCGTGATGCTAGTTGGGATGCAAGATGCCCGGAATGTGGGGGGCTGGATGCCCGGTGGCCTGAAATGGCTGAATGCCGGAAGCCTCGGAGGTCTTTGCCCGAGGGGAAGATGAAATTGATGATACAAGGAATGGGTGATGTGGTGATCAAATTGAAAGTTAAAAGTGGAAATTCACCCATGGCATGATGATATGCATGATGATGATGATAATATGTGATGTGATATGATGATGTCATGATGATGATGACATGTGTGATGTGATGATGCCATGATGATGATGACATGTGTGATATGATGATGTCATGATGATGATGACATGTGTCATGTGTGATGTGATGATGCCATGATGATGATGACATGTGTATGGTATAATGATGTCATGTATATGGTGATGATGACATGTGTGTGATATAATAATGGCATGATGATGATGATATGAGTATGACATGATGATTCACATGTATGTGTTATGATTGTGATGATGATGCATGATAGTATGTGCATGGCTTCAAGGTAAGTAATGCCTGAAATGCATGTATAACTTGTATGATGCATTGAGTGGTTATTGGATTCCTTTACCTGCTGAGTGGTTGTACCCACCTCTTTTGGGGAATAACATTTCAAACTAGATAAGATCCCTCTGCTGCCATTACTACCAGTAGATGAATCAAGTGGTTGGATATGATTGCGAGGAGGAGGATATCAAATGGAGGAACTTTTGGACGCCGACACAAATCGATGGACTTTAAGTATTCGACTGTTAGAAGAGATGTTGGTCATCTTTTGAAGTATAGCCGAGTATAGAAACATTGGCATTTCGATGTACAGACTAAAGATGTCCATCTGCTTTATATATATAAGATGTTTAGTCGGTGTGCATCGTTTTCTGAATATAGGGAAGGGAGTTTGCTGGATGTGCTTCCGTATATGAATTGTGCAAGGGACCTATAAAAAAAAAATGTAAACCCCCATGGTTGTATGGACCCACTACAATTGAAATGGTATCTGAGTGACATGTTAATAAGGAAAGTAAACTATGGTGACTCTAACGCATCGGGGGGCGTCGAGGGGTGCCACATAATGAGACATTCAAAAGGAGAAAATATTGCATTTTTGCTAAGGCCGACCATGTACCCACACACAATTATTTTTATCGAGTATGATAAAAATGAAGAATTTGATTGATAGTTAGGATGGCATACTATATCAACCTACAGGCTCTGATATGTCAATTTTGGGTGAGCAGTATACCGGTATACTATATCAGCCTATGGGCTTTGATATGTCAGCTTTTGGTGAGCAGTATACTCATTTGTCAGCTTCTGGTGAGCCATAATCTATCAATTTTGGGTGAGCTATACTATCTATCATTAGCTTAGGGTGAGGTGTCTTCATTTGATTGGACTTTATAGATAGTAGTGAATGGGCAGACCGAGAGAAGGTTGTGATGATATGGAATCGACTGAGTCCATTGATCAATGACTTGATCTGATTTGATGTTTTGATTAGTTGATGTGACTCGTGAGTTTATGATATAATCTGACTAGTAGGAAGGAACTAAGGCAAATGTAAGTCCTCTGATCGGTGCTTGTGCTTAGGCAGCCCTTGGGGCGTATTTTCTTCTTAGTCGAGTCTTAGGGAGTGAACTTGCTGTGACGTCATCTCACCCCGTTGTGGGATAACATTTTTAGGTCCCTAGGGTGAAGAATCTCGGAGCTTGAGGCGGAAGGGTCAGGAGCATGGATAGCTCAGATGTTCTTTTTGAAGATAGATTTCATGTACTTAAACCCTAGAGTTGGCCTCTGTTTGTAAACCAGATTGTGGTTTTTAATAATGTGTTGATTTGAAAATTGTGGCCCTACTTTTCTATCCCATCTTGTTGTTGTTTGGGGATTAATTATTCGCTTCTGCATGCGCATTAAAATGAATGGGTTGGTGATGCATCCAAAGACGTCGGTATTTAATCAACCATTGAGGGATGGGCATGCACTCGGAGGATCGGGGAGTGACATGAGCATGCGCTCAAGGTTCAGGGCGTGACACCCAACCTTTCACTCTATCATTACTCAAGTGCGGGAGGCTCCGGGGGAGGGTGTTCCCATGTTCAAATTAGTGAGCAAGTTAAAGATGCTCAAAGGCAGACTCAAGTAGCTAAATAAGGAATCCTTCTCTAATATCTCTGCTAGATTAGCTGAGGCCAGAATTGCTTTACGGGCCACCCAGGTTGGCCTCCAGTAGGACGCAAACGGTATTGTCTTTGTAGATTTAGAGAAGACTCAATGGCGGACCTTCTTGGATTTTAGGCGTCAAGAAGAGTCGTTCTACAGGCAGAAGTCTAGGGTCACATGGCTAAAAGAAGGAGACAGGAATACCGAGTTCTTTCATCACTCTATCAATAAAAGACAACTGAGGAATAGGATTCTTTCGATTGTGGATCTTGAAGGTAATCTAGTCACGGATCAAGGAATGGTGCAGCAGGTCTTCATCACCTACTTCCATAATATTTTGGCATCGCGGGATGAGCCAGGGTTGCCGAACCTACGTGTGATTCAAGAGGTCATTTGATGTCCTTTGAATGCAGAGCATGTTAGTTCTCTTTCTTGCCCTATGTCTGACTTAAAGATTTGTGATACCCTCTTTTCCTTAGCTCGGGGTAAGGCACTTGGGCCAGATGGCTTTAGTGTCAAGTTCTTCAAACTTAACTAAGAGAGTGTAGGGCCTTTGGTCCTTGAAGTAGTAAAAGACTTCTTTATCTCGGGTAGGCTGCTTCGGGAGATTAATAACACCATTTTAGTCTTGGTGCCAAAAGTTCCCTATGCGTCTACAGTTTCGAACTACAAACAAATTGCCTGCTGTAACACAATCAACAAATACATCACTAAGATCTTGGCTAACTGAGTAGCTGCAGTTCTTCAAGCCGTCATTAGCCCTTATCAAATTGCTTTTGTTAAGGGTCATCAGATCAGGGATAATATTCTCTTGGCCCAGGAACTCTTCAGTGGTTTCCACCTAGATCCTTATTTGCCAAAGTGTGCAGTCAAAGTTGACTTTCAGAAAGCTTATGATACGATGGATTGGGATTTCCTTGAGCTTGTTCTTCATGCATTTGGATTTCCTGATCGTCTGACCCAGCTTATCATGACTTGTGTGCGCACTCCCAAATTTTCCATATCGTTGAACGGGGAGTTACATGGTTTCTTCTCGAGTGGGTACGAACTTTGGCAGTGGGACCCCTTGTCTCCGTATCTATTTACCTTGGTTATGGAGGTTCTTTCAGGAATTCTCTACCTCCGCTTTAGGCAACAGGAGTTTTGATTATTTTAGAGATGCAAAGCTACCTACTTATCTCACATTTTCTTTGCCGATGATGTATTCCTCTTTTGTGAAGGTAAATATGACTTCGGTTTCCCTCCTTAAAGAAGGCCTTGATACATTCTTGTCCTGGAGTGGGTTAAAACCAAACATTAACAAAAGCGAGGCTTACATCGCTAGAGGAACAACCACTCTACGGAACCAATTAATTCATGCTTTGGGATTCCAAGTAGGGAATTTGCCGGTTCGGTACTTGGGAGTTCCTATCATTACTAAGCGACTTGGGAAGTTTGATTGTACTGCTCTTGTCAACCACATCATAGCCAGGGTTCAATTGTAGACTCAGCGGTTCCCTTCTTTTGTTGGGAGGCTTCAGCTTGTCAGGTCTATTCTTCACTCCATTCAAGCCTTCTGGGCGAGTGTTTTTATGCTTCCTAGAGCGGTTTTGGACCATATTGAAGAGGTTCTGAGACAGTTCCTTTGGAAACGCCCCGGATTGAGAAGTGGTGGGGCGAAAGTATCCTGGGAGGACGTATGCCTTCCAAAAGAGGAGAGAGGGTTAGGTATTCGTAGGCTGCGTGATTGTAATATGATAGCCATGTTAAAACACATATGGATCATGTTTTCTGATAAGGAGTCTTTATGGTGCAAATGGATTCGTGCAACCTTTTTTAAAAGGAAAAATTTCTGGATTGTCAAGAAACCAGCTGTCTGCTCTTAGGCCTGGAAGAAGATTCTTCATCTAAGGAGAGACTTTTGGCATTACTTTCAGTGGAGGATCGAGGATGGGCGCTCAGTGTCTCTTTGGTTTGATTATTGGCACTCGAGAGGTCCCCTAGACAAGTATTTCTCGGATTCTCACATTTATAGTTTAGGGCTTTCTAGACATGCGAAGGTTGCAGATCTTTACTCTAACGTTGGACAAGCTATTAAAGCTATTTTGGAGTCTTGGGATCAACCCCTCCTTATTCCTTATGAGAACCACGACCGCTTTTGCTGGATTAGAAACCCTTCTAGTTTATTTTCGATAGCCTCTGCATGGGAAGCCATCAAGTTGAAGAAGGGCTTGGTTCCATGGCACAGTTTTATATGGAACAAAGAGATCACGTCGCGGTATCAATTTATCCTTTGGTTTATTACAAAGAACCGCTTGCCTACACAGGTTATTTTGCTCTCCTATGGAAGGATTGAGAGTGTGTCTTGTGCCTTTTGCAATAGTACCCCTGAGATTCCATTGATCATCCTTTTTTTTTTAGTGTCGCATCACTGCTGGGATTGCCTTTTTTTGGGTGATGAGATGCAATCTCCCTTGGCAAAATAGGTCTTGGTCAAATAATCTCCACTGGGCTTTGAAATATCTCTCAGGCAACGATTTCTATAAGTGCATTGCTCGATTCTCTTTTGGAGCCCTCTACCATATTATTTGGAAGAAGAGGAACAACATCAAGAATCATTGGAGATCCCGGAGTTGAAGAATCATCTCATCAAAGTTGTGAAGGACAAAGCCCTGACCTTTAACAACGTGGCAGACACTTTTAGAAATAGGAGGCTTCAGCGCAATTGAGGCATTGATCCGTCCATCTTTAGTCCTGTGATGCCAATCCCTCCCATCTAGTTCGGCTGCGAACGACCTTGCGGCTAAAGGTTTTTAGCTATGGTTGGGTTCCGGAGGTTGCTAGCGATGGCATGAAGGTTGCTACCGGTTGTTTTCTGGTTCCTTTTCTTCTTAAGTGAGCTACTATTGGCTGGTTTTGCCGCTATTTTGGCTATTTCGTTGACTTGGCAAGGTTGTTTTGCCGTAATTTGGTGATGGTGCCTTGTTTTGGTTGTTTTTGGTCCTCTCTTGGCACCCTTCCACTAGTTATGGCTTTGTTGTCATTTTTAGTATAAGCTCGGTGCCGAGCCCCTTTTGTATAGTTTGGTTAATGCTCAATTTATTCTTACTTCACCAAAAAAAAAAATCATAAAATAAGGCTCTTAATCAAAATTTGTAAATTTTCAATACACAAATCAAATTAACACTAAAACAAAGTGTTTTAAGGATTTTTTTTTTTACTTTTTTCCAAATATTTGGTCAAAGGTTTGACCTGAAGTCAACCCTTTAATTAACTTTTCTTAAAATGTTGATTTTTGAGTCAAAACCATGAATTTTTTAGAAATTGATTTGTCAAAAATAAAATTAAAGACATTTGACATATTTTTGGGTGAAAAGCCAACTTTTGACTCAGGGTTGACTTCTCAGGTTTTTCTTAGGAATGAATAGGACATCGCTTAAAAGTGAATGGAGCATAAATAATTGAAAAATGACACATTTTGGTTGAAAAAGGGGTTCCGTCATGATCGAGAAACCCAAATCTCGATCTTTTAACTTTTTAGACACTTTTGCAAAAAATCAAGTGTCAACAACTATCCCTATTTGAGTAGAAGTTCGAAGATATTCCATTCAAAGATAAATTGATACTTGCAATTTTTAGTTGACTCCATTTGGAGAAAATGAAATGACAAAAGGAAAATGGCATTTGGTTAAGGACATACCTAGATACTTACCTTCATTCGTTGAAAATGTTTGGCTCACGTTTGGGATCTTTCTCTCTATCTCTCTCGTGGAATGGAATGAAGGAAATGAGATTGTTAAGGAAGATGAATGGTTTAAGGATGACCATTAACCTAAGGACAAGATTTAAGGATAACCTAGAAGCTAAAGTCAAGGCTTATGAGGATAACTTAGAACTTAAAGTCAAGGTTTATGAAGATAACCTAGAACCTAAGGGATGAGGTTTAAGGTTTACCAGGAATCTAAGAGATGAGGTTTTATGTAACATCATCAATTTTGACCCTTATTTTGATAACCTAGTAGGGCATAAAATCGGCTACAGGACTGATTGACTAGCCTGAGGACTGGCTAGTGGACCTAGTCATGAGCCCCTTTGACTCGGTAAAGGAGAGCTTAAGCTCAGTTTTGGCAACTGAGCCCGGTTGCATCCGGCTCCATTTGGTCATGGCTTACGCGTGAATCTCGGGCCAAATAAAGTAGTCGATCACGGTTAAACTCAATTTACTCCCACCCAATGAGATGGCCTTCAAACTTAGATATTTCCTTTGGTGCATTTAATGCTCTTGGAAGGTAGTTAATTAATGTTTGTTGACTAAGTAGGACACTTGGGACAAATGGTCTTACCCTTGGGAGGTAATCATTAAACTTTGGATTTTTATACATTAAGAAAGGGTGAGTCATAAGTCTTGTAAGAAGACTTGGAGTTTAAGCTAGATAGGGCAATGTTCTCTTAGATCAAGAGTCAATTGCATTAATTGGGGTTAATCAGTATTAATCAGTATGGAGGCTTAGGTGTTTCAAGTTTAGTAGGGCACCACCTCTCCTTCATAGACTTGCCATCTTGAGTTTCATAGGTTTTGACTTCTCGATTTTTCAAAACTGCTGGACCTTTCCTGTTTTCCAATTTTATAGAGCTTTTTGTGTTCGAATTTGGAGAAACTTCCATCATGAAAGTTGTTCAAAAATTTTTGGCCTACAACATACTTAAATTTCATATATTTTCTAAGGTGAAATGGTTGGGATGAGGGCCCAATCATTTACTAGTTGGAACATGTCCAGTGTAGTAAAAGCGGTGACTAGGTTGCATTCTCGATTTTTACAAAAAAAAATTCCTTTTGAATTTAGACATCCTTCCTTCATAAAAGTTTTAAAGGACATCCATGTCTACAACATATGAAAATTTCAAAGAGTTTTGTGAAAGTTTGGACTTTAACATGGGTTTTTCTCTTCGACCATCGAGCACTTGCTCGATGGACAAATTTTTGGGTTTTGTTCAATGATTTACTACTCTTTCCACAAAAAAAACAAATTTGTCTAGCCTTCCTCCATGAAAATGTTGTTTAAGATTTTCTCTATAACATATCAAAATTCTATTGATAAGGTAATGGTGCCAATTTCGGGAATTGCTTGAAAGTATTTTTCACCCCAAGAGGGTCACATGCCCAACTTGGAAGGAAAGGGGGCTACACACCCAACTTGAGGAGCAAGCCAATCTAGAGACTTGTTGGCTTGAATATAAGATTGCATTAAATGCTTTTGGACCTTAGTGTGTTAAAGAGAAGAAACTTGGAGAGCAAATTGGGTGATGTGAAGACATCTAAACCTAATGATTGCATGAAATCTTGGCAATTAATGACAGAGGTGAGTCATATGCTTAGATGTCTCTCTAAAGATTACATGTATATAAGGAAAAGGAGTCATATGGTTTAGGTGTCCCCATAATCATTACATGAAATTATTCCATGATGACTCAATCCTTTAAGTGGACCAATGGAAAGAGGAGTGAGTGTCCCCCAGGAACTAAGCTTGCCCAACTCTTTAGCTCGCCACATTTTCATACTAAGTTGTCCACCTAAAGAAATGTGATTAGTCCACTTGGAAGGGAAATTAAGAGGGATTTACCTATAAATAGATGCATTTCCCTCTCAATTCGACACCATACACACCATCCCTCACTTGTTCTCTCTTTTTCTCTCACGCTCTCTCACTGTCGCCCCTCTGCCTCTCTCGGCCTTACTCACCCACTGCCCCACAAGATGACCCTCTCTCGGTAAAACCACCTATAATTTATCAAGGTCTATCAAAGGTAAGTAGAATTTCTAACTCTTGGGTAGGGCGATAGCCTATGTCATTGAATTTAGTGTTATGCTCACTCGCGTAAATTGTGTGTATTTTGTAATGCTTTTTTTTTTTTGTATAGTTTGCTCATGTTTGCGTGCTTGAGTGTGTTCATGCCCCGAGACGAGGTCAAGGTTCCCTCAACTTGGCATCGACATCAAATCATGATGGCCTAAGCCGCGAGGCCTTAGATCGGCATTGAAGCGTGCTAGTTCCAAGTCATGCTTGGCACAGACATCAGCTAATGCATGTGGCTCAAGCCACGAACCAAGAGTCATGCCTAGCATATCATATAGTATGATGTTAAGAGCCATCGCACACTCACTTGAATGAGCATGACTTCGGGCCAAGTATGAGTGGACTAAGAAGAAAAGTAAGAACTAGCTTGTGTGATGCACTTTTATGATGTACTTATAGAGGAAAAAGCGTCCGTCGCCATATAGTATTGGCGGCTATGCTTTGTTCATTAACCGGAATGCGCTAGTTGAGCCAGGATGCCTGGGTTTGAGCCCGGATGCCTCGGGTAAGCTAGCCCTAGGATGTCTTGGTAGAGCCCCGATGCTTTCGTGATCTAGCACTAGGATGCCTCAGTTGAGTCGAGATGCCCTGGTTGAGCCAAGAAGCTCAGCATGAAGTTGAAAGCCTCAGTCGAGCCGAGAGGGCCTGATCAAGCTAGGACGACGATCAAAGAATCATGGTATCAGTGTCGATATACGCATGAGCATGATAAGTTGATGTGTTCATTGATATGCTGAAGGTAAGCAAGCATTGAAGTTTGAGGTAATGGACATCTGCATGTAGTCGAGGTGTAGCAAAAAGTTTATCATGATCTGCCATAAACATTGTAGTGCAAGTGTTGTACTTGCTAGATTTTGATGATGAGGTGTCCTCCTAGTAAAGAATTAGGGGTTTTATTTACTAAGTCCATGACTCACCCTGTTCTTTTTCAGAATTGTAGATATGGAGGAGTTGCAATCTCGATAGAGGAGCTAAGATTTACCCTAGCTTTTCCTATAATAGAACATATAATTGTTGTAAATATAACGACCTATGACAAAATGGCTTGTAAATATAATGTGACATCCTGAATTTTAAGTTCTATTTTCAATTGAATGAATCAGGCTTTTCATCGACGAACCTATAGTTCCTTTCTCTAAACTGATCACTCACTGGATAACTAGTCTATCAGGTGAAGCCGTTAAGGGATTTTAACGCAATAGACTTGAGAATTCGACCAGAAACTAGCTGCTCGACTGTGCTAATCTGCAAAGGTCATTAGGGTACTGTCAATTTTGATCAAAGATTAGAGATAGGTCGATTCGATAGAGATATGTGAGTAAAGTGTGACTGATGCCACCTAATTGCAAAATTCTCGCTAAACGGCACTAAACTGATTCTTCTGTCATTTTTGTATCTTGTGTTCGTATTTGAAATCTCGAGGTTTTCACCACAATCAAGAGTCGCTAACATGTCAAAGATGTACAATGTAGATCGAAAATAATCGACCACGGGTCAATTGCACTGGAAATTCCTAAAAGCTACCCGATAGGCTAGGACGCGCTAAAATCTTGCTAGATTGAAATTGACCGCGAATTTAAACTCGATTTCAAAAATTGAAAGTTCTGCCATGTCACAATTCATTTTAGGACCATCGACTCACCCTCCGAAGATTTTTTTCAGCAAACCGAGATTTTAAGCGTAAATTCAAAGTAGGGCCGTTTTTTACCAGGAATATCATAAGACCATTTTTTATCACAATTTTGGCCGTCAAGTGGGTTCAAGTGATAAGGAAAATGTGAATTTAAGTATAGGCACCTTGGTGGGATTTATGGACATCAAATTGGATCCATTTGGAGGGGAATTGATTCGATTTGGGAGAGTTTGGTATAAAATTCGTAGGCCATGGGGGAGGTAACATTTTGGACCCTTTGGCAATCTTGTTGAGGAAGCTTTGGAGGCATAAGGGCTACTGTGGATGGTTGAGAATGGTGGGGGCAAGCAATGAGTGAATTGGACAAGTGTTGAAGGCTTGGAAGCCATTTGGGGTCCCCCTCTCTTCAGCAGCTTCTTCTTCAAGCTTGCTGCCACTTTATCCATTGTAGAGGCCTTGAGAAAGCTTGAGAGAACCAAAAGAGGTCAGCCAGCCACCGTTCGAGCCAACCAAGCACCACCCGAAGCCGCCCGAGCCCACCACTACCCGTCGCGCGCCAACCACACGTCCGCACGCCGTCCACCTGTCTCTGAGCCCTCCTGCTCTCATCCTTGCCATCCCAAAGCCCTGTCCTGTGCTGCTCGATCGTTGAGTTCACTGGAAGCCAAGCCACCGTCGCCCCTCCTTGCCCGTAGCCACTCGCCTTGGCCGTTCCAGCCAACCGAGTCGCTCGGTTCAGCTCCCTCGACCAGCAGATCATAACTAGAAGCTAGCCTAGCCGTGAGGCTTCGTGAGGCTTTTTTGGGCCTTTCCGGCCTCCCTTGGTGTCACCGTAAGCTTTGTTGTTGTTTGCCTCCACCTCGCCGTTGTTGTGGACTCACTGGATCGCTAAACCAATGAGTTTACTTGCTAAACTATGCTTAAGGAGTTAATTATGCTTAAAGGGTGTTTAGATTAGGCTAAGTATGGTTTAGGTGGTTAGATTAGTTTAGTTGAAGGCTAATTAGATGAGGTGATTTAATTAGTTTAGTAGGTTGATTAATTAGCCTAATTAGGAGGTTAGATTAGTGTAAGCTTAATTAGGTATTTATTTACTTATTTTATATTTATTATTTATTTATTTAATTTTCGGAATTTATTTAATTATTTAATATTTCTCGGAAATTATCTTTGGGATAGTCGATCGTTAGAATTTTGTGTTGATTTCAATGATGTGGTTAGCTTGTACAATTAATTGTTAAATTGTGCAATTGAGTGATAATGGTGAAATGTGGTATTTACTTGGAAAATACTAGGTGTTCAGTTTTGACATCAAAAATGGTTTTATATACCAAGTCAACTTGTGTGAGCAATAGTATAAGTCAGCTTGTGTAAGCAGTGATTGGTGTCAGCTTGTGAGAGCAATTATACAAGTCAACTTGTGTGAGCAGTGATTGGTGTCAACTTGTGAGAGCAATTATACAAGTCAGCTTGTGTGAGCAATGATCTAAATCAGTTTGTGTGAGCATTGATCTATCAACTTGTGATAGCATTATTTTATATCAGCTTGTGCGAGCATTGATGTACATCAACTTATGTGAGCCACAATTGATTGAATGGATGATTTGGTTGTATCGATCGAATGGATTGAATTGATTGGTTGAGATTATGAACTATACTAATGTGCACGAAGGATCTAAGACGAGGTAAGTCTCTGTGATTGTGTGGTTAGGATGTCCCTAGGCGTATTTCCTTCCTAGTCGGAGTTTAGGGGGTGAACTTGCTGAGACATTGTCTCACCCCGTCGTGGGCTCAACCTTTTCAGGTCCTTAGATGGCAGTTCCTTCGGAATGTTTTGGTCAACTCAAGAGGATCATCGAGCAGGTCACTGATATTCCTATTCCCAGGGGCCAAGGAGTCTAGGTCTAAGAACTTGTGAAGATCGCCGTCTGGGTCGATGCGAGCCTACCTCAAAGGGTACCTCATTGATTCAAAGCGTGGTATCGTAGCAAGCCTAATGAACCTAGAGAGGGTCCCCTATAGGATTTTGAGGTCCATGTATTGGTGTTAGAAGTCGCTTTTGGTGAGGGAATAGCTGACCCTCCTGGTGGTGCAGTGGTGAACCCAAATCCCGAAAAGACCCAAAGTTTTCTATTGGGGATTCGAATGCCTAGAGGACTCTAGGCTAGATGAGTTCTATATATAAAACGGGGTGTTTATAAAGGCGTGTTTTGGTTGTGAATGTGTTTCCTGCTTTTCTATTCCATGTTGTTTGTTGTCAGGGGTTTTGTTTGACTTCCACATGTGCATTAAAATGAATGGGTCGGCGACGTGTCTTGGGACGTCACAATTCAATCATCCACCAAGGGATGGGCACGCACTCGAGGATCGAGGCGTGACATCCTTACCTAAAGTGGTATTAGAGCTGGTCAATAGTTGGAGTAATAAGGTGCGATGGTTTATGGGATAGTTAGTAGGATGGCTTTCATTTTGTGCTGATGCATGTCAGTGATCCTGTGACTCAGGGTAGGATGCCGACAAAGGTCGGTACCCGAGGTGGCCGAGGTAGAATGCAGGCTGAGGCCAGTGCTAGTGGAGTAGCATCGCCTCCAATTGGTGCTAGAGTAGTAGCCCCCCATGATCCCAAGATCGAAGGGATCATGCAAGCGCTAGAAATGCTTGGAAATCTAATAGGGTAGCAGGCCAGAATGAAGCCACCGCCATTACTACTGCCGTCGCCACCGCTACTGAAGCCGCAACCGCTGTCACACTGTCGAAGTTTTAGCTAGGAATGTGGTTGTGGAGGGAGAGAGGCCTATTCATAAGCTCATAGAGTAGTTCTTGAAGTTGAACCCGCCGAGGTTCACTGGCGCAGGAGATCCCGAGACAGCATTGCTTTGGATCCAAGACCTGGAGAAAGCCTTTGAACTTTTGATGTGCACTAAGAAGAAGAAAGTTGTCCTGGTAGTATATCGACTGCAAGGTAACACGAATACTTGGTAGAAGGCCACTAGAGGCACAGTATTCTGAGAAGACATTGTCCCGATGTGGAACGCTCTCAACAAGTATTATTCTGGTAGCGCCTGAGAACGGAAGATGGAGGAATTCCAACACCTCCATCAAGGGATGATGACTGTGGACAAGTATGAGGCTAAGTTTGCTTAGCTGTCTCAGTATGCTCCAAGACTAGTAAAAGATCCAGAAGATAAAGCTCGGAGGTTCAAAAACAGCCTTCGACCAAAGCTGAGGAGTCCACTGGTGACATTCGACCTAAAGGATTATAATGAGGTTTATAGTCGAGCCCAGTTGATAGAGAGGGAGGGACCTGAGTGAACAGACTGTTACATCTGGTTCAGGAAGAAACCGATGATCGGAGGAAGATATCCTATTCCGCCCAAAAGGAAGGGTGGAATTGGAAAGTCAGTGCTGAGTCAGAATGGCGTGTGTCGCGTCTGTAGAAGATGACATGGATCAGCCTCATGCCATCTTAGGATGGGTGCTTGCTTCGAGTGTGACCAGCAGGTTCACCTAGTCAGAGATTGTCCTAGAAGACTGAAGGGACTACAGAAATTACCACCGCCACCACCGTTGGGTCAGAATAGGGGGTTTACGGCGCAGATCACACCATATGGTAGACTAAACATAGCTCCAACTCAGGGAAGGACATACGCTATCACGAGAGGACAGGCTGAGGACTTGCCTAATGTGATCACAGGTATGGTGAGTGAGAGGGGATAATAGATTTGATAGTCCTGGCCATGTATGATTTTGATGTAATAATTGGCATGGGCTGGCTCACCAAGCAACGAGCTAAGATGGACTGCTATCATAAAGCAATTTAGTTTAACCTATTAGCAGGTGAAAGTTTCTAGTTTATTGAGAGTCGAGGAGGACCCTCAATTACCTTAATCTTATCGCTTGAGGCAACCCATTTGTTAGATGAGGTTTGTCAGGGTTACTTGGCGACTGTCTTGGATACGACAATTGAGGAGCTAAAGATCGAGGACATCGCTGTAATGCAAGAATTTCCATATGTGTTTCCGAAAGAATTGCCAAGCCTGCCGCTAAAGAGAGAGAGATAGAGTTCTTGATCGAGTTAGCACTCATGACAAAGCCAATCTGTAAGGCTCCTTACTGGATGGCATTGTCCAAGTTGAAAGAACTAAAGGTGCTGATGCAAAAATTGTTGGATAAGGGATTCATACGTCCCGGTGCATCATCTTGGGGAGCACCTGTGCATCGACTATCGTCAACTTAAACAAGTGATGATCAAGAACAAGTATCAACTGCCTAGGATCGATGACTTGTTTGACTAGTTGCAAAGAGCGCCAATATTTTCAAAAATCAACTTGAGGATAGGGTATCATCAGGTGAGGATTAGAAAGGAAGACATACTGAAGTCAGTATTTCGTACTTGATACGGCCATTATGAGTTCACTGTAATGCCATTTGGTTTGACGTACGCCCCAGCTGCTTTTATGGATCTGATGAACTGAGTGTTTAAAGAGTACCTAGATTAGTTTATGATCATGTTCATCGACGATATCTAGTGTATTTGAGAAGTTCTGAGGAGCACGAGAGGCATTTGAGGATGGTACTTCAGACCCTGAGAAATCATGAGCTATACGCCAAGTTCAGTAAGTGCGAGTTTTAGTTGATTCATGTAGCATTCCTAGGTCACGTAATTTCAGGCGAAGGAATCTCTGTGGACCCGTCCAAGATTGAAGTAGTTATCAATTGGCGAAAACCAACAACCATGATAGAGATACGAAGCTTTTTGTGTTTTGCAGGTTACTACAGAAGGTTCATGGAATGATTTTCAGGTTAACGTCGCCATTGACTCAACTACTGAAGAAGGAAGAGAAGTTTGTGTGTATAGACAAGTGCGAGTGTAGTTTCCAAGAGCTTAAGCAGAAGCTGACTATCGTACGTGTGGAGAAAGATTCCAGATCTTCATAGACCATCAAAGTCTGAAGTACCTACTCTCTCATAATGAACTGAATATGAGATAACATCGATGGATGGAATTTCTGAAGGATTATGATTGTGATATTTTGTATCACCCTGGAGAGGTGAATAAGGTCGTAAATGCATTGAGTCGAAAGTCCTCAATTGCGTATGATGGTTAAGGAATGGACTTTACTTGAGAAAACTCGAGATTTGATTTTCAAATTTGAGGTAGGCCACCTTTCGAATCTTATGGCCACCCTCATAATTGAGTCAGAAGTGCAAATCAGAATCAAGACACTTCAGTGGACAGACCTAGAGATTCAAAAGATCCTGCAAGAGAATACCGAAAAGCAGAAGGTTGATTTTCTGATTTATGAAGACGAAACATTGAGGTTTCATGGACGATTGTGTGTACCTGACGATGCAGAGCTTAAGGAGGAGATCTTGTCAGAAGCTCTTCATAGCAGTTACAACATTCATCCTAGTAGTATGAAAATTTATCAGAATCTGTGTCAACACTATTGGTGGTCCGGTATGAAGGCGGACATCGCCAAGCATGTCGCCAAATGTCTAACATAGTAGCAAGTGAAGGTACAACATTGTAAATCGGGAAGACTTTTGCAACCTCTCAAGTGTCACGAGTGGAAATGGGAACACATCACAATGGATTTTGTGACGGGCTTACCAAGGAGTCAGAGGGGTAATGATTCTATTTGGGTAGTGGTCGACAGACTAATGAAGTCGGCTCACTTCATCGCCATACGGAAGGACCTTGATTTGGATAGGCATGCAAAATTGTATGTGCATCAGATTGTTCGTCTACATGGAGTGCCAATGACGATTACATCCTGAGATATACAGCTATTTTTTGGAAAAGTTTACAGACCACCTTAGGAACAAAGCTGTAGTAAAGTACAGCTTATCATCCTTAGATTGATAGCCAGTCTGAGAGGACAATTCAAACCCTCGAAAAAATACTGCGAGCTTGCGTGTTGGATTTCAAGGGAGCTGGGAGGAACAGTTTCATCTTGTCGAGTTTGCCTACAATAATAGTTAACAACAAAAAGCATTCATATGGCACCTTTCAAAGCGTTGTATGGCAGAGCGTGCAGAACGCCAATGTGTTGGGATGAGGTTGGAGAAGAAAAGATCACAGGCCCAGAGTTAGTCCTGCAGTTAGTGGATGCAGTTGCCATTATCAGGGACAGATTAAAGACCGCTCAGAGCCGCTAGAAAAGCTATGCAGATAAGCGTCGAAGACTATTAGAATTCCAAGTTGGTGAGCACGTATTTTTTGAAGGAGTCACTAATTAGGGGTACTTCGCGCTTCAGCAAGAAAGGAAAGCTGAGTCCGTGATACGTAGGTCCCTTTGAGATTCTAGAAAGAATCGGGATTCTTGAGTATCATCTTGCATTGCCGCCGAGGTTGGCACAAGTGCATGACATCTTTCACGTATCAATGTTGAGGAAGTATGAGCCTGACCCAACCCACGTGCTAAATTTTGAAGAATCGGACGTGGACAACAGAGTGTCGTACGTTAAAAGACCGGTTAAGATTATGGATTGCAAGGAACAAGTTCTGCACATCAAGATGATCCCATTGGTTAAAGTGGTCTGACAACACCAAGGCACATAAGGAGCAACCTGGGAAAGTGAAGATTCAATGAGACGACTGTACCCCCACCTTTTTGCTTAAAGATTTGTAATTGTTTAAATTTAGAGGATGAAATTTTTATAAGAAAGGAAGAATTGTGCCATCCTGAATTTCCAATTTTGTTTTCAATTCAATGAATCGGGCTTTTCATCGAACACGCCTATAGTTCTTTTCCCCGAATTGATCACTCACAAGATAAGTACTCTATCAAGTGAAGCCGTTAAGGAATTTTTAACACAACATACTTGAGAATTCGACTAGAAACCGACTACTCGACCGTGCTAATCTGCAAAGGTCATTACAGTACTGTCAATTTCGATCAGAGATCAGAGATAGGTTGGTTCAACAGAGATATGTGATTAAAGTGTGGGTGATGCCACCTAATTGCAAAATTCTTGCCGAATGGCACTAAATTGATTCTTCTGTCATTTATGTACCCTGTGCCCATATTTGAAACCTTAGTGTTTTCACGACAACCAAGAGTTGCTAATGTGTAGAAGACTAGATCAAAATTTGGACATGTGATCAAATTCTAACCCCTATTTAGACAGACCTTTAATATTTTTGTTCCATTTTTTTCTATTAGGATTTTGTATTAATCTCTTAACAAAACTTGTTGTCAACATGTTGGCTATGTTGTGTGAAAATTTAGTGAATTCTAGATTTGTTTTGATAGGACAAATCCTTGTGATATTGGTTGAGGGTCTTGCTGATTTGACAACTTTCTAACTTGCTATTGATTGTTGTTCGATTTTTGTAAAATCATGTGTAGCTCCATTATGAACACTTTCTTCACGAAAGATGTTTGTTATCCTATCATGCATGTTAGGAAATTTTGTCATCGCTAAATTGTCATTAGACATTGCCCAATTTTGCTGTTTTTACATGCTTGTGCTGAAATTTCCAAATATGAACCTTCGGTTGTGTTTGTTTAGTTTTACCTTTTAGGTTAGTTTGTGCATGAACTTAGGTCATTCCATCTTCATGAAAATTTCTATAAACACCTCGATATTCATTGTTGAATGATTTTTGATGAATTTTCTTTTCAAACCAAATTAAAAAAATAATTTGGTACATGTGATGTTTCCCGAAAACAATTGGTTAGAAAGTTCTTTTCCAAAACTCGATTTGACTTAAGGAAAAGTCATGGTTTGGACCATATTCAAAATGCCTGCGACTGTTATGAGTGCATTTATGCTAGCCCTGGGCTAGCCTTGGTAATTGCATGTGTTCCATCAGCTAGATATTCCTCAATACTAAATATTTTCAAATGTTTTTAAAATCTTGATTTGACATCATGAAAGTCATAGTTTGAATTGTATTCAATATGCTGGCGATGCTTGTGAGTGCATTTATGCGAGCCCTGGGCTAGCCTTGACGATTGAATGTCTTTCATAGCTAAGACATCACTTTGTCTCAAAACTTTTCATAGATGATTTCAAAATATGTCTTTGAAATATCACATGTTCCCCTCATACATATAATCACACCTTTCATTAGAAACGTACGTGTTTGTGATTAGGGCATGACTTTGGTAATTAGTGATCTGCCGTTGGCTCATTCATCTATTTGATTGGTTGAGAAACAAGGTCCGAAAGACCTGCACACATGTTTAAATTTTTGCAATGCATGTGATGTGACATCCAGAAATTTTTGGCCCTTGATTTGAACATATGAAATGGTTGTTTCGTCAACACGCTTATGGTTAATTTACTTGGAACTAATCACTCACGAGTCAACTAATCTATTAGGAGAAGTCGTTAAGGGATATAAACGCGACAAACTAGAGAACTTGATCGGAAACCGACCACTCGACTATAATAATCGGCAAGGGTCAATGTGACACCGTTATAAATTGATTAGCGAATGGATGCAAGTCGATTTGATGGAAGTACGTAGTCGAATTGCGGGTGGTTCCATATGATTGCAATATTCGCATCAAACAACTATAACTCGATTTTCTATCTATATTATACTCGGGACACATGATTGAACCCTTGCGATTTTATGACAACCAATGGTCGTCTACGATTTGAAAATGCACAAATGTGGTCGAAAATTATCGACCACAGGTCAAACGCACTAAAATCCCTAAAAGCTACTCAATAAGTTAGGTTGTACTAAAAGTTTGGTCAAATTTAACCATAAAATTGAATTCGGTTTCTAGAATTGGACGTTCGAGCAGGTCACAATTCATTTATTGGACGTCGTCTCATCTTTCGGCGAATTTTCGTCGAGTCCGAAAATTTTAAGGAAAAATGTTTTTCGGCGGACAAACAAGAAAATTATGACACTGAAAATGATTTTAAAGACTATATCAAACAGTGGGATTTTAAAATGAAGGGTACCGGTTTTTCTGGTTCGAATTGACCGTGTACCCACATACGATTATTTTACCGTGTATTTTTAATACGAAGAAAATAGGCCAGGTTCACCATTTTAATTGAGTATTTTGAGTGCAATGCACGGTTTCCTGGGCCGAGATTGAATGGTCTTGTGTTGGTTAAGAGAACCCGTCCCGAACTGTTGAGTTGGACGTGCCCCTATATGAGATGCCCCTCGACAACGAAAGTCGGTCGCAATAGATTCTGGAGCTATGCTCCTTCGAGAAAGCCATCTAATAAAGACGTTGCCGTGCTTAATAGAGTGAGACAATGCCTAGCTATGCCAGAAGACCGTCAAACGTCGAGTAGGTCGTGCTCGTGGGGCCGAGATCGAAATTAGGAATGCATGATAAATTAAGTTGAATGCGCCAAATTATTGGACAAAATTGTGTGGTATGGTATGGGACGTGTCATAATGATTTGGCCCTATAATTAGGACCTTTGTGGTCATTTGAGATTAAGTGTGGCGTTCTAGTTATTTGGGCTTGTTTATTGCTCATGTATGCATTGTGAATTGTTCTAACCTGCAAGGTGGATCTAAGATGAGGTAAATCTCTATGGTTATGTGGTTGTGTGGTTAGGACGCCTCTAGGCGTATTACCCTCCTAATCGGAGTTTAGAGTGTGAACTCGCTAAGATTTATATCTCACCCCATTGTGGGCTCAATTCTTTTCAAGACTGTAAAGTGGAGGATTTGGAGCCAAGCTGAGGGGATCTGAGGTGTAGGTGTCACACCCTGATCCTTCGAGCACATACCCATCCCTCCGCGGTCGATCAATAGCGACGTCACAAGACGCGTCGCCCACCCATTCATTTTAATATGTGCATGCGGGAGCAAATAAATAATCCCCAGACAACAATCAGACGGGTTTGAAGAGTAGGGCTACAAATTTTCAAAACAAAACAGGTCTTTTATAAACAAACAAGTATATATACAATACCACACTATTTACAAAAATATCGGCTTAACAAAAAGGGAACTATCCTATGACCCTCTAGTCAGACACGTTTGCCGATTCTTCGATCTCCACCTTCCTAGACTCCAGGGCTTCCATTCCTCCACGATCGCCATCTAGGGACCTGAAAATGTTATCCCACAATGGGGTGAGACGATGTCTCATCAAGTTCAACCCCCTAAGCCTCGACTATGAAGAAAATACTTCCCAAGGGTTGTCTAAGCACAAACACAAGTCAGAGGACCTACTTAGCTTTAGATTCCTCCTGTAATTCAGTATAATTTAAATACTTACAAATCACATCAACCAATCACATCAGTCGAATCATCGATCAATCGACTCAGTCGATTACATGTCATCAAGACCATCCCACGGTCATTTCAATTACTCATTCCCATTATTAATTACAGCCACACCTCGGCACGGCCTACTAAATGTTCAGTAGTCAATTAAGGCCTAGTTGGGTACAGCCTGCTCCAAGTCCGGCGGTTGATTAGGCCCAATGGACACAGCCATATTTTAGCGGTTAATTACGGCTCAATGGGCACAACCTCTATGAGGTGGTTAATTACGACCCAATGAGCACAACCTCTATGAGGTGGTTAATTACAGCCCAATGGGCACAACCTCTATGAGGTGGTTAATTACGGCCTAAAAGGCACAACCTCTATGAGGTGGTTAATTACGGCCCAAAAGGCACAACCTCTATGAGGTGCTTAATTACAGCCCAATAGGCACAGTCGATTCCGAATTCGGCGGTTTTCTTAACTTAACCCACATTCTCACACAGTTATTCACTCACGGCCAACGACATTGTACTTCACAATTAAATTCCTCAATTAACATAACACATCGGCCTATTTTCCTTGGGTTAAGATACCCAATAAAATAATCATATGTGGGTACATAGTTGGCCTCAGCCAAAAATATAATAACTTTACTTTCAAAACTCCCACCATTTATATAGTCAATAAAAATATTTTTGGCACTTGTAAATCGACGCCCGGTTATTTTCTAATTAATTACCATAAATAATAAATTTTGCGATAATTACCCATAACCACCAATCACACTCAATTTGCACAAAATAACAGTCAATTAAATAAACTGATCATACCACTGCAATCAGCACGAAATTCTTGTCACCGACTATCCCGGTCTAATGTCCTGAAAATAAATAAATAATTAAATAATTTCGAAAATTAGTTAATAAATGTAGAAAATAGCAACTTAGGCTCGTAAAGCCTAATTAAATGCTTAAACGGGCCTGGAAAAATTCTGAGACTCATTAAATAAACATTAGAGCCTATCTACTCGCTAATTGCACTAAACTAACCACCTAACATGCAACAATGCTCAATTAAATTGCTAATCTAGTCTAACTATCCACATAATCCATACTTAACTTTAACTAATCAACCTTTAAGTGTCATTAACCTACAAAGTAAGGATTAATGAGTTAAACTCATTTGTTTAGTGATCCACTCGGATCAAAACGACAAGGACATGGCGAGGGTTGAGAAACTCCAAAGAGGGATCGCCAAACGAGATTAGGAAACGGGCCAAACAGTGGCCTAGAGACCCACACTGTTCGGTCTCTATCCAATGGCTGTCGAAGTTGCTCCGGTGGCTGGTTGGTGCCGAAACAGGAAAGGAAGACCGGCGTAGGCGTGGACGAGCTTCCAAGCGGCTTCGGTGATGGCGTACAGTGGCTAATGGAGCTGTTCGGGACCTTTGGATGCGCAGACAAACAAGTACAAAGTAGCTAGGACATTGGCATGCGCGGAGGACTCGCAAGGCTCCAACAGCAGCAACGGGCGAGCGACGGCGACGCGGTGGTTCTAGGTGTGCGACGGCAACTCAACAGAGGAGGAGGGGGTGCTCGACCGATTTCTACATTGCTGGGGCTTTGAATAGCAAGGGGAAAGAGGAGGGTGGTTGACGGAAGCAATGGGAGAAGGAGGGGGATAGCTTTGCTTTTGGAGGGGGCCATTTGGTCTTCTTCTATCCCTTTGTCTCCCTTTCACTGGCCCTACCTTGCCCAGCTAGATTCCATGGCCAATTTTCGGCCACCAATTCCCTTCTAGATGTGACATCTAGATTTTCGGGTTCTAATTTCGATTGGATAAATTGGGCCGTTTTCGTTCAGTTGAAGCTGGGGATTATGAAATTGAGAAGCATGAGGGATTCTTGGATGAAGAAAATAATCAATTTGATAAAGGAGATATCAATTGATTTTTGTGAGAGCTATTTGAGAGAAATTAAGAGAGAAATTGGATGCGAGATATGCAAGTGGGGATCAAGAACTCTAAGTTGGAAAATCCTTTTGAGAGTCTATGAGCTTATTTAAAAGAAATTGGGATTAGGATTTTCTATTTGAGGAAATCCTTTTATTTTTGTGATATTCCCATTTCTTTTCCCTTTTTAGCCAAACACTCATTTTTCTCTTTTCCCTCTCTCTTTCCTTCTTTCTTTTTCCTTTTCTCTCTCTCCCCCACTCTTTTTCATTCCCCTCATGCGAAACCCCCACCGACCCCCTTGCTGTCGGTTCCAACTTTGCTTCCTCCACTTTTCCTTTTACTTTTGACTTTTTCAAACTTATCTTCTCTCTATTGTCTTCTTCTCTCTCTCCCCTGGTACTTGCACGACACTCTCTCTCTTCCTCTCCCTCTTGGACGTTCGAACCAGTAGAAGCAGGAATGAAGGCAGCAGCTTGCCGTCGAACCAGTAGCTGAACCAGAGTTGCCGTCGCTGCACCATCACCGCCCGCGAGCTCCGCCGAGCACCGCTCGCCCTTCGCCTTCCTCACCCCCTCGCGTCCTCGCTGCCCAGTAGCTCTGCCCAGCTCCCAACCACCTCTGTTTAGCTTTGTTTTGGCCAACACCAGCCACGATTCAGCCACTTCCGGCCACCATGCGCCGCCACCTCGAACTGCCGGAGTCCCCTCGCCCTTCGCCAGCCTTGTCTAGCTCGACTCAGCCTCGGATCCATCCTCCATCGCCCCCAACTAGCAGCGCACAAAGAAGAAGAAAATGGGTATGGCAGCCCCTTCATGGGCCATTTTGGCCACCTTCCCGAGCTCGGATGCTCGGCCCGCTTTGAGGAAAGTTGATCCTCCCATCGAGCCCGTCGTTTTGAGTAAGTTTTACTCACTAATACCTTCTTAGTGCGCTAATTATACGTAAAGGTTTATTAGTGTTAATTAAGTGTAATTAGGTTGTTAGATTAGAATTGATTAGTGATTATTAGTTAATTGCTTTGCATATTAGTTGTATGATTAGTGTAATTAGATAGAGAATTGCATGTAGTATTTATTGGATGCTTCTTGGGATTTTTCCCGTCCCTTATCGGGTGTTAATTAAGCAAATCAGGCCTAAGTGAAATTTTTAGGAATTAAATATTAATTTTCGAAATTAATTATTTAATTATTTATTTCCTGGAAATTCAACTGGGATGGCTAGTGACTGGGATTTTATGCTGATGATCATGATGCAATCCGTTTATTTAATAGAGCTTTATATTGTGCTAAATTGAATTTATTGTATTTATTTATTTGATTTTCAAAATTAATTATTTAATTATTTATTTTTCAGAAATTCAACCGGGATGGCTAGTGACCGAAATTCTGTGCTGATTGTCTTGGTGCAGTCTATTTATTTATTTGAGCACTGGTTTGTGTAAATTTAGTGAGTTGATGAATATGTGGGGATTTATCAAAAAATTGATCAGTGTTGGTATTCAATTGAAATTTGACTGTGAAGGTTGTGAGTAGAACCTCAAAAGTTGCCAAAGTATGGTTGTGCCATGTGGGGCTGAGTTTTGCCACCGAATTTGGAATCGGTCGTGCCTGTTGGGCCGTAAATTGCCACCTATCAAAGGTCGCGCCTGATAAGGCCGTAATCTGCCACCTATTAAAGGTTGCGCCATTGGGCCGTAATTTGCCACCTAAAGAATGGTCTAGTGGGACTGTAAAACTACTAAATCTAAGAAAGTTGCTTGGTGGGGCTGTGATTACCACCTGTAATTAAGTTGTGTCCTAAGGATCGTGAATCATATTTGGGAATTGAGTTGAAATAGTTGAAATGGCCAGAAGTGGTCTTGTTGACATGTAATCGACTAGGTCGATTGATCATTGCTTTGATTTGATGTTGTGACTTGATTAATTGAAGGGAAATGACCGTGAATGGTTTTGTTGGTGCGTAATCGACTAGGTCGATTTGATTGATGCTTTAATATGTGATGTGATTGCTTGGGTGCCTGTTTGATCTGTGCTAATATGCAGGTGGAATCTGAGGCCAAGGTAAGTCCTCTAACTCGTGTGGTGCATAGGCCACCCTAAGGTGTATCAGTTTATTAATCAGGTCTTAAGGGGTAGAACTTGCTGAGACGTTGTCTCAGTGGTTATTGAATAACCATTTCAAGACCCAGATGAGGAGCTTAAGGAGGAGGAACCTAATGAGGAAAACCCTGATGAGGACCCAAAGAGGAGTATGTGGAGGAGGACCTCGATGACGACCCCGAGTACGACCCGGATGAAAATTGAGATCCCATCCTGTCTTGTTAGACCTTGTCTGCATGTGAATAAATGTTAGATTAGACTTATGTATATATAGTATTGTGGAATACTATGAGATGTGTATAAAAAGAATAGTTGAGAAGTTTAGTATGAAAGATATGGCCTACTTATTTATCCCATTATTTTATTGTCTAGGGATTTATAACTACTTCCGCATGTGCATATATAAATGAACGGGTCGGCGATACATAGTCCTGGGATATCGCAATTTTAAAATCGACCAAAAGTAAGGGATGTGTGTGTGCCTGAGGGTCGGGGCGTGACATCCTCTATTTGTGGTATCAAAGCAATGGTTAGGTATTGGAGTGATAAGGTGCGATGACCTATGGGATAGTAATAGGAAAGGCCTTTAAATTTATGACTGGTGCATGTCTTTGATAGCTGATTGGTAGAATTGTTTGTCAGGTGTGAATTGCTTGCTTTTAATTATTGTGGATTCGGAAGGCAGAGTGTTGACTCTGGCTAGCTTGAGTGTAAGAGTGCCACCGCAGGTTGGTACTAGTGTAGCAGCGTTGAATGATCTTAAGTCTGATAAGATTGATTTGATGCAAATGTTTCTTGGGATCTGGATGAGCCAGTAAGATCAGGATCAAATTGTTGTTGTTGCTACCTTTGTTGAGGTCCAACTTGGAAGGATAATTAGAGAATAGAATTCGATATTTGAGTCCAGATTCAACGAAGTAAATTTGGAATTCGGTCAGGGGAAAAGACTGATGTTGAGGGAAGAGTATTTTGTTCCACTCAATAGGAAGGGTGGTATAGTCAGGTCAGCATTCATATAAACGAAACATGTTGTTCAATGGAAGATGGTATGGATCAGTTTCGCGTATTTTGAGGACAGGAATTTGTGGTAGGCGTCGCCAGCATAGACAGTGATTTATGGGTTATCCGCATGGGTAGACGGAATCTCGACAACGGTTACTGCTGTCACCATGGATAGGACAGTTCAGAAGAAGTGCGCCATAGGACGCATTGTGGAATTTTGGGATAGGTCTCCAGTACAAGAAATAATACATGCTGGTACTTGGCAAGAGGTAGAAGACTCACCAGATAGGTGTCAAAATTGTGGAAGGAAACATGGATGAATTCAGTGTCTGGGTATGGTGAGAAGAGCGGAAATGTAGTCGACCCGGCACTAGTCAGAGAAAGAATGTTTTGGGGAAAATTCTATCAAAGTATCATAGTAGAGTTTTGACGAAGTTTGGGGAACTTTAGTTTATTGAAATAAGTGAAGGGAAGAGGAATCACTACTAATAGTCATGCTTGACTAGCTGCTAAGGTGTAACTTTGACGTTACATGAGTAGAATGGGTTCATGGAGCATCTTGCAGTAATAAATCATGGTCATGAAGCAATTCAACTTAGTCCAAGAGCACATGAAAGTGTCGAGTTTATTGGGGGTCGAAATGAATCTTCAATTTCTTTAATCTTGTCGATGGAAGACAACCCACTTGTTAGATGGAGATTGCCGAGGTTACTTGGTGGTGGTTATAGTTAAGACAGATTGGAGAATTTGAGATAGAAGACATGTCGGTGGTATAAGAATTTCTAGATGTGTTGTCATAAGAACTGTCAGACCGTTGCCAGAGAAAGAGATAGAAATTACGATCGAGCTAGCACCAACATAGAGCCACTCTCGAAGGCTTTTTACTAGTTAATATTGTTTGAATTGATAGAGCCGAAGGCACGGATGTGAAGATTGATGAATGAGGAATTCATGCATGTTAGTGCATCACTTTAGGGAACATCAGTTTTGTGGAGAGAGAAACGAAGATGGCTCATTGCAATCATGCATTAACCATTGTCAACTCAATTGGGTGACTTGTTAAAAAAAAAAGAAAAAAAAAAGTGTGGATGTCTTCAAGGATCGACTTGAGGTGTGGCATCCCAAAATTTAATGACAAGCCATAAGGTGTGTTAAAGTCTCTAATTAGGTGATAAAATTTCCCATGGCTTATGCTTTAGCCATTAGTCTTTTAAATAGATGATTTGTGCATATGATTGTGAGAATTTAAATTTGATAGATTAATTATAATAATCTATGCTTGGCTATGCATTTTATAAATTAAATTTCAATAAACAAAATGTCACAAGACTTTGGCCATATTGAAAATTTAAATTTAAAAATATTTATAGAAGAAATTCAAAAAAAAAAAGGAGGGTAAAATTTGATTGGGCCTTAAGCCCAAAAGTGGATCTTTAATGGGCCAAGTTGGCCGGCCCATTGAAGCCCACAAGTGGGCTGCCGTCGACCAAGAGGGAGGCCCAAGAGTGGCTGGCCCAAAAGCCCAAAGGCCCAAGCCCAAATTCAAAAGCCCATAAGACAAGTGGCAATAGACCTTCATGTATTGGCTTAGAGAAGAAGGCCATGCATTGGCCATAGATAAGGCAAGCAATGATTATCAATGATGAGAATTAGGGGGTATAAAAAGGGAAGAGAGAGAGAAGGGTGGCCGGTTACCCCATTCGGCCGAGAGAGAGAGTGAGAGAGAGAGAGAGGTTTCGATAGAGAGGAGGAGTGGCCGAGAGAGAGAGAGGAGGAGGAACCGCCGTCCATCCGCCGTGTGCCGCCGTGCTTGCCGCCTTACATTGTCGACTGACCGGTCTAGAGGCAAGTGGGAGTCCTCTAGCTGCTCTTGCATGTTTGTATGTTGTTTGCATGTTAAATTTTTGGGTGTTTAGGTGAGAAAAACCGAAGTATGGATGGTTTGTGTTTGAATGGTTTGGCTGTTTTCGCTCAAACAGTGTGAGTCAGGATGTTGTGTGAGCTTGCATGCATGTTTAGAGTCCGATTTTGGCTTCGATTTCTTCATGAAAGTTGTAGCTAACATCTTTTACTACAACATACTAAAATTTCGTGGAAAATGATGAAGATTTTAGGGGTTAAAGTCTCATCCTACGGAGACCCCAGATCTGGAAATATTTTACTGACCTTTTGTTGGATTTGTGGTTGCATGTTGGTTTGTGTTGAGAATATCTTTTCGATTTCTTCATGAAATTTTTAGGGGACATCTTAAACTATAACATACTCAAATTTAAAGTGAAATGAACAAGTATAGCCTAGTAAATCGACTAGATCTTGAAGACGGTAATTCTGGAGATGTATTTTGGGATACCCGAGACTTCATGGACTTAAATGACGACTATAATATGGTTATTTGACTTGGATCTCTCCATGAAACTTGTAGAGGACATCCTGATGTATAACATATCCAAATTTTAGAGGAAACGAAAGAGATTAGGTAGGTTTAAACTCAATATTTCGGAGAAGCTTGCACTGGACGATGTGGTAATGGATCCAGAAGCTTCGTGAGACTATAGAAATTAATCTAAAAAGAATCTGGCTTCGAGTTCTTCATAAAAGATGTACGAAAATGTCTTGGCTATCACTTGGTAAAATTTCGTAATTTTTAGAGGCCGTATGAATATTTTAATCGAATTTCTTCGGAAACCGTGCATTCTGATTTCATCCGAAAATCATATGATGTTTTGTGAAAATTGTGAGATTGTGTAAAATTCTATTTGGCCATGTATTTTGCATGTAATTATCATCCTATTGGCTTGTCTGATAATTGTTTTAATTTTTATAATTTTGGGAATTTATAGATATTAAATTTAATATTTATGAAAATGGCAAAAGTTGAAATTTAAAAAAATAAAAAAATAATTATATAAAATGGATTATTTTATTGGCCATAAATTCCATTAAATTTATTAATAAATAATTATACATTGTTGCATGAATGATAAGGTCTTGGTGTGTGCATGACATTGAACTGAGATGCATGTGTGAATTTTATGCCAAGAATGACTTGTTTGGGGTCATGTCATACGCCATGCTAAATTAAGATTGAAATTGGTAAATATGGATAATGATAAGTGAGGAGGTGGTTGTGGTGGAGGATAATGCTCGGAATGTATAGAGGTGCATTGCCGGATGACCCTGGGAGATTCAAGATGCCCGGAACGTGGGGGTGCCGGAAGCCCTGTCGGAGGTTTCTGCCCGAAGGGAATGCCTCGCGATGCCAGGATTGGGGTGCGAGATGCCCGGCCAGGGAGTGTAAATGCCGGAAGCCCTGTTGGAGGTTTCTGCCCGAGGGGAATGTCTTGTGATGCCAGTTGGGATGCGAGATGCCCGGAATGTGGGGCACCAGATGCCTAGTGGCCTGGGATGGCTGAATGCCGGAAGCCTCGGAGGTCTTTGCCCGAGAGGATGATGAAATTGATGATTTGAGGAATGGGTGACGTGGTGATCAAATTGAAAGCTAAAAGTGGAAATTAAACCATGGCATGATATGCATGATGATATGCATGACAATGATGATGATGATGATATAAGATATGGCATGATGATATGCTTGACGATGATGATGATGATGATGATGATATATGATATGGCATGATGATATGCATGATGATATGCATGACGGTGATGATGATGATATGATATGATATGATGATGCCATGATGATGCCATGATGATGATGACATGTATGACATGATGATGATATACATGTATGTGTTATAATTTGTGATGATGATACATGATAGTATGCGCATGGCTTCGAGATAAGTAACGCCTGCAATGCATGTATGACTTGTATGATGCATTGAGTAGTTGTTGGATTCCTTATCTGTTGAGTGGTTGTACTCACTCGTTTGGGGACCAACATTTCAGATTAGTAATATGCCGCTTCCTGCCATCGCGTGGGGTGCATTTTACGGGTTACCGTCCGACGTCGAGGTAGAGCGTGAGGAGTACAGCTGTCCTTCTGTGCCTGGACTGACATACATACGTGTGCGCTGTTTTGTCTCGTACAACATAGGCCTGGCTAGGGGCCCGATTGTCTAGGAGTTTGTCTCTGTCCACGTTTGCCGCGATGGGGTGATGAGAGAGATGCTGCCACCGCCGCCGCCTGACGCACCGGACTAGGTGTGAGGCCTGTGCGTGACGAGTAGGGACTGTTTCTTTTTGGATAGTTAGCCGACACTTATGATGGGGGTCGTGCACATGTGATGTAGAGAGTTGAGGGTTCTTTTTGAGGTTTTAGGCTAGACATGGCTGAGTCCTAACTTTTCCTTTTTGATGTATCGACCCAAAAGAAGTCCCATCTTGAAAATATATGTAAATAAAGTGTCGTGGCTTGTCTATAAAATTATGGTGATTAGTGGTGTGTATTTGTATCATGGTTGGTAAGGGGAGAGATGGTGATGTTTTATTTTGCTTCCGCTAATGAGTCGCGCTGGGACCGTTTTGTTTACAAAAAAAATGTCTATGAATTACGACGCTTCGGCATAGAAAATGTAATTAGGTGTAACACCAGGTGCCTGTGGCGACCCTAGAAGAGTTCGAGGTGTCACATGAGGACAGGTTATCGCCAGTTGAGACCCAATAAGTTGAATATGAAAAGTTATCGTGAATCAAAACCTTAGCAGGACTATAATGGTGTTATCAAGTATCACCTTAGAGGAACGAAATGAGTCGTTGATGTGTTGAGCCGAGCGTCTTCAATTGTGCAGAGACTAGCTAAAGTATAGACTTTACTTGAAAAGGGTTTGAAATTTGGTTTTCAAAATTGAGGTAGGGTACCTTTTGAATATTATAGCCACCCTCAAAATTGAACTAGATGTTCAAGGTAGAATCAGTGCCTCGTTGACAGACAGAGATGTTCATAAGATCTTATAAGAGGATACTGGCAATAAAGAATCTGACTTTAAGACTTCTGAGGATGGAACGTTCGGGTTCCATGGGGAATTGAGTGATTGAATACACTTGACAGTGTAGCACTCAGGGAAAAGATCTTGTTAGAAGTTCACTATAGTATTGCAGTTTTCAAGTAAGTCAGAATTGACATCAGCTAGATTAGTAGACTGATATGAAGATAGATATCACCAAGCAAGTTACAATTGTCAGAAGTGTTAGTAAGTGAAGTTCCGTAATGTAAACCCGGAAGATTTTACCATCACTCGAGAGTCCTAAGTGGGAATTGAAATATATTACAATGGAACATTGTGATAGGCTTACTAAGGATTCAGGGGATTACTGATACCATTTGAGAATAGTGGTTGATCGATAGATGGAGTTGGTCCACTTTGGTACAGTACGAATAGATCTTGTTTTGAGTGTGTAACATCCAGATTTTGGGCTCTCATTTCGATTAGATAAATTGGGCATTTCATCGACGCAATTACATTGTTTTTCTCTGAGTTGGCCACTCATGAGATAACTAGACTAGCTGGGTGAGTTATTAAGGTTCTTAAGGCAAATAGACTTGAGAATTCGACTAGGGATCGACTTCTTGTCCGTGCTCATTTTTAAAGATCATTGCGGCATAGTATAAAACCGATTTGAAATCAGAGATAGATCGGTTCGACTGAGATGAATGACCGATCGTGGGTGACTCCACTAAATTGGAAAATTCTCATCGACTGGCACTAATTTGATGTTTCTATCGTTTTGGTGCCCTGTGTCCATATTTGAATCCTTGACATTTTCACGACAATCGAGAGTCACCAATGAGTCAAGTGGGTTCATTGTGGCTAGAAAAAAATCGACCACGGGTCATTTGTCCTAAAAAGCTCTGAACACTATCCAGTAGCCTAGGTCACACTAAAAGCATGTCGGAGTGAAATTAACTGCTAATCTAAGTTCGATTTCAGAAATTGAATATTCTATCTTATCAGAGTTGGTATACCGAAGTGTGTGTGCATCAGATAATTCATCAACATGGAGTGCCGGGGATGAATTATATTTTGAATCTAGATCAGAGGCTACAAGTTTGGCAGAGTTATCAGAGGGTGCTTTCTTAAGCAGTGCATAGCAGAGGGTATAGAATTTTAGTGGTGAAAAGAAAGTGAAGTGAAGGAAGATTACAGATCAGAGTCAGCTCAGAAATCAGTGTTTGTAGTTGTCAGATCAATGTCAGAGTAAAGACTAAACAGAACTATTAGAAATTTTGAATCATTGAACTTCAAAGGTTCATTAGGGAGTCGAGAAAAAGAGATCAGATGTGGATGACAGAGTGTCTTATATGAGAAGCTCAGTTCAGTTGTTGGTACAGAAGAGCAGAGTTTGTGTACTAAGATGATCTCCTTAGTCAAAGTGGTCAGACAACACCACGATATCGAAGGATTAGCATGGGAAAAAGTGAGGCTCAATGAGACGACAATATCCCCACCTTTTGTATAAGGATTAGTAAAAGTTTAAATTTCGAGGACGAAATTTTTATAAGAGGGGAAGAGTTGTGACATCTAGATTTTCGGGTTCTAATTTCGACTGGATAAATAGGCCATTTTCATTCAGTTGAAGCCGAGGATTGTGAAATTGAGGAGCATGAGGGATTCTTGGATGAAGAAAATAATCAATTTGATAATGGAGATATCAATTGATTTTTGTGAGAGTTATTTGAGAGAAATTAAGAGAGAAATTGGATGCAGATATGCAAGTGGGGATCAAGAACTCTAAGTTGGAAAATCCTTTTGAGAGTCTATGAGCTTATTTAAAAGAAATTGGGATTAGGATTTTCTATTTGAGGAAATCCTTTTATTTATGTGATATTCCCATTTCTTTTCCATTTTTAGCCAAACACTCATTTTTCTCTTTTCCCTCTCTCTCTTTCCTTCTTTCTTTTTCTTTTTCTCTCTCTCCCCCTCTCTTTTTCTTTCCCCTCGTGCAAAACCCCCACTGACCCCCTTGCTGCCGGTGCCAACTTTGCTTACTCCACTTTTCCTTTTACTTTTGACTTTTTCAAACTTATCTTCTCTCTCTTGTCTTCTTATCTCTCTCCCTTGGTACTTGCATGACACTCTCTCTCTTCCTCTCCCTCTTGGACGTTCGAACAAGCAAAAGCAGGAATGAAGGCAACAGCTTGTCGTTGAACCAGTAGCCGAACCAGAGCTGCCGTTGCTGCACCATCACCGCCCGCGAGCTCTGCCGAGCACCGCTAGCCCTTCACCTTCCTCACCCCCTTGCGTCCTCGCTGCCTAGCAGCTCTGCCCAGCTCCCAACCGCCTCTGTTCAGCTTTGTTTTGGCCAGCACAAGCCACGGTTCGGCCACCTCCAGCCACCATGCACTGCCACCTCGAGCCGCCGGAGTACCCTCGCCCTTCGCCAACCTTGTCCAGCTCGACTCAGCCTTGGATCCATCCTCCATCGCCCCTAACCAGCAGCGCACAGAGAAGAAGAAAATGGGTATGGCAGCCCCTTCGTGGGCCGTTTTGGCCGCCTTCCCAAGCCCGGATGCTTGGCCCGCTTTGAGGAAAGTTGATCCTCGCGTCGAGCACATCGTTTTGAGTGAGTTTTACTCACTAATGCCTTCTTAGTGCGCTAATTATACTTAAAGGTCGATTAGTGTTAATTAAGTGTAATTAGGTTGTTAGATTAGAATTGATTAGTGATTATTAGTTAATTGCTTTGCATATTAGTTGTATGATTAGTGTAATTAGATAGAGAATTGCATGTAGTATTTATTGGATGCTTCATGGGATTTTTCCCGTCCCTTATCAAGTGTTAATTAAGCAAATCAGGCCTAAGTGAAATTTTTAGGAATTAAATATTAATTTTTGAAATTAATTATTTAATTATTTATTTATCGGAAATTCAACTGGGATGGCTAGTGACTAGGATTTTATGCTGATGATCATGATGCAGTCCGTTTATTTAATGGAGCTTTATATTGTGCTAAATTGAATTTATTGTATTTATCTATTTAATTTTCGAAATTAATTATTTAATTATTTATTTTCTGGAAATTCAACGGGATTGTCGGTGACCGGAATTATGTGTTGATTGTCATGGTAGAGTCTATTTATTTATTTGAGCACTGGTTTGTGGAAATTTAGCGAGTTGATGAGTATGTGGGGATTTATCCAAAAATTGATTAGTGTTCGTATTCAATTGAAATTTGACTGTGAAGGTTGTGAGTAGAACCTCGAAAGTTGCCAAAGTATGGTTGTGCCATGTGGGGCCGAGTTTTGCCACCGAATTTGGAATTGGTCGTGCTTGTTGGGCCGTAAATTGCCACCTATCAAAGGTCGCGCCTGGTAAGGCCGTAATCTGCCACCTATCAAAGGTTGCGCCTAGTAAGGCCGTAATCTGCCACCTATCAAAGGTCGCACCTGATAAGGCCATAATCTGCCACCTATTAAAGGTTGCGCCGTTGGGCCGTAATTTGCCACCTAAAGAATGGTCTAGTGGGACTGTAAAACCATTAAATCTAAGAAAGTGGCTTGGTGGGGCTGTGATTACCACCTGTAATTAAGTTGTGTCCTAAGGATCGTGAATCATATTTGGGAATTGAGTTGAAATAGTTGAAATGGCTGGAAGTGGTCTTGTTGACATATAATTGACTGGGTCGATTGATCATTGCTTTGATTTGATGTTGTGACATGATTAATTGAAGGGAAATGACCGTCAATGGTTTTGTTGGTGCGTAATCGACTAGGTCGATTTGATTGATGCTTCAATATATTATGTGATTGCTTGGGTGCCTGTTTGATCTATGCTAATATGCAGGTGGAATCTGAGGCCAAGGTAAGTCCTCTAACTCGTGTGGTGCATAAGTAGCCCTAAGGTGCATTAGTTTACTAATCGGGTCTTAGGGGGTAGAACTTGCTGAGACGTTGCCTCACTGGTTATTGAATAACCATTTCAAGACCCAGATGAGGAGCTTAAGGACGAGGAACCTGATAAGGAAAACCCTGATGAGGAACCCAAAGAGGAGTATGTGGAGGAGGACCCCGATAACGACCCCGAGTACGGCCCGGATGAGGATTGAGATCCCATCTTGTCTTGTTAGACCTTGCCTGCATGTGAATAAATGTTAGATCAGACTTATGTATATATAGTATTGTGGAATACTATGAGATGTGTATAAAAAGAATAGTTGAGAAGTTCAGTACGAAAGATATGGCCTACTTATTTATCCTATTGTTTTATTGTCTGGGGATTTATAACTACTTCTGCATGTGCATATAGAAATGAACGGGTCGGTGATACATAGTCCTGCGATATCGCAATTTTAAAATCGACCAAAAGTAAGAGATGTGTGCCTACCTGAGGGTAGGGGGTGACATCCTCTGTTTGTGGTATCAGAGCAATGGTTAGGTATTGGAGTGATAAGGTGCGATGACCTATGGGATAGTAATAGGAAAGGCCTTTAAAGTCATGACTGGTGCATGTCTTTGATAGCTGATTGGTAGAATTGTTTGTTCGGTGTGAATTGCTTGCTTTTAATTATTGTGGATTCGGAAAACAGAGTGTTGACTCTAGCCAGCTTGAGTGTAAGAGTGCCACCGTAGGTTGGTACTAATGTAGCAGCGTTGAATGATCCTAAGTCTGATAAGATTGATTTGATGCAAGTGTTTCTTGGGATCTGGATGAGCCAGTAAGATCAGGATCAAATTGTTGTTGTTGCTACCTTTGTTGAGGTCCAACCTCAAAGGATAATCAGAGAATAGAATTCGATATTTGAGTCCAGATTCAGCGAAGCGGATTTGGAATTCAATCAAGGGAAAAGACTGATGTTAAGGGAAGAGTATTTTGTTCCACTCAATAGGAAGGGTGGCATAGTCAGGTCAGCATTCATATAAATGGAACATGTTGTTCAATGGAAGATGGTATGGATCAGTTTCGTGTATTTTGAGGACAGGAATTTGTGGTAAGTGTCGCCAGCATAGACGGTGATTTGTCGGTCATCCGCATGGGTAGACGGAATCTCGACAACGGTTACTACTGTCACCGTGGATAGGAGAGTTCAGAAGAAGTGCACCATAGGACGCATTGTGGAATTTTGGGATAGGTCTCTAGTATATAACTCGGTGTGTATATAAAGGTGTGTTTTCTTTGTGCATCTGTTTTCCTACTTTTCTATCCATGTTACTATTAAGGGATATTTATTCGCTTCCGCATGTGCAATAAAATAATTGGGTCGGCGACGCGTCCTGGGACATTGCAGTGTAGTTACATCGACCACTGAGGGATGGGCATGCGCTCGAGGATCGGGGCATAACAACCCATCATGCCTTGATCCTCGAGTGGATGCCCATCCCTCTGTGGTCGATTAAATAGCAACATCCTAAGACGCATCGCTGACCCATTCATTTTAATGTGCATGCGGAAGTGAATAAATAATCCCCAAACAACAACAAAAAATGAGATAGGAAAGTAGGACAAAAGAATTTCCAACCATAACACACTTATATATACATACCAAAACATGTCATATACAATACCAGTATATAAAGACAAGGACTGCAAAATAGGGGGGTTCAGAGTGCTGCAAGTCTTCAAGCATTCGAGCCCTCCTCATAGTACACCGGGGATCCTGGACCCGATAGGTACGAGTCCACCACTAAACCACTTGGAGGATCTGTAGTGCCTTTTCCAAAAGCAATCTCGAGCACATACAGAGGTATCTTAGACTTCGGTATGGGGCCCTCTCTCTGTCCATTCCGATCCTGACAATACCATGATCTGTATTGATAGGATACCTTATGAGGGAGACCCACATCAATCTGGACCACGGACCTCATGAGTTCATACTACCAACCCCTAGGGCTCCCATGAAGCGGAATATAACACCTCTCCTCTGTGACCTTCTTCGGTTGACCAAAACGCTCGGGAGGAGTGGCTATCTAGGGACCTGAAAATTGTTATCCCACAACAGGGTGCGACAACGTCTCAGCAAGTTCTCCCCTAAGACCCGACTAGGAAGAAAATACGCCCTAAGAGCTACCTAAGCATAAACACAACTCAGAGGACTTACCTTTGCCTCAGTTCCTTCCTACAAGTCAGATCATATCATATACTCAAGAATCACATCAATCGTGTGTGGGTATACGATCGGCCTCAGCCAAAACTATAATATCTTTACTTTAGAAAATCACACTATTTATATAGTGTCTAAAAACATTTTTAGCGTTGTAAATCGACACTCGGTGATTTTCTAATTAATTACCGAAATTAAAAATTTTTAGGATAAATACCCAAAATCACCAATCACACTCAAATTGCACAAAATAGTAGTCAATTAATTAAACCAACCACACCATTGCAATCAACACGAAATTCCGGTCACTAGCTATCCCAATCTAATTTCTACTAAATAAATAAATACGAAAAATAATTAATAAATACCAAATAGCAACTTAGGCTGGAAAAACCTAATTAAAAGCCGAGACGGGCTCGGAAAATTTCCAAACATGTCTAGATAAATACTACAAGCTATCTACTCACTAATTGCACTACTTTAACCACCTAACATGCATAAACGATTAACTAAATCACTAATCCGTTCTAACTAATCACCTAATCCTAGCATAACTTAAATTAATAAACTCTTAAGCGTCATTAATTTCCTAAGCAGGGATTAGTGAGTAAACTCACTTGATTAAAAATCCGACGGGTTCACTTCGACGGGGATGCAGAGACGGTCCACAAACTCCAAAACAGGTGCATCCTTCAAGGTCCAGAAGGGCACTAAAATGGGCCAAACTATGCAAGAGAGACCCACGGCTTCGGTTTTTGGTCGGGCAGAAGGGGCTGCTCGGCTCGGCTGAAACGGCAAGGCTGGACCAGCGAAGCTGCTGCAGCTTGGATGGGTAACTCTGATGGCTGAACGGCGGCGAGCTGAGCTCCGATGACCTCCACACAGGCTTGGGTAGCCTACTGGACAACGAACAGGAGGGAACGACGCAGCTTGGATGGCAAAATGGGCGCAGCTTGCGCGGGACTCGCGGACGGCGCGATGGCCAGCAGTGGCAACGTTGGTGGGCTGACGGGCGTGCGGCTTGCTCGAACGGCTACTGGTTGGTTTCTAGGTTTTTTGGAGCTTCAAATAGCAAGGGGAAAGGAGGGGGGTGGTCGACCGAATGGGGAAGGAGAAGAAGGGGGACAACTTTGGGCATGAGGGTCCCTGCATTGTTCTATCCTCACCCTTTTGTCTCCTTGGCTTGGTCCCACCATGGCCAGCTAGTTCCTCAGCAAATTTTCCAGCCTCAATCTTCCTCTAGAAGCTAATGAAGAGGTCCAAAGGTGGTGTCCAGGGGGGCTATGAATTTGCATAAGTTTTCCCCCAAAACTAGTTCAATTCCCCTTTGAAATAATTCAATTCAGTCTCCATAAATTCCACCATTAAGTCCACGATTAAATTGACATTTTTTCTCGCCAATAGAACCTACTTGCATCTCAATTTCGCGATAAAAAACGGTCCTCTAAATTTTCTAGAAAAACTGGCTCTATCCCGACTTTTCACCAAAAATCTCAGTTTGTAGAAAAATCTTTGAAAGATGAGTCAACATTTCTAAAATGACTTGTGACATGACAAGACTTTCAATTTCTGAAATCAAATTCAAATTTGCGGTTAATTTCAATCTGGCGTGATTTTTGTGTGACCTAGGCAACCGAGTAGCTTTTAGAAATTTTTAGTGCAAATGACCCACGGTTGATTTTCTTCGAGCCACGATGTACCTCTTCTACACATTGGTGACTCTCGGTGGTTGTTAAAATCTTGAGGTTTCAAATACGGACACTGGGTACCAAAATGACAGAAAAATCAGTCTAGTGCCAATTGACGAGAATTTCGCAATTTGGTGGAATCACCCACGTTTAGCCATACATCTCAGTCGAACCGACCCATCTCTGATCACTAAGCGATTTTTAACTGTGCTGTAATGATCTCTGCTGATCAGCACAGTTGAGTATTCGATTCCTGGTCGAATTCTCAAGTCTATTGCATTAAAATCCCTTAATGACTTCCCCAAATAGTCTAGTTATCTCAGAAGTGATCAACTCCGAGAATAGCACTATAAGCGTATTGATGAAAAGCTCGATTTATTTTATTAAAAGTAGGATTGAAATTTCAGGATGTCACACAGTCAGAGCCTCACTGGCTCGAGCCCTGCCAATGCGGTTGGATTTGGTGAGGTTTGAATTTGCTGGCATCAGGTAAGCTCAGCCTTGCCTAATTAAGTGAGACTCCAACTCACCTCTGGTCGGTTGCCAGCCGTTGCGGTGGTTAGCGATTGGCCAATGAAGAAGAAAAAGAAAAAGAAAGAAAAGGAAACAAAATAATAATAATAATAATAATAATAATAATAATAATAATAATAATAATAATAATAATAATAATAATAATAATAATAATAATTTTAAAAATTCCTTTTTAAAAAAATAAAATGAAAAGGTATTTGATGAAGGAAAGTGATGTAAAAGAAGTATAGAAAATGTTTTTTCATCTTTATCAAAAGTGGAAAAAAAAAATTCCTTTATCTTATATGACTTTTTTTTTCTCTTTATGGAAAATGTTTTCCTACGCCAATACATTTTCCCTACAACGAATGATAGAAAATTCGAAAGACGTTTTCCTGAAAGTTATTTTCTATGAAACAAACGGAACTCAAAAGCGGGCAACATTTTTCTCACTTTTGAAATTGTTTTTTCCAATAGCAAGAAATGTTTTCCTTGACTAATTCATTTTTCATGAAATGAACATTGGAAAATCCGAAAAACGTTTTCATGGAAGTTACTTTATGTGAAATGAACAAAGCTTAATACTTCAATAGATAAGAAAATGCTTAGGCTTCTCTAATGCTCTGCTTCATATCTATCAAAAGATATCCCATATTTCCACTTATTTTAGTATATTTGAGTTACAATTATTACAATCACATTAAAGGTGAATTCTACTATGAACTTTTTCATTTTTATCAATGGAGTCCTAAATTCCTTGCTAGGGAGACCAATTGTACGTTGTAGATATATGTATAAAAATTTCGCTGGATGGAACTTAAACAGAAGACAAATTAATTTTTCATGCTTGTTGAAAAAATCCGTATGAAAGGAGAGTTAGGTTAATCACTCCTATATGTTTTCCTTTTAATTAGATTTGCTTTGGTGATAAGTACCTTTAATAGATTTCTTGACAAGTTGGTATAATTTTCTCACTTATGCACCCTAAACTTTTGCAATGCAGGGGTTGAGGTAGGCCGTGGGGCACTACTTTTATGTCTTTCCATATGGAGGTTGTATGAATACATCAAGAAGAGAAAAGAAATCAAGCTCAAAGAGAAGTACTTCAAACGCAATGGTGACTTTTTGGTGAAGTTTGTTGAAAAGTGAGATATCTTCACCAAAAGGCAACATTGAGAAAAGCAAATTGTTCAATTCCAAGGATTTAGAGAAGGCCACTCACAATTTCAATGACAATAGCATTTTTGGGCAAGGTAGACAAGGTATTGTTTACAAGGGAATTTTATTAGATGAAAAAATAGTTAAGATTAACAAATCTAAAGCAATAGACGAAGAAAAAGTGGAGCAATTCCTAAATGAAGTCCTCATTCTCTCACAAATTAACCATATAAATGTGGTCAAGTTATTGGAGTGTTGTTTGGAGACAGAAGCCTACTTTTAGCATACGAGTTCATACCAAACGGAACTCTATACCAATATCTGCATGGCCAAAATGCAGAGTTTCTTGTATTGTGAGACATGTACCTACAAATTGCAACTGAAGTCTTATTCTACTTACATTCAATAGCCTATATTTTGATATATCATTGATACATCAAGTCCACCCACATCTCTTAGATGAGAAATATTGAGCAAAAGTAGCAGATTTTGGCATTTCTAAGTCTATTTCTGTCATGCCCCAAACCTTGGGTACACGAACATCCCTCGACGGTCAATTAGTAATGCTACGTCCCAGGACGCGTCGCTGACCTATTCTTTTTATCTTTCAAGTAAGCACATGCGGAAGCGAATTAAATAAGCCCCGACCAATAAACAAATCATAGGGATAGTAAAACATGGCAAATATTGCCGAAAACACCAAATTCATTTATCAACTGCTAACCATAGGAAGTTTAATACTTACAAGCCTTTCCACGGCTACTTCCTATCAACCCTCTCAAAAATCTTTAGGGACTAGGGTTAACCTAACTTTACTAATGACAAGCCAGCCAAAAGGTGTTGCATCTTGTGGCCACCAAATCCACACTCAGCAGATCTCCACGCTATGACCCTGAAAAAAAAAATTAACCACGACAGGGTGAGAAAAAATCTCACTGAGTTAAACCCTAAGCCTTGTCTAGGACGCAAATTCACCTCGAAGGTAGCCTAAACAGGCACCACAAACAAACTCACCTCACCTCGACATGTCCCTACATATTAGTGCATCACATATGCCATTATACATGCAACGAGCATAATTAATAATCGGAACACAAAGTAGTCACTCTCCAAACATTCACATGGGTCCTGATTATAAGGTAAAACTTTTATGACACATCACATACGATGCCACTCAATTTTGCACCATACTCATGCGCAAATATCACAATCATTCAGGCGTGTTTCGATTATTACGACCCCTCAAGCCACGGCCAACACAAGAGTCGGCGGTCATCCAGCATAACCGAGCATCGTCCTGCCCCATTGGACATGGGATTGTCTCGAGTATTCATACGCATCAGGACAACATTCCAATAAGGAGCATCGATTCGACCTTAACCGCGACTCAGCATCCCGTTGACATGGGGGCACCCGAACTTCATCGGGTATCGTCCCGCATAATCATACGTATCAGGACGGGTTCATTACCCCATATAATCATACGCATCAAGGTATTTAGGTGATCATACGAGCATACCATCACTTAAGTCCATCGTTATCTTCCTCATTAGCCAAGAACACCAAAAATCCATTTTCAATAATAAACCTTGCAACCCCCTTTTTTTTGTTCAAAACATTTCGAAATAAATTCGTATGCGGTCACGTACTCAAAATCAACCCGTCAAACTTTTTACACTTCTACTATAAAACCTCCTCGTTTTATTGAGCACATAAAACTTGGCGTCCAAACCCGACACCTCATTTATTTTCTATTTTCCTTTCTAACCACCCCTTTTTGGAACTAAATTCGGGTAATCCCCTTTTTTTCCTTTAAACTTTTGGAAAGAAATTCGTAGGTGCTCTCGTACTCAAAATTAATCCGTCAAACTTTGTATGCACCTAGTTTAAAACCTCATTTTTTTATTGAGCAAATAAGTTTTGGTGTCTGGACCTGACACCTCATTGTTTTTTTATTTAAAAGCTTATAAAGCCATCTTTTGACATAAAAATCAAAATCAACCATAGAGCAACCAATCTCATAATATCACGGATAAGTTCTCAGAATGCCAAAAATCAACCAAATCACCAAATATGCATTTCCTAGCAAGCAAGACACCAAGAACAACCACAAGACTACAACCAGCCCTCACCGGCAGAAATTGAGACCACCCGCACGTCTCCAAGATTAATTCCAGAAACATAACCAAACGAGTTAAAAAAATTCCCAAATTTAAATATGTTCTAAAGGACACTAAAAAAAAGCACTTTTTATGCAGACACCTTGACCCAGATATTTCTATAATAAGAGTAGTAAATTGCTCAAACCTTTACCAAAACAGTGTCCGTGTCCAAAAATTTTGTTTTTCAAAACCAACTTGGATCGAGGTCCAAAACTCGTCCGTTTGCTCTAAAATTTGATAATGTTAAACTTAAAAATGTGATGAAAAACTTTTGTGAATAAACTCTTTCAAAAATCAAACCCTAAGAGTTGATAAAAATCCTTTAAACACCAAAAGGTCACTAGTTCCAGCACAAACCAAAATTCCACTTTGCATGCAACGAAGCTGAAATCTTGTTCTTTTAAATCCATAAAATCTTGGGTATATGTCATAAATGAAGATGTTTAAAACATTTTTCAAGAAGGAAGCAACCCCAAAATCGTAGAACATTTTAACCCATGAAAATAGCAAACAGCGAGGGTCCAATAAACTGCTTTGAAGAGAAATCCAGTAAACCAACTTAAGTAACTTAACCATGGTTAATTAACCAAATCATGATTAACTATCCTAACCATGATTAATAACCTAACCACGGTTAACTTACCTAACCAAGGTAAACTAACCTAATCATGCTTAATTAACACTAATCCATCTTAGCACTAATCTAACCGTGATTAGCACTAACCTAAACACCCCTTAAGTGCAATTAACGGCCTAATCAAATATTAGGGAGTGAACTCACCGGATTAAGATGGCGGCAAGTTCACAACGATGGCAACGCGATGGCAGTGAAAACCCAAGACTACCGTGTCTCGAACAAAGCTCAACGGTGGCTGTTGCGGCAAGGTGAAGCTCACGGCTTGGGGCTGCTTGCTGGGCAATGGTGGACGGTGGCTGCTGGGGTCTCGGTGAAGGAGCTGGGCGAACGGCAGCTCAGCTGGACACGGCTGAGATTGCTACTAGTGGCGCAGTGTAGTTGGACTGTGAGGGTGAGGCGGCTGTGGTGCTGGACGCTGGAAGTGGAGGGGGCTATTCGGTGGCTGTTGGCGTGGAGCTATGTTGCGGACGTTGAATGGGGAGTGCTGATGGTGGATGGATGATGATGATGAGGTGACGGCGTGTGGTGGTAGTTACGGAGGTGGGGCTACGGTAGAGAAAATAAAAGGAAATGGATGGCTAGCTGAGCAAGAGAAGAGAGGAGATGGGTTGTTCGGTTGGTGAGGGAAAAGAAAGAAGAAGGAAGAATTAAGAAGAAGAAGCAGAGGGGAGGTGGTCGGCTGAGGGGTCATGCATGAAATGAAGGAAAGAAATGGGAGAGAGGAAAGGGAATGGAAGTCAATTGGTAAGCCAATCACAAACCTAGCTAAAATATCTAAAAAATCATTACAAAAGCCTCAAAGTCTTCATCCTTCAAAATCAATTGGCCAACCAATCCCAAATTAACTTCAATTTCCCCCAAATAAAGCCATTTTGGAGGTAGAAAAATGTCATTCTTCAGCCCATCCGAATTTCACTTTCTTATTTGTCCGAAAATCGATTTTCCGCAAAAATTCCGGACTCTATGAAATTTGGTTGAAAGATGAGACGACGTCCTATAAATGAATCGTGACACACTTGAACGTCTGATTCCCGAAACTGAGTTCAATTTTGTGGTTAAAATCGACCGAACGCGATTTTAATATGACCTAACCTATCGAGTAGCTTTTAGAGATTTTAGCACATTTGACCCGTGGTCAATAATTTTCGATCCATGTTTGTGCATCTCTAAATTGTAGACGACTCTTGGTTGTCATAAAAATCGCAAGGTTGCAATTACGTGTCATGAGTATAATGTCAATAGAAAATTGGTTTACTGTCGTTCGATGCGAATATCACAATCATGCGGAATCACTGGCAATTCGACTACGTACTTCCATCAAATCGACCTATATCCGTTTGCTAATCAATTTATAACGGTGTCGTATTGACCCTTGCCAATTTTTATGGTCGAGCAATCAATTGCCTATTGAATTCTCTAGTCTGTCGCATTTATATCCCTTAATGGCCTCACTTAATAGATTAATTAACTTGTGAGTAGCCAGCTTAGAGTAAAATTACTATAGGCGCGTCAACGAAACAACCATTTCATATATTCAAATGGGGCCAAATTTCAGGATGTCACAGTTTCCCTCGATCAAACTCATGTGGCCACATTGGTGTAGGGGAGTTTCGGCTACTTAGATTTGGAGTATTTACAATCAAGTCAATTTATAGACAAAAGTGATGTCTACAACTCTAGAATTGTCCTTATTGAATTCTTAACAAGACAAAAGCCAATCCTGTTGCTATGGGAACAAGAAGGAAGAAGCCTTGCAACCTATTTCGTAATTTTGATGGACGAGAATCACTTGTCGAAATTCAAGTTTTCAAAGAAGGTAAGAAGGAAGAGATTGGATCAATTGCTAACCTTGCGAAAAGATGTTTAAACTTGAATGGGAGGAACTGGCCTACAATGAAAGAAGTGGCAATGGAGTTGGAGGGGATAAGGAAGCTTCAATATCCTTTGGGTACTCAGCAAAATCAAGAGGACCGTGAGGCAACTAAATCTTACGCTACTGCTTTTAGACCTAGCAAGTCAAACATCGATGCGGATGTCACTACATTTTCAGATGTGCAGCCACTTTTTCCTAGCGCAACGTGCTAAAGATTTGTTCTGCCTCTCATTCTTATGAGTCACGTTGCTGCGTTTGTCATGGAAATCGGTCTTCAGAGCAAAAGAAAGAGAAAATAGAGAAGAAAGGAAATCTTGTTAGTTTACTAATGGGAGGATTTTGGTTAGTTATTTATTGCTTATGGGTAATGAACTTTTTCTCGATGCTGGGATCAATAAATTGTGAAATCATACAAATCCTTGAATTGGCTAGGCATTATCTTAGTGTGTATGGGCCGATTTTGCAATAATCTAGCTCGAGCATGATGTACTGATTTTAGTTCGTCTTGGGATTCTTGAATGCTTGCTATCAATTCGATTGTTGCAGAACTTACATTAGTCACATGGTGCACCGGCCTTCGCAATTCAGTTAGATTGTTGCTTGGCGCAAAAAAAAAAAAAAACAAGATTGATGTTTCCCTGCGAGAAAAGAAGGCGAATTTGCATCTTGTTGGGAATATCGGATCCTCGAAAAACGGATTCGACACTAAATCGAACCCCTAAATCAATGCGGAAGACGAGCTCGGAAAAACAACACGTATCACCGATCCTAAAGCACACCACGAATTCGAGCGTACCTTTTTAGCCACAGATTAAGCACCGACGCCAATGGAGGAAGAGAAACTAGGCTCTATTCAATCCGAGGAGGCAAAATCCTTCGAGCATTTCACTGGTTTCGCTTTGAAGAAAAACGAGAGAGAGAGAGAGAGAGAGAGCGTAGAGAGAAAACATACGTCTTTTTCTTTAAACAAAACGGTGTCTTTTTTTCTCTCTCTCTCTCTCCTCCCTTTTATACCTCTCTCTTTCCACGGGCCCTATTCCCATGGGTCGGGCTTTTTAGGCCCAACTTGGGTGAACAGGCCTTAAGCCCAATACTAATAAAGCCTTCATCTCCCACTCGCACATGGTGGGCCGAACAAGATTCTCTTTATCTCTTTTCAACATTCATACCGGTGAATAATCCGTGCGACCAGCATACTTTGAGAGCTCGTTACTATACATCTATTAGGAATATATAGCAGCTCATAATTGGGCGTCACACTTTGAGTAGATTTAGTATGCAGTACCCTAGATCGATCGATCACATTTATATCTCTCTTGATCTCCTTTAAACAATGATATATATATTGTATTCACAATTATAATTATCACAAAGACAGTCATAATTGGTCGACCAGTGAATACAAAACTACAATATGATTCTGCAAAAATCGATCTTCCTCTTTCCTTCAAACTCTCAATTTCAGTTCAGCTTGCTTTTCTAGAAATGTCCCATTAGATCGAATCAACTCATGATCATTGGCAACATCCTAAGATAGCAAACACTAAATAAAAACCTTGAGAATAAGTAAAAGTCATGAGGGTACTAAAAATTTGAGGAACTCTTTTCCTCAAGAGTCTCACACGTCATAAAAGTTGAGATCAAACTTTTTGCCACTCATATTGGTCATCTTATGCATACGTAGTATGAAATACGTATTACGGTATTAACTCCTTTCCCATAGAGAGTATGTCTACAGTTTTCAATACCGTACAGATGACAGTTCAGACATACCCAATGTCTAACTTGAGTTCACGTATCTACTCATTCACAAAAATTCATCAAAACTCACACCTGGCATCTTAGATAGATAAAGTAAAATATGTGGGGTATTTTACTTTCGGACATCATGAGTATTATGTCCTCATCTTAACACTTAGTTAAGGCAACATACGTATTTTAAGCTTATGCTCTCGATTATCACCTAGATAATAAGCTTAAATACAGTCTCATCTCTATTTATCACACAATAAATAGAGGCGATTACCCGTGTGAGTGGGCTAATCTTTTATCTGTCCGACATACTTCCTCAACTTAAAATAATACACTGAGTATTAAGATGCATAAAGATCAAACAAAGATTCATAGGCATTAATCAATGAAAAACAAAATTTCATAAATGTGAACAATTCAGGGAAAATACAATTCAGTACATCAGACTCTACACAATCCTAGAGATTTTACATGACCATAAAACACATCTCTAGGTATTGGCTTTGTCATAGGATCTGCTACCATTCTATGCGTAGATATGTACTGTAAGTTCACATCCTTTTGTGCATATCATATCTTTTACAAAGTTATACTTGGTATCTATATGTTTGGTCTTGCCATGATACTTTGGATCTTTGGTGTACGCTATAGCTGCTTGGCTATCACAGTTAACCAATAATTGATTTGCAGCTTTCTCAATAACACCTAAATGATCCAAGAATCTCTTAAGCCAAACTCCTTCTTGTACTACTGCTAATAATGCCACGAACTCAGCTTCCATCGTGGATAAGGCTATGCACGTTTGCTTCTTACTACTCCATGATATGGCACCATTGCTCAATAAGAAAGCAAATCCTGAGGTAGATTTCCTTTCATCTAAATCTCCTCCCCAATCAGCATCTGAATAGCCTTCAAGTCGCAGATCCTTTCCTTGGTAATTCAATTTGTAATCAGCAGTTCCCTTTAGATACCTCAGTATTCTCATAACAGCCTTCCAATGTGCTGGACCTGGATTGGATTGGTATCTACTCACCATTCCAACTGCAAAACATATGTCGGGTCTTGTACACATCATAGCGTACATCAAGCTCCCAACAGCACTAGCATAAGGAACATGTTTCATTTGTTCCTTCTCTTGTGGAGTCCTTAGACACAGTCTATGGCTCAATCCTTCACCTTTTGCAATAGGAGTGTCTATGGGTTTACAATTTGCATACAAAATCGTTCAAGAACCTTATTTATATAGGTTTCTTGCGAAAGAGACAACGATCTCTTTGAACGATCTCTTGAAATCTTAACTCCAGGAATGTATGCAGCCTCACCCATGTCATTCATCTCAAAGTTGAAAGACAACCAACTCTTGACAGTCTTAACAAACTCCAATTGCTTCCGGCAATTAGTATATCATCAACATATAATGATATGATCACAAATTGATCCTTGGATCTTTTGATATATACACAATGATCCTCATCAATCATTGTAAAATCATATGCTATTATGGCATTATGAAAACGTATATACCATTATCTTGATGAGTGCTTAAGACCATATATCGACCTCAAAAGTCGACATACTTTTTCTTCTTGGCCTTTCACTATGAAACCAGCAGGTTGTTCCATATATATTTCTTCCTCTAATTCTCCATTGAGGAAAGCAGTCTTTACATCCATTTGATGTAATTCAAGATCCAGACTAGCCACTATTGCCAGAATAATGCGAATCGAGGTAAATCTCACTACAGGAGAAAATGTATCTTCATAATCAATTCCTTCCTGTTGATTATACCCCTTCGCCACAAGGTGAGCCTTATGCCTTTCTATCGAGCCATTAGCCTTTCGCTTTATTTTGAGAACCCACTTGTTCCCAATAGCTCTGCGTCCTTTTGGAAGATCAACTAGTTCCCAGACTTGATTTGATTTCATTGACTCCATTTCCTCTTCCATTGCATTAATCCATTTTTCCTTACTAGGGTAATTCAGAGCCTCATTAATATTTCTTGGCTCATCCTCATCTTGTGGAGCAACCATAAAAGTTTCCCCTTCAATGTCAAAACGTCGACGGGGAATACTTTGGCGACTTGTTCGCCGTATGGGTGATTGTACACTTTGCACATTATTCCCCATCATGCTCCCACTTGGATTAGGTAATGACGATGTCGTCTCATCATGTGGTTGCAATTGAGAATGAGTTGAATTCAATTCATCACTTCTCATATTACTCCCACTTGGACGAACTCCACTAACATCATTATCTTGATTCAAGGTCTCAAATAGGAACAATCTTCCCCTATTTCGCCATTCTTAGGAAATTCATCTTCTAAGAATGTAACATCTCGTGATTCAAACTCAGTTATACTCCCACTTTCCTACTCACCTATGAACACATATCCTTTCGAGTGTTCTGAGTACCTTATGAAAATACTCTTCTTTCCTCTAGGACCCAATTTCCCAAATTTGTTAGAGGACTCATGTGTATAGACAGCACAACCCCATGGCTTAAGAAAACTTAAGTCCGGTTTTCTACCTGTCCATAACTCATATGGAGTGGAAGTAACTGATTTGGAAGGCACACGGTTAAGTATATAGGCAGCAGTTAACAACGCATCGCTCCAAAAGGTAATAGGTAAGTTAGCATGCGCCATCATGGACCTAACCATTTCCAGTAGGGTTCTGTTTTTTCTCTCTGCAAACCTAACCATTTTCAGTAGGGTTCTGTTTCTTCTCTCTGCAACACCATTTTGTTGAGGAGTATATGGAATAGACAACTGTCTTTCTATTCTTTTTTCATCACATAATTTTCTAAACTCATCAGATAAATATTCTCGACCTCGATCGGATCTCAATGCTTTTATTTTCTTGTCTAATTGATTCTCTACTAGGTTCATAAACCTTTTAAAATAACTTATTGCTTCAAATTTATGAGAAATCAAATAGACATATCCGAATCAAGTATAATCATCAATAAAAGTGATGAAATAAATAGCTCCATGCCTTCCTTTCACATTCATTGGACCACAGACATAATAATGGATTAAATGCAGAGGAAATTCAGCTCTTTTTCATTTTCCAAATGGTTTCCTTGTCGTTTTCCCTTCTAGGCAATGCTTACATATGGACAAATCGACTTTTTCAATATTGCCCAACAAGCCCTCTTTGGCTAGTCTATTCATACGTTGTTGGCCAATGTGACCAAGTCTAGCATGCCACACATTCACATCATTATCATATTTATTAGGAGACGTGAGAAGGGAATAACAAACATTAGCATTAACATAATCAATATCTAATACAATAAAACCATCCAGAAAATAACCACAACCATAGTAATTTGTATCCAAAAACAAATCACACCTCTACTATAGAAGTTCATATTAAAACCTAATTTAACCAACACTAATACAGACACTAAATTCCGACGAATCTCCGGAGCATACAACACATCATGAAGGAACAAAGTGCGTCCACCACGCATATTCAGTTGGCATGTGCCAATTCCTTTCACTTCAGCTCTGGAGTTGTTTCCCGCATAGATCCACTTAGTTCCAGTTGGTACTCGTCGGAATTCCACGAAGGATCCTCTATCCTTCGCTACATGGTCCGTTGCTCCTGAATCCACAGTCCACAAAGGATTAGACTCAGTTAAGAACATAGAACTCGACACATAAGCAAAGTTCTGAAAAGTACAAGGGGTGCATACCATCTTTGGCTCACGACAGTCGCGAGCATAGTGACCCTTCTTGTCACAGTTGTAGCATTTCACCCTTGCAAGCTTCTTCATGTGAGGACGCTTTCCTCTTTCATGTTGGTTAAACTTGGGTTTCTTCCCTGAAGGACCTTCTTCCTTGCCTTTCCCTTTATCAAACCAGTTAGGGCGCTTGCGCTTGGAGCTCAAAGCTCCATTTGAGCTAGAACTAGCATGATAGAGTTCAGCATCCGACTTAGCCGCCAAGAGGCGATCCTCTTCTAGCTCAAGATGGCGCATTGCATCCTTGAAGCTTTTGATATTTTCATTATGAGTCAGGTGCACCTTCATATGCTCCCAACTCTGAGGCAAGGAACGAATCACTGCTTGCACCTGCTGCTCATCTGTGAGGACATGGCCAGCATCTTTTAGCTCATTTATCATGTTTGACATCTTTCTAAGATGTTGCTTCATGGTCTGACCATGAGGCTTCTTATAGGAGTCAAACCTAATAGTGAGCTGTCTCTGTCTGGTCACCGAAGTATGACCAAATCTAGTTGCCAATGCCTCCCACATTTCCTTGGCATTGTCAAAACGCCTAAACTCTTGCATGACGTCATTTTCCATGCTGCTCAGCAACGTGATACGAGCTAGAGAGTTCTTTCTTTTCCACGCAGAAAAAGCTTCCTTGTCTCTTTTGTGCTGTGCAGTGATTCCCTCTTCAGGTTCTACCATGGTTAGGTTAAGAGCCTCAAGTGCTTCTTGCTCTTCCAGCACATACTGGATTTTCATTTGCCAAATTTCATAGTTGTCACCATTGAGCTTTTCACCTTTGTTCAGCTCGGCAACTATGCTCTTTGTGGCTGAAGCCATTGATCTGAACACATTAGACAAATATGCACGAATTATTAATGCCTATCATTTATGCATCCCTATTTGCATAGACCCATCATATTAATGAATAATTTCAAGTAAGGTTTCAGAATCAAAAGGTCACTATGTTTCCAATCATCCTCCAAAAAATCCTAACTTAAAACTATCATTAATATGATTGTCTTATGCAAAATCAATTCTATGAAGTTACAAAAACTTCTAAAACTACCCACAGCAACCAGCAATAGCAGAAAGCAACATATAATAGACATCCAATAAAACAATAATGCCTTCAATTAACACAATTAGGTAGTAAACAATACATAAGATGTCCACAAAGCACACTTAACTAAGATCAGCCAATACAACTAACACCAAGTCAACACACGAACTAGGAAGGATCCTTTTTTGTTCAATTTCTTCATCTTTTCCTTTGTAACAATACAGTAATATTCATTTACAAAATCCATCACAATTTTCTTATATGAAGTAGCTCCATTGACATCCCATATGCGATTCAACACATCATGCCATTTAGGTGGAAGAGTGTTTATGAAAAATCGCACCATCTCCGACTGTGGCATAGGACGACCATTCCATATGACCTGTTGAATCTTCCCGTTGACTTCAAGGACGTGATCAATTAAGTCACCACTCTCCCATCGATGATCAGTCGGCTCAGCTATCAACTTAGACAGCCTATCCTTTTGTTCATCGGTAATTGCGCAAATAGGTGTGCGCAATCTCAGAGGAGGCATTGTTCCTGCAACAAATGCAGAACAAATAAGGGATCACATTATAATCCACATAGACTTAATTGAAAAAGAAACACATTCTTTTCCTTCCTTTTTTTTTGGTCAATGGTCAACGATCAACAGTGGTCCACGGTCAACGGTCGTCAACGGTCAACGATGGTCAACGGTCAATGGCCGTCGGTTATCGGACCGATCGGGCTAGTTCGGGCGAATCGACGGCACGTGCCACACGCGTGCGCAAGCTGACGTCACATAGATGTTAGCCGGCACGTGCCGCGTGCGTGCCGGCGTCCGTGGTTCGGGTCGGGTCAGGTCGCCGGTCGGGTCGTCGACCGGTGACCGCCCGGCGAAAATGTAGTCGTGCTGACGTCATCGATGACGTCACCCTAGCGGTTATTGACCATTGAGTGATGTCATGCTAACGTCAGCACACGCCGGTCCGCCGACAGGCGCGTCTGCCGCACGCGCAGGGCGAGCCAGCGCTTCTGGGCGCGTCGCGCCCACGCGCAGTGGCTTCCAGCCGCGCGTGTGGGCGCGTGCGGCGTCTCCCGGCGGTGCTCGACGTATCGCCAGACTCGTCTCAATGTCACCTTTCTTCCTATGCCATTAGAATTCGATTTCGACTTACAAAAACTCGGAAAAATGGCCGAACAGCGCTCGGGTGTCGGGATTTCTCGCCCCGATCCGTACGGCCGAATTGCTTTTGCGAAAAAATCAATCAAAAACATCAAACAGGTTGGGAAAAACGTGAACTATGGCTCTGATACCAATGTTGGGAATATTGGATCCTCGAAAAACTGATTCGACACTAAATCGAACCCCTAAATCAATGCGGAAGACGAGCCTGGGAAAACAACACGTATCACCGATGCTAAAGCACACCATGGATTCGAGCGTACCTTTTTAACCACAGATTAAGCACCAACGCCAATGGAGGTAGAGAAACTAGGCCCTGTTCAATCCGAGGAGGCAAAATCCTTCGAGCGTTTCACTAGTTTCGCTTTGAAGAAAAACGAGAGAGAGAGAGAGAGCGTAGAGAGAAAACGTACGTCTTTTTCTTTAAACAAAACGGTGTCTTTTTCTCTCTCTCTCCTCCCTTTTATACCTCTCTCCTTCCACGGGCCCTATTCCCATGGTTCGGGCTTTCTAGGCCCAACTTGGGCAGACGGGCCTTAAGCCCAATACTAATAAAGCCTTCACATCCGCCTTCCCTGCCTGGCTCTTCCCTGAAGATCACACTGAATTGCTGATGACAGAGGGATTGTTGCCCGACTCACTACCTGATGTATTAAAGCTCACCACCGAACACCAATATCAACATCAAAGACAGTAGCTACACCATAATCTCTCCCCCTCCTTGCGAACCTTACTTGGCAATTCTCAATAGCAAATCAAAAACACTAAAAATTAATTGTATATAAATTGAGCACAAGATTGAATTAATTTTATGTCTTCAACATTGAATTATAAATTGAGCACAAAATAGTGGAATTTAAACTACGGGTTTTTTTTTTTGTAGTTAAAACTTTCTTGACCACTGCTTTTCAACAACATAAGATTTCCTTAGATGTGCTCCATGAGTTGTATAATTCTTGCATTTTTGTCTTGAACTTCACACAAGAGTAGGAACTTTTCTATTCAGATGATTGTATTTTCACATGGGCATTAAATATGTTCGCTGAAAAACATCAATAATTGTGATTTTTCAATATTTTATCCACTTTTCTATTTAATTGATTATAGATTCTATGTTTATTTGATAATTACCTCCAAAACTACAAGTGAGAAAATGGGATCATGGCCAACATCGTCTTCTCTTTTTTTCGATATATATTTTTTTTTCAATTTGACAATTGTTTTTTCTGTGGGAATCCTTTATTTCCATAAGTTTGGAACATTTTTTATAATGGAAAGTTTCATAAATGGTCACACTTGCTCCTAGTTTACTAGGGGTGCCAAAAACCGAACCGAATCGAATTGAGAAGTTTGGTTTTTTCCGGTTCGGTTCAGTACTCAATAAAAAAACAAAACTTTTTTAACCAACTCGGTTAACTCGAACCAAACTAATAAAATATAATTTAAAAAAAAAAATCATTTTTTGATTTTTTGATTTCCTTTTTTTCTTTTTCTTTATTTTTCTTTATTTTTCTTTTTCTTTCTTTTTATTCTTCTCCTTCATTGGCTAGTTACTTGCCACGGTGGCGGCCGACGATCGGCCAAAGGCAAGCCTGGAGACTCACCATAGGCTAGTAAGGCTTTAGCAAGGCTCTAGCAAGGCTCGAGCTTGCCTGATTTCAACGAGGTTGAGTCTCATCGACCTATGGCGAGACTTCGCCTCACCTGGTCAAGTGAGGCCGAGCTCGCCCAAGCCAGTGAGCTCAAGCCCCACTAGATTTGGCCACCTGGGTGGGGCTTGAGCCTTGCCAGAGGTCACCAAATGTTGGTGAGGCTCTAGCGGCCTCCAACGAGGCTCGAGCCTCACCTAACTCTCTAGATTTGGCAGGCTCGAGCTCGTTGGCATCGAGCGAGTTTGGCCTCGCCCGACTAGGCGAGGTTCTAGCTTGTTGGCAAGGCTCCGGCTTGTCTCGGCTTGTCGCTAGCAACCAGCCAATGAAGAAGAAGAAAAAGTAAGAAAAGGAAAAATAAAAATAAAAATAAAGAAAAGAAAATACTAAAAAAATAAAATTTAATTTTTTTAAAATTATTCAAAGGGGTGTAGAAAAAAACAAACAAAAAAAAAAAAAAAACGTAAAAATCGAAAAACTGAATCGAACCGAACCAAACTAAACTAAGATTTTGTCTCGGTTTGGTTCAATTAAAAACTAAACCGAACCGAACCATTTACATCCCTATAGTATACTTGTGTAAAACCCAAATTTTCTCCCTAGAATAGTTCACTATCCACCTAATTGGGCCTCTCTTGCAGCTAGGGCCCCTTCAAGCCCACGTCCATTCGCCTGGACTAGAAATGCCGAAGAAAAGGAATTGGCAAAGCTTTCCCGCCCAAAAGGCATAATTAGGAACAAAAACCTCACATTGAAACACGAACTATCGATCAGAATCTCATGATCGAAAATTGTATTGTTTCACTGGATAAACTCCCATAAATGGTACTAATTTACTACATGTTCTACTAGGCCCAAATGGCACGCTACTCCATTCCTTGTACTAGTCCACTGTTGTGATATTTTTTGTGAGGGATTTTGTGACATCCTGGATTTCTACTTTTTCTTTCAATTAAATTAATCGGCCTTTTCATCAACGTGTCTATAGTGATATTCTCAGAACTGATCACTCTTGAGATAACTAGACAATTTGGGGAAGTCATTAAGAGATTTTAATGCGATAGACTCAAAAATTTGACCAGGACTCAATTACTCGACCGTGCTCATCTGCTGAGGTCATTACGGCACAATTATAAGTCAATTAGAAACCAGAGATAGATTATTTCGACTGAGATGTGTGGCTAAACGTGGGTGATTCCACTAAATAGCAAAATTCTCGTCAACTAACACTAGACTGATTTTTCTATCATTTTCATACAATGTGTTGAAGGGGTTCATTGTGGCTCGAAGAAAATTGACCACGACTCATTTGCACTGAAAATTTATGAAAGCTACTCGGTAGCCTAGGTCACGTTAAAATTGCACTAGATTGAAATTAACCGCGAATTTACATCCGATTTTAGAAATTGAAAGTTCTATCATGTCACAAATCATTTTAGGAATGTCGACTCGTCTTCCGAAGATTTTTTTGCAAACCGAGATTTTGGTGGAAAAAGTCATCATAGGTCCGTTTTTGACCGGGAAATTCCTAGGACCATTTTTTTATTGTGAAATTGGGATGCAAGTGGGTTATATTGGTGAGGAAAAATACTAATTGGATCGTTGACTCGATAATGGAGTTTATGGGAGCTAGTTTGAGTTAATTCAAGAAGAATTAAAGTCCAATTTGAGGGAAAATAATGTGAAATTCGTATGCCCCTATGGACACAACTTGTGGACCACTTCAAGGGCTTCTAGAAGGGTTTTTGTGGCTGGAAATTGCAGAGGAATCCAGCTAGGTTGTGTGGGGCCAAGTCAAAGGAGACAAGAGGATAAAAGAGACCAAGGTGGTCCCCCTTGCACAGCTGGTCCCCCCTTCTTCCCCACCATCGACTCCTCCTCCTTCTTCCTACTTGTGATTTTTGAGCTCCCAACAAACCCAGAAAACTAGTCAAGCTAGCCCCCTCCCCCATCGACGCTACTCGCCACCCGCAGGAGCCGTCCACTATCGTTCATCATCGCGTGCCCCTGCAGGCCTCGCTGCTTGTCCTTGGCATCGTTCCAGCATCCCTCACAGTCCAGTAGTGGCTCGCCGTCCTCCAAGCCACCATCGAAGCTCGTACACTGTCGCCAAAGCTTCCTTCGCCACCGTAGGCCACCACCCTTGCCCGCCTAGGCTGCTGCAGCCCTACCTTGCCATTTTCAGATCAACCAGCCACTGGAGCAACCCCTCTTTGACCAAGAATAGAAGTCGAACTAGTGGGTATTCGAACCGCTATTTTGGGCCGCTTTGGTGCCTTCCAAACCTCGATTGGTAGTCCCGCTTTGGAGTTTCTCGACCCCTATCACATCCCTGTCGTTTTATCCGAGCGGATTGCTTAACAAGTGAGTTTAACTCACTAATCCTTTCTTAGTAAGTTAATGTCGCTTAAGGGTTGATTAGTTTAGACTAAGTATGGATTGGATTGATAGTTAGATTAAATTAGCAATTTAATTAATTGTTATTACATGTTAGGTGGTTAGAATAGTGTAATTAGAGCCTAAACAAGCTCTAGTATTTATCTAGAGTAGTTCGGAAATTTTCATGACCCGTCTCAACTTTCAATTCGGCTTTACGGGCCTAAGTGTGCATTTTTGGTATTTAACAATTAATTTCCATTATTATTTTAATTATTTTTTTAAAATTAGACCGCTATAGAGGATGACTAGAATTTTGTGCTGATTTCAATGGTGTAATCTATTTATTTATTTAACTATTATTTTGTGCAAATTGAGTGTGATTGGCGATTATGGGCAATTATCCCAAAATTTGATAATTTTGGTAATTGATTGGAAAATTACCGGGCGTCAGTCTACAGTGCCAAAAAATCTATTTTGGGACTACTGAAATTGGTGAGATGTTCAAAGTGAAAATATTATATTTTGGCTAAGGCCGAGCATGTATCCATACACGATTATTTTTATCAAGTATGATAAAAGATGGTAAATTGGTTAGATGCTCAGGAGGGTATACTATATCAACCTACGGGCTCTGATATATCAGCTTAGAATGAGCAGTATACCGGTTTACTATATCAGCCTGGGGGCCTCGAGATGTCAGCTTAGAGCAAGTAGTATACCTTATCAGCTTAAAGTAAGCAATATTACTATCAGCTTAGAGTGAGCATTATTAGTATACTATATCAATCTACGGGCTTGATATGTCAGCTTAGATAGAGAGCAGTACACTATTTATCAGCTAAGTGCGAGTTATACTATCTATTATCAACTTAGGGTGAGCAGTCCTGACATGATCGAACTTATTAGATAGTATTGATTGGGCCGACTAAGGGAAGGTCGTGATGACATGTAATTGATTGAGTCAATTGATTGATGGTTCGATCTGATTTGTTGAATTGAATGGATTGGTTAAGTTTATGAATTAAACTGATTTGCAGGAAGGAACTGAAGCAAAGGTAAGCCATTTATCTCGTGTTTGTGCTTAGGCAGCCCTTATGACATATTTTCTTCCTAGTCAGGTCTTAAAGGGTTGAACTCACTGAGACGTCGTCTCACCCCGTTGTGGGATAACATTTCAAGTACATAGATGTCAACTCCTCCTGAGTTTTTTGGATGGCCTAAGATGGTTATAGAACAGACATCTTACATTCCGTTACATGAGAGCCCTAGGGATTGGACCTATGAGCTGGTAAGGTCCATAGTCTGGGTCGACGCGGGTCTCACCCACAAGGTGCCCCATCGATACAGATCATGGTATCGCCAGGCTCAGGATGGCCAAAGAGAGGGTCCCATGCTGGAATCACAGATACCTCTGTATATACTAGAAGTGGTTTTTGGGAAAGGTATTGCAGATCCCTCTGCAGGCTCGGTCGTAGACCCAGTAGACCCGGATCTTGAAGAACCAAAGTCCCCGGTGTATTCTACTAAAGGCTCCAACTAGAGTGTGGATGAAGATGGAGAGGAGGACGAGGATCTATAGTTTTGTGAAACCCCTACCCCTGTTTTGTAGAACTTATATATATATATTAGTTTGTATTGTACATGACTGGTTGTGATAAGTATATATAAATGTGATGTTGGTTTTCAAAATTATGGCCCTACTTTCCTATCCCATATGGTTGTTGTCTGGGGATTATTTATTTGCGTCCACATGTGCTTTAAAATGAATGGGTCGGCGATACGTCCTGGGACGTCGCTATTAATTGACTGTAGAGGGATGGGCACGCGCTTGGAGGATCGGGGTGTGACAATTTTTAACAATAGGCCATCTACAAGATACATCTTCATTTCCAATTCACAAGCTCTTATCATAGCAAATGGGGAAAGTGCTTGTGTTAACTCGGAAGTTACAGAACCGTGATCAGAAGAATGGAAGGGTCGAGCAGCCAAGCATCCACTACAAAAAATTACATGTGAGTTACAGCTACTCAGCACCATTCGAGACCCTTGATATAGCCCACTTGATGTGTCAATAGTCCACAATTTTGTCCACAGGGGTAGCAGTGCCCACGAGCACAAGTTTGTCAGAGTCTTGATGATTGCATAACGATAACTTTTGATGCCTTGGAAGATAAGTGGACACAAGACCAATGACGTAGCCATGTTTAATTATGGCCTGCCAACTTGAAGCCCGTGGGCCAAGGAAAGTCATCTTCGGTGTAACAGCTAGAAAAGGATTGATCATCTCTCTATTTTATCACCGTCGGAGACTTTAAATCAATGGTCCGCCTGATAAATGTTCACAGGTGATAACGTTATTGAAGACCACAGGGGCCACTGTCAACAAGTCATCCATTGGATCCCACCATGCCGGTCTTCCTCGTTTGTTTACGTGCAAATTGGTTTCGTATCGATGGGACTTGATATGCTCAAACTTTGCATTTCTATGATCAATGAAATCTTATCATGTGGACTGGCATGTAGCAACACTTTCAGATTTGCGGCCATTCACATCGGGAACCACAGCGAAGGCAGTCCTTTCTAGCAACATCCCCCCAGAAGAATCTCTAGTATACATGAACAGGCCCGTGATTATTTCCAAATGCATCAATTCACTAACAAAAAGAGATATGTGTTGGGCTAGTTAGTACTCCCTATCAACAAGATAGCACGTAACTCGGGCTCTTTCTCTGTGATTGAGGAATGTAATAAAGAGGTGCAATGTGCTAATTGTAACAGAATTCTATGGACATCACCCTAGTTTAAAATGAGCCAGGATAAATCTTGTGTCTCAAATTCTCTTTCTCGCTTTTACTCCCTTTTTTTTTTTCTTGTGGTTGTGCGACCGAATCCTAACAATGTGTACAATTTTGTGGTGGTCCTTGTTGAACTCTTTATGGGACACAACCTAATCTCTTTGCTGAGGAGGGGACGAGGGAAGAAACCTCATGGCCTAGGCAACAGGTTGAAGGGAACATGCTGTTTCTGACTAGTCAACAAGATGGAATTTTGAGGAATACATTAGAGTTGCACTCGTACTCTTATGGAACAAGCATCCTGTTTGTATCAACCTTCGGCCAGCTCGATTCGCCAGTTAGTTTTTGGTGCTGAAAAGAGCTGCGATTTGATCAGTTTCAGAAACATGATGGAGTCTACTTTATTAAAGTAATCAAGCTCGAGCATATCTCAAGTTATGAACAGACGCATGATCCAAAAATACATCTGCAAGTACATCACACGAAAAATTCTTCCCTTATTTTATTTAATCAACAGGATTATGGGACTCAAACCCTGTTCCTTTTCTCCAAAGGTTTAGGCGGAACCTGAAAACTATATCGAACTCGGTGTTTCAAATTCTGTTCTTATGTATGAAGTTAAACCAGCAAATTCCAGATGCTAAAGCCAATTAGATATTCACACGCGATGCCCCATTGGTACTGTCCTTCCTTTGGGGAAGACTGCGCATGATAAAAATGCATAACTTTGTCTGACTGAAAGTTATTTTGGATGTTGGTCTAGCAATTTCTTTGGACCTAACTGTTTTTTTTTTTCCCCCAAAACAATCGGCTTTATAGTCTCTCTCCTCTCGTCGGTACCATAAATAGTTTGTTATATTTATTTTTACTGAAAAAAATAAAATAAAACTGTGCCAATAGTTCAGCATACTTTTTGTAGCATGATCAAGAGCGTTAGTGAATTGATAAGACTAGTTTAAAGCAAGAATTGCATTTAGCTCTATTCAATTCTATTGCATGATGGGCGGAATATCTTTCATTGTGGAAGCAAAAGACTTCTCTCATGATTCACATACATCTTTTTTCCTCTTTTGGGGGGCCAAAATAGCATTCCGAAGTGCTTTTATTGATTGCTTGAGCACGAAAAGCGTTGGACTAAGAACAATAAAATGAATTCTGATTCAATAATTGGGGAGAGACCGTGGTACACGCACACCCACTACTATTAAACAAGTCAAGAGGAAACCACTTTTGCTTTAGTAAAGTGATTTTTGGTTTCACCTTTGTAGATCAAAAAGATGCCCAGCCATTTCATTCGTCGAGAGAGAAAAAAAAGTCGTCTTGGTCATCATAGTCCAAATTTATTGAATGATTTCGCCAATTAAAAAGACATTCTTGGTGTGGAAAATGGTTTTCTTTTTCTAAAAGGAGAAGAAAAGTAGTAGGAATACGGGAGTGGGGCCATCAAAAGTCCAAGTCCACCCGCGATAAATCATTTTAATTCATCTTGATAATGCTCCCAGTCCTTTCCCGTGACAAAAGATGAGGACAAAGTTATGGCCACGACAATGGGAAAAGTCGCGCTCGTGCTGCTTGAATTGGCGTCACCTAAATTTGGAGCTTTGATCTTTCTATCATCAAGGAAGGATCCCAAGCAGATACAAGAAAGCAACAGCTGTCTAATGAAATAATGGGTACAGTACTTGAAATTTCAATCCCTTCTTTCACGTAAATAACACTATCAAGGGTCTTTGCCAATATCCCCTTTTTCTCCGTAGTGTTAGGTCTATACACCCACGAAACGTAAAAATCATGTCGAACTCGGTGTTTCAACTGTCAAGCTCAATTTGCAGAATTAGTAGAAATTGAAAGTAAAAGGAAAAAACATACACAAAATGCGAAATAAAAAATAAGTGTAATTGTACAAAAATTGTGCCTTTCAACAAGCATGTATAACTTTCTTGCTCAAAAAAAACAAGCATGTATAACTTTATTATATACATAGTGGAATTATAGTACTCCAACTATCAAGCAACTGGGATAATAGTGATAGGGTTAGTAAGAGCACCTAGAGGGGGGTGAATAGGTGATCAAGGACGTTTTTTCAGAACTTAACAAATTATTCTTCTTTTAAGAATGATAGACTGAAAATGTAAAAGATTATAAATAGTTATATAGAGCTGCGAATTGAAGTAAAGAGATTAAGGATAGAGAATCAAAACACAAGGTTTATAGTGGTTCGGCTTAGACCAAGCCTACATCCACTCTCCCGCACTGACAGCCCACCGGCTGGAATTCACTATGAACCAAAAGAGATGTTACAGTCTTACGTCCTTGATTCCACAGTGTAGAGACTCTGCTACACTTAAGGTTTCACAAGTATCTAATCTCTCTTTTGAATACAATTTAAGCTCAACAATTGAAATAACAAAGAATTAGGATCTTCAGACTTTGGAATTTTTCTCTCATGCACACTCTCGAATAACTTGAACGTCTTCCTTATATGCTCCTCCGTGCCTTCATAACCGTTGGCACCTTCCGAAGGAATTCTTCCAATCAACCCGTTGGACAGAATCAATTAGGGAGATCTCGAGTTATTTAAGGAATGTGATGATAGCCCACCAATCTTGCTCGTCCATACAATCAGGATCTAGGTTTTCATAAGTAAAACCTTTCAAGTATACTTTGCCAATCAATCAATCTAATTATTCGAATTAATTTCAATACGAATAATTGATCTCGAGATGCAATCTCCAGCCGTGAGATCTTTTTCAACCATACGAATCAAATCCTTAAAGATAAGCTTGCATTTGGATAAGTCTTCTTCAACGGATAATACTTTTCTTCGTCGGTCTGGAAACTGTCAATGAGTGTAAACTTTAAGTCTTGAGTCTGGAGGTGGAAACGTTTTGTCAACTTCAAAACAAATAGGGAAGTTTTCGCCAACAATCTCCCCCTTTTTTATGGCGACAAAACTTTCCTGCAGATTTGGATACTTTTGACCTACAAGATAATACTTAAGCAAACCAAAATATCTCATAAAAGATAAGTAGATTAGGATAACGATAATAGCGATTCTGCATCCACAGAAAACGAGTTTGTCCCGTAAAAAACAACTATCTTTACCATAATCAGCAACATAGCTTAAGATACTGCAAGCATTAAAAAGATCAAAACAATCCAAACCAATCCAAGTCACAACCAAACAAAGATAAGTCCAAACAAGGATAAGTCCAAAAGCCAATCAAATAAGAGTCAAATCTGCACCAACTTCTCCCCCTTTTTATCAACAGCGAAAAATGGAGAACAAATCAAAGAGATGTGTAAAAATGGAGTCAGAATCATGGCTGTTTTGGAAGGCGAACAAGCTCGAACTCTCCCATTGAATTGATTGTCTTCTCAAGCCTTGCAAAACTCTACCTTAGCATCTGAAAATCTTCACCCTGCACATATGACTACACTTGAATCTTCAAGGCTTGTATCTGATCGTGCAAAGACACTGAAGTAGCCATGAATGCGTTCTTGAGATCCTGCATCTCATACCCCAAAGCAAATTGCTGCTTCCTCACATCCAATAAGATTTTGGGCAGCCTTGAGAAGTCTGTTGTTTGCTCTGTTACAATATTGGGACCAGCCGAGTCAAGTCCAGGGGTTTTGAGAATTGAGGGAACTTCAGCAAATTGTCCACCATGACTCTAAGTGGAGACTTCCGGATAATGAGAGGCATACACATCCTCTGGATTTGCTGCAGAACGACTCACATCAGTAGTAAAGATAGGTGAAGAAGTATCTTTCTGTCCAACAGCTCCCCCTGTTTGGTTGCCTTTTAGGTGGAGTAGGTAAGATTTCTTCTTGATCAGCTTCAGCTTCCGAGTCATGCGCGTCACCGGTTTCAATTCCTCCCATCTCAGAATCACTAGACAAGGAGACATCCAAAGTTGGCTCAAAAGAGTCGTCTTGACCCTTGTTTCTTTCTTCTTCTCCTTCTTGTCCTCTTCTCTTTCTCCTTCTTCATCTCCTCTTCTCTCCTCTTCTTCCTCTTCTCTTCCTTCTCTTTCTTCTTCTTCTTCTTCTCTGCCTTCTCTTCTCTCTTCCTCTGTCCTCCTCTGTTCATCATCTTCCTTCTCTGTCTCTCCTCTCTCTTCTTCTCCTTCTTCTGGCTCTTCTCGAGTCTCTTCAAAATTGACAAAACTCTTCAAATTTCGCAAGGCTGAAAGAGTCATTTCATCCTCATCTTCTTCTTCCGGCAAGATAAGAATTCTTTTTCTCTTTACTGGAGCATCCATGGGCTCCTTGCCTTTCCTCTTTATTGCAGTAGAGTCTTGTTTTGTTTTTAAGGGAGACTTCTCCTTCAAACGCTCCAACACCTTGTTCAACTCTTTCAAACACATCTTTGTGACCATTTTAAATCCAATCACCATTAGATAAATAGTTGTCAAACATAATGGAGCAGGGATGTGAATTTTAAAATGTCGAAAAAGAGGCGAGATAAGAGTCGAATAAGGGAGTTGTCCCTTATCCTTCACCACTGATCGGTACATGTGAAACAAGATGGAGTGGGGCAAAGAGAATTTGCAGCTAGAGTTGATAGCATACATCAATTTTGCCTCAGACCTAGAGACATCAGTCTTGGATGTCAACTTTGGACAGATGCAATTGAGGACAATCTTGTATAACAAGATGTTAGAGGCATTCATCCTAGAATAGGAAATCTTGCCTTTAACATCTCGATCTTTCACCAAAGACAGAGTAGCATGAGCAACAGATACACTAATTGGTTGGAAACTCGATCTTTCCACCCCAATTATGTCAGCCAGAGTGTCCATACTCACCAAAAAATCCTTCTCTCTCACTGTGAAAGAGAAACTGTTCGCATCCAAGAAAGATAAGCTCGAGTAAAAGTATGCTGTGAGTTCAGGATAAACAGTAGTAGATTCAAAACAAAATCACTCCAATTGTAGTAGAGCAAACTTCTCTTGCAAACTTACTTTCACCGAATCAAGGAAATCAAAATCGACACTCCTAGGGTTCATGACCCCTCTCTTCATCAAATTCAAGTAAACATTTCCGTGGCTTTTTGATCTGAAAAGACTTGAACCATCACAATTAACATTTGCAGCCACTCCCAATCTAGGCTGAAAATGAGTAAACATCCATTCATCGTCGTCCTGTCTTTGTGGTTGATTAGCAGTCCCAAAGCATGGGTCATTAGGAAAGTGAGCGAATGCTTTTTCAGCCGATCCTCTCTCAACAACACCCATCTTTTCCATGTCACGCAGAAATAGAGTCTCATTCTTATAACCTCTTTCTCTCAGGTATTCATCAATCAAGGACATAGGAGTTCCTCCCCTTTTCAAATTAGAGTTAAGTTTGAAAGCAACTTGAGTTTATGTTCTTACGGGATCCACTTCTTCCAACACTACTTCTTCTGGATGAGTCGGTGGTGGAGTTTGACGTTGCTGAGTCAGTTGTTGTTGTCTTTGTCGCTATTGAGGAGTAGAAACTTCTTCTTCGGTCAAGTCGAAGTGGGTAGGACCCTCGGGCATGTGCCATGGTCCCCTGCTTGCAATTCTTGAAGACTTTCTCAAAGACATTATCTTTTTCAAGGGAGAAATTCACAGTCTTGCTCGAAAGGTGAAAACTTTTTGGATTAAACAACTGGGAAATTGAGAGCAAGTGGGAGTTTAGAGCTTTTAGGGTTTGAGAGTGAATACGAAGAAGACGGATTTCAACAGTATATAAAGCAATTGAAGCGAGGTAAATGAAGGGACATAAAAGGAAAAAGTAAAAATGCCTTTTCGAAAAAGAATAACTGCCTTTTTGGAAATAGATAACTGTCATAAAGGAAACTTTGAAAGAATAATTTCAATCCATCAGCGATTAATGAGTAACCATACCTTTTCAAGTTTTTAACCAAAAATTAAATTACCAATATCAAAATAACTTACAGTCTTAACTCTTGGTCCTCTGAGTCTGAACACCTTCAGACTTTATTCCTGAGTCTGACCTTCTTCAGACTTTAAGAGATAAGATGTTAAGTTTGGTGTGAATAGACTCAAATAGGCTTTTCCCTAGTGGCTTTGTAAATATGTCCGCCAGTTGATTCTTTGAGTCAATGAATTGGATTATAACTTCTCCATTTTGAACATGATCTCTAATAAAGTGGTATCGAATTTCTATGTGCTTTGCTCTTGAATGAAGAATAAGATTCTTTGTGAGATTAATTGCGCTGGTGTTGTCACATTTGATCTCGGTGCATGAGTATTCGATTCCAAAGTCTTTTAGTTGTTGTTTTATCCATAAGATTTGAGAACAACAACTTCCAAGGACCACATACTCTACTCCTGCTGTTGAAAGAGCCACAGTATGTTGCTTCCTTGAAAACCAAGATACTGTCTTGTTACCAATCAATTGACAAGTATCAGAAGTACTCTTTCTATCAACTCTGCAACCTACTAGATCTGTGTCTAAATATCCAAGGAGAGTAAAGTCTCCTTCTTTGGGATACCACAAACCTAACTTTGAGGTTGTTGCAACATATTTGATTATGCGTTTTACAGCACTTAGATGGGATTTTTTGGGATCAGATTGAAATCTAGCATAAATACAAACACTAAACAAAATATCAGGTCTAGAAGCAGTAAGATAAAGAAGTGAATCAATAATACTCCTGTAGAGCTTTTGGTCAACTTTCTTTCCTCCTTCATCTTTGTCCAACTTCAAAGAACTTGACATTAGTATATCAGTCTTTTTGCAATTCTCCAATCCAAACTTTTTAACAAGTTCTTTTGCATATTTTTCTTGGTGAATAAAAATTCTTTCCTTCAATTGTTTCACTTGTAATCCGAGAAAGAATGATAGTTCACCCATCATGCTCATCTCAAATTCATTCTGCATAGAGTTAGAAAGCTTCATGCACAGGTTTTCGTTAGGTGATCCAAATAAAATATCATCAACATAAATTTGAACAAGTAGAAAGATTTTACTTTCCTTTTTAACAAACAAAATAGTATCCAATTTTCCTTTGATAAAACCATTTTGAATTAAAAACTTACTTAACCTGTCGTACCAAGCTCGAGGTGCTTTCTTTAATCCATATATAGCATTTTTCAGTCTAAATTTTGAGTCTAGTTTCCTTGGGTCTTCAAAACCGGGAGGTTATTCCACATAGACTTCTTCTTGGATAAATCCATTCAGCAATGCACTTTTGACATCCATTTGGAATAACATGAAATTCTTATAACAAGCAAAAGCAAGTAATAATTTAATTGATTCTAACCTTGCTTTGGAGCGTAAGTCTCATCATAGTCTATCCCTTCTTCTTGCGTATATCCTTTGGCCACAAGTCTTGCTTTGTTCCTTACCAATTTCCCTTTTTCGTCCACCTTGTTCCTGAAAACCCATTTAGCTCCAATAACAGATTTACCTTTTGGTTTAAGAGTTAATTCTCAAACATCATTAACACTGAACTGCCTGAGTTCTTCTTGCATTGCTTCAATCCAGCTTTCGTCATTTAAAGCTTCTTCTATGCTTTTGGGTTCGATTTTAGAAATAAGTGCCACGACGCTAGATTCTTCATGCATTTTGGATCTAGTACGAATCCCTTCATCAATGTCACCAATGACGAGTTCTTTGGGATGACTAGACTTGTGCTTCCAGTTGCTGATTGGCCTGACAGATTGCTAATCTTCTACTTCAGTTGATTCTTCAACATCAATTCGTTGTTGTTCTTCTGAAGTCTGAGCTGCTTCAGGGGAAGTAGACTTTGTAGAGTCTAGAGTAGGTTCAAATTCTTCAGATTGAATCTGAATTGATTGAGTTTGCAAAGAATCTTGAAATTTGACATTCATAGACTCTTCCACAGACTAAGTCTTCTTGTTGAATACTCTATAGGCTTTGCTGGAGGTTGAATATCCAAGGAAGAATCCTTCGTCTGATTTTTTTACCAGAAAGTAAACCTAAGTAAATCGTGAATAATTGTCCACTATTACTAGGCAATATCTATTTCCACCAATGCTTTGAGTTCTAGTTGGTCCAAAGAGATCCATATGCAAGAGCTGTAGTACACGGTTAGTGGAAACTTGATTTATTGGTTTAACTAACTTCTAACTTGTTTTCCCAATACACATGGTGTGCATAAGTCAGATTTTTGATATTTCAGGTTGGGTAGTCCACGAACAAGCTTCTTGGAAGAGATTTTGGCAATTTGCTTCATCTTGATATGGCCAAGCTTTTGATGCCAGAGATTCATTTCATCTTGACTTGATATTAGGCATTGAGATCTTTATGGTTTTATATCCAGAAGATAAATATTCCCATGTCTTCATCCGGTGAAAGAATGAGAAAGATCTTTACTAGTTCCCGAACATATTCCTTCCTGAAAATTGATTTTGAATTTAGTGTTGCACAGTTGGCTTATGCTGAGTAGATTGTAATTTAGTCCTTTCACCAAGGAAACATTATTGATTGTGAGACTTTCAATCTGTACTATTCCGCATCCAATAATTCTTCCTTTGCTATTTCCTCCAAAAGAGACTTTTCCTCCATTTGTTTGAACAAACTTTATAAAACAACTTGAATCTCCTATCATATGTCTTGAACATCCACTATCCAAGTACCATTTGACCTTTTTCTTAATAGTGACCTGCAATTAAAAGGAAAACTCAAGCTTTCTTTGGTACCCACACTTTCTTGGGTCCAGTAGAGTTAATGCACTATACAGTCTTTGCCCAATCCTTCTTAATAGGTCTCCAAACCATAGGACATTCTTTCTCAAAGTGTTCTGAAGAGTACTTTAGCCAACAGGTTTTACAAAGACTTTTTGAAAATGATTTCTATAAAAGGCTTTTGTAAGTCTTTGTTTGATTCTTTCCTTTACTTTTGGAAAATCAATTAAAGGAATGGTTTCAGAAGTCATTCCCAAGCCTAATTTGTTAAAGTAAGGTCTTTGTACTGAAAGAATCTTTTCCAATTTCTCAGATCGTATAGAAAACCTTTTTGAAATATTTGAAATGTCATTTTTCAAGCATGTATTTTCTTTTGAAAGAAAGTCTGCATTTTCTTTTAAAACAACAAAACTTTTGTCTAAATTTTCAAACTTTTCTTTCCAAGAGTTTTCTTGTTGCTTTAGTGTAGAATTCTCTCTTTTTAGCTCAGAAATCCTCTTAAGAGAAGTTTTGAGGCTAAGACAAAGTTCATCAATATATCTCGAGACTTTAGTAGGAATTTTTAAATTGCTTACCTCAATTTCACTGTCTGAGTCTGAGTCTGTATTTATCTCAGAGTCTGAGTCTCATTCTGATTTTGCTATTAAACAAATATTGGCATAATCATTATCACTTTCTTCACATTCAGTATCACTCCAAGTTTTTGCTTTAAGAGCATTTCTGTATTTCTTAGCTTTTCCTTTCTTTTTCTTCAACAAAGGACAGTTGGGTCTGATGTGTCCTTTTTTCTTGCATTCAAAGCAAATCACATGTGGCACCCCCGAACGGCCCCCGGTCCATTAGGGTCACCACAGTTACTTTCTCTTGGAGCATACTACTTTGAGACCAAAGAAATTTTAACATAATTTATAATACCTGGGGGTTTTCATTTGTTTTCCTTACCGGTTCGCGCAAATAATATGGTGGAAGCATAATCCAACTACCCCTCATCAAAATATAAAGTGATGCATGCCAAACTAAAACTTTTATAAATTAGGCCGAACACTTTTATTTATATAAGGGATGGACTATGATAGTTGGTACAACAAAATGCCGAGGTCTTTTTGTGCCTGACGATTATCCAAAAGAGGACCAACTTCTATCCTTGGATATCATCTGCATATGTCCAACACCCATGTGTCGGCGTCCCAAAAAATGCATCTCCTGCTACCCTCGACTCTAGGTCATATCCAGTCAGGTCTGTTGGTCGGTGGTGGTGGCAACACCCTCAGAAGGCGACCATCCATACGAACGAGAACTGATATGAACTCCTGGTGAATAGGCCCGGCAGAGAGGCCTACCTCAAAAGTTAGCAAAATCCTCACGCGCTCGAATACCAACCTATGCAGCCCAAGATGATGGTGCTTTGACCACTCCCACTGTAGATCAATCAAGAGCCCATAAAACATAGCAAGAGTCATAGGTAGCAGTGGCATTTTTCTTTTAGTCTGAAATGTTAGTCCCCAAGAGGAGTGAGTACAACCACTCAGCAGTAAAAGATCCATTAAAATATATTATGTAGAAACTCTAACTATCCAGATGCATGCAAAACACATATGTCATTTACATATATGTGCACGCCATCAATGACTAATTTACCTGCACCACATTCATAAACAATTCAATGCCATAACGAACGCATTTTCAATACTGGATGAAGCCAACTCAATTTCATAGACAATTCTCATATCATGCCACATGCACACACATGCACTCATTTAATGTACCAGATTTTAGCATTTAAAGAAAGGTTTCATCCCCCGAGGACCAGTGTTTACGTCCCTCCGAGCTTTGGCACCTAACCTGGCATCGCGAGACCCTCTGGCACAAACCTCCGGGCATCTAGAGTGTGTTCCGTCCCACCCCTAGCCATCTCGCACCCCACCTTGCATCACGAGGTATATACAGGGCTCGCCATGAAAATGGTTACCCCTTCCCTCGGGATTTACGTACAATTCTTACAACTGGGCATCCCAAAACTCCCGAACACCCTCCGGCACAAACCTCCGGGCATCCAACGGCGTCGACTCATTCGACCCTTGGGCATCCCGACACTCCCGGGGCATCGTCGGCTCACACCTCCGACGGTAACATCCACATCATAATATACATCTCATTACAAAAGTACATATTGATGCAATGACGTGGAGGGTTCCATGGATCTATAAAAATTTATCAAATTTTTGATGTCATGTGATATGCTGAATGTCACCACATCCATAAAGTGAATAACAACTCAAGATACAATGACTCTCAGGACAAATTGAACAATTTCGAAATAAAACAGTGTAAAGGCCAGAATGCATGCTTTCAATAGAGATTTTGAAATAACCAGCAAATGACCATGAAAAATTCTGAAATTTTAACACGTTAGAATTGAGATCTAGAGGAAAAAGTTTCATGAAGGACACTAAGCTAGATTAATTATGTACAAGTCGCAACAGACCGTATATCACAGCTACAAGCTCAAATCAGAGTTCACTCTTCAATCAGGAAGATACCGCATGTTAGAATAATTTTCTACCACCATCTGAGTTCCGAAAAAAATCAAACAATAATTTATGTTATATTTTAGGCAATTTTTTACAGCATTCATGAAGAAACCATAACCAAAATCCTATTAGAAATTTGTATAGACAAATTGGCAAAACTACTAGGTTTCTCAAGATAAAATGTCGGACCACACAGATTCAATGGGATCCGATACCTACACCTTGGTCTACTTACTTTTAAAGGCTCATCTAGACCTATATCTCACAATGTAGTTCATGAGGATTACAAATACACATGGATAATCAGGGCATTTTCTCAATTTCTCAACCCATCACTACCGAAATATAGCACACACGTCATCCATACTGGATAGTAACAGCATCACATTATATAGATAAATGGACTTTCACTTGCCTTGATGTCCTACGGTTCGATGGCGTGTGGTGAGATGGTGAGGAGTGCGCGGCTCAACGACGGCGGCAACACGCACGCACGGCGGGGACTAATCCCTTCCTTCCCTTGCCGACTCACCCTCTCGCTGCTCACTCGCAACCTTTCTCGCTCACTCTCTCTCGATTACCCACTTTCACGAGCACAAGATCACCGGTTTTGCTAAAACCAGTCAACAAAAGAGAGACATGTTTCAGTGGCTGCAGGGGGAACGGACGGTTGGAATGGACGTGTCTTCAGCATGCCTCCCCGTGCATTTGGCTGGCTGTCCATACGCCAGCATCGTGGCATCACCCAGCCAAGCTTCAGTCAACACCTCTTCTTCATGGTTGACCAATTATGTTGACAATTAGAGGTTAATGCGGAGTGGTTTCGGGCTGGTGGGCTGCAGTCTCATTACTCTAATTGCACAGCCCAATCTCTTCTCTAATTAGTTGCCGTAGTCTCCGCATATGGTGAGTTAAGTGTAGTCTACTTATATGGCCGTGTGATGTCGCGACAATTATCAAGGGGGTCCGATTCATAGGATACATGACTAGATGGCCAAATATCTTATCTATTCTTCTCATGAAACAAATCTCGGTCTTGCTAGTGATAGTACGCAGGGATGGGACTATGCCTTATGCGACAATCAAAATATTTCTAAACACAGCCCATCGGTCCGACGATGGATTCATGCAAAATACTAATGATACCATTCGGCGATACTTTCATTGATCAATCACTGCCGTCGCACATCATGGTTTGTGAAATTCTCGGGTGCCACGTCACATATTTATTGGATTCATCGTCTTCAATTGATTTGTTTTGAAAATTTTGTGTGCTTTGTTTCTTCCAATTGAATCTTCTTCCATTTTTATTTAGTTTCCTGAACCTTCTTATCATGAGCACAAGCTCTTTATCGTCCATATCGTCTTCAGAGTTTGAAACATCAGAGTCATCGTTAGATTTTAACGCAATAGACTTCTTACCTTTAGGATCTTCTTCTTCATTGATTTGCTCCACTTCATAGGATTGAAGTGTGCCAACCAATTCATCTACGGAGAGCGGCATGATCCTTTGTGTTTCCCTTATTAAAGTCTTTACACAATTCTAATCTTTGGAGAGTCCATGCAGCAATTTGTTGACCTTCATAGGTCCTGAGATTGGTTGTCCCTGATACTCTAGACCATTTACAATTTCTGTAAAATGGTTAAACATATCAGTAATAGATTTTCCTGATTTCATCTTGAAGGCTTCATATTGTCCAAGTAAAATATTGATCCTGGTTTCTTTCACTCAATCAGGTCCTTCATAGGTAATGTGTAACCTATCCCAGACTTCTTTGGCTGTTTCACAAGAAGATATTCTGTTATACTCAGTCGGAGATAGCCCTCAATATAATGAGTAAATTGCTTTCGCATCAAGAGCTTGTCTCTTGGTTATCTATTCTTGAGTCATCTCGCTAGCCTCTGCAATTTCTTTTCCCCTCTTTGAGACTAATGTAGCTTTAGGAACGATTCCTTTTATTACTACATCCCATTCCAGAGGATCTTTCAATCTTAGGAATGCCTTCATCTTGTTTTTCCATATACTATAATCATTTCCATCGAAATAAGGTGGTCTGGTGTTGCTTTGGCCCTCAACCAAACCTAGAGCCAACATACTAGCCATGGATCTTTAACTCATAAGTAAAAACACTTCAATTAAATGAGTACACGGGCTTTGATACCAATTGATAGGGCTAGTAAGAGCATCTAGAGGGGGGTGAATAGGTGATCAAGGACGTTTTTGCAGAACTTAACAAATTAATTTGTCTAAGAATGATAAACTGAAAATGTAAAAGACTATAAACAATTATATAGAGCTACGAATTGAAATAAAGAGATTAAGGATAGAGAATCAAAACATAAGGTTTATAGTGGTTCGACTTAAACCAAGCCTACGTCCACTCTCCCGCACTGACAGCCCACCGATTAGATTTCACTATGAACCAAAAGAGATGTTACAGTCTCACGTCCTTGATTCCACAGTGTAGAGACTCTGCTACACTTCCTCAAGGTTTCACAAGTATCTAATATGTCTTTTGAGTACAATTTAAGCTCAACAATTGAAATAATGAAAAACTAGGAGCTTCAAACCTTGGAATTTTTCTCTCACGCACACTCTCGAATAACTTGAACATATTCGTTATATGTTCCTCCATGCCTTCATAACCGTTGGCACCTTCCGAAGGAGTTCTTCCAATCAACCCGTTGGATAGAATCAATTAGGGAGATCTCGAGTTATTTAAGGAATGTGATGATAGCCCACCATTCCTGCTCGCCAATACAATCAGAATCTAGGTTTCCATAAGTAGAACCTTCCAAGTATACTTCGCCAATCAATCAATCTAATTATTCAAATTAATTTCAATACAAATAATTGATCTCGAGATGCAATCTCCAGCCGTGAGATCTCTTTCAACCATACGAATTAAATCCTTAAAGATATACTCGCATCTAGATAAGTCTTCTTCAACTGATAATACTTTTCTTCGTCGGTCTGAAAACTGTCAAAGAGGACAGACTTTAAGTCTTGAGTTTGGAGGTCTTTAGACTAGACTGATGGAAACGTTTTGTCAACTTCAAAACAAATAGGGAAGTTTTCTCCAACAAATAGAATCAAAGCACATATCTTATTAGTATAATCAATCTCCATCTCCAATTTAATTCACAAATATGCTCAGCCATCATGCACCTTCACCCATCTTTTAAGTGAAACAGAGTCACATTTTGGATGGCCTTTGTGATAGAGGAGTTAAATAAATCCTAACCTTTCTAACCCTTTCATATTTTGGTCACATAGGAAGTCATCCTTTTCGGATGGCCCTATCATTATCAAACTTCCTACGATTAACAGTAAATTAAAAAAAAAAAGTGTTTAGTTTGATGTTTCTGTATTTTCCTTACTGTCCATGTTATTATGTTTGACTGGGCGTTGGTTTATAAAATGCTTCCGCTTACGTTTAATCAAAAGATAAAAAGAATGGGTCGGCGACGCATCCTGATACGTTGCAGCCAAATGACCATTGAGGGATGTTCGCATACTCGAGGGTTCGGGGCATGACAATTTTACTATTCAACCACTCGTTTTTCTCAATAAATTAGCTAAGTGACCGATGTTTATTCATCCAATACTAAATATTTGGTTTGAGCTACGGCTACTTAGTACCACATGAGATCTTGGGATGGACTTATCAACATAGCCCTCTGACACGTCAATGGTTTGTAATTCTCTCCATATAATCCAGCAATGCCCACGAGCACAAATTTGCCAGAGGTTCGATCATGACATAGCTGTGATCTTGTGGAGGATGGGCGAACACGAGACCATCGACCCAGCCAAGCTTATTGGTGGGCCATCACCAAGAAGCTTGTGGACTAAGGAAAGTCATCTTGAGCGGAATTAAAAGGAAAGGAATGATGGCTTCTCTAATCTATCACTTATGGAGACCAAGTCTATGGCTTGTTCTAATAGAAGCTCCCTGTCAGTAACGGTCTTGAAGACCACAGGGGCCATTATCAACATGTCATCCATCGGTTCCCACCATGCCGGTCTTCCCAAGTTTGTTTACATACAAATCAGTTTCCATGTGGTTAAGTTAACCTGCTTTCCACAGGTTTTGGGCGAATTTTCGCTTAGATTCGGGTCTACACGGACCCGATCCATCATAGCCGCTAACCATGCGGGCCCCATCCAATGCACTTGCACAATGAATATACAGAAATGCAGGTTACAATTTCCTCCAAACACTCTTCAATTTATGCCAAAGTCATCCATTGGCTCCCACCATGCCAATCTTTCCAACTTTGTTTACGTGCAAATCGGAATCCATATAGGCGGGGATAAAGTTAAATTGTTTTCCACAAGTTTTGGGCAAAATTCTTGCTTAGATCCGGGTCTACATGGACCTGATCCATCATAGACGCTAACCATGTGCGCATCTTCTGGGATTCACACTTGATCAACGGCTGTGCTTAACGCTTCGGCAAATTGTTCTGAAAAATCATCTATCTTGGTAATGCTCCAAGTTTTTCTCACGAAAGATCATGACAAAATTACGTCCCAACGATGGGAAAAGTCACACTTGGCTGCTTAAATTGGTGTCCTGTACTTGTCAAGCTTTAATATTTGTATCATCCAGGAAATATCCTCACAGATACTAGGAAGTGAGGGAGCTGGAAATTATGCGCACGGAAGATGAAAAGTCTTCCTTTCTTCCACTTAAATAACAATATCAAGCGACTCAGCCCATATCCCCTTTCTCCATAGGTTTAGGTTCACGCACGTACCAAACATAAAAATCATGTCGAACTCTCTGTTTCAAATTCTTTTGCTTCTGGTTTCCCTTCTGGTTTCCCTCACCGTACAAGCATCAGAAGCTGCAGCCCGATTAGCAAAGCAAGACTGCAAAGAAGAGTGCGGGAACATCACCATTCCCTTCCCCTTCGGAATAGGAGACAGGTGTTTCATGGATGAGTGGTACGAGATCGACTGCCAGAAAGAAAACACGGTTCCCATACTAAAGAAGATTGGATTGCACGTTCTCAGCATTTCACTCCCTGATTACGAGGGATACACAAATGGCATGATGAGCATCCTTTTTCCTGTAATTTACTCAAATGCATGTGAGGATGACAGACGTGGTGCGCCGGTGAGCTTAGAAGGAAGTCAATTTGTCTACTCCCAGGCACAGAACGTTTTTATATCAGTGGACAATACCCTGCTGATAGTTAATAGTACAAAGTCATCTGATAGTTGCAGGTTGAATTGCGCTAAAACCACCACTGACCAGGATAGTCCTTGTTCTGGGGGGGACAAGTGCTGCCAGATTGCACTCCCCTTTAATTTTCCGGCCTTTGATGTGGAATTTAGAGAAGAAAAGGGACGTCAGGGGTGCAAGTCCGCTTCCCTGGCTGGGCTGGAGTTCGTCGATTATGACTTTACAGGTTTAAACGATTGGGGATCAAATGGTACGGTTCCAGTGGTGTTGGAATGGGGGATTGCAAACAATACTAACTATTCACTTGGGCTTATCAAGCAAGATGGTTACCAGGCAACAGACATCTTTCGCTATAATGATCCTCTCACCTGTGACAGCACACTCTCCGGCACTGAAATTTTGCAGTGCTATTGCAGACGGGGGTATGATGGTAATCCGTATCTTGAAGGAGGATGCCAAGGTAAGATACTTCTTGCTTCTGAATTTAAGGGCACCTTACAGCGAAGATGCTTCTTCATTCCCCCAGTTTTCTCTTAAAAAATACGTTCACACTGTTTAATGATCACATCCACGCTTTCCTGCCATCTTTTTTGGTTTTCTGCCCCGGATTATACAAAGTGGATGCATTTTCAAACATAATTTGCTGGAAAATAGAGGGGAACAGGACAACCCTTTCACTACAAGCATCATAGTTTAGCCCGTGGAAATAACAATGGGTTGCACTACTAATATAATTTTGTTCTATCATTTTTCATCAGATATTAACGAATGTGATCAACCAAAAATTTGCCCTGGGACTTGTCTGAATCTAGAGGGCGGATATTTCTGCATCGATGGTAAAAGGACATCTAAATTCATTCTTATCGGTGAGCAAATCTTTTAACCTGCAATTTTAGACGGCTTCAAGCTCTTGAAATTTGTTAGAAAAAATAACAGCATAGCAAAAATTATGTTCTAGAAAAGGTATAGAAATAAGTTTTACCTAAACTTTTGTTCTAACACGATTGCATTTGCCTGGTGATGATTATAGATAAGTTTCAATCGGTAGTAAACCTGAAAACTTTCTTTGCACACTAGTAGATAAGAAAAATCTTGTCCCCGCTTCATGGCTCTTAAAGAATATCCAAGGTTCCAACCTATCTTGTCATATTTGAAGAGGAATCATTACCATCATAAGGTGCAGATGCATGCTGGTAGGAACTTTTCCGCTTTCATCAACGGTTTGCTATATTTCATGTAAGGGAGATTAGTAGTATGGTGCAGATGTTCGATAAAAATTTCACTAGGATGGAACTTAAACATGAGACAAATTAATTTTTCATGATTGTTAAGATAAATCCACATGAAAGGAGACTCTGGTTAATCACTCCTATATGCTTTCCTTTTAATTATATTGACGGTAAGTGCCTTTATAGATTCTTAACAAGCAGGCTACATTTTTCTCGCTTTTGCCCCTTAAATATTTGCAATACAGGGGTTGGGGCTGGCCTCGGCGCACTACTTTCCTGTATTTTCTTATGGATGCTGTACAAATACCTCAAGAAGAGAAAAGCAATCAAGCTCAAAGAGAAGTACTTTAAACGCAATGGCGGTACTTTGTTGGAAAGTGAGCTATCTTCACCAGAAGACAATGTCAAGAAAAGCAAATTGTTCAATTCCAAGGATCTAGAGAAGGCCACTGACAATTTCAACGATGATAGGATACTAGGGCAAGGTGGTCAAGGTACTGTTTACAAGGGAATGTTAGCAGATGGAAAAATAGTTGCAATTAAGAGATCGAAAGTGATAGACGAGAGAGAAGTGGGACAGTTTATAAATGAAGTCCTCATTCTCTCACAAATCAACCATAGGAATGTGGTTAAATTATTGGGGTGTTGCTTGGAGACAGAAGTCCCGCTTTTAGTATATGAGTTCATACCAAATGGAACTCTATACCAATACTTGCATAACCCAAATGAAGAGCTTCGTGTATCGTGGGACACACGATTACGAATTGCAACTGAAATCGCAGGAGCCTTATCTTACTTGCATTCAGCAGCCTCCATTCCCATTTATCATCGAGACATCAAGTCCACCAATATCCTTTTGGATGAGAAATATCGGGCAAAAGTGGCAGATTTTGGTACTTCGAAGTCTATTTCCCTCGATCAAACTCATGTGACCACATCGGTGCGGGGGACTTTTGGCTACTTTGATCCTGAGTATTTCCAATCAAGACAATTCACAGACAAAAGTGATGTGTACAGCTTTGGAGTTGTCCTTGTTGAACTCTTAACAAGCCAAGAGCCAATCTCATCACTAAGGGAACAAGAAGGAAGAAGCCTCGTAATGTATTTCATCATTTCGATGGAGCAAAATCACTTGTTTAACATTGTGGATGCTCAAGTTTTGAAAGAAGGTAAGAAGGAGGAGGTTGCATTAGTTGCAAACCTAGCGAAAAGGTGCTTACACTTGAATGGGAGGAACCGACCTACAATGAAAGAAGTGGCAATGGAGTTGGAGAGAATAAGGAAGCTCCAAAATCCTTCAGGCATTCAACAAAATCAAGAGGAGCGAGAGGCAACTGAATCTTATGCTGCTTCTTTTCCATCTAGCCAATCAAACATTGATATGGATGTCATTACATTTTCGGATGTGCAGCCACTCTTGCCTGGTGCGACATGGTGAAGATCTGTTTTGCCTCTCACACTTTATGAGTCATATTGCTGTGATTTTCATGGATAGCCGTGATTGGAGCAAAACAAAGAAGGGGAGGAAAACTTGTTCATTTACTAATAGAAGGACTTTGTTAGTTATCATTGTTTATGAATCAATAAACTGTTACGTCATACTTGTGCCAAATATATTTAAGTCATGTAATTAGCTAGGCATGATCGTACTGGGAGTGTGCCAATTGGGAAATCATTTCCAAATTGCAATCATCTAGCTCGAGCATGGTGCAGCCATTTCACTTCATTTTGAGATCCATAAATACTTGTTGTAAATTTCATCGTTGTAGAAATCACATCAGTCACACGAGTACTCATGCAAACAAGTATGTTTGTTGCATCAGCCTTCACCATTCAGTCAGCTAGTTACACGCAGATGATCAAAAGATGCATCACGGGTTCAAGTCAGCTGACCAAGTCCTAAATGTGCAATTCGTGTGGGAGTCTTCTAAAATGACCAATCAAACTAACCACGTTACGTCTTGGCAGGCACAAAGAAGGCTCCTAGAAAAAAAAAAAAAATGGGGAGAGAGACAACGACTTTCAAATCTAATGAAGTATATGAATTGGGGTGCTCTTTGGAAAAGTCAATAACGACTTTGACTTGTGGTCGTCTTTATTTTTTACACATGTCCCACTATAAAACTTTTCTTTTCTCCTTTTTATTTTTCCACACGCTCTAAAAAAAAAAAAAATTCAAAAACAGTTTTTTGAATAATTTTAGAAGCTTCAACATTGCTATGCTTGAGTAGAAAAATGGTAAATAATAACTCTTTCTAGCCACATGTTTACCAAAATGATTCAATTGAAAGTTATTAAATATATTAAGAGATATGTCCCTCGTATCGAACTTTTCTTTTCTCTTTTTGACTTTCTACAAACTCTAAGAAAACACATTCAAAAAACATTTCGAACAAAAATGACATTAGAAAGCTTTACTATTGCTATTCTTAAGTCGGACAAAAGATTAAATAATTAAACTTTCTATGCTTCTACTCACATTTTCACCAAAATGATTCAATCGAAAGTAATTACATATACAAAGACAACAGGACATTGCACAAATTTCAAACTAAAACATTAGAATTACAGCTAAACTGAAACATTAGAATTTAAAAAAAAAATCGTATTAATATTAAATCTGAAATTATAAGTGACCGAGCTAATCAGTACGAGAGGGCGAAAAAAAGGATTGGCAGGTGGTGTTTGCAACCGCAAATCACAAAAGCTGGACATGCATAGATATTTTCATATGGATCGTGGGATCGGTGCACACGTGTGCTGCTCTGAGGTTTGAACCGGGACATTCCAACTTTTCTGGTTGATTTGATTTCAATCATAAATTTAAAAAAAAAAAAAAATTAAAAAAAAAAAAAAAAAAAAAAACTTGACGATTTTTCGCGAACTCAAAAGAACTTAAGAAACCAAACTCACCAACTGAAACAATAAATTCTTACAAATCTTCCAAAACTCATTAAACATGTACCCTTCATATTATAAATGACCAAAAAGATGAGAGAACGTTTAGTCTCCGGTTGGTTGAACATGGTTCGCAAAAAGCTTGAACTAAGTTATATGAAAACGGGTACAACTGCGTATCGATTGTAATAACAAGTTCCGCCAATATCTTCGTAGCTAAATTAGAGTTAGCTCGATGCCGAAATCTGCACGGAACCAAGTAAAAACAAGTCTTCTTCTGCTTCTCTCAGTAAAAGAATTTGGCACCGAAAAGCAACTTACTTTGGACTTTCCGCTAATGCCACAGCTGGAATGGCCTCAATGCCTCAAGTGCGCGTCAAAGATCACCTGTGCGGTTCAGTTGTCTTGAACTTTCCGATTTCTAACTCAGAAAGCTGTGTTCCCATTTCTCAGTACCTTTCGGGCGCTGTCCTAATGTAATTCCCCGACATAAAAGGAGTTTTCAAAGTCCTCCAATCTGCTTCTACCTTCATGGTAGTTTTTCTCTACGAAATGTAGAGCGCTTCTACCTTCATGGTAGTTTTTTCGTTCTAAAATCTCCCCAGTTTTTACAGACACTTCTCGAAGCTCACCCAGTTGGATCTCTTTACCCAGAATAGTACATTCGCTAATCTCTAATCGGAACAATTATTCATCTCCATCTCACTCCCTTCTTTCATCCCCATCTTCAACGGCCTTTACCGACCCTTTTTTACGGCCTGCATGTCAAGATCGGGTTGATCGACAGTAGCCTTTTCCTTCGATTTTCCCTATTTCTTCTCTCGTCTGGTCGAAATGAGGGTTTGACTAGCTGTTTCTTTTTATTCCACTACTGGATCTTATTCAGCTACGGGTTTCCTTAGAATTTGTTTGGTCTCCAAGTTAATTATGAATCGCTCGACTACTGATGATGAAGCTCGCCTGGGGGCTTTATGCAATCGAATGGGTCGCCTATGGTCGAAACACACAGTGGAGGTCTGGGACGACGCAGCACCTGTTGACAAAATTGAGGAATGTCGGTTAGTTTTAGTCGGTAAGATTCTTAATAATCCTACAGTCAACTTTCAGGCATTTCAGAATATTATGAAAAAGGCCTGGCGCACTGAATTTGTGGACATCTCTCTAGGCGACTCCGATTTATATATAGTAAAATTTAAATCTAAGGAGGTAAAATAGAGGGTTCAAGAAAATGGACCTTGGTTATTTAGGGCGCGCATGACAACCATTCTTTCGTAAATAGTTTCGGAATGAAATAGATTTTTCTATTTCTATTTCTAGAAGAGTTTTAAAAAAATAACCGTTTGATAACGACACAAAATTTCTACACTAAAAATAGAAATTCATTTGACAACGACACAAAATTTCTTCTTTTCGGATGGCAGCGCCAACGACCAACGACCTTTAATATAAAAATAAAAATAAAAATGATTTAGTAACAAAAAAAATGAATAAAATAAAATAAATCATAAAAAATAAAATAAAAATATAATTTTATTTTAAAATAAAAATATCCTTAAAAAATTTATTTTATTTATTCTATTTTATTTTATTTTACGAATAAATTTATTTTAAAATGAATAAAAAAATTATTTGGCAAAACACTCAAGGCAAATAAAAATAAATTTAATAAATTTATTTTTAGTAAATTTAATAAATTTATTTTTAGTAAATTTAATAAATTTATTTTTAATAAACTAAAAATAAAACGATAAATAAAAATAATTATTTATTTTAATAAATTTATTTTTATTTTTAAATGAATAAAATGAATATATTTATTTTTATTTATTTTTATTTTTAATAAAATGAGGAGAGGCATAGGAGGAGGAGGAGGCAGACGTAGAGGAGATGAGGGAGGACTTACGAAATTAGGGTTTAGTGAGAGAAATTAATTCTTATTTCTCTTCCAAAAATCAGAAGTAGAAAATTTTAACTTCTGATTTCTCTTCCAAGCCTATTTCGGAATAGAAATTTATTCCGAAATAGAAAAACTGAATAAGTTTATCAAACGGATTTCTCTTCCGTAAAGTGCGAACGTAAAAACTATTTCTGGAACAGAAATTTTGGGTTGTCATGCACCCCCTCACTCATCATCTGGTTATGTTAAAGCCCTAGATTGCGAATACACCTCTGCATTGCTACGACTTCAACACCTGCGAGTTTTGGGTCCAAGTTTATGGTTTACCATTGGAAAGATGCACTGAAACCATGATAAGTAAGGTTGCTGCTCATATAGGGAGAGTAATAGATATGCGAATAGAGAATAAGGATGGATCTATGCTAAGAACTGGGAGGGCTCGGGTAGAATTCAATCTTCAACAGCCGCTTATGACAAGGATACTAATCAAAATGGAAGGAAAGAATTTCTGAATTGATTTCAAATATGAATGACTTTCTCACTATTGCTATTCATGTGGTAAGCTTGGCCATTATGCCATGCATTGTGCAGAATTTCCTTACGACAAGAGTAACATGGATAAGCATGATTGTTTCCTATATGGCTCATGGCTAAAAGCAGAGGTCAGGGACCATAGCCCGTTCTAGCGTACCTTTTATGAGACAAATCCATCCCAAGATGCTGTTGATGAGACTATCCCAAAGACTCCTCCGTCCCCTTTGGCAATCATCCCTGTTCAAAAAGATAAAGGAAAACAGACTATGGAGGCAATGGAGCCTAATCATTCTATCATTGCTGCAACTCCTATTAAGTGGCAATCTATGGTACCGAATTCATCAGCGAGTTTGAATGTTCAAAAGAAACTTCTGGATAGTAGTATAGCGGGTACTTTACAGTCCAAGAAGGTTAAGCACTCACGCCTTACCGCACGATCCGGACCTATTAAGAAGGCAGAAAAACTCATTAGCCCTGATGTTCGTACTCAAATCCAAGAGAACCTTGATGAATCTATTTTGCAGGAGACTCCTATCTATGAGGCAGATGGTTCTGCCTGTTGGGCCCTGGTGGCTGGCCCTAAAAAGCCACCAGGTGAACAATGAAAATAATAAGTTAGAACTGCCAGGGGCTGGGCAACCCCCTAACAATTCAAGCACTCAGGGTCTTAGTGATCCTTGAATAGCCCGATTTGGTATTTTTGATGGAAACGAAACATCAGGAACAAAAGTTTATCTATTTGCAAAGGAAACTTAGATTCTTAACTAGTTATATTGAAAATCTAGTGGGACTAGCAGGAGGTGTAGCACTTTTTTGGACTGCTAGAGTGGATGTGAAAGTCATCTATAACTCTGTGGACATGATTGACTCTATTTGTACTGACCTGGATTTGGGGATCGTTATGCGTCTCACCTGCCTCCATGCTTTTGTAAGTTACCAGCTTCGACAACACCTGTGGACAGCATTAAGGCAAATCAGTAGTTTTAATACCCTGCCTTGGTTGTGTCTAGGTGATTTTAATGAGGTAATGTATCCCTAGGAAAAAGTAGGGAAGCAACTTGTTGAGACTTATCGCATGCATTCATTCCGTGATCTAATTAATGATTGCTATCTAATGGATCTGGGAAACAAAAGCTGTGCCTTTACCTGGTCTAACAATCGGACTGGCGACGACATGGTCAAGGAAAGGCTAGATAGGATGCCGTGCACTAAGGACTGGAGACTAACCTACCCCCTGGCTGAAGTGTTGGCCTTACCAGCCCTAGGCTCTGACCATAGTCCTCTTCTTTTGTCTAGTAGCAACTCAGCGATCCAAAAGGGCAAGATCTTTCTACTTTGAAGCTTATTGGTTACAAGATCTAGAATGTCATACAACAATTATTGACTCTTGGACATCTTATGAACCCAAAGAGGCAACGCTCCCCCAAAAGTTAAAAGTTGTCTCAGTGGCTCTTTTAAAATGGAGCAGATCCAGATTTAGCAATGCCAAGGATCAGATTTATTACCTTAAATACCAACTTCAAGCTCTGACAAATCAGCCTCATGGCCATTACGATAAACCTGAGATATCAGACTTGGAAGAGAAAATATATTTGTTATGGCAGTAGGAAGAGAAATTTTAGGCTATGCGATCACGTGTTAATTGGCTTCAATGGGGAGATAGGAACACCAAATTTTTTCATGCAACCACTGTTCAAAGAAGACAAAATAACAAAATCAGCATGTTGCAGGATGATCAACAAACTTGGGTACGTGACCCGACTTCCCTCGAGGAGATGACTTCTAGTTTTTTTAGGACTTTATATACTTCTACAGGGTCTAGAGATTATCGCCCAACTTTGAATATTTGTAAGCATGTGGTGACTGTAGAAATGAATGATACTCTTATTGCTGAAGTTACATATGAGGAGGTCCAGAAAGCAGTGTTTCAGCTAGGTGCAACTAAAGCACCGAGCCCAGATGGACTTAATGGTCAATTTTATCAGGCACACTGGGACATCTTACAAGATGATATAGTTGCAGCAGTGCAACAATTCTTTCGCACAGGAATTTTGCTGCCTGAATATAACCGCACTTATATTTCTTTGATCCCAAAAATCCCTCACCCAGAAAGATTAGATCAATACAAACCTATTAGCCTTTGTAACTATATTTATAAAGCCATTTCTAAAATCCTGGCCAATCGTCTCAAACCCTAGCCGCCAGAATTGATAGCCCTAGAACAAAGTGCTTTCGTAGGTGGTCGGCAAATCCAGGACAATATTATTGTGGTTTAGGAGGTACTTCATCAACTTAGAATACGGAAAAGAAAGAAGCATTTTCAAGCAATACTTAAACTGGACATGGCAAAGGCTTATGACAGGGTAGAGTGGGACTTTCTCAGAGCATATCTTCTAAAGTTGGGCTTTCATACTTGATGGGTTAATTGGATTTTGCAATGTGTCACTACAGTCTCTTATAGTGTGAAATTTAATGGCGAATCTCTGCCTTATTTTCATCCAACCCGAGGTTTGAGGCAAGGTGACCCTTTATCACCGTACTTGTTCATCCTGATGGACAATGTCTTAACAAGCTTAATCAACAATGTAGTGGCTATTGGCAATCTTAAAGGTATTAAGCTAAATCGATGGTGTCCCACCTTGAAAGAGAATCTATCTTCCTTGATGCGAAGATTATTGAATGTCAGAACTTAGCTTCTATCCTGAATGAATATTATTTAGCTACAGGACAAGTTGTTAATAGTAATAAATCTGGTCTGTTTTTTAGTACCGATTGTCCTAGCACCTTGAAAGAGAATCTAGCCAGTGAACTTAGAGTCCTTATATTGCAAAAAACTAGCAAGTATCTTGGCATTCCTTCAGACTGGGGGAAATCTAAGAGCGACATGTTTAAATGGATTATGAGTCGTGTGAATTCAAAGCTAGAAAGTTGGAAGGAAAAGCTTATCTCAAAAGGGGGTAAGGAAGTCTTACTAAAAACAATGGTGCAAGCAATTCCTCAATATGCTATGTCGATATTTAAAATCCCTACTGCATTGTGTAAGTTAATTGAAAAGAGGATAGCTAGATTCTGGTGGCAGTCCGATTACAGCAAGCAAGGTATACACTGGAAGAACTGGGAGTATTAAGAGTAGGAAAGATGAAGGGGGTTTAGGTTTTCGCGATCTTTTGGCTTTCAACAGAGCATTACTAGGAAAACAAGCTTGGCGGCTAGTTCAACAACCACATTCTCTGCCTAGCAAAATACGTAAAGGCTTATATTTTCACTCTCGGGACTTTTGGAATGCCACTAAAGGTGCTAGACCCTCTTGGGGTTGGCAAAGCATTTTGCTAGGCCGGGAATCTATTGCCAATAAGGTCTTATGGTCTGTTGGGGACGGTACACAAATCAAAATAAGGGAGGATAGATGGTTGGCTAGGGGTGTAATAGGGGGCCCTGCTCCTAGAGATGAACCACAGCGAGTAGCAGATTTTATTATCTCAGAACAGCACGCGTAGAATACTGCACTATTATGCCAGAGTTTTGATAGTAAACTAGTCAAAGAAATTCTATCTATTTCTATCCGGCCTTAGCACATGCAAGACAAACTTGTCTTGGACAAGAAAATAGAATGGACAGTTTACAGTAAAGAGCTATTATAATCAAATCAAAGCTCAACAAACACGCCACAACAACAATCAAGCCTCTTCATCCTTTCAGCCGCCTCGCAAATTATGGAATGCACTATGGAAACTCACTACTATGCCTAAATTAAGACCATTCCTATGGTCAATTTGTAGCAATGCACTGTTGACTAGAGAAAACCTATATCGTCGACACATCATCTCAAACCCTACTTGCTTTATGTGTACAACGCAGGTACTCGAAACACCAAAGCATTTATTTTTGTTATGCCCATGGACTTTAAATGTATGGTCACACTCAGAAATCGACCTCCAGCATCTTCCTATAGGTGTGAATCGAATAGAAAGCTAGTTGGTTGCTATTATTGAGAAACATAATGGCTTACCAGAGCTTGAAACTATTGCGGCTATTCTCTGGCATATATGGAAAGCCATAAACAATTCTTATTCCGTCAACAACGTCCCAATGTGGAGCAAGTTGTGCAATTAGCGTTAGTCGATGCCCAATCCAGTTGGAGATTCAGCCAGAAGAGGAAGCGGCGTGGGATAAATTAAAATGATTCGAATCAGCAATGGCATCCACCAGCCAAAGGCTTTCTAAAAGTCAATATTGATGTGGCTTACCTTTCCCATTGCAACGATGCTTCGGTGGCCTGTGTGTGCAGAGATTCCTCTAGCGTCTTGCTTGATGGCTTTGCGCGATCAGTGTCTGCATCATTAGCACTGCAGGCTGAGGTGCTCGGCTTAAATCAAACCTTGAAGTTCCTGCTCTAGAGAGGGTGAGGATCAGATCATATTGAAGTGGAATCCAGCTGCTCGACTCTTGTAGACGCCATCAACAATCCTGCCCTAATGCTGTGGGAGCACAGAGGCATTCTTCATGAGATACGAGATATGAAGCTTCAGTGCCCTAATCTCACAATCATTTACTGCAATAGGGCAGCGAATTCTGTTGCGAACTGGGCTGCAAAGGCCCATTGGGCTTCTCTACTTTCCTCAGATTGGGTGCAACATCCTCCTTCTTATTTACAAGATCTTTTGTATTCTGAAATGCCTGCTAATGTAACTTCAACTCTAAGCATATAATATATTTATGTTTCTGACCAAAAAAAAAAAAAAAAAGTCCTCCAATCTGAAAATGACTTCAGAGCCTTTCTGAAAGGAGAAACTTCAATGGTGAACAAAAGAAAATATCTTCGATTTTCATCATGCTAATATCTTGTGTTTTCTTTTCCAAAAACTCCCTTCCCCAACATTCCAATCCCCTCTGGAGACACCGATATGTGCAATGTGCAGCCATTCACACATTGGGAAAAATGGCGAAGGTCAAGGCCAGTAAAAAACGTCTACCTCACAAAATTGAATACTTTTAACGAACTATAACCATGCAATGCTGAGAAATTAAAGTCTGGCCCTAAATGAGATTTAACTCAAATTAATTTCTTAAATAACCTAAACAAGTTAAGATTAATACATAGAATTTAAAGAAAGAGCATATTCATGTTGAATAAGAAACAGTGAGTGTTCAAGCTAATTGACGCTGACAAAAAGATTGGCAATGAAATGTGAAATTTTGTGGCAATAAGTAGTGACGTGGAACATATAGTTAATCTAACATAGAAGAAGAAGAATTCATACAAAATTGGTCTAGGAAAGATTAAAAGGATATGATGCTTGTAGGGAACAAGTTAAATCGGTATAGAAAGAAATGAATATCTCTATTATAATATGCTTAACAGGATCCACAATAAAAGGTCCTTCAATAGTGATATATTTAGGTAATGCTCCAAGTCTTTCTCATAAGGAAGATGTTGACAAACTTATGCTCCCAAAAATGGAAAATTCACACCCACCCGTGGGCAATGCAAAGCAGTTGGTTGAGAGTTCTCATTCCTTCAATGGAGGTCAAGGGTTTGAAATCCTACGCTGTTAGCAATTCAAGCGGGGAGCCCCAGCGGTGAGTTGCTGAGCCAGTCTCTCCCAAGATATAGTCACTGAGGGCCTCTCAGAGTCCCGTGGACCTCAAATCGGCGTAAGCCGACAAGGGCAGACCGGCAGATCCTCAGTCACCAAAAAAAAAAAAAAAATGGAAAATTCACACCTGTCTGCTTAAATTGATGTCCTCTACCTATCAATCTTTGACATTTTAGTCCTTAAGGAAGCATCATCAGAGATACTAGGAAGTAACAGAACTGGAATAAATTTATGCATTTTGCGTCCATTCCATGAACATCCTCCCCATCTTCCACATGAATTACACTTCTCCGTAGGTTTAGGTCCATTCACATAACAAACGTGAATATCATGTCGAACACAGAGTTTCAAATTCTTTTTCTATATATGAAGTTACACCTGCACAAAAAAGAAAAAAAGGATTAAAAATTTCCCTCCTTGTGGGGAACATTACTCACGACCATAGTGTGCAACTTTTTGTGAGCCAACGTTCTTTGGATATTGGCCAAAAAATTTCCTCCGGTAAAAATATTAAGCTAGATCCAATTTTTCTATAAAAAAAAAAAAAAATAGTGCTCTCTAGTCTTTCTCTGCCCTCGTCGCTGAAAATGAAATAAAAATAAAAAAGGGCCCAGAATTCGGATTACTTTTAACAGTATGATCCAAAGCATTAGCGGATTACTTAGACCATTTTAAAGCTAAATCACTTCTATTATTTTTCAGTCCAAGTGTATCATGGGAGCAAGTTCTTGTATATGGAAGAAAAAAACATGCCACATGATCCACGTACATCTTCTAATTTTTTTCTTCCCCACCGGGAAGGGGGGGTTGTTTGGGGGGGAAGCTTGAGTAAGACAAGCATTGGACAAACAATCTGCCGCGCTCGAGGACAGTAAAAGTGCTATCTGCTTCAATAATTAGAGAGATGATGTATTTAAAGTCCATGGATCAAATTGGATAAGTACTAAAAGTCTAAGGACCACATTAAAAGAATTAGAACTTCATGGATGACATTATATATTGGATTAAAGTTGAGGGACCATATTACACATAAAATCAAAGTTTCTAGACCATTTATATTATTAATCCTAAAGTTTAATAAATGGTCACACAACTCGTAGTTCACTTCTTGGAAACCAAAATCTTCTTCGCAATGTGCACCTAATTGGGCCTCTCTTGCAGCGCCCCCCCCCTCTCTCTCTCTCAAGCCCACAAAGACAAGGAATTAGCGAAATGTGGCCCACCAAAAGGCGTAATTGGGGATCGAAATCTCAAATTGAAATCCGAATTGTCGATCAGAATCTCATTATCGAAATTAGATAGCTTCACTCGATGAAAATCCCGGAAATGGTTGATTTACTGGGCGTTCCAGTAGTTCCAAAGTCATCCGTCGTTTCCGACCATATAGGTCTTTCCAAGTTTGTTTACGTGCAAATTGGTTTTCATTGACGGCTCTTTTCTGTACGCAAACATTACTTTTTCTGCCAATTTCTGCTCCCATCTCATTTTTCGTTCATGACACTAGCAATGATATGTCTGAAGTCGCAGATTACAATTTCCGACGACACTGAAAAGTGGAGATCTCGAGAGGGCAAAGTCAACAGGATAAAGGGACTAGAGATTGAGGATATGTATCGCGATCATCTTGATCTCCTCGAAGAAAACAGGAGTCGGTTAGAAAACCCTGCGCCAATCCTAGTCACCCAAACTGTTTACTTCCGAATCATGTGCAGGTGCATCATCAAAGTTTCCACCAGAGGGGTCACAGGAAGAGAGACATAATTATGTGACGATCTCTTCTTGTCTTCCATCGAGTCATAATCATCTTGATGCAGATGTGATCCGGTGAATGTCCAACCCTTGCCATTGCATCCTTTTTGGCAAAAATCCCAGAAGCAAAGGAGATCTTGCTGTCGAAGCATTTACATTTCTTCTTGTCTCGACAGAAGATTTCCTCATTATGAGGTGAGGAACGAACAGAAAAAGTTACGTGTTAAAAAATTCACTTTCGATCATCAATGTAAAAGTGATCTCAGCATATTGCAGAGAAAAGAAATTACTTTCCACTAATAGTGCTTGAGTATATGATCATTTATGACATGCCATACGTCCTCTTATCTCTACTTCATCTATTTTGTACATGCGATTGCTTTGTGGTGATAATAAAGAATTCAAACTAGTAAACATTAATAACAGTATGAAGATTATTAATAAGAAGCATCCAACTCTTTAATTTTCTTTACTGCTAAACAATGACCGAGTCCTAAAATTTACTAGTAATGTGGAAATCTTCTAAAAAGACCGATAAACTGATAATGAATGTATTCTGGTGCTCTTTGGAGAAGTCGAGTCAACGAGGACTTGAATTCCTCAGGCTTTGGTATTCCTATGATCTGGCAAGTCTTATTATGTGGAATTGGATGTGCAGCCGTTCACGTGATTCACGTACATCTTTTTCCCCTTTTTTTTCCCTGGAGAAAGGAGGGGGACAGGAAATTCCAAAGTGCCTTTTATTAATGGCTTGAGCAAGAAAAGCGAAAGAATGACCGACTACACGATGCATGCACACACGAGAACAATGAAAATGACTTCTGCTTCAATAAGGGAAGAGATTGCGACGCGCGCGCACCGCACTCCGATTAAAGATGTCAGAATGAAATCAATTTTACTTTATATAAGTGACTTTTGCTTTAACGTTTTTTGATTGGAAAAGATGCCAAACCCATTTCATTCCTCAATAACAAAAATCTTGGATATCGTAGATTTAAGTTGTCGGATGATTTTTCCGTTCACAAAAAGATACTGGTTGCGGAAAATGGCTTTCTTTTAAAAAAAAGGGAACTTGAGAGCATCACAAGTTAATTCATTTTTTTATACTATGGTTTGATTTTTGTGCTCTTCTTGACTGAGTAATAATTATTAAATGAAAACAACTCTCCTTCCATGTGTTAACCACTTGCCGTTAACATAAGTGAGCGCATCGGTAACTCAGTGAGCTTCTGCGTCATCAAGATAAATAAGCTCGCTGCCCTTGTAAACAGTAGGGGTGAGCGCGGTTCCCAGTTCTAAAGAGACCGATTTCGATTCCTGGTTCCCCTTTTCTGGGAATCAGAACTGGAACTGGAACTGGTCCGGTTAGGGCTCAAAAAAAGCCCCAAATCAGAAATTGACTTTCATTTTCACATACGACACTTTCACATTCACAGTTCTCTCTTCGCCCATTCACCGCCTCTACTCGACGCCACCACCACTCACCCTCAACGCCACTGCCGCTGACCTTTGGCTTGCTGCCTCCGCTCGACGCCACTGCCGCTGACCTCTGGCTCGATGACCTCTACTCGACGCAACAGCCGCTTGCCCTCGACGCCACCGCCGCATGCCCCTCTACTCAACGCCATTACCGCTTGCCCTCGATGCCACCGCTGACCTCTTCTTGTGAGTGTTCTCTCTCTGTCTTTCCTTTCGATTCAGCTAGTCGAATGCCCTTAGTCTTTCCCCCCGTTGACTAGGGCAACGCTCGTGCTCATTATAACGCAGCCTTGCGGTGGGTGTTTGTGTGTATGCGATTTCGTTCTGGTTCTTGCATTGGCTCCATTCGGCAAGTCGAATGTTGTTGTGTAGGATGATCACCCACGATGATTATGCTTTCTTAGAGTTCATGCATTTAAAGTTTACGAGATGAAATCAGAAAGATGAATTGCATGCTAAATGTTGCTTATTGAGCTCGTCAAAGTTAAGATCGCTCATTTTAGGTGTGAAGAACTTCGACTCCTCTTGTCCGAAGAATTTTTCATTTAAGCTCATGCAGTAGCTATGTTAGTGAGGTGCAATGGATGTTCAGATTGGCCAGAATCTCTCATCTTAGAGTATATTGAATGCTTGTTGTGTTCAATTGAGTAAAGTAAATCATTTCTTTTGGCGGTTATGCGAAATTGGTTTTGTTGTGGACATTTCCAAAAACCTTAGACATAGGTTGAATGAGATCTCTCTAGTAAGATTTAAGCAATTTTCCCATATCAATTATTGGGAATAAAACCCTTTTTGAGAGTCGGTGTAAAAGACCTCTTTGATTAGGTTATTTCCAATTTGGCATATCTGATTTAACCCTTAGGCGGTTAATCAAATTTCATTTTGTTAAAATCATCTCCGAAGGAACTTATAATTGGTATCATTTACTAAGATGTGTTTAAATGAATTCACAAGATTGGCTCTCGACTAATTTCGAAATCTTTTTACAAAATATATGTTCCCTAGTGTTTTTGGTTTCTGATCATCCTAAACCATAACCCTTGTTTTTTTTTTTTTTTTTTGGTCATCCTAAACCATAGCCCTTGTTTTAGGTTCCTGGTCAACCTTAAACCTCGTCCCTTAGGTTCTAGGTTATCCTCGTAAACCTTGATTTTAGGTTCTAGGTAATCCTTAAACATTGTCATTAGGTTACTGGTCATCCTTAAACCATTCCTTTTTCCTTAATTATTTCATTCCCTTCAGTCCATTTCATGAGAGAGACAGATAGAAGAAACCCCATATGAGTCCAAATACCCCAATGAGCGAAGGTAAGTGTCAGGTACGTTCCCTCACCAAATGTCATTTCCTTTTATATTTTCCCATTTCCAAAGTGGAGTCAACCAAAAATTGCAAGCATCAATTTTGTCTTTGAGTAGAACCTCTTCGAACTTCCACTCAAAGAGGGACAGCTGTTGACACTTGATTTTTAGTTGGAGCGTAGAAAAAAGAAAGAAAATCGAGATTTGGGTTTCTAATCGCGACAAAACTCTTTTCTTGTCAAAAAAAAGTGTTATTTTCCATTTCTTTTTATTGCATTGTCACTATTAAGTGATTTTCGAGTCATTTTCAAGAAAAACCTAAAAAGTCAAATGGTTAGCTTTTGGATTGACTTTTTGGCAAACTATTTAATCAAAAGTCAATCCCAGGTCAAAAAATTGACTTTTTACCCAAACAAATTCCATTTAGTTTTTATTTTACTTTTATGGGATAAGTGCAATAGAAGTCTTAAAACTTGTTACGAAAATGCAATTGAGTCCTAAAACTTGCAAAAAGTGCAATCAAGTCCTAAAATTTGTCAAATTAGTTCAATTGAGTCCTAAAGTTAACATCGTCAAACTTACCGATAGAAAATGTTAACGTGGCATTTTAAATGATTTTTTATTATCCACGTGGCTTTTTAAAATTATTTTTATTCAATTTAAAAAAGAATTAGATTTAAAAACTAAAATTTATTTTTTAAAAACTTGTTAAAAAAAAAAGAGGGAGAGAAAATGGCAACTCCTCCGCCGCCACCGGCCATTGCTCGACTAGGGGGTGGCCTTGCTGGCCCCAGGCGAGGGCCGGCGACCCTCGCCAGGCGCAAGCGTGGGCACCTAGATCTGGGCACGCTGGCCCTGGGTGAGGGCAGCAAAAGCCTTGCTCAGGGCGGGCGACAATCACCGGCCCTCTTCACCCAGATTTGAGCGAGCCTCACCGGGCGCAAGTGAGGGCCAACGAGGCCTCGCCCAGGCGGGCAACTGTCACCGACCCCCCATGAGGGCTGGCGTGCCTAGATCTGGGCGCCCTCACACGCGCCTGGCGAGGGTCGCCAGCCTTTGCCTAGGGCCAACGAAGCCTCGCCCAAGTCGGCAACCGTCGCTGACTCCTCCGAGGATGGGTGGCAACAGAGGAGCTACCATTTTTTCTTCTTTTTTTTTTAACTGTTTTTTATATAAATTTGGGATAAGTGTTCCAGAAGTCCTAAAACTTGTCACAAAAATGCATTTCGGTCTAAAACTTGCAAAAAGTGCATTTAAGTCATAAAACTTGTCAAATTGTTTCAAACGAGTCCTAAAAATCGACACCGTTAGCCTTTTCCGTTAAAAATGTTGACGTGGCATTTTAAATAATTTTTTATTTTCCGCGTGGATTTTTTAATCATTTTTAATTATTTTTAAAGAAAATTAGATTTAAAAATTAAAAAGATTAGATTTATTCATTTTATCTTATTTTCACTAAAAACTAAAAAAAAAAATATTTTTAAAAAATAATTAAAAATAATTTTAAAAAATACATGTGGAAAATAAAAAATTATTTAAAATGCCACGTCAGCATTTTTAACTCGAAAAGGCTAACGGCGTCGATTTTAGGACTCATTTGAAACAATTTGAGAAGTTTGAAGACTTAAATGCACTTTTTGCAAGTTTTAGGACTGAAACGTATTTTCATAACAAGTTTTAGGACTTCGGGAAAGCTTAACCCTATAAATTTTAGCTTTTCTTTTTTAGTTTTTAAATCTAATGTTGAATAAAAAAATCATTTTAAAAAGTCACGTAGAAAATAAAAAATCATTTAAAATGCCACGTCCGCGCCACATTAGCATTTTCTGTCATTAAGTTTGATAGTGTTAACTTTATGACTTAATTGAACTAATTTGACAAGTTTTAGGATTTAATTACACTTTTTTGCAAGTTTTAGGATTCAATTGCATTTTCGTAACAAGTTTTATGACTTTTATTGCACTTATCCCTACTTTTATCAAATCAATTTTTCCAAAATTTAAAGATTTGATCAAAAAATCAATCTTTTAAGAAAAGTCAACTAAATGGCTAGAACAAGATCAAGTCACTCAGGAACCAATCAGGAATCGATCAAACCAAACCAAACTGGTCTAACCGGCCGCCAACTATGCTGGCCGGTTCGATCGCTTACTAGCCGATTCTAGACCTTTGATGACCGGTTCTAGGATCTTGATGTCAATTTCACCCTTGCACCTTCAATCTCTTGAAATTTTACATGTTGATCCTCGAATTTCATCAAATTGCAATTTGATCCACAATCAGACATTTTGACACAATTCTCGATTTTGGCTCGGGTTTTTGCAAATCAAACTCATTGGATAGATTACTCGACATCTTAAGATCATGATCCAACCTTCGAAATCGAATTTTAACCGTTGGAATGAAATTTCAACCGTCGGATCTAACCAACGGACGAAATTACACAATTTGGGAGTAGTATATAAACCAATTTTCCCTTCATTTTTTGGAGGGGTCATTTGCACGAATTTACAGAAAAAATATTGAAGAAACTCTCTCTCCGGCTCTCTCTCTCCCGCCAATTCTCTCTCCTTTCTCCATTGTGCGCACATCTTCCAATCACCAGCATACGCCCCCACGTCGGCGACCTTGCTGTCACTGATCATCCCTTCGATCTTCCTCACTCTCTTTGGTAGTTGATCAGAACTTTTGGTTGCCTCAACGACTACTTGATCTCTCCAATCAAGTTGATCTACTGACCAAGATCAATCACCGGCAAAAAAGCCGGTGATCTTGTCTACGGCTTTGCCAAGCCAAATCGACGAGTCAGCGATCCCAATTGGCAGCCTAATCATTGCAAGTCCCTCTGCCAAAGAGTCCTTGACCTACTAGTGTTGAGGCTCGAAGAAACACCCACCGGATCTTCATCGTCACCTCCAAGTTCCGCCACTAGTCTTGAGGACCAGTTCAACCAAACTGATTCCATTTCAACATTAAGCCAGCAATCTGATTGGTCTGAAGCTGATTCAAGCGGTTTATATCTAATCCTTGGTGGTCTGTGGTGATTCAAAGTTGTTCCGGTGATTTGATTCGATTGATTGTGATCAAAATCAACAAAAACGCATAAAATGTAACAATCTCGATCTTGAATCCCATGAAGCAAGGCCAGATTAACCGATCAGGGCTAGGGTTCAATTTTAGGTTAATATGCTATAATTAGATGTTAGATCTATGGATTTGGATGTTGATTTGCTGTAATTGATTTTTCTTGAATGATATGAATGATTGAACTTGATTAAGGCTTCAATTTGCATTTTCGCAGATACAGGACTGATCTGACGTCTTGGCCAAAATGAGATCTGAAACAATCTCATTTCAACTCGAGTCCTCTTAAACTTTTAAAATACACATCACTAACTTTGAATTGATAGGTTGCATGCCCTGATCAAGCAACATTTGACCCTCAAAAAACACCTCCAAAGATGAGCGATTCTGCAATAGTCTAGGTCTATTTTGAGCTTTGTTCTAGTTTTGAAATCTGCATTTTCTAATTTTGTGTTACTTCTATGATCATTTCTGGACAAATTTTCCTATAAAGTTTGCTTGTTGTTGTGTTGAGAATGTCCTGTATTTTTTTCAGAATTTTTGGACATGATTAGCTAAGTCAAAACCACTCAAATCTAAGCCAAGGTCAATCTTCTCTAAGTTGATTTCTAATATTGTCATTTTTGTAATGATCTTTGTGTTGATTTCTAAAGGAACTTTCCTTATGAAAGTTGCTCATAATTGTCTCATGTATGTCCTATAATTTTTTCGAGATTTCTGGATGTGTTTAACTAGGTCAAAATCGCCTAGATCTGAGCATAGGACGATCTACCCTACATTGATCCAAATTGTATTTTGGTAAAATTGAGCCCAAAAATGAGTTTGTTTGGTCTCAAATCCTTCATGAAAGATGGAATACATGTTGTATGTGTTTTATTGAAGCATAATTTGCAAAGTGTTGATGTTGTCTAGTGTGTCAATTGCATGAGTTAATGTGAAAATGTGTTGTAGTAACATATAGCTTGGATATGCATGTCTATTTTGTCATTTTTGCCATGACTCATGTGATTTCATTTAGGTTTTGAACTCTTAATAAAAAATATTCATCATCGCATGTCCTATATGTTAAATTTTTCGTTATTCGTGACACTCCGCGGTCACGTGGGGTATGAGTTTGAGAGAACTCGCGACCTTGTAAAGGGAACTCATAAGAGGTTCGATCCAATAGACGAGGTGATGATGTCTTTTGGAACACGAACCATGAGGGAACTCTCATGGTCAAGTACCCCTAAACCCAACATTTCCCTTACCTTTCCTCCCGAGAGGAATCGGCAGTGAGAGCAGATTGCGATAGTATTCACCTGTAGATTCCACCCATAAACCCTCCTAAATGATCTAAATTTGGCGATCGGCGTTTTAGACCGCGATTCCGTTTGTGGGGTAGTGCTAAAGCTTGCAAACACGTGTTTAAAATTAAACATCTAGCACTTCAAAATAACCCATTCATTCATTCATACATCCTTACACCACCTACAAGAAAACGGGTTTACACTCACTTCTCACCTTATACCTCCCACTTGCAAGGCCACTTAACACTTAGCAACTTACTTCACTTTCCACACAACCTTGACATGTAGACGATTCTACATAAGGCACGTTAGTTAACATGACAACCATTTTAAACGGCTTCAAGTCCTCTTAATTAGTAACCAATCCCCAGTGGAGTCACCAAGCTTGTCGTAACCCAATATCGGGAAAGAGGTCGAGGTCAGGGTTACTTGATGACGAAAGTTTCCTCACGATTCGCGTTCCAAAAAGACATCATCACCTCACCTTTCGGAATGAACTTTCATGAGTTCACTCGATCGCGGTCGCGAGCTCTCTCAAGCTCATACCTCGTGTGAGAGCGGAATTTGTTGTGACCCAACCTCAACGTCGCAGCACATCTTGATTGACTGTTTTAAGGTCAAAAAGAAACCAGACGTAAATGTGAGTTTAAGGATATTTTCATCCTAATAGCCCTCTTGATAGTACGTCTTCACCCATAAAGATGGCATAATTGATCCTTAGCAATATCAAGAATACTAAATCATGATCACAAACCTTTTCCTAAGGATCATACCCCTCACGATGGGTTTATTAAACGTTATAGTTGTTTAAGATAATCTAGAAAATAAGATGCGAGTCGCTACTAGCCTCATTTTTTAGGGTCGGCTAGAAAACCCAATTGAGGGTCAGAAGTTGTCCCTTGATTTCTACGCAACTAGATATCTAGGTTTTGAGACTTGGGTTATGTTAATATTTGTATTAGCATCCTTTCGGTACTTAACATTATGTTGTGTTACCTACGGTGATCATGCATGTCTTTTGACTCTTTCAGGTCAATAATACTAAACTAAGTGACCACACGTGGATGTTCATTTTCGTACCATTCTATTTCTAAGAAAGATGAAAGAAAGCACGCAATTGAATTTAAAGTACAAGGCAGTAAGAAAAGAACCAAGTAAAATAGTAAATCTATCATGCAATCCTTAAAAGAAATAAAAGAAAAGGAAAGGAAAGAACCCGCAACCCATCGGGTGTTTATACAAATGAAGGAACCCGAGATATGTGTTGGGGACAAACAGTACAAAATATGGTCGAAAAGGACATCAACCTTCATCGTCTTCATGTCTCGATGATCTTCAATCTCCAAAGACCTAATCTAGTCCTAACCTAAAATTAAGCTAGGTGCATATAATGGAAAGAAACATCCAAACATGACAAAACAATCAAAAGCATGACATGGAATCTAAATCAATTAATCAAGTAAAACATGGTTCGAAATTAATCAAATTTGGGCCTTGGGATCGGCCTTTGCAATCCATGCGTAAGTCCCTCTAGACACCTACCTAATTCATTTTCATGACTTATAGCCATTATTGACCATTAGTGTTCTCATATGACCAATAACGCTTATAAGTCTCTAACAAGATGTTCTAAGTGAATTCCCAAGATTTACCCCACTGTATCAAGCATCACACCTAACATACATCTATAATCCACATGCATCAATATGAACATGCAGGTAGACCATTAACCCTTATTTCTCAAACAATCAGACAATTGTGGTCCTAAGCATGACCTTAAAAGGCTTCCTCTTGAAATGACCATCCCGGGAGGACTCTCCCCCACAAGCCAATTACAGGCAAGTGAGGGGGAGTAGTATGGGATAAAGGTCCCATTGGGTATCCTGGCCAAACCCTTCTACAGGTAAGGGACCCACCTCTGATCCCCGTGAAGCCCTTCTTCTAGCATACTAGGCTGGGTTCAGGGAAATGACGAGGCCTAGGCAGTGGCAAACTGCCCAGGGTAACATGCAGGTAGACCATTAACCCTTATTTCTCAAACAATCAGACAATTGAGTGAACCATCGGCGGGTCACTTATTCAATGATCACGCGCCAATCACAAACACAAACATTTCTAATGAATGACATGATTTCATGCATAAGTGGTCCATGTGATATTTTGAAAGGTGAGTTTGAAATTTTGAGAAAGGAAAATAAGATTTTTGGACAAAGGATCATCTTAGTTATAGAACATATTTAATTGCCAAGGCTAGTTTGGTGTGTATATTATGCCCTTACAAACATCGCAAGCATTTTAAATACAACCCAAACTTTGATAATCTCAATGTCAAATCAAATATTGGAAAGATTTTGGAAAAAACTTAAGACAAGGAATGTCTTGATTATAGAATGTACTTAAATGTCTAAGTGAGTCTAGGGCTCGCATATGATGCGCTATAGACTTCATAAACATTTTGGATACGATCTAAAACCATGAAAATTCCTATGTCCAAACATAGTGTTTGAAAGATTTTAAAGCATTTGATGTCGGAAATGTCACATGGACCAAAGCCATTTTTGATGTGCAAAGAAATAATGTTTCAAGTCAGCGTCAGATAAAGTGTGATCAAAGACCATTTCATTTATTGAAAATTCTTCACAACGAAGATCAAAGGATTTCAAATGGATTTCATGGATGTGTCAAACCCTAATTTCACACACAAGTTGCCCTAAAAAATCCTAGCTTGAATTCACAATAGGAATTTACAACAAAGCATCACAAACATGGAAAAAATGATCAACAAAATTGGGAAGAACCCATTGATTATTTGTCCTTGAAAAATTACATAGCATGCATAACATGAAATGGAACAACTTTCGTGAAGAAAATTTCCTGAGAAAAGCTAAGCATGATTTTATAAAAATCTAAAAATGCACCTCTTCGCATCAGGAAATTGATAAAACAGCAGAACATCAAGTTATTGCAATTGAGATTTACCTTATCAAATGAGGCCTAAAAATCATGAAATTTAACCACAATGAGGATAAAAGGATGACAATCAAACCTTGATAATTGTCCGGCTCAAGAATCCTTACTGAAAAATTGGTACAAAGATAACAAAAGCCTGCCTAAACAGAGGTGAAAACAGGGTTCTGAATTTAATCCTAGGCTAGAATTCTAATCTAGTTTAGGAAAAATGGAAAATGGGTCTAATGATAAGCAAATTACACGAAACCAGCAACATTTGAAAGGTCTAATGCACCCTGCAACTTCCTAGAAGGGTCCAGGTTCAATTGAAGTCAATTCGATGCTCTAAAGTTGAGGTTTATGGAGGTGTGTGCATCAGTCATGAACAAACCAGAACGTAGCATGCATTAAATGAGTCTTAAAATCACTTAGACAATACACAAATGGCATGAAATTTGCATACAACAAAGAATTTGATGCGACAAATGATTAGGATAAACATCTAATCCTAAGTCGATATGTGAAAGAACCATGCGAGTCAATGACATTGCAAAAATGACTTAAAAGTATAATGACATGTTTGAAGATTTTGAAATGCAACTAGCCTAATTTAGGCATAGTATTCACATACCAAATGACACTCCTTCATGATGTGCCATACATGGACATAAACCTTGTAAAGCATTAACATGAAATTTTGTCTCTAAGAGACCCAAACAAGCATGGTAAAATGCATATATGATAATCCCCTAATCTAATCTCAGCATTACTAAACAAGCATGATTTCGGTCACCTTAGTACATGCAAAAATCTAATGAATAATCTCACATATAGTGTGATGTCCCAGTAGCATCACATACTAAGCGCAAGCAGAAATTATACTGATTATCATCTATACAAGACCAGTTGATTTCAATTATCAAACTATAGCATCCATCTTTAATTGATCAGCACGTATAACATGGATATTTTTAGAATCTCAAGCTTTATATCATAAAGTTACCCTATAACCGTCCTATTATTTGGTATTAGAAAATTCAACTAAGCACATGTAAAAGGATCATGAGAGGCTTCATTTACTTTCCTTTTAAAACCATACGAGCTTACAAACATCAACCTAGATTACTTACAATTTCTTCACATATGTACAACATACTTACATGTTCAAAACAAAGGTGTAAGTAAACAGCCAGGGAAAATGATGAGGGATTCCTAACTCCACTACCCCACACTAGCCCACGTCCATCAAAAACAAAAGATGTCCCCTCCAGCTTCATCACGATCTGGGCGCCTAAGCATCTCCTGCCCCGACTCCATGTCCTCCAACACCAAACTGAAGAGGGCAAAATAGCTCCCCTTCGTGGTTTATAAATCACGCAACGAACCTCATTGGAATCCAGTATACCCTACCGCCGTCCATCCAAAGTGTAGCCTCATATCTCGTATAGGTCAGCTTGATATCGGGATCATACACGTTGTGGAAAGATACATCGATGTACACTATCCCCCCATAACGAGCTATCGGTAGTACATCCATACTAACGATCTGCAAAAAAAAAAAAGGAATAAGCAATGCTCAATAAAGAAATAATAAGACCTTAAACTAGACAATTCACAGTTGTCAAAGAAAATAAGAGAACATAACCAAATAGCTTAACATGCTAATACAAGACTGTCACAAGTATAACTAAATGACTACTAAAATGCCACATGAATGATCATATTTCATACCAAACATGCTAAATGTACATGTATACCTCATGCTATTAATCTAAACCAAGATGAAATGCAACAGCAGCAAGCGAACTCACACGCCAAGTGGAATTACTTTATAGTGTGTTTATTATAGTCCACCCTCGATCAATTTGCCCACCAGAACACAAGCCGGCCCAATTGAGTCACTTCCGGAATCCCACATCCGGACTTCCACAATATTGCTATCATGGGCATCTCACTCCAAGGCATCCTGGTATCACACAACCGAGGCATCCCAAGATCACTCAGCATGGGGCATCTCACTCCGAGGCATCCCGGCGTTTCACTCAACCAAGGCATCCAAGATCACACTGCATGGGCATCCCACTCCCCAGGGCATCACCGGCATCTTAGTACCGATGGAAATCTCTTATTCATTTGAAGCACGCATTCCACACATCACACCTTTGATTAATATCACATCACAGCATGCACAAGACCTCGAGAGTACACAATGACATCAAGCAGGACTCATGCTCACACAACACTTCATTCATGTCGCACTCCTTGCACACACATTCCACAATTGGTGACCACACAAGGACCACACTTCAAATGATGGAAGAGGCATGCTCATGCACAAACTAACCACTATTACAAGACCATTAGACTACCTATATTTCATGAAAGTCAGGTACAAGAGGCACAGCATCCATTGCACAATCTCGGATCAAAGTGGGATATAAGCTAATATGAGCAGTTTCAATCGCAGGAGCAGAATGTGCATCAAATCTTATTGGAATGTTACGAAATTTTAGTATATTATTGAAGAGACATAGATTAACATTTTTTGTGAAGAAACCTAAGCCTATATCTCAATGTATAAAGAGCAGTAATTTGCCGTCTTCATTCCTAAAATTCTGCAGCAACTTCCAGATTGAGTACCTACAGAAGAAGGATCATTGCACTACTCAAACCTTGACCGTTTGTTCTCAAATTTTGATATACTGTTCCTAAAGATGTGTCCTACAACTTTCATGAAAGGTTTAAGGTCCAATTCCATCTAGAAAATTACAGAAAATTCGTAGAACTACTTATGGTTTTGCGGTCTTCTGCAGATCAGTTTACTGTTTTAAGGGAAAATGATCCCGCCAACACATTTTCGCAAGAATCACAATATAACTAGAGGTCAAAACCTAAAATAGTTAGTATACTCTTAAGTAAACTAGTTCTTTCCTTTAACTACATCTTTAAAATCCCAAGCGATGCATAACTAAAGGGTTTTCCATCTCTGTCTTTACAAAACAGAATGTTTCGAACCACTATACCCATCTATAGCTCAACTAAACCAGTTAGCTCCTCTACAACTTCTCTTTTAGTACCCCGACACCTCTCCAACAGCACCTAAGAGTGACCTCAGTAGCTCTTTGCCGACACACAGCCATCCACAGCTCGATTCAAGACAAGTAATCACAACTCGACACTTCAACAACAACTTGTAACGCCTAACTTCACTCAGCAGTGGTCTTTCCACCTACTCGACCAAACTCAACTCCCTCAAATTCAAGTCTTGAACCATCCAAAGCCTTATCATGACATGCAAGGACTCACAGCTTCAATCTAGAGCTCATCTAGCCTATTTCAAAACAAAACAGAATCATCACACCTAATCCTCCACCATTCAGCTAGTTCCATGAGTTCCCTCAACAAAACAGCGGATAATTTCTATTTTAGGAACTTATCATGTGATATCCTAGAATTTCAGTTCTACTTTCAATTAAATTAATCGGGCCTTTCATCGACGCGCTTATAGTGCTATTTTCAGAGCTGATCACTCATGAGATAACTAGACTATCTGGGGAAGTCATTAAGGGATTTTAATGCAATAGACTTGGGAATTGACTAGGAATCAACTACTCATCCGTGCTCATCTGCAAAGCTCATCATGGCACAGTAAAGATCGATCAGAGATGTAGCACCCCAAACCCTTCGAAGGTCACCACAAGCACCAATGTTACATCTTATTGCCCTTTTGATAGTACTTAGAAGAAGTGTCGTTATTCACAGGCATTTTTTTTTTTCATAAGACGGTCCCAGCGCAACTCATCAGCGGAAGCAAAGTAAAACATCACCATCTCTCCCCTTACCAACCATGATACAAATACACACCACTAATCACCATGATTTTATAGACAAGCCACGACACTTTATTTACATATATTTTCAAGATGGGACTTCTTTTGAGTCGATACATCAAAAGGAAAAGCTAGGACTCAGCCATGTCCAGCCTAAAACCCCAAAAAGAACCCTCAACCCTCTACATCTCAGGTGCACAACCCCCATCATAAGTGTCGGCTAACTATCCCCAAAAATACCAGCTCCCACTCGTCACACACAAGCCTCACACCCAATCTGGTGCGTCAGGCAGTGGAGGTGGCAGCATCCCTCTCATCACCCCGTCGCGACAAATGTGGAAAGAGACGAACTCCTGGACAATCGGGCCCCCAGCCAAGCCTATGTGGTACATGACCAAAAAGTGCACACGAATATATGTCAATCAAGGTACTGAAGGATAGCTGAACTTCTTGCACTCTACCTCGACGTCGGATGGTAAACCATATAATGTACCCCGCGCGACGGCAGGAAGCGGCATGCTGCTAATCTGAAATGTTGGTCCCCAAAAGGGGTGAGTACAACCACTCAGCAGGTAAAGGAATCCAATGACCACTCAATGCATCATACAAGTCATACATGCATTGCAGGCGTTACTTACCTTGAAGCCATGCGCATACTATCATGCATCATCATCACAATCATATCACATACATGTGTATCATCATCATATCATATACATGTCATCATTATCATGACATCATGACATCACACATGTCATCTTCACCATGGCATCATCATATAACACATATCATCATCATCATGGCATCATCATATCATACATGTCATCATGCCATATTATATATCATCATCATCATCATCATGCATATCATCGTGCCATGGGTGATCATCATCATATCACGTCACATATTATCATCATCATCATGCATATCATCATGCCATATCATATATCATCATCATCATCACCATCATATCATTGTGCCATGGGTGATCATCATCATATCACATCACATATTATCATCACCATCATGCATATCATCATGCCATGGGTGATCATCATCATCATCATCATCATCATCATCATCATGCATATCATCGTGCCATGGGTGATCATCATCATATCACATCACATAGTCATCATCATCATGCATATCATCATGCCATGGGTGATCATCATCATATCACATCACATATTATCATCATCATCATGCATATCATCATGCCATGGGTGAATTTTCCACTTTTAACTTTCAATTTGATCACCACATCACCCATTCTTTGGATCATCAATTTCATCATCCCCTCGGGCAAAGACCTCCGAGGCTTCCGGCATTCAGCCATTTCAGGCCACCCGGCATTCGGCCCCCCACATTCCGGGCATCTCGCATCCCAACTGGCATCACGAGGCATTCCCCTCGGGCAAAGACTTCCGACAGGGCTTCCGGCATTTACACTCCTTGGCCGGGCATCCCGCACCCCAATCCTGGCATCACGAGGCATTCCCCTCAAGTAAAGACCTCCGACAGGGCTTCCGACACCCCCACGTTCCGGGCATCCTGAATCTCCCAGGGCCATCCGGCAATGCATCTCTATACATTCCGGGCATTATCCTCCACCACAACCATCTCCTCATTTAACATTATCCATGTTTACCAATTTCGGTCTTAATTTAGCATGTCATATTTTGTGATGTCAAACAAGTCATATTCGGCATGAAATTTATACATGCATCTCAATTCAATGTCATGCATTCAAGACCTCATCATACATGCTACATGATATAATTATTTATGAAATAAAATTTAATGGAATTTATGGCCAATAAAATAATCCATTTTTCATATCCTTTTTCATTTATTTAAATTTCAACTTTTGTCATTTTCAAAAATAATAAATTTAATATCTATAAATTCCCAAAAATAATAAAAATTAAGGCAAGTGATAAACAAGGCAATAGAATAGCAATTTCATGCAAAACACATGGCCAAATAGAATTTCACACGATTTCACAATTCTCACAAAATGGCATGTCATTTTCGGGTTAAATCAGAATGTACAGTTTCGGAAGAAATTTCATTACAATATTCATACGACCTCCAAAAATTATGAAAATTTACTGAGTTATAGCCAAGACATTTTCGTACATCTTTCATGAAGACTTCCAAGCCAGATTCGTTTTAGATTATTTTCTACAGTCTCACGAAGATTCTGGATCCATTACCGCATTGTCCAGTACATGCTTCTCCGAAATACTGAGTTTTCACCTACCTATTCTCTTTCGTTTCCTCTGAAATTTGGATATGTTATACATAAAGATATCCTATACAGGTTTCATAAAGAGATCTAAGTCAAATAACCAGATTATAGTCATCATTTTAGTCCATGAAGTCTCGGGTGTCCCAAAATACATCTCCAGAATTACCGTCTTCAAGATCTAGTCGATTTACTAGGTTGTACTTGTTCATTTCACTTCAAATTTGAGTATGTTGTAGTTTAAGATGTCCCCTACAACTTTCATGAAGAGATCGAAGAAATATTCTTAGCACAAATCAACATGCAACCACAAATCCAACAAGAGGTCAGTGAAATCTTTCCAGATCTGAGGTCTCCGTAGGATGAGAGTTTAGCCCCTCAAATCTCCATAATTTTTCACCAAATTTCAGTATGTTATATTTCAAGATGTTAGCTACAACTTTCATGAAGAGATCAAAGCCAAAATCGGACTCTAAACATGCATGCGAGTTCACACAACATTCTGACTCAAACTGTTCAAGCGAAAACAGTCATACCACCCAAGAACAATCCATCCATACTTCGGTTTTTCTCACCTAATCACCCAAACACGACACTATATCAACCATACATGTAACAAACACACATGCAAGAGCAGCTAGAGGACTCCCACTTGCCTCTAGACCGGACGGACTACGGCACACGGCAGCGAGCACGGCGGACGGACGGTGAGGGACGGCGACTCCCTCCTCGGCTCCTCCTCTCTCTCGGCCGCTCTCCCTCTCTCTCGCACAATCTCTCTCTCTCTCTCTCTCTCTCTCTCTCTCTCTCTCTCTTTGGGCGAATGGCTAACCGGCCATTCTCTCTCCTCTCTTCCCTTTTTATCTCCCCCAAACCCCATCATTAGTAATCATCACATGCCACTTAAATGGACCAATGCATGGAGGCTCTTCTTGCCACTTGGCAAGCCCCACGCATGGGCCGGCCACCTCTTCTTGGGCCTCAATGGGCCGGCGACAGCCCTTCCGTGGGCCTCCATTTGGGCCGACCAACTTGGCCTATCTTTGGCCCATCCCTCTTGGGCCTAAGATCCAAGCTAAACTCAACTTTTTTTTTTTGTATATCTCTATTTAAATTAAAGTATTAGGTTACAATATAAAATAATTATATACTTAAAATTATAATTCCATAAGTTCCAATTTGCCACACATACTTGGCCAAAGTCTTGTGACATTTTATTTAATTCATAAGGTGCATGGCCAAGCATAGATTATCATTATCAATCTATCTAATTTAAAATTTTATAAACACAAGAACAAATCACCTAATCTTAAAAAGAGACTAATGGCTAAAGCATAAACCATAGGTAATTTCATTACCCAATTAGAGACTTTAACACACCTTATAATTTGACTTTGAATTTTGGGATGCCACAATTCTCCACTCTTTAGAGAATTTTGTCCTCGAAATTAGACACCACTCGTGCCTTCTTGAAACAAATAGGGGTATTTTTCCTTTATCTAATCCTCACTTTCCCATGTGGCTTCCTCCATATCATGATGTCGCCATAATACCTTAACCAATGGGATCTTCTTAGTCCTAAGAATTTGCTCCTTTCGATCCAATATCTGCACAGGTTCTTCAATGTACCTTACTTTCTCATCCATTTTGATGGCTTCATGATCAAGTATGTGACCAGATCCGACTAGTACTTCCTCAACATCGATACATGAAACACATCGTGCAGATTCTCTAACTTAGGAGGTATCGCTAAGCGATAAGCTACATCCCCTATCCTTTCGAGTATTTCAAAAGGTCCAACAAATCTAGGGCTTAACTTACCCTTCATCCAAAATCGAGATATTCCTTTCATTGGAGATACTTTAAGGAATACATGGTCTCCTACACTAAATTCCAAAGGCCTTATACGCCTATCTGCGTAGCCTTTCTGTCTACTCTGAGTTGTTTTAAGCCTTTCTCTAATAATTTCAACAGCTTCAGTGGTAACTTGTACCATTTCAGGTCCTGTCAATTTCCTCTCACCTACTTCGCTCCAACAGACAGGAGTCCTACATCTCCTTCCATATAATGCCTCATAGGGAGCCATGCCTATACTCTTATGAAAACTATTATTATAGGCAAACTCTACTAAATGCAATCTTTCATCCCAATTTCCTTTGAAATCAATTGCACAAGCTCTTAACATATCCTCTAGTATCTGGATCACTCTTTCTGATTGACCATTTGTCTGGGGATGAAAAGCAGTACTAAACTGAAGCTTAGTCCCTAATGCAATTTGAAGACTTCGCCAAAAGTTCGAAGTAAACCTCGAGTCCTGATCTGAAGTAATGGTCACTGGAACACCATGTAAGCGTACCACTTGACTTACATACAGGTCCGCATACTTATCCATTGAGTAGTCCATGGGAATCGCTAAGAAATGAGCCGACTTAGTCAAACGATCCACTATAACCCAAATTGAGTCATGACTGCTTGACGTCCTTGGCAATCCTTGCACAAAGTCCATCCTTATATATTCCCATTTCCATTCTGGAATGTCTAATGGTCTCAAGAGTCCTACGGGTTTACAATGTTCCGCTTTCACTTGCTGGCATGTCAAACATTGAGAAACGTACTTAGCCGTATCTGCCTTCATACCATTCCATCAAAATTGCTGACGAAAATTTCTATACATTTTTGTACTACCTGGGTGGATACTATAATTACTCTTATGTGCCTTCGACAGAATTTCCTTCCTTAATTTCTTATTGTCGGGAACACAAAGTCATCCTTGACACTTTACTATTCCATCATCAGAAACTTGAAATTTCGGTCTTTTTCCTAAAGACACCGCATCCTTCACTTTCAAAATCTCTGGATCAGATTCTTGCAGGATTTTAATTTTTTGGGTAATCTCCGGCTCAATCTTTAATGCACTAAGTGTTGACACCTAAATTTTGGCTACCCGTTTAGTCATTTATCGCATTAAAAAAATTAGGGGTTAATTTTATCCCTGAAAAAATATCAATTGCATAGCATATAGATGTAGGTGCATTTATTTTTAATTTACATGTTTTACATTTATTTATTGGACCAGTGACGAGTGTATTTGAATTAGTAGTTCTGAACTTTAAATTAATAGGCCGGACTAAGCCCATGAGCGAGCAAATTGGCCCAAGCTTTTTTTAAGTAATCGGAAATTATCTCGTGAGAAAATAAAAATTTGAAATTTTCCGGGATATGATGATTTTTTTGGATAGGGAAGATGTGAAAAGTGAATATTACATTTGGAAGAAAAAGAATCTTCATGGATATCAATTTGGAAAAAATTAAAACCCTAGTCTGAAGCTTATAAATAGATTAGTCGTATAGGGTTTTCGGGGGAGGCCACTTCATAGATTACACATACGGCCACATCGAGAAAAGTGCAATAGAGAGAGAAAGGCGAGTCACGGCCGCAACACAGAGAACACACGTTCTCCGCAAAAGAGAAGGGAGGGCTACATAGAATAGTGAGAGGATAAATCGTGGGAGTTCTTTTGTTTCTTGGGTTAATCTGGATGCTTTTATAGAGAGAGAGAGAGGGAGGAGAATAAAAAAGGTGACACATATTATGCACATTGAAGAGGACGCACTAGAGAATGTCAAAGGAGGAAACGTGGAGAGGAGTCATGCATTAAAGAAAGCACACCATCCGAAAAGAAGGTCAAGCGAGATCAATTAACCCGAGGAGCCTCAGTCCTAAATCCAGTCGCCGTCCGTCGTTTGTTCCTTATTTGCAGGTTTCCGTTGATCCCGCCGCCGCAGCCCTTGCTCGCCAATTTTGCTTCACTTTCTTTCAGGTTTTTTTTAGTCACGTCCGAGGTCTCGCCATCAAGCCTGCAGTTGCTGCCACCCCAGCGACGTCCCCAAGGCCAAGCCATCACCCATGATCCATGAAGCCACCGAGCCGAACCTCACCGCAACCGTATCCGTTCGTGACGTGCTCGGCCGAGTATTGTTAACCGTCCAAGCCGTGCTTCTCACCGCCTTGAAGTCCACGGTCAAAAAGTTGAGGAATCGGTAAAGCTTGTTATTGGTCAAAGCAAGAAGACCAAAGAAAATTTTCTTTGTATTGTAGGGCGGGTTTTCCTTCAAGAAGTTGCGGCTATTCCTTGCACCACCGCACCACATTAACGTCGGCAATTCTCTGTGGGGGCTCGACCAATGTCTAGTTTTTACCATGAAGCGGTTAATCGAGTCATCCATTAGCAAGTCTTGGTATATCTCTAGCCTGCCATGAGCCACGCCTAGTGGACTTTTGTTGATTCTCCCGCAGGTTCTCGGGCGATTCTGCAGTAACTACGGCACTCGGCCTCGCTTTGCATGATCCCAGCCGCCGCCACACCGGTCAATCCCACCGTGAGCATCCAAGCCCTGTTTTGGAAAGAAAAACAAAAGAGAAATTAGGTAGTTTTTCTTTTACCTTATTTTACTTTTATTATTATGTTTTGTTTGCCTTTTTAGTATAATTATTCCTTAATATATTATTGATATTCCAACATGAAATAGTCCCTCAAGCTAGGGATTGACAGTCCGATTTTCGTGCCCGAAATCCGACTCGCAATCCCTTACAAAAATCGACAATCCAATCTCAAGCCCGAGATTCGATTCTCGATTTAATTTAAAATTGGCTAACCGGATCTCATGCGCGAGATATAGTTCGTCAATTTTTGGATATCAATCTTATCTTTTGTTTGATTTGCTATCGTCAAGTTGATTGAGTCAAATCTTATTTTCATAAAATAAAAAATCAAAAAAAATATTAATTAGGATTAGGTTTGTTGTCATCTTGCATATTTAGGATTGCAATCTTATTATGAATTTTTAAATAAAAAAATCCGAAAAAGAAAGTGCATTCGTTTAGGTTGTTAGTTTTTATTTGAATTGCATTATGTGTTAGTTTTAATTTCGCAATTCTTAAAGAAAAACACAAAAAATCATTGTGCATATTAGATTAGAATTGCATGTTTCATTCTAAATTTAGATAATATTTTTTTAGATAAATTGCATTTTTGGTTTAGATAATGTCTTAGTTTAAATTAGGATTTAATATGACTTAATCTCTAGTCTAAATTAGATAGAATCTTAATCTAGCTAGATCATTTCAAATTTCATAAAATTTGTCTTAGGATAAATTAGTTGCAATTTCTAGGATAGATTGCATTTTTAAAATAAAAAATGTCATTTGCATGTCATATAGAATTAGGTTCATGAAATGCATGTCATTTTAGTGATTATTGTTAGGTTCATTTCTAATTAGAAATTGCCGTCATTAGATTAGGTCATTTAATAAATATCGCGTGACATATAGCTCGTATATTAAATTGCATGTCGCATGTCATTTTAGTTAAAATAATTTTGTATGTCATCGTATTGCATCACGTCATTAGAATTAAGCCATTATGGTTAATTTAGATTGCATATTTAATTATTGCATGTTCATTAAGAAATCATTAGTTTTTTTACTCTTTCATATAGTTTAGGACATGTTGCCATGCCATATCATTTCATATTAGATTAGAAGCATTGCATTGCATATGGACTATATTCTCGTTGAAAAAGAGAAAACAAAAATTGAGTAATTGCTTGTTAATTAGAAACCATATCTAGGATTGTTGATGTGGATTTTAATTTAACACTATAGATGCTTTCGTTGCTTTAAGGTAAGTTCTGCAATTTATTTTCTGCTTTACTTGAGTGTTAAATTGGTGGTTTGTGCACCTACATGAACACCTCACATATTAGGGAATTAGTTTAAAATCAATCCAAATTGCTTGCCAAACATTTTTCAAAATAACAAGAAAGGTACCGAAAGGGCGTTAGAGAAATCTAACGTAACCAAGTCCCCGTACCCTTAGTCTCTGATTCGTAGGAGTAAAGTAAATCTCCCGTTACTTTACTAAGGTTTCTAATCGACCCACCAAAAATAAATTAGTGGCGACTCCTAATTGAAAATAAATTGCATGTTAAGAACTTGAACTTAAGTCGTGAATTGGTATGGGCTTGGGAGAGCCCGAGTTAAGTCTAGGCTTAACAATCCATTAGCCAAACCCTAGGTAGTCTAAACCCCGAAAATTTGGTCGCGACACTAAGCAAGCCAGTAAGACAATCCATTTCCAATTTAAATTCTGAGTCTGCTACAGACTTTCACAATTCCCATTCTGCCATCCTCATACTAGCCATTTCCATGGCCGACTTACGACTAAGAGCATCCACTACTCTATTCGCTTTCCCTGGATGATATCTTATCTCACAATCATAGTCCTTCAACAACTCCATCCACCTCCTTTGTCTCATGTTCAACTCCTTTTGTGAAAACAGATACTTCAAACTCTTATGATCCGTATAAATCTCAAACTTCTCTCCATACAAATAGTTTCTCCATATCTTCAAGGCAAACACTATAGCTGCTAGTTCTAAATCATGTGTTGGGTAATTCAGCTCATGGGGTTTTAATTGTCTGGATGCATAGGCTACAACTTTGCCATGATGCATCAACACACATCCTAGTCCTTTGTGAGATGCATCACTATACACTATGAAACCATCAGGTCCAGTCGGTATAGTAAGAATTGGAGCTGAAGTCAATTCCCTTTTGAGCTCCTGGAAACTCCTTTCACATTCCCCATTCCATTCAAATTTTACATTCTTTCGGGTCAACTTAGTTAAAGGTCCTGCCAGTCTTGAAAATCCTTCAATGAACCTCCTATAATAACCAGCCAGTCCAAAGAAAATTCGTATTTCAGTGGGCGTCGTCGATCTCGGCCAATTCACTACAATTTCAACTTTTGCCGGGTCTACTGCAATTCCTTCTCCTGACACCACATGTCCTAAAAATATTATCTAGTCCAACCAGAATTCACACTTACTAAACTTAGCATACAACTTATGCTCTCTCAAGGTCTACAAAACTATCCTCAAATGTTGCTCATGCTCTTTAGGCCCTTTTGAATATACCAGAATATCATCAATAAAAACAATCACAAACTGGTCTAAATAAGGCTGAAATATCCTATTCATTAAATCCATAAATGCAGCCGGCGCATTAGTCAATCCAAATGGCATAACAAGGAACTCGTAGTGTCCATAACGAGTCCTAAAGGCAGTCTTAGGAATGTCTTCCTTCTTAATTCTCAACTGAAGGTATCCCGATCTTAAGTCAATATTAGAGAAGACCGAACTTCCCTGGAGTTGGTCAAACAAGTCATCAATTCTAGGCAAAGGATACTTATTCTTAATGGTCACCTGGTTCAGCTGCCTATAGTGAATGCACAAGCGCATCGATCCATCTTTCTTTTTCACAAACAAGACCGATGTACCCCAAGGTGAAGCACTTGGTCTAATGAATCCTTTGTCAAGCAACTCCTGCAGTTGCACTTTCAACTCCTTCAATTCGACTAAGGCCATCCTATATGTGGCTTTTGATATTGGTCCTGTTCCAGGCATTAATTCAATTTCAAATTCAATCTCCCGCTCTGGCGGCAATCCAGGCAATTCCTCAGGGAATACATCTTGAAATTCGTTAACTACACGAACTTTCTCAAGTTTAGGCTCTTCCCTTGCATAATCTTTAACTATGGCTAGGTACCCTTGACATCCTTTGTCAAGTAACTTACAGGCTTCTACTGCCGAAATAAGTGCTACAGGAAGATAGGTCTGACCTCCTAAAAATTCACAACTAGACTGATCAGGTAAAACGAATTGAACCACTCTTCTATAACAATACATTCTAGCCCGATACTTACGAAGCTAGTCCATTCCTATAATAACATCAAAATCATACATAGCCATTACAACCAAGTCTATTTCCATATCCTTTCCTCCCATTGATATCTTAAAATTTCTACACACCAGTGTAGACAATACCATATCCTTTAAAGGCGTGGAAACACAAAGAGGCGTCTCGAGAGGCATAACTTCTATCTTATTCAAACATCTATATCTTTCAGACACAAACGAATGCGTTGTACCCGTATCAAACAATGTATATGCCTTTTCACCATTGATAAGAATCGTACCTGAGATAACATTCTTGGAAGCTTCCGCTTCCTCCTAGGTGATTGCATACACCCTTCCTTGTGCAGGTGGCCTCTGAGGATTTCCTTGTGGGTTTGACCTAACAGCACTCTGATATCCCTGTCGCGCCGAGTCAACACTCACTTACGACCTCTCTTGTGGGCAATTTCTCCTAAGATGACCCACTTGTCCACAACCAAAACATTTTAGTTGTCCCGTACAAGGTCCTGGGCCATGGCGCCCATTACACTTTTGACAAATACCAGGCTGATAGGGTGCTTTCCCTATATTCAGACCACTTCTTGCTCCTCCAAAATTTCCAAAATTACTCTTCTTCTTCAGATTCCAGGTCTGACCCTAACCAGAATAAGTCTCTTACCCTTTCTCACATCATCAAAATTCAACGGTTTCTTAAACTCCGACCATTCTCTCAACAGCTCCTGCTCCACTAACTGTGCCCTTTCGTAAATCTCATTATAATCTCTTATGTTCAAAGGCACCAGTTGCTTCCTAATGTCAGTCCTCAATCCTTTCAGGAATCTCTTAGCCTGTTCCTCCTGATCCTTAATCAATCTAGGAGCATATCTAGACAATTCAGAAAATCTAGCCTCATACTGATCTACCGTCAACCCCTTTTGTTCTAGCTGAACAAATTCTGTAATCTTCCTATCCTTAGCACAATCAAAAAAATGCTTCCTATTGAAAGCTCTAACAATCTCCTCACAGTTAACATCAATACCTGGTGGAAAGATTATGTCCTTCGAAGCTCTCCACCAAAACTTCGCATTTCCCTCCAACTGGTACTCTGCTAAAACTATTTTCTCAGCATCAGTGCAATCCAACAGTCGGAAAATTCGTTCCATCCCATCAATCCATTACTCCGCCTCCTCAGGCCTTCCCATTCCATTGAACTTAGGTGGCTTCAACTTGAGAAATTGCTCCACTAGCCCTTGAGTACAGCGTTCTACTCCGAGCTGTTGCTGTGCCTGCCTTTCCATCAGATAACCAATATTGGCTAATGCTTGCAGGATGTCTTCCATTCGGGGTTCAGCCCTTGCAGCAGAGGCTTCAACCCTCAATGGATAAGCACTTCCAGCTCGCACCATGACTTTCCTGCAATTTCCAAGCATTGCCTTAGGAATAATATGAGACTCACTGCCTCCATTCAAAGCAACTACTACTACTACATAAGTAACACATACATGTTACCGGTACCTAAAGGCAACTCAAAATGAACTACTAGGGATCTACGAGTGAATACTCATCACCCGTTATTCAATTATTCCATTTTACATCATATGGTGTGCATTGTCATCATGTTCCTCAATTTCCAAATGAGGCTCCTTATCACTCCACCTATAACCATTCGCTCTGATACCAAAAAGGGGCGTTGTAGCACCCCGAACCCTTCGAAGGTCGCCACAAGCACAATTGTTACATCTTATTACCCTTTTGATAGTACTTAGAAGAAGCGTCGTTATTCACAGGCATTTTTTTTTTCATAAGACGGTCCCAGCGCGACTCATCAGCGGAAGCAAAGTAAAACATCACCATCTCTCCCTTTACCAACCATGATACAAATACACACCACTAATCACCATGATTTTATAGACAAGTCACGACACTTTATTTACATATATTTTCAAGATGGGACTTCTTTTGGGTTGATACACCAAAAGGAAAAGCTAGGACTCAGCCATGTCCAGCCTAGAACCCCAAAAAGAACCCTCGACCCTCTACATCTCACGTGCACAAACCCTATCATAAGTGTCGGCTAACTATCCCCAAAAATACCAGCTCCCACTCGTCACACATGGGCCTCACACCCAATCTGGTGCGTCAGGCGGTGGAGGTGGCAACATCCCTTTCATCACCCCGTCGCGACAAACGTGGATGGAGACGAACTCCTGGACAATCGGGCCCCCACCCAGGCCTATGTCGTACATGACCAAACAACGCACACGAATATATGTCAATCCAGGTACCGAAGGACAGCTGAACTCCTCGCACTCTACCTCGACGTCGGATGGTAAACCATAAAATGTACCCTACGCGACAGCAGGAAGCGGCATGCTGCTAATCTGAAATGTTGGTCCCCAAAAGGGGTGAGTACAACCACTCAGCAGGTAAAGGAATCCAATGACCACTCAATGCATTATACAAGTCATACATGCATTGCAGGCGTTACTTACCTTGAAGCCATGCGCATACTATCATGCATCATCATCACAATCATATCACATACATGTGTATCATCATCATATCATATACATGTCATCATTATCATGACATCATGACATCACACATGTCATCATCATCACGTCATCATCATATCATACATGTCATCATCACCATGGCATCATCATATCATACATGTCATCATGCCATATTATATATCATCATCATCATCATCATCATGCATATCATCGTGCCATGGGTGATCATCATCATATCACGTCACATATTATCATGATCATCATGCATATCATCATGCCATATCATATATCATCATCATCATCACCATCATATCATCGTGCCATGGGTGATCATCATCATATCACGTCACATATTATCATCATCATCATGCATATCATCATGCCATATCATATATCATCATCATCATCATCATCATGCATATCATCGTGCCATGGGTGATCATAATCATATCACATCACATATGTCATCATCATCATGCATATCATCATACCATGGGTGATCATCATCATATCACATCACATATTATCATCATCATCATGCATATCATCATGCCATGGGTGAATTTTCCACTTTTAACTTTCAATTTGATCACCACATCACCCATTCTTTGGATCATCAATTTCATCATCCCCTCGGGCAAAGACCTTCGAGGATTCTGGCATTCAGCCATTTCAAGCCATCGGGCATCTGGCCCCCCACATTCCGAGCATCTCGCATCCCAACTGGCATCACGAGGCATTCCCCTCGGGCAAAGACTTCCGACAGGGCTTCCGGCCTTTACACTCCCTGGCCAGGCATCCCGCACCCCAATCCTGGCATCGCGAGGCATTCCCCTCGGGCAAAGACCTCCGACAAGGCTTCCGGCACCCCCACGATTCGGGCATCTTGAATCTCCCAGGGCCATCCGGCAATACATCTCTATACATTCCGAGCATTATCCTCCACCACAACCATCTCCTCATTTAACATTATCCATGTTTACCAATTTCGGTCTTAATTTAGCATGGCATATTATGTGATGTCAAACAAGTCATATTCGGCATGAAATTTATACATGCATCTCAATTCAATGTCATGCATTCAAGACCTCATCATACATGCTACATGATATAATTATTTATGAAATAAAATTTAATGGAATTTATGGCCAATAAAATAATCCATTTTTCATATCCTTTTTCATTTATTTAAATTTCAACTTTTGTCATTTTCAAAAATATTAAATTTAATATCTATAAATTCCCAAAAATAATAAAAATTAAGGCAAGTGATAAACAAGGCAATAGAATAGTAATTTCATGCAAAACACATGGCCAAATAGAATTTCACACGATTTCACAATTCTCACAAAATGACATATCATTTTCGGGTGAAATCAGAATGCACAGTTTCTGAAGAAATTTAATTAAAATATCCATATGACCTCTAAAAATTATGTAAATTTACCGAGTTATAGCCAAGACATTTTCGTACATCTTTTGTGAAGACTTCCAAGCCAGATTATTTTTAGATTCTTTTGTACAGTCTCACGAAGCTTCTGGATCCATTACCGCATCGTCCAGTACATGCTTCTCCGAAATACTGAGTTTTTACCTACCTATTCTCTTTCTTTTCCTCTGAAATTTGGATATGTTATACATCAAGATGTTCTCTACAGGTTTCATGAAAATATCTAAGTCGAATAACCAGAGTATAGTCGTCATTTTAGTCCATGAAGTCTCGGGTGTCCCGAAATACATCTCCAGAATTACCGTCTTAAAGATCTAGTCGATTTACTAGGCTATACTTGTTCATTTCACTTCAAATTTGAGTATGTTGTAGTTCAAGATGTCCCCTACAACTTTCATGAAGAGATCGAAGAAATATTCTTAGCACAAATCAACATGCAACCACAAATCCAACAAGAGGTCAGTGAAATCTTTCCAGATCTGAGGTCTCCGTAGGATGAGAGTTTAACCCCTCAAATCTCCATCATTTTTCACCAAATTTCAGTATGTTATATTTCAAGATGTTAGCTACAACTTTCATGAAGAGATCAAAGCCAAAATCGGACTCTAAACATGCATGTGAGTTCACACAACATTCTGACTCAAACTGTTCAAGCGAAAACAGTCATACCACCCAAGAACAATCCATCCATACTTCGGTTTTTCTCACCTAATCACCCAAACACGACACTATATCAACCATACATGTAACAAACACACATGCAAGAGCAGCTAGAGGACTCCCACTTGCCTCTAGACCGGACGGACTACGGCACACGGCAGCGAGCACGGCGGACGGACGGCGAGGGACGGCAACTCCCTCCTCGGCTCCTCCTCTCTCTCGGCCGCTCTCCCTCTCTCTCGCACAATCTCTCTCTCTCTCTCTCTCTCTCTCTCTCTCTCTTTGGGCGAATGGCTAACCGGCCATTCTCTCTCCTCTCTTCCCTTTTTATCTCCCCCAAACCCCATCATTAGTAATCATCACATGCCACTTAAATGGACCAATGCATGGAGGCTCTTCTTGCCACTTGGCAAGCCCCACGCATGGGCCGGCCACCTCTTCTTGGGCCTCAATGGGCCAGCGACAGCCCTTCCGTGGGCCTCCATTTGGGCCGACCAACTTGGCCTATCTTAGGCCCATCCCTTTTGGGCCTAAGATCCAAGCTAAACTCAACTTTTTTTTTTGTATATCTCTATTTAAATTAAAGTATTAGGTTACAATATAAAATAATTATATACTTAAAATTATAATTCCATAAGTTCCAATTTGCCACACATACTTGGCCAAAGTCTTGTGACATTTTATTTAATTCATAAGGTGCATGGCCAAGCATAGATTATCATTATCAATCTATTCTAATTTAAAATTTTATAAACACAAGCACAAATCACCTAATCTTAAAAAGAGACTAATGGCTAAAGCATAAATCATAGGTAATTTCATTACCCAATTAGAGACTTTAACACAACTTATAATTTGACTTTGAATTTTGGGATGCCACAAGAGATCAGGGATAGGTCAGTTCGACTGAGATATGTGGCTAAACATGGGTAATTCCACCAAATTGCAAAATTCTCGGCGATCAACACTAGACTGATTTTTTGTCATTTTGGTACCCTGTGTCCGTATTCGAAACCTCGAGATTTTCACGACCACCGAGAGTCGCTAATGTGTCAAAGAGGTTCATTGTGGCTCAAAGAAAATCGACCATGAGTCTTTTGCACTAAAAATTTCTGAAAGCTACCCGATAGCCTAGGTCACGCTAAAATCGCGCTAGATTGAAATTAACCACAAATTTGAATCCGATTTTAGAAATTGAAAGTTTTGTCATGTCATAAATCATTTTAGAAACGTCAACTCATCTTCCGAAGATTTTTCTACAAACCGATATTTTGGCGAAAAAAGTCGAAATAGGGCCGTTTTCGATCGGGAAATTCAGAGGACCGTTTTTTATCGCGCAATTGGGATGCAAGTGGGTTCTATTGGCAAGGAAAAATGTCAATTTGATCAAGGATGTGTTAGTGGAATTTATGGGAGTTGAATTGATTTAATTCAAGCGGGATTTTGGTTCAATTTGAGGGAAATCCCCCCTTGGTCCATGACTTTTGGACCACTCCAAGGCTTCTAAAGGAAGATTGACTGCTGCAACTTGTGGAGGAAGACAGCCAGCAAGGTGGGGCCTCTTCTAGGGGACAAAGGAGATAGAAGGGGAGCATAAGGGACCCTCCACAGCAATCGGTTCCCCCTTCTCCTCCTTCTACCTGTCGACCCTTCCCCCTTCCTTCTTCTTCTTGTTTTGAGCTCAGCAAAAACCAAGAGAACTGACCAGCAGCCAGCCTCCTTGCCGTCGAGCAACCATCGCATGCCACCACTCGCCGTTTCTACCAGCCAAAGTCATGTCTGAGCTCCACTGGTCGCTGTCCCGATTTCGTCTGTCCGTGCATTCGTGCACCATTGTCCCCATCCCTGCTCGCTGCCTTAGGCCTTGTCGAAGCCCCTGGGTCGCCATTCAGGCACCGCTTATTGCCAAAATCTCCCATCGAGCACCACTACTACCTCCGCCGCTCTTATCTCACCGAACCAGACACCGATTCCACCCCTCTCAACCAAGACTAGAATCTGAAGCTAGGTCTCTCCAGCACTGTTTGGCCCGTTTTTGTGCCCTTCCGAACCTCGAAAGGCGCATGATAACTCTATAAAAATAGGGTTGTTTTACCTATTTTAGGCAGTAATTAATGCATTATCTGTGAGAAAATATTTGGATTTCCTTCTGATTATTTGAATTTTCCTTGTTTATGCAGAATAATGAGATATGAAGAGGATAAGGAAAAGAATGGTAACTATCAAGAATTCAAATAAAAGCAACAGTGAAAGATGGATATCAAATCAGGAAATTCTTGATTTTGTTCCCTAATGTTATCTGCAAGCGTTGGGAGATAGATATCTTGGATATATCTTATAAATAGAGACGAGAGAGAGCGGCTAGGGTTTTTTTTTGGGGGGGGGGGAGAGTTAGATCGTTTTCCATTGTTCGAGAGTTTTTCATGTATTTTGAAGAGAAGACAAAAGTGGTGACATAATTCTTGTTCTTTGATTCAAGATGCTGGGTTTGATTTATATTTTTACTTTTTCTTCTACTATGTTGTAATTTTCTTTTGTTAGGGCTACGATGTAGCCTAACCATGATGATGTGAATTTCATGATTTTTATGTTTTACAATTGATTTCATTCATGTGAGTTATATATTATTGTGTTTAATGCTTTTGAGTAACTCGGCCACCACTTGAATGATCGATGTGCATATTTGAGCGAGAAGTGATAATATGCAATCGCTCATTATAATATATAACCATGAATTAAACGTGGATAGAAATATACTGCGCTATTTGTGTAGCTTTCGGTGATAAGGTGATTTAAAAGACTCATTGTAAACCGGGAATATTCATAGTTTTTAATGCACTCATGTTTATTTTAATTCACTAGAGATATAGTGGATTAATAAGCTAAGTAGGTTTGCTATACCTAGAGATAGGATAGTAAATAGGTTAGGAAATTCCGCTATCACATGTTTGATATCGTTCTTTTATTCACAATAATATGAAATTCATATCTAGTGGTTATGGTGAAATCGGATGCTCTAACATATTTATCTGATTGATTTTACTGCATTTAGTCTTCAAAGTCTTCAAGTTTCGTTTTTAATTTATTCTTAATTATATTTTGATATGTTAGATAAATTTTAGAATTAATCTATTTTAGTATTTAATTAGTTTATTAATCATCGATCTCCGTGGGACGATACTTTATCTCATCATTATATTACTTGTTCGATACGTGCACTTGCGTTTAGAATTTTATGAACAAGTTTTTGGCGCCGTTGCCGGGGATCATTTGTTTAATACTAATTAATATTGATACCAGATAATTCTAAGTTTAATCTAGCTTTCGTTTTGTTTTATTTTTTAGGGTGTACATCAGTTTATGACACGTAGCCAACAAGGGAAACTTGTTGAGCTTGATCCAGAAATCGAGCGTACATTCAAAAAACGACTAAGAGAACAGAGAAATCAGGCTAAGATGGCAGACGATGAGAATGAAAATCCACGTAAACTCTTAAGAGATTATGATACGCCAACAGTTCAAGGCACCACATCAAGTATCAAAAGACCTGCAATTCAAGCAAACAACTTTGAGATTAAGCCATCACTCATTCAAATGCTTCAACAATCAGTGCAATTCAGTGGGCTACCAAGCGATGATCCAAATGCTCACATTGATGCTTTTCTTGAAATCTGTGACACCATTAAATATAATGGAGTTACAGATGATGCTATTAGATTGAGATTATTTCCATTCTCTCTTAGAGACAAAGCTAAGAATTGGCTTTCTTCTCTTCCTGTAGGATCAATTACTACATGGAATGATATGGCTCAGAAATTTCTTGGTAAGTTCTTTCCACCTGCAAAGTCTGCGAAGATACGTAATGATATTACTAATTTTATGCAGATGGATAATGAATCATTATATGAAGCATGGGAAAGATTCAAGGAATTTCTTAGGAGGTGCCCACATCATGGATTACCCGTATGGATGCAGGTACAAACTTTTTATAATGGCTCTAGTGCAAATCTTCGTTCTATGATTAATGCAGCTGCAGGGGGACTTTAAATAATAAAACACCAGAAGAAGCCTACAATCTATTAGAGGAGATGGCATCCAATAGTTATCAGTGGCCTACTGAGAGATTACCAATGCAAAAAGTTAGCGGAGTTCATGAAGTGGATGCTTTTGCTGCAATTGCTGCACAATTTGAAGCAATCAACAAAAAGCTTGATACTATGAGTGTTTCAGCCATGAAAATTCATAATTTGACATTTGATTTTTGTGGTGGAGGACATGTTAGCACAGAGTGTCAGGTAGGTAATACTTTCAAACAACCTAGTGAAAATTCTAACTTTGTTGGGAATTTTAACAGGTCACAGAATAATCCCTACTCCAACACATACAATCTGGGATGGCGCAATCATCCAAATTTTTCATGGAATAATCAAAATGTGACGAGATCACTTGGATTCAAATAATCAGAAGAGACAAAGTCAAATTTGGAAGACATAGTCACCAAACTTGCTAATACGACTCATGACTTCATCAAAAGCACGGATGTGAGATTTCAAAATCAAGAGGCTTCAATCAGAAATCTGGAGATGCAAGTGGGTTAGTTAGCAAGCATGATGTCAGGAAGGCAATAGGGTTCTTTGCCGAGCAACACAGAGAAAAATCCAATTGAAAACATAAAGGCTATTACCCTGGTAAACAAGTGGGAGAAAAAGAGATTGTCAGAGACAAGGAAGAGGTGGTCAATAAACAATTAAAGGAGACAAGCAAGAGTAAACTTTTTCCAGATAATCCCAAGCCATATGTGCTGCCAATTCCATTCCCTCAACGACTCCAGCAGCAAAAAATAGATAAGCAATTTTCTAAATTTCTTGATGTATTTAAAAAATTGCACATTAACATTCATTTTGTAGATGCTTTAGCGCAAATGCCTAGTGATGCAAAATTTTTGAAGGAGATTTTGGCAAACAAAAGGAAGCTAGAGGATTATGAAACTATGAAGTTAAATGAGGAGTGTTCGGCCATCCTACAAAACAAATTACCTCCGAAATTAAAAGATCCAGGGAGTTTTACTATTCCTTGCACTACTGGGGATTCTTAGTTTGAAAAAGCATTATGTGATTTAGGTGCAAGTATTAATCTGATGCCTTATTCAGTTTTCAAGAAATTAGGATTGGGGGAGGTAAAAGCAACCACGGTGTCACTTCAACTGGCTGATCGATCAATTAAATATCCGAGAGGTATTGTGGAAGATATTTTGGTAAAAGTTGACAAATTTATCTTTCCTGCATATTTCATAGTTCTTGACATGGAGGAAGATTTTGAGGTACCACTTATCTTAGGTCGACCTTTTCTAGCAACAGGAAGAGCTCTTATTGATGTACAACAGGGGAAGTTGATCCTTAGAGTTCAAGATCATCTTGTTTCATTTAATGTTTTTAAAGCAATGAAATATCCATCTAATGATAATTCTTGTTTTAGAGTTGAGACAGTTGACAAGTTAGTGAATAAGGTTTTTCAGGAAAATATTTTTGAAGATCCACTTGAAGCATGTCTGATTCAACTAAGGGACAAAGATATTCAAAATGAGGAGATAAAGGAGTACGCAAATTTCATGGAGGCAATTCCACCATATTCAAGGCAAAAGGCAATTAAATTTGAGGAGTTGGGACAACACATTACAAAGCCTAAACCATCAATTGAAGAGCCTCCAATTCTTGAACTCAAACCCGTACCTTCTCATTTGAAATATGCTTATTTAGATGGAGTTTCTTCTTTACCGGTAATTATATCTTCTTCTTTGACAGATTTGATGGAGGAGAAATTGCTCAGAGTATTAAGAGAGCATAAAGGTGCAATTGGATGGAAAATAGCTAATATCAAGGGAATTAGTCCTTCAATTTGCATGCACAAAATTTTGATGGAAGAGCAATATAAACCCACTATCCAACCTCAGAGGCGTTTGAACCCGAAGATGCAAGAAGTAGTGAAAGCTGAGGTAATTAAGCTACTTGATGCAGGTATCATCTATCCTATCTCTGATAGTTCTTGGGTAAGTCCTGTGCAAGTTGTGCCAAAGAAATGTGGTATGATTGTTCAGAAAAACGACAATAATGAATTGATTCCAACTAGAACGCATTCGGGTGGCGTGTGTGTATGGATTACAGAAAATTGAATGATGCCACTAGAAAAGATCACTTTCCTTTACCATTTATTGATCAGATGTTAGAAAGAATTGCTGGGCATGAATTTTATTGCTTTCTGGATGGATATTCAGGGTATAATCAGATTCCTATTGCACCAGAAGATCAAGAGAAAACTACTTTTACTTGTCCCTATGGTACTTTTGCTTTTAGAATGATGCCCTTTGGTCTTTGTAATGCACCAGCTACTTTTCAAAGATGCATGATGGCTATTTTCTCTGATATGGTTGAAAAATATATTGAGATTTTCATGGATGATTTTTCTGTTTTTGGCCTATCATTTGATTCTTGTTTAAATAATTTGGCCTTGGTCTTAAAAAGATGTGAGGAGACTAACCTTATTTTGAATTGGGAGAAGTGTCACTTTATGGTGCAGGAAGGAATAGTGCTCGGGCATAAAATTTCTCAAAACGGAATAGAAGTTGATTGAGTCAAAGTGGAGGTCATTGCAAAATTACCTCCGCCAACATCTCGTGAAATTTGTCAGAGGATTTTTTGGGCATGCAGGATTTTACAGGCGATTTATAAAAGATTTTTCAAAAATTGCTAAACCTCTTTCTAATCTTTGGAAAAAGATGCTCCTTTTAATTTTTCCGTTGAATGCATGCAGGCTTTTAACACTTTAAAGGAGAAGTTAATATTAGCACCAATTATGGCAGCACCAAATTGGGATTTACCTTTTGAGCTGATGTGTGATGCTAGCGATTCTACAGTAGGAGCTGTTTTGGGACAAAGGAAGAATAAAATTTTTCAAACCATATACTATGCCAGTCGAACCTTGTCAGGTGCACAATTGAATTATTCATCAACAGAAAAGGAACTTCTAGCGGTAGTATTTGCTTTTGATAAATTTCGTTCTTATTTAATTGGCTCAAAAGTTATAGTTTATTCTGACCACTCTGCTCTTAAGTATCTGCTTGAAAAGAAAGAATCAAAACCCAGGTTGATTAGGTGGATTCTATTGCTGCAAGAATTTGATATGGAAATCAAAGATAAGAAGGGGACTGAAAATCTAATTGCAGATCACTTATCAAGAATTCCAAATTCAAAGGAAGAGGTAAGACCAATTTTGGAAGAGTTCCCTGATGAGAAAATTTTTTCCATCATGTCCACAAAAGTTCCCTGGTACGCTGACTTTGTAAATTATTTGGTAAGTAATTTTCTTCCTCATGAATTATCATATCAATAGAAGAAAAAATTCTTTTCTGATGTTAAAAATTATTTTTGGGAAGAACCTTTCTTGTTTAAAGTATGTGCAGATCAGGTCATAAGGAGATGTGTTCCAAATGAAGAGAAGGCAAACATTCTACATCATTGTCATGATGGAGAGGCAGGTGGCCATTTTGGTGCCACAAAAACTGCAGCTAAGATTTTACAATCTGGATTTTATTGGCCTACACTTTTTAAAGATGCATACTCCTATGTAGCTTCATGTGATAGGTGTCAAAGAACTGGAAATATTTCAAGAAAAAATGAGATGCGTTTAAACAACATTATTGTGTGTGAATTATTTGATGTTTGGGGTATTGATTTCATGGGACCCTTTACACCTTCTTATGGAAATTTATACATTTTAGTGGCTGTGGAGTATGTGTCTAGGTGGGTAGAAGCTGTAGCATTACCAACAAATAATGCTAAAGTTGTGGTTAAATTTTTGAAGAAAAATATTTTTACCCGATTCGGCACTCCTAAGGCAATCATAAGTGATAGGGGGACACATTTTTACAACAAGCAATTTGAAGCACTTTTGAGTAAGTATGGAGTCACACATAAGGTTGCAACCCCTTATCATCCTCGACTAGTGGTCAAGTAGAGATTTCAAATAGGGAAATCAAGAGAATTTTAGAAAAAACAGTGAATGCCTCTAGGAAAGATTGGTCAATAAAACTTGATGATGCACTTTGGGCCTATAGGACAGCGTTCAAAACACCAATTGGAATGTTTCATTTTAGGCTAGTATTTGGAAAGGCTTGTCACTTACCAGTGGAATTAGAGCATAAAGCATATTGGGCATTGAAATTTCTGAATTTTGATATGCAATCTACAGGTGAAGAAAGATTATTGCAACTGAATGAATTGGAGAAATTTCGCAATGAGGCTTATGAAAATTCTAAGTTGTACAAGGAGCATACAAAAAGATGGCATGACAAGCACATATTTAGAAGAGAGTTTAAAATTGGTCAAAAAGTCTTACTTTATAACTCTCGTCTTAAACTTTTTCCAGGAAAGTTGCGATCTAGATGGTCTGGTCCTTTTATAGTTATACAGGTATTCCCATATGGAACAGTTGAAGTTGCGTATGACACTGAGGGCACATTCAAAGTGAACGGTCAACGTTTGGAGCCCTACTTTGAAGGTGGTTACAACAAGCAGAATACCACCATTGAACTTCATCCTTCAGAATAGCGACATCTGAGATAGTTTGGCTGAAAACTATAAAGCAAGCGTTTCTTGGGAGGCAACCCAAGCATTTTAATTATGTTCTTATTATTTTTAATTTTATGTTTTGTTAAAAAAAGATTAACTTTTCTCTGTTTTATCCAGGTTAATTTTTAGGGAACACCTTTCAAGAGTTTAATCATCACGGTCATCTATGGACTTATCCTACAACCAGGGGAGTTTTCTTCTTCCTATTCTATTTTTCGCATTGAGGACACTGCTTCATTCAAGTTTGGGGGGAAGACAAATTTTTGGATAATTTTTTATCATTATTGCTTTCCTGGTTGTGAATTTGTGCGATTCTTTTGTGAATTTTTGCGATTCTTAGGAAAATTTAAATTTTATTTAAACTTGCAATTGAAGTGTGAGTTAATCTTAATTCTGATTATGTTGATCCACTTACTGAGCACATTCATGTGAAATATGTGATTTTCTTAGATTTCATCCAAATTTTAGAATTTGTTTGATTTTCTCTTGAGGCGAAATCCTAAGCTAAATCTAACTGAGAAAATGATATAGGGAGTTTTTGGATCGATTGAGCCTTTCAAGCCAACCCTATTTATTTATCCCTAGTCACCTCGTTGAGCCTTAATTATTACCCAATTTTTCATTGGCACCCATATATGTTCAGCCTAACCATAATCAAATTATATCCTTATCCCATGCCCTATGAACACGTTGATTTTCTTTTGGGATAAAAAAAAATTATTTGAGCTTGATAGAAATTTGGGAGGAATGATGGAGTAAAAAGAAGAAAAAAAAAGTGATTACAGTGGTTGTATGGGAGTATTGTCAAAAAAAAAAATTGCTTTTATGGTTCCCTGTCCAACTTTCAATTGAGTGAGCCTTTTGGATACTCGATGGGTTGGAAATTTTCATGTTATATAAGGAGGGGCTTTGGGAGAAACTCCACCATAAAGTAATTCAAAAAAAAAAAGAGACAAAAAAAAAAGAGGCGAAAGGAAAAAAAAAAGGAATGGTGATATATGGTGTCATAAAAATTATCTTGAAGGGGTGAAATTGGACAGTAACATTGGCTCTAATTAGATCCTAGAAATCAACGTGTTGATGGGTGATTTGAGCTTAAAATTGCCATTATCTCACCTTTAGCCCAGCCTTACATTACAACTCGAGAAAAGTCCTATTGATTTTTGGTTAGATGATTAGCTTACATTAGTGGAGAGAGGAATGAAAAGCAAACTTATGAGATTTGGTCATAATTATTGAGAATTTTTTAGAGGATACATGTTAATGTGAATTATTCTGGATTGCATATAATTCAAAAAAGATGAGGACTCACACACACACACTTGGATCATATAGTTAGAATTGGTCTTAACTTATAAATCGATTTCAATGTTTGGATGAAATTTGTGTTTTTCTTTGAATTGTGAATTTGAGCAATTATGGAAAGATGTCATGGAGAAGGTTGTTAGGTTGAGTATGCGTTATGTCTTACTTTTGCTCGAGGACTAGCAAAATGTTAAGTTTGGGGGTTTGATAACTCTATAAAAATAGGGTTATTTTACCTATTTTAGGCAGTAATTAATGCATTATCTGTGAGAAAATATTTGGATTTCCTTCTGATTATTTGAATTTTCCTTGTTTATGCAGAATAATGAGATATGAAGAGGATAAGGAAAATAATGGTAACTATCAGGAATTCAAATAGAAGCAAGCAGTGAAAGATGGATATCAAATCAGGAAATTCTTGATTTTGTTCCCTAATGTTATCTCGCAAGCGTTGGGAGATGGATATCTTGGATATATCCTATAAATAGAGACAGAGAGAGCAGCTAGGGTTTTTTTTTAGGGGGAGAGTTAGATCGTTTTCCATTGTTATGAGAGTTTTTCAAGTATTTTGAAGAGACAAAAGTGGTGACATAATTCTTATTCTTTGATTCAAGATGCTGGGTTTGATTTATATTTTTACTTTTTCTTCTACTATGTTCTAATTTTCTTTTGTTAGGGCTACGATGTAGCCTAACCATGATGATGTGAATTTCATGATTTTTATGTTTTACAATTGATTTCATTCATGTGAGTTATATATTATTGCGTTTAATGCTTTTGAGTAACTGGCCACCACTTGAATGATCTGATGTGCATGTTTGAGACTGAGAGATGATAATATGCAATTACTCATTATAATATATAACCATGAATTAAACGTGGATAGAAATATACTGCGTTATTTGTGTAACTTTCAGTGATAAGGTGATCTAAAAGACTCATTGTAAACCGGGAATATTCATAGTTTTTAATGCACTCATGTTTATTTTAATTCACATAGAGATATAGTGGATTAATAAGCTGAGTAGGTTTGCTATACCTAGAGATAGGATAGTAAATAGGTTAAGAAATTCCGCTATCACATGTTTGATATCGTCTTTTTATTCACAATAATATGAAATTCATATCTAGTGGTTATGGTGAAATCGAATGCTCTAACATATTTATCTGATTGATTTTACTGCATTTAGTCTTCAAAGTCTTCAAGTTTCGTTTTTAATTTGTTCTTAATTATATTTTGATCTGTTAGATAAATTTTAGAATTAATCTGTTTTAGTATTTAATTAGTTTATTAATCATTGATCTCTGTGGGACGATACTTTATCTTATCATTATATTACTTGTTCGATACGTGCACTTGCGTTTAGAATTTTACGAACAACACACCCGCTTTGGAGTTTATCGATCCTCTTCGCCTCGCCCTCGTTGTGGTTCAACCAGATCGTTAATCAAGCGAGTTTAACTCACTAATCTTTGCTTAGTAATTTAATGATGCTTAAGGGTTGATTAATTTAGGTTAAGTATGGTTTAGGTGGTTAGTTGGAACAGATTAGTAATTTAATTGTTCGTTTATGCATGTTAGATTATTTGATTAGTGCAATTAGCAAGTAGATAGGTCGTAGTATTTATTTAGACAGGTTCGAAAATTTTCCGGGCCCATCTCAGCTTTTAATTAGGCGTTTCCAGCCTAAGTGTGCATTTTTGCTATTTATTGGTAATTTATAATTAATTTTCGTAATTATTTAATTAATTATTATTTTTCGAAAATTAGACCAGGATAGCGGTGATCGAATTTCGTAATGATCGCAATGGTATGATTGATTTAATTAACTGATTGTTATTTTATGCAATTTGAGTGTGATAGGTGATTTTGGGGATATATCCCAAAATTTAATAATTTCGGTAATTAATTAGAAAATTACCGAGCATCGGTTTACAATGCCAAAAATATGTTTATGGACTGTCGAAATTAGTGGGATTTTCAAAAGGGAAAATATCATATTTTGGCTAAGGCCGACTGTATACCCACAAATAATTATTTTTATCAGGTATGATAAAAATAGTGATTTTGTTAGATGATCAAGATGGTATACTAAATCAACCTATGGGCTCTGATATGCCAGCTTAGGGTTAGCAGTATATCGATATTTTATATCTGCCTGAGGGCCATGATATGTCAATTTTGGGTGAACAATATACCTTAGCAACTTCTTGTGAGCATTATTAGTATACTATATCAGTCTACGGGCTTGATATGTCAGCTTAGGGCGAGCGGTATACTCTGTTGTCAGCTTTTGGTGAGCCATAATCTATCGGCTTTAGGTAAGCTATACTATCTATCTTCAGCTTAAAGTGAGCAATCTTGATATGATCGGACTTTATAGATAGTGTTGAGTGGGTTGATCGGGAGATGGTCTTGATGACATGGAATCAACTGAGTCGATTGATCGATGACTCAATCTAATTTGATGAATTAATTGATTGATGTGATTCGTGAGTATATGATATAATCTGACTCGCAGGAAGGAACTAAGGCAAAGATAAGTCCTCTGACTCGTGTTTGTGCTTAGGCAACCCTTGGGGCGTATTTTCTTCCTAGTTGGGGCTTAGGGGGTTGAACTGCTAAGATGTCGTCTCACCCCGTTGTGGGATAACATTTTCAGAGCCCTAGATGGCAGCTCCTCCCGAGCGTTTTGGATAGCCAAAGAAGGTCACAAAACATGTGTCTTATATTCTGCTGCATGGGAACCCTATGGGCTAGGTCTATGAGCTCATGAAGACCGTGGTCTGGGTTGATGAGGCTCTACCCCACAAAGTATCCCATCAATACAGATCATGGTACCGCCGTGAGCGGAATGGCCAAAGAGAGGGTCCCATACCGGAATCTGAGATACCTTTGTATGTGCTGGAGGTTGCTTTTGGGAAAGGCACAATAGATCCTCCCATTGGTTCGATGGTAGACCCGGATCTTTCAGATCCAGGGACTCCGGTGTATTCAGCTGAAGGCTTCAATGAGGATAAGGAAGAGGATCTGTAGTTTTATGAACCCCCCCTGTTTTGCAGACCTTATGTATATATATATCGACTAGTATTGTATATGACTTGACTTAATATGTATATAAGTGCGTTGTGGTTTGCTTTTGAAAAATTGATGGCCCTGTTTTTCTATCACATCTTGTTGTTGTCTTGGGATTATTTATTTGCTTCCGCATGCGCATTTAAAATGTAAGGGTCGGCGATGCATCCTAGGACGTCCCTATTTAATCGACCGCTAAGGGATAGGTACATGCTCGGAGGATCGAGGTGTGATATATCATTTCCTTACCAGTTGCTTGGCTTCGCCGTTGGCTTGCCGCTCTCCAAGAATTTGCCCTTAAACTCACGCAAGAAGAAGCAAAGTCACCGAAGCTACTGGGTTTCGCTTCTACTCGAGCAGTGCGAGAAAGGAGAAAAGAGAGACAGTTTTCAGTCTGTTTTGGGGTGAAGAGGGAGTGGCATGAATTATGAGGAAGTTTGGCTTGAGTGTAATCCCAAGGAGAAGTAATCATTAGCAAACTTAATCATTATGTTTCCTCTGCAGCTTCGATTAGGGGGGAAGAAAACCGAGGGAAGAAAGGGGGTGTCGTGGCTTTCATGCACACCTCATTCCTTGCGATCGACGTCTGGCATTCGAAAACAATTTACTTCTAATCTATGTCGTTAGTCAGTTTAGTAGTTTCTAATGTCTTTTACTTAGTTTCATTCTGAATCCACAAAATTTCGATTCCATCGTAACTATACGAATCTATGAGTTTGCATAAATTGAAATGACACATTAACATCTCGGCACTAATCTACGAACAAGAATTTATCGCAAGAAATTACTAAAGTTAATGATCGACAATAGAGTAAAAGATTGCTTATAAGTTTTTTTATAAAATCTCTAACTAAATCTCTCATAACGGTAATCTATAAACTTAATGAAAAATTAAGGCGCTCAGGCCTAAATTCCTGTCTCTGGCCCACTAGGCTCATCCTACGACAATTCACAACCCACTAGACTTAATTTACCATTCTAATGAACCCAACTCTCGGCCCGCTCCAAGCCAAGCCCAAGTCCATATCCTATCCTTTGGCTGATCGAGCCCATCTCGATAACTCGTGTGGCCCTTTAACTACTTAAGCCCACACTTTCCTCATAGCCCATCAGGCTTGTCTTCTGGCCCGCTTTAAAATAATCCAAGCCCTTAACAATCCGATTACACTTAAAGGGTCGGTAAAATTCGGGATGTCACAACTCTCCCCTACTTAGAAAATTTTGTCCTCAAAATTTGGAATCTTACCACACTCATTGGAAGAGTTGAGGATACTTATGTCTGATTTCTTCTTCACTTTCCCAAGTTGCTTCCTCTGAATCATGGTATCGCCATAAGACTTTAACTAAAGGTATGGTTTTGTTCCTTAGCACTTGCTCTTTTCGATCCAGAATTTGTACATGCTCTTCCACATACCTTATCCTTTCGTCTATTTCGAGCACTTCAAAGTTCAATACATGTGCTAGATTCAGCTCATATTTCCTTAACATAGACACATGAAAGACATCGTGTATATTTGATAGCTTCAGTGGTAAGGCTATACAATAAGCCAATTCCCTAATCCTTTCTAGTACTTCAAAAGATCCTATAAACCTTGGACTCAATTTTCCTTTCTTTCCAAACCTTGACACATTCTTCATAGGTGACACCTTTAGAAACACATGATCACCTACATTGAATTCCAGAGGCCTACACCGTTTGTCTGCATAGCTCTTTTGCCGACTTTGAGCTGTCCTAAGTTGTTCTCGTATTGTCTTTATAGCTTCTAAAGTAATTTGAACTAATTCTGGCCCCATCAACTTTTGTTCTCCAACTTCATTCCATCAAATAAGAGTTCTGCAATTCCTACCATATAAAGCTTCAAATGGAGCCACACCAATGCTTTGTTGGAAGCTATTGTTGTGAGCAAATTCCACTAGATGCAATTTCTCATCCCAATTTCCTTTGAAATCAATGACGCAAGCTCGTAGCATGTCTTCCAATATTTGTATAGTCCTCTCTGATTGTCCATCCGTTTGTGGATGAAAGGCAGTACTATATTGAAGCTTGGTCCCTAAAGTAACTTGAAGACTTCAAAAAATTCGACGTGAATCGCGGATCTCGATCTAATGTTATGGTTACAGGGACATCGTGTAGCTGTACTATTTGCTTAACATACAACGTGGCGTACCTTTCTAGCGAATAATAGTCTATCCTCATAGCCAAAAAGTGAGCTGATTTCATCAATCGGTCCACTATTACCCAAATTGAGTCTGTGCCCACTTGAAGTCCTTGGTAGCCCTTGTACAAAGTCCATAGTCACATGTTCCCATTTCCATTCTAGGATTTCCAATGGCTTTAACAATCCTACGGGTTTTCGATGTTTAGATTTCACCTGTTAACACGTCAAGCATCTTGCGACGTACTTAGCAATATCAGTCTTCATCCCATTCCACCAAAAATATTGATGAAGATTCCCTATACATCTTTGTACTTCCTGGGTGGATGCTATAACTACTTCGGTGAGCTTCTGTTAAAATTTCCCTTTTTATCTCATCGTTATTAGGCACACAAAGATGCCCACGGAACTTAACTATTCCATCATTCGAAACTTGAAAATCCGGCCTCTTTCCTTTTAAGGCTTCATCTCGAATTTTCAATACTTCAAGGTCTGACTGTTGTACGATCTTAGGGGTTGTTTGGTTCAGCATTCCCAAAGGGCTTTCAGCCCCGAAAGCCCCTTGGGAAAAATTTCAACCGTTTGGTTCAGCATTTGGAGCTACATTTGGGGGAATGCTAGCATTTGGAATGCTCTGGAATGCTGAAGGGGGGTTTAATGAATTTTTTTCTTCCAATATTGCCCTCACTGATAATTGAGTTTTCTTGTTTTACCCTCAAGAACAACTGTTCATCATCTTCCTCGTCTTCCTTGTTTCTTCAAGACCAAAGCTCAGCCGACGAAGCTCAATCGGCCGGAGCTGGTCGCCCACGCACGGCCGACGCCACACACCGCCGTGGCCATGCACCATCGTCGCCACACCGCCGTGGCCACGCACCACCGTCGCCACACACTGTCGTGGCCACGCACCACCGTCACGTGGGTCACGACCTCAGCAGCGTCGCCTGGGTCGTACGACCCATGCGACGGGCTCAGCGGTGCTCGTCGACCAGATTCGGTCACCACACACCGCCGTGGCGTGGGTCGCGGCCTCAGGCGGCGTCGCGCGACCCACGCCACTCAGCCGCCCAGATCCGATCACCACGCACCACTGTCACGTGGGTCGCGGCGTCACGCGACCCACGCAACAGGTTAAGTAGTGCTCAGCCGACCAGATCTGATCGCCTTGAGGCCGCGCGACCCACAGGACAGCGGTGCGTGGGTTGCGTGACCCACCGCCTCCCCACCACCATAGCCGCCAGCTGCCTCCCCCACCATAGCCACTGGCCGCCTCCCCCACTAGCTCTGATTGCCTCCCACTCGCTCCCCTCCTCTGTGTCAACATCTCTCCTCCTTTTTCCTTTTCTTTTTTTCCTTTTTCCTTTCACCTCAAAGCTATTTTGCAAAATGCTACATCAAAATAAGAGTTCCCAAACACTTTAGCATTCACCAAATGCCCATTCTTCTGAAGATACTTGGGGAAATGGCTTTGCATTTCCCCAAAGTTGAACCAAACAGCCCCTTAATTCGCTATATAACTTCAAGTTCAATTCTAAGCGTAGCTCTTATACCAGTAGGCTAACTCACCTCCACTTTGAACTCAGAATTTCAAATTGCTTCTTGCAAGTTCCATTCCTTGACCATCATATTAGCTATTTTCATTGCCGAATTCCGACTAAGGGCATCCACCACTTTGTTGGCTTTTCCTGGGTGATACAGAATTTCACAGTCATAGTCCTTAAGCAATTCCATCCATCTCCTTTGCCTCATATTCAATTCCTTTTGGGAGAATATGTACTTTAAACTCTTGCGGTCTATATAAATTTCAAACCTTTCTCCATAAAGATAATGCCCCCAAATCTTTTAAAGCAAAAATAATGGCAGCCATCTTTTAAAGCAAAAATAATGGCAGCCAGTTCTAAGTCATGAGTAGGGTAATTCAATTCATATGGCTTAAGTTGTCTTGATGCATATGCAAGAACTTTCCCGTGTTGCATTAGAACACAACCCAATCCCTTATGGGATGCATCACTATACACTACAAAACCTCCATATCCTAAGGGTATTGTCAACACTGGCACCATCGTCAACCTCCTTTTGAGTTCTTGAAAGCTTTGCTCACATTCCTTTGACCATTCGAAACTTGAATTTTTCCGAGTCAACTGCATTAACGATCTTAGAATTCGAGAGAATCCTTCCACGAATCTTTGATAATATCCAGCCAAACCTAGAAAACTTCATACTTCTGTCACCGTCGAAGGTCTAGGCCAGTTTATCACAACCTCAACTTTAATTGGGTCCATCGATATTCCTTCACCGGTTACCACATGACCTAGAAAAGTCACTTGATCCAACCAAAATTCGCATTTACTAAATTTGGCATAAAGCTAGTGTTCTCTAAGGGTCTGCACTACAATCCTTAAGTGCTCTTCATGATCGCTTTGTCCTTTTGAATACACTAGAATATCATCTATAAAGACTATCACAAACTGCTCTAGAAAAGGCTTAAATACCTTGTTCATAAGGTCACTAAAAGCTGCTGGGGCATTTTTGGAATATCCTCATTCCTTATCCGTAATTGATGATATACTGACCTTAGGTCAATTTTCGAGAAAACTGATGCGCCCTGCAACTGATCAAATAGATCATCAATCCTTGGTAACGGATACTTATTTTGTGGCATCCCAAAAATAACTCACGGCCATGTGTTTTATAAGTAAGAGTTTATTGAATTATGATTTCAAGATTTATGGCCAAGTGAATAAGAATGATATGGTATTTATATAAATGGATAATTATTGTTGTTGGAAATGCATCCTATGTCCATGTGAGACCAATGATTTTATTTGATGAGGAAATTATTTATTTGGCCATGAATTTTATAGGTTGGATTTTATTAAACTATGTTGCAAAGTCTTTTGGCCTTTTTATTATGCAATTAGGTATTTATTTAAATAAGGATTAAGATGTATTATTAAATATAAACTTGAGCTATTTAAGTTTGGGCTTTAGGCCCAAGTGAGATGGGCCTAAAGTGGGCCAAGAGGCCCGGCCCATGAAGCCCATTGGGCTGTCGCGCATGGAGGGGGGAGGAGGAGACGCATGGCTTCCTCCAAGTGTCTTCAACCAAGGAGACACTTGTCTCCTTCTTAGGGACAAGTGTCCCCCATGCAAAGAGGAGGTGCATGCAAATATATATACAACCAAAAAGAGAGAGAGAGAGAGAGAGAGAGAGAGAGAGAGAGAGAGAGAGAGAGGGAGGGAGAGAGAGAGAGTGGCTGGTGGAGAATTCGGCCAAAGAGAGAGAGAGAGAGAGAGAGAGAAAGGGTCGCCGAGAGGGAGAGAGGAACTGACGAAGAAGGAGCCGTCGCCGCCCGCATACTGTTCGTCCGTAACCGGTGTGCCGCCGTTTGTGTGGTCTAGAGGCAAGTTGGGGTCCTTTGCTGCTCTTGCATGTGTGTGTTTTACATGTATGTCGAATTTTGGGTGATTAGGAGAGGAAAACCGAAGCTTGAATGACTTGTTGTTGAGTAAGGTTGCTGTTTTCGTTTGAATCCGTTCGAGTCAGAACTTTGTGTGAGCTTGCATGCGTATTTAGAGTTCGATTTTGACCTTGATCTCTTATGAAAGTTGTAGATAACATCTTAAACTACAACATACTCAAATTTAGTGTAAAATGATGGATATTTGAGGGGTCAAACTCTCATCCTACGGAGATGCTAGATCTGGGATGTTTTCGCTTGAATCTGTATGAGTCAGAATGTTGTGTGAGCTTTCATGCATGTTTATAGTCCGATTTTTGCTTCTATATCTTCATGAAAGTTGTAGCTAACATCTTAAACTAAAACATAATAATATTTGGTGGAAAATGATGGAGATTTATGGGGTTAAACTCTCATCCTACGGAGACCTCATATCTGGAACGATTTCACTGACCTCTTGATGGATTTGTGGTTGCATGTTGATTTTTTCTAAGAATCTCTCTTCGATTTCTTCATGAACGTTGTAGGGGACATCTTAAACTACAACATACTCAAATTTGAAGTAAAATGAATAAGTACAACCTAGTGAATCGACTTAATCTTGGAGACGGTAAATCTGGAGACACGGTACAGGACACCCGAGACTTCATGGACCCATATGACGACTATACTCTGGTTATTTGACTTATATCTCTTCATAAAACTTGTATAGAACATCTTGAAGTAAAACATATCCAAATTTCAGAGGAAAAAAAGAAGAATAGGTAGGTAAAAACTCAGTATTTCGGAGAAGCATGTACTGGACGATTCGGTGATGGATCTAGAAGCTTCGTGAGACTGTAGAAATTAATCTAAAAAGAATCTGACTTGGAAATCTTCATGAAAGATGTACGAAAATGTCTTGGCCGTAACTTGGTAAAAGTTCGTAATTTTTGGAGGTCGTATGGATATTTTAATCGAATTTCTTCGGAAACTGTGCATTCTGGTTTCATCCGAAAATTACATGCTGTTTTGTGTAAATTATGGATTTGTGTGGATTTCTCATTGGCCTTGTATTTTGCATGAAATCATTATCCTATTGTCTTATTTATTAGTTGCCTTAATTTTATGATTTTTGAGATTATATAAATAATTAAATTTAGTATTTTTTAAAATGGCACAAGCTGGAATTTAAATAAATGCAAAAAGGGCATGATAAATGGATTATTTTAATTGGCATAAATTCCATGAATTTTATTTTATAAATAATTTCACCATGTAGTATGTGTGATGAGGTCTGGATGTATGCATTAAGATGCATGTGTGAATTCAAATGCTGAACATGATTGTTGATTTGCCAATACATCATATGCCATGCTAAATTAAGACCGAAATTGGTGAACATGAATAATGTTAAATGAGGAGATTGTTGTGGTGGATGATGATGCGCGGTGGCCTAGTGGCGTAATTCCGGAGATTCCCGGGAGTGTCGGGATGCCCGATGGTATACGGTACGTAATTCCAGGGGAGGCCTGGTGGTATGTCTGTACATAATTCCGAAAGCCCTGTCGGAGGTCTTTGCCCGAGGGGAATGCCTCGCGATGCCAGGATTGGGGTGTGGGATGCCCGGCCAGGGAGTGTAAATGCCGGAAGCCCTGTCGGAGGTCTTTGCCCGAGGGGAATGCCTCGTGATGCCAGTTGGGATGCGAGATGCCCGGAATGTGGGGGGCCGGATGCCCAGTGGCCTGAAATGGCTGAATGTCGGAAGCCTCTGAGGTCTTTGCCCGAGGGGATGATGAAATTGATGATCCGAGGAATGGGTGATGTGATGATCAAATTGAAAGTTAAAAGTGGAAATTCACCCATGGCATGATGATATGCATGATGATATGCATGATGATGATGATGATAATATGTGATGTGATATGATGATGATCACCCATGGCATGATGATATGCATGATAATGATGATAATATGTGATGTGATATGATGATGTCATGATGACGATGATATGATGATGTCATGATGATGATGACATGTGTGATGTGATGATGCCATGATGATGACATGTGTGATGTGATGATGTCATGATGATGATGACATGTGTGATGTAATGATGCCATGATGATGATGTCATGTGTGATGTGATGATGCCATGATGATGATGACATGTGTATGGTATAATGATGTCATGTATATGGTGATGATGACATGTGTGTGATATAATAATGGCATGATGACGATGATATGAGTATGACATGATGATACACATGTATGTGTTATGATTGTGATGATGATGCATGATAGTATGCGCATGGCTTCAAGGTAAGTAATGCCTGAAATGCATGTATAACTTGTATGATGCATTGAGTGGTTAATGGATTCCTTTACCTGCTGAGTGGTTGTACTCACCCCTTTTGGGGAATAACATTTCGGACTAGATAAGATCCCTCTGCTGCCACTGCTACCAGTAGATGAATCAAGTGGTTGGATATGATTGCGAGGAGAAGGATACCAAATGGAGGAACTTTTGGACACCGACACATATCGATGGACTTTAAGTATTCGACTGTTAGAAGAGATGTTGGTCATCTTTTGAAGTATAGCCGAGTATAGAAACATTGGCATTTCGATGTACCGACTAAAGATGTCCATCTACTTTATGTAAATAAACGTGTTCGGCTTTAACTTATATAAGATGTTTAGTCGGTGTGCATCGTTTTCTGAATATAGGGAAAGGAGTTTGCTGGATGTGCTTCCGTATATGAATTGTGCAAGGGACCTATCAAAAAGAAAAATGTAAACCCCCATGGTTGTATGGACCCGCTGCAATTGAAATGGTATCTGAGTGACATGTTAATAAGGAAAGTGAATTGTGGTGACTCTAACGCATCGGGGGGCGTCGAGGGGTGCCACATATTTTTAAATGTTACTTGATTCAATTGCCTATAATCAATACAAAGGCATAGTGATCCATCTTTCTTTCTAACAAATAACACCGGTGCATCCCATTGTGATACACTTGACCTAAAATATCCTTTGTTGAGCAGTTCTTGTAACTGCACCTTCAATTCCTTCAACTCTGATAACGCCATCCTATATGGAGCTTTCGATATGGTTCCGTATCAGGTGCCAATTCAATGGTAAACTCAACTTCTCGCTCTGGGGGCAATCCTGACAATTCCTTGAGGAACACATAAAAAAAATTTGAACTACAAGAATATCTTCAAGTCGTACCTCCTTCCTGGCTTGCTCACTAGCACATGCCAAATATCCTTGGCAGCCATTCCTAAGAAGTCGATGGGCTTCTAGCGCAGGTAATAAGAGGCACAGATGGGGTTGTCCTTCCCCCATAAAATTCAAAACTTGGCCTATCCGATGGATCGAATCGAATCATTTTCCTATAACAATCCACATTGGCTCGTTGTCTATGTAGCCAATCCATTCCCAGAATTACATTAAAATCATACATAACTAATACCATCAAATCAACTAACAGATTTTGTCCACCTATAAGGATTCTACTATCCTTACACACTGAGGTAGATAAAACTACGTCCTTTAATGGAGTAGAAATGCTAAGGAGTACCTCTAATGATTTTGGTTCCATCTTACTCAATCGCACAAACTAAGCAGATACAAAGGAATGGGTCACTCCTATATCGAATAATGCATAAGCATTTTGATTTGATAGGGAAATGATACCTATAATGATTGTTTGAGACCCTTCAGCCTCGTCTTGAGTAACCACATAAATCCTTCCTTGAGCTGGTGGTTGCTGGTTATTTCCTGATGGTAACGGCCTACCCAAAGCCTGTTGTGGTTGTGGCTGCTGCGTCCTTTTTTGAGGACATTCTCTAACGTAATGCGCTGGCTGCCCGCAACCAAAGCAAGTCTTTGCCCCTTGGTATGGTCCAAATCCATGTGACCTACTGCACTGGCAACACTCATTGTTTCCGAACTACGGCTATCCTGTTGGTTGATTATTTCATACCTTTCTAGAATTTCCGGCCTTATTCTTCTTGTTTTGCACAAATGGTCGCTTTCCAATTTGGTGAGGCCTTCTATCATAGTGAAAACTAGATGGGACCCCTCGAGATTGTGGCCTTACATGATATACCGACGTTTGTTCCCTTGACATCAAATCCCTTTCCACCAGTTGTGCCCCTTCATACAACTCATCATAATCCTTCAAGTTTAAAGGCACCAACCATCCTAATCAAGCCTTAACCCATTCAAGAATCTCTTAGCCCTATCTTCCGAATACTCTACCAATCTAGGGGCAAACCTAGAGAGTGCAGCAAATTTCACCTCGTATTGGTCCACTATCAGGTCATTCTGATTTAACTGCATAAATTCCATCACCTTTTTATCCCTTGCGTAGTTTGAAAAATACTTACTATAGAAGGCTCCCACAAATCTAGTCCAAGTCACCTCCACACCTTCGGGGAATACCGTCCCTTTTGTCGCTCTCCACCAATGATCAGCATTTCTTTGAAGCTGATACTCTACTAGAGACACCTTTTCTGCATCAGTGCAACTCAGCAGCGCAAATATCTTTTCCATCTGATGTACCCACAACTCCACTTCTATGGGATCTCCTAATCCAGCAAATCTAGATGGTTTTAATTTTAGAAATTGCTCTACCAGACCTTGCATTTTGCGTTCACCTCCTACCTGTTGTTGGGCTTGCCTTTCCAGTGGGGCTCCCACATTAGCAAGTGCTTCAAAATTCCTTCCACACGGGGATCCGCCCTTGAGGAAGACCCACTTGCTGCCATTCCTCGTCCATTTCTACTCATCCTTACGGCTCTTAATTTTTGCACGTCAATCACTATTCATTAGTCGACTAAGCCTCCTCACAAAACTAATAAGTAACAATTGTGACAATTGTTACTTATACCCTATAAGTAACATAAACTACTTGTTCTCTACAAAATAATAATAATAACAAATGAAATATCGATATTCTAACGAGCACATCCGTACTATCTGTCCTTACCACTACTGCACCTTATCACTCCAAGTAAACCTATGCTCTGATACCAAAAAGAGGGGATGTGATGTCCTAGTAGCGTCACATACTAAGCGCAAGTGGAAATTATATGGATTATCATCTATACATGATCGGTTGATTTCAATTATCAGACTATAGCATCCATCTTTAATTGATTAGCATGTATAACATGGATATTTTTAGAATCTCAAGCTTTATATCACAAAGAAATCCTATAACCGTCCTATTATTTGGTATTAGGAAATTCAACTAAGCACATGCAAAAGGATCATGAGAGGCTTCATTTACTTTCCTTTTAAAACCATACGGGCTTACAAACATTAACCTGGATTACTTACAATTTATTCACCTATGTACAACATACTTACATGTTCAAAACAAAGGTGTAAGTAAACAACCAGGGAAAAGGGTGAGGGGGTTCCTAACTTCACTACCCCACACTAGCCCACGTCCATCAAAAACAAAAGACGTCTCCTCCAGCTTCATCATGATCTGGGCGCCTAAGTACCTCCCACCCCAGCTCCAGCTCCTTTAGCACCAAACTAAAGAGGGCCAAACAGCTCCCCTTCGTGGTTTATAAACCACGCAACGAACCTCATCGCAATCCAGTCTACCCTGCCGTCGTCCATCCAAAGTGTAGGCTCATATCTCATATAGGTTAGCTTGTCATCGGGATCATACACCTCGTGGAAAGATACATCGATGTATGCTATCACCCCATAACGAGCTATCGGTGGTACATCCATACTACCGATCTGGAAAAAAAATGGAATGAGCAATGCCCAGTAAAGAAATAAAAATACCCTAAACTAGACAATCCATAGTTGTCAAAGAAAACAAGAGAACATAACCAAATAGCTTAACATGCTAATACAGGACTGTCACAGGTATAACTAAATGACTACTAAAATGCCACATGAATGATCATTCCATACCAAACATGCTAAATGCACATGTATACCTCATGCTCTTAATCCGAACCAAGATGAAATGCAACAGCAACAAGCGAACTCACACGCCAAGTGGAATTACTTTATAGTGTGTGTATTATAGTCCACCCTCGATCAGTTTACCCACTGAAATGCAAGCCAGCCCGATCGAGTCACTTCCGAAATCCCACATCTAAACTTCCACAATATTGCTATCATGGGCATCTCACTCAGAGGCATTCCGGTATCACACAACCAAGGCATCCCAAGATCACTCAGCATGGGGCATCTCACTCCGAGACATCCCAGTATCCCACAACTGAGGCATCCCTGATCACACACAGGGGCATCTCACTCCAAGGCATCCCGGCATCTCACTCAACCAAGGCATCCAAGATCACACAACATGGGCATCCCACTCCCCAGGACATCACCGGCATCTCAGTACCAATGGAAATCTCTTATTCATTTAAAGCACACATTCCACACATCACACCTTTGATTAATATCACATCATAGCATGCACAAGACCTCGAGAGTACACAATTACATCAAGTAGGACTCATGCTCACAAAACACTTCATTCATGTCGCACTCCTTGCACACACATTCCACAATCGGTGACCACATAATGACCACACTTCAAATGATGGAAGAGGCATGCTCATGCACAAACACAGAACCGATCCGATCGGACTAATCCTTGACTTGCCAGTGAAGAAAGGAGCCGTCAGATCATCTCCGACGACCAATCCAGTGATCCCCAACATCAGTGAGGTCATGGATCTTCTTTATGGCCGATCTGCAGTGATCAATAGTGCATGGGGCCTCCAGTGACCATTGGTCCAAGCGATCAAGAAAACTTGTCCAAATCAGACTGGTTTGAGGAACCATTGTAGCTTGGCCTAATCAGAAGAGTTTCGATCAAGGTTGATCTGATTTCCGACCACCATTGGTTAAGACAAGAGGAGGAGGTCACCAGGGGGTTGAGTGGCGACCGATGGATCACTGGAATGGGGTCGGCAAACGATAAACTAGCGAGGGTTAGTTCAGTTTAAAGCAAAAAAAAAAAAATGAGGAGAGAGAGAGAGAGGCTGGCAAGAGAGGAGAGGGAACATTAGTTTTAGGGAGATAAAGTTTCTGCACAAATGAGCCCCCTTTGAAAAATTGGAGGGAAAACCTTTTATACTAGTCCCAAATCAGTCAATCTCGGCCGCCGATTCAATTTGACGGCCAAAAAATTGATCTAATAACTAAATTAGGTTTTTAAAATGAAACGACCCTAACTCCATCTCCAAGTTCATGAGCGACAAAGGTTATCTACGCAACATCCCAAGCTCGTCACCGTCTTGATTCTTTTTATCTTGTTATCATGCACATGCAGAAATGTGAACAAATAACTTCCTAAACAAACAACAGCTGGAAGACTGGGACTTACATCACATAGGACACACTAATTTATATTATAACAATACTTTCACAAGCCTTTTCTCTACAATCCCTCTTTTCTTATTGCATCACACTACAAGTTCTCCATATAAGCCAAGGGAATTCTTATCTCCTGTAGCGTGACTGCAGCTCCTAAAACTAACATGAGACTTCCATGCCTACAAGACTAAAAGATAAGGGAGTGAGTTTTGGGAAAAATCAGTAAGTAAAATTCCTAGTTCTCTACTGGGAAAGCATTTATCATCGAAGCCTAGCCAATACAACACTTGCAATAAGTGTCGATGGCAAATCAATAACAAACTTGTTGCTACCCTCGACTATATGTAGACATCCATGGCAACATGTTTCAATGCATACTTACCTTTGGCTTATCAATAAATATATCAACATATCATACTTATACATATACCGACACTCATGTAGATTCATTTATCATCGTCCTGACTTGACCAGGCCCTCCCGCTCAATCGGGGCTTCCAGCTTCTTGTGAGGCTTCCTAGCTCGATCAAGGCATCTCGACCACGGTTTCTCGGGGCTAGCTTCCCGAGGCTTCTAGGTTCAAGACCCAGACATACTGCCTTAATCAGGGCATCTCGGCTCAATCGAGGCATGACGTTCGATGAACGAGACATCGCCGCCAATGCTATGTAGCGACAAGCGCTTTTTCCTTTTTAAGTGCACACATAAATGCATCATACAAGTCGGTTCTTATCTTTTCTCTTAACCGACACGTGCATGGCCCGAAGGCGTGTTCATTCGTTCGTGTGTGTCATGAATTCTTATACTTCACTAATAAATATGTCTAGAACAATCCTTGGTCCGTAACTTGAACTGATCACTTAGCACCGATCCCCCCATTGGACAAAGCTTGGAAACGGCAAGCCTCAATGCTGAGCCAAGACCTTGAAGTCCTAGACTTGACGGACCTTGATTCTGATCCGATGTGAATACACTTGTGCCATGAATGACCCTTGGGTCATGGTTTGATTCAACGCCAAGCGCAAAGTCCCCACATCCATTTAGGCTATGGAAATCAACATGTCTTGGTGCCTTACAAAGACCTCATGGATTTGGGCAATCTCGCATCGATCAAGGTATAAAATCGACACACCTCAATGTTAATTTAGGACCTTGCGGTCTTGGGCAATCTCCACACCAAGCGAGACTTGGACCCGACATCCTATTTATGCTTAACCAAGGCCTTATGGCCTGGGCGACTTTGTCTTGTGATGAACTCAACCCGAATGAACCTTGGCCTCATTCCGGGTGTGAACAATTCAAGCACACGTTCAAGCACAAACATGAGAAAAACCATACAAAAGACCAAATATCCTACCCACGACTTGATGAGTGAGCACTTAACTAGACTCAACAATGGAGTCTACCGCCCTAGAGGAGAAATAGGGGTCTTACTTACCTAGATGACCCTCGAGAACTAGCTTGAATGACTTGAGAAGGGGCGATAGTGCAAGGTTGAGAGAAATAGAAGAATGTCGTGCAAAGGGCAAGAGGGGAGAAGAAGGCTCAAGTGGTTCCCCTATTTATAGGCTCAAACCTCATCATTACCTTTCTAAATGGCCTAATCATCTTTCTTGCAGTGGCACAGCTGTAACATCGAGGTGGCAAGCCTAGTTTGCAAGGTAGCACGCCTAGGGTTCTTGGAGAACACTTGCCATCTTCTTATTGGACAATCTATTCCATGTCATCATGATTTAGCCTACTTATTTTACAAGGAGAATCTAATTCTAATAATGAACAAACCTCTATAGGGACACCTAAGCTAGTGACGAAGCTTCTTGCATTTAATGCTTGGATTCTATGTAATCATTAGGCTAGATATTCCTCACATGTAATTAGAAAAACTTGCTCCCTAAGTTCTCTCTCTCTCTCTCTCTCTCTCTCTCTCTCTCTCACAAATCTTCCCTGGGACACCTATGAGTCACCATTGTCATCATTACTTGGCCAATTTGCTCTTCAAGCAAGATTTTAGGTGTAATGATGACCAAATCTTTAGAAGCCACTTGAGCCTATAACCCGCCATTCTCATTAAATGCCTAAATTTGGTTAATCATGAGGTTTGGATATTCAGCACATGCCTAAATTAAATAACTTGCTTTCTAAGTTTTGGCCCTCTAGAATATTCCACCAAGTTCTCTTCTACTTGATCCACTTGAGCACTTGAGTCGTTTGTTTCTTCCCCAACGAAAATCTTGAGCCATCATTACCAAATCTTCAAGGGACACCTAAGCAGGGTGACTAATACTTGCATTTGATGGGGTATTATAGAATCTTCTATTATGTCTTCTCTTGATTGGTCCATTTGTCCAAGAGTCCCTTATTTAATTCCCAAGATGAATCTTTTGTAATCATTATCAAATCTAGAAATATCAATCTAAAGTGGTGAGTCGTCCTTCTTCAAGAAGAACCTATAATATTCTAGAAGGTTATATTTTGTCAATTTCCATAGAATATGCCAACCATGGGAAATAGGCCATCAAAAGTGCAACCGGAACCAGGCAAGGGCTTTTTATGTACATCCCTAATTGACCATTCCAACATACCCAAGGTTCGTGGCAAAGCCACCCTTAGTGTGGTTATTGTAGGCAAAATTGCCTACTTCAGCTAAGTCAATGACTTAGGGCATGGGCTCAAAGCCCAACCCTTGGGTCAGCTTTGGCAGCTCATGGCTGACTCGGAGCCTATGGTAGGCCTAGGCGCAGAACCTAACACACAACAAGGTTCCTAGCCGGATCCAAGATCCATCACAAGGGATCCATAGCCAGTCCACGACTGGTCCATGGCCGAGCATACCTGGTCCATGGTCAGCTTTTAGTTGCTATGTGGTTACGTGGGAGCGGTCGACCCATGACCAATGCACAATTGCACCAGATCAACTCATGGTCATCCATGGTCGGTATATGACCGAACGGCATCACCCGCGACCAGAACATGACCGCTTTGAATCGATCCATGATCATCCATTGATCTACGGTGGTATATGACCAACAACCAACCCCTATGGTTAAGTAGTCATTCGATGGCCAAATGGCTCAAGTCTACTTGCATGGTCAATGGATTGGTTCACGGCTCATCCCTTGATCAATCCATGGCCAATCCCTTGCCTCCCTTCTAGTTGGGCCAATCTGTCCATAGTTGTTCCTCGGAACGATCCATGACCAATTTTAATCATTTGCACACCGAATTTATAGCCATTTCTCATGGGTCGGAAATCGAGATGTTACATAAAAGGCTGAACATCATTAAGAAGTGTTGAGAGGCCGATCGGATGGGTCTGATTTGTGAAAATTTGAGTTTAAAACAAGAATTGGGCTTAAGGGTCTAATTGGGGGCTAACTCGTAAATTTTTGAAATCGGGGGGTAATTTGCAAAATCGTGAAAATGTGAGGGCATGGGAGTAAAATTGACGAGACAAGGATTCTGAAACCGTTTACTGGAGGTCTAAAACCGGTTGGTAAGGAGCTGAACTGGCCCACCTCACCTCTTGACTGGTTTTTGACCAATTCTAGCTCATTCTTACTAATTCACACTTGTATAGTCCTTGAGGGTTCAAAATTTATACAATTTGGTCCCTCAATGACCAAATTGAAGAGAAAACTTTCACGATTTGAGAATAAATTGTCTAATTTTAATCTAATTAAGCCAATTAAATCCCATAAATGTAATCTATAGGTTTTATATTGGCTTAATTGAGCAATTATTGTGGAAAACAACATATCCAAACCGTGAGTACACACAATCGAGTACTAAGGACTAAAATGAACAATTTTGCAATTTATTGTCCAAATTTACAAATTTACTGAAATTGAACTCAATTATTATTGCAATAAACTTATTTGATGTATTACCTAGGATCACCTAATGCAGTTAAATTGACCTTAAATTGAAGTTACGAAACTTATGCCAAAAATGAATTGTGGTCTAATATGAAATTTGAACCTTAATCCATGAAATTGAACCATAGTCTTGAATGGATCAATCTATATTTCTTCAATTGAAGCTTAATTGTTTTTCTTATATCCAAGAGAGAGAAATTCCTCAAATTGGAAAGCTCTCAAGTGAGTTTCTCAAAATGGACCCCGGATTTGGACTTATTTCGAGCAAATGAGTGGAACACAATCATCCGTTTACGAAGCATGTAGAATCAATTTTGACCACCTAATTAGAACTTAAAATGGAAATTCATCCTTCGACATGACAATTCCTGAAATCGGAATAATGAGTGGATTAGAAATAGTCCCTAGACCAAATGTCATAAAAGAAACTACACTTAATTATGATTAAAACAAAAGTAATTTTATTTATGGTTGATTTAAAACCTAAAACCGAAAAATACGGAAAACGAGGTTCTTAATCAAATTTTGTGCAATTTTCAACACATAAATAAAATTGACACTAAAACAAAGTGTTTTGAGGATTTTCAATTTTTTTTTTCAAATTTTTGGTCAAAAGTTTCATCAAAAATCAACTATTTAGTTAACTTTTCCTAAAGTGTTGATTTCTAAGTCAAAACCATGAATTTTTAAAAATTTGATTAGAAAAAGTAAAATGAAAGACATTTTCCTTTTTTTTTTTGGGTGAAATGTCAATTTTTGACTCACGGTTGATATTTGGTCAAAGAGTTGATCAAAAAGTCAACATAAAAGTCAATTGTTTGACTTTTCGGATTTTCCTTAGAAATCAATAGGACATCACTTAAAAGTGACAATGTACAAGAAATAATTGAAAAAGACACTTTTTGGTTGAGAAACGGGCTTTGTCACGATTGGAAACCTAAATATCAATTTTTTACCTTTTTAGATGGTTAGCTAAAAATTAGGTGTCAACAACTATTCCTCTTTGAGTGGGAGTTCGAAAAGGTTCCACTCAAAGATAAATTGAAACCTACAATTTTTAATCAACTCCATTTGGGGAAAAGGAAATAACAAAACAAAAATGACATTTGGTTAAGGACATATCCGAATATTTACCTTTCATTCGTTGAAAATGTTTGGCTCACATTCGGGATCTTTCTCTCTATCTCTCTCATGGAATGGAATGAAGGAAATGAGATTATTAAGGAAGATGAATGGTCTAAGGATGACTAGTAACCTAAGGACAAGGTTTAAGGATAACCTAAAACCTAAAGTCAAGGTTCACGAGGATGATCTGGAATCTAAGGGACAACATTTAAGATAATTAAGGGGAATGGTTTACGAGGCATTTTTGTCATGTAAAGAGCTTGGTTATGAGGAAATTAAGGGGATTTGTACTTGGCTCATCAATGCTTGGGGACAGGAAGATCTTGGGTGCACTCATTTCTCTTATTATTTTTCCCCTCCAACACTCTCTCGGTCACTCACTCTCTCACCCCCTCCTCCTTGGCCGAGCCCTCTTCCTCAAGTTCTTTCCCTCACCTCAATCGCCTATCCGATTAAGGGGACGGACACCCGTTACAAGAAGTACGTAACCACCATTTGGGTGGATAAGAGATTGATGAACCTAGTACCTTACAAGTTCATGGCTTTGTATATCTGGGTAGGGGAGGATCTATTTGGCCCTCTCTAGGATTTTGATAGGCCTCTAGGCTAGGGACCTGTGAATGACAGTTGGTACCCCATGGATGTGGTTGTCCTTGATGGTGTCATCATCAACCCGGAGACTAACCCAGACAGTTGGTACCCCATGGATGTGGTACCTTGAGCCAATCGAGTACTAGGTGTCTGGAGTGCAACACTTTTTGAGGTCACCTCATAGTATAGAGGTGCTAGACTAACCTCAATCCCTTTTGAACTAGTATGAAGGAATCCGCTTTGCGGATGTTTATATGGCTAAGCTTTCGATGTAAGAAAGTTAGTGTATAATAGTTAATGTGTATTTATGAAAGTGTGTTATAATATGTGTCTTATGCTATCCCTGCTTGTGAATGATTGGGTGGTGTTATATTTGCTTCCGCTTGCATATAATCGAAAGATAAAAATGAATGGGTTGGCGATGCCTCCTAGAATGTCACAAATAAAATGACCGAAGAGGAGAAGGGTTGTTGCATGTTCAAGGGTCGAGGCGTGACAATTGCACTAACTTCAAATAGGAAATATCACAAGCAACATGAACCAATGGCTTTAATTTTAACAGAACTGTACAAACGCAGATCATGCCATGATTTAATCAATGGTAAGGCTTAGAAGATACAAACTCAATGAAGTAATCAAATGTAAACAAATTATGCCTGAATTTAATCGATGACACAACCTAAGAGCACAAACATACTATGCTAGAATTTGATCGACGACACGGTCCCGAGATAGAGATCATATGTTGGAATTTAATCAACAATGCATAAGGAACTTTACAACTAGGGACATAAAGTGCAGTTCAATAAAGTAAAAATACTAAAAAGATAGTAAATATTGTAAATTATTTGACTTGTGTGGGGCCCTAGTAAATGATTGGTAGTATTTACAACGGTCGAGTAGTAATTGCCTTTTGACGGTTTCCGTTCACATTTCTTTGGGCAGAAGTACAACCCAAGTGTCAAAATTTGGCACGGATGGACACTTAGGCCCTATTTGTTTGTGTTCTTATTTTCTGGTCATGAACAAAATTTCTGTTTTTTTGTTCCGAGGAACAAAAAAAGAACAGAAACGTATTTGTTTGTGTTTTTTGTTCCAAATCTATTTTTTTTTTTGTTCGGGAAAAAATTTGGAACAAAAACGAGACTTGTTTCTTGTTTCGGAACACTTCGAGAAATTATTTTTCTCTCCCTTTTTTTTTATTTTCTTTCTTTTTTTCTTCTTCTTTTTCTTTGGTCGATCGCTGACCTTGACCATGGCCGGCAACCGGCCATCGAGGGCCGGCGACCCCGTCAATGAGGTCGAGCATCGCCAGCCCCTGGCAAGGCTCGGCCTCGCCTTCAATAGGCGAGCTCGAGCTCACCCAAATCTGGCAAGGCCAACTTGCCCAGCCACCGGTGAGACTCGGCCTCGCCGAGCCACCACCAAGTCAGCGTTGCCTGGAGGTGGCCCAACGAGGCCAAGCCTCGCTGGTGGCTGGGCGAGCTCGAGCTCGCCCAAATCTGGCAAGGCCAAGCTTGCCCAGCCACCGGTGAGACTCGGCCTCGCTAGGCCACTGCCAGGTCAGCGTTGCTTGGAGGTGGCCCGACGAGGCCAAGCCTCGCTGGTGGCTGGGTGAGCTCAGCAACTTGCCCAAATTCGGCGAGGCCGAGCTCGCCCAACCATCGGTGAGGCTCAGCGTCGCTAGGCCACCGCTAGGTCGCCGTCAACTAGCAGTGGCCCGGCGAGGCTAAGCCTCGCCGAGGGCCAGCAAACCTCACCGTGGCTGGGCGAGGCCACCGGCCCTCATCAACCGATCGCCGGCCATGGCCGAGGCCGGCTACGGCCAAAAGGAATAAAAAAATAAAAATAAAAAAGGAAAAATAAAATAAAAATATTAAAAAAATTAAAAGAAACAAAAAGATTATACAAGTTTACCAAACGTGTTTCAATTCTTTTTCTATTCCGTGAACAAATTTACCAAACGCATTTTTCTATTCAAAAATTGTTCCGGGCAATGACATAGTTTTTCTATTTCTCGTTCTCTAGAACAATTTTTGAACGTAAACATTACCAAACACACCCTTAAGTGCCAAAAGTTAGGAAAGTGACACTTAAGTGTCAAAATAGAAGTAAAATGGATCACTTAAGTGCCACTTCGGCGAAAATCCGGCCAAAATGCTGATGTGGCGATTTTCCAGTGAAATAAATGCAAAATGGCGTCGTTTTGCACACTAATGTGGATAGACAATACAAAAACAACGTCGTTTTGGTGTTGACGTGGTAAAAAAATAATATAAAAATTAATTAAATGAAATTTAAAAATAAATTTATTTAAAACATTAAAAATTAAATTAAAAATTAAAAAAAGGGGGGGATGAGGGCTTAGCCTTTGCCGCCACCGGGAAGGGCTGGTGACGGAGGGGGCAAGGTCGGTCGGGGTCGCCAGGCCCTAGCCAAGGGCTGGCAACCACGGCCGATGGCAGCAAGGGCCCGCAAGCCCTCGCCCAGATTCGGCGGGGGTCGACGACCCTCGCCCGGCCAGGCTGAGGGCCGCCGCCCGCTGGGACCCTCCCCCCTCCGTCACCGGCCCTTCCCAGCGGCAGCAAACCGTCGACAGCGGCAAGGGCTCTCGGCCCTTAGCCGCCCCCCTTTATTTATTTTTTAAAATTATTTAATTATTTATTTTATTTAATTTTTTAATATTTTTTTACTTTTATTTTTAAATTTTTTAAATAAATTTAGTTTTAAATTTAATTTATTTAATTTTATATTAATTTTTTACAACATCAATATCAAAACAACGTCATTTTGCACTTATTTAGCTGGAAAATTGCCACGCAGCATTTTGGCCGAATTTTCACCGAAGTGGCATTTAAATGATCAATTTTACTCCGATTTTGACACTTAAGCGTCACTTTCCTAACTTTTGGTACTTAAGTGTCCCTCCATGCCACGTTTTGGCACTCCAGGTATCCGTACTTCCATTTCTTCGAACGGTTTGCATTGATTTCCTCTATTTTTGCAGACTTCGTGCCCTTGATTCTACTCCCAACCATTTTTTTTTTATAGATGCCGCAATAACTACTTCATGATCTTACTTTGCATGATGGTTGTCCTACGTTTTTACTTGAGTAACCATTCCATCTAAAATGCATGCCCATTTCTCCTCAGTCTCGGTTGCTTCATTGATTTTGAATATCCATATTCGTGCTTCAACGTTCTCTGAGTGAACACATGCGATGCCTTATCTTTTACTATTCATGAATCAGAACGGTTCGAATAAGAATTTGTGAAAGCTAACTACTCTTCAAAATCTTTGTTAAATATTTGTCAAGGAAGACAAATGCGAGCATATGAAATAGTTTGTCCTAAAAGAAAACTCATATATGTTCAGTTAGTGTGACATCTTGATTTTCTGATTCTATTTTTGATTGAATGAGTTGGGTTTTTCATCGACACGCCTTTAGTCTTTTTTCTCTGACCTGATCACTCACGAGATAATTAATCTATCAAGTGAAGCCATTAAGGAATCTAAACGCAATAGACTTGAGAATTCAACTAGAAATCGACTGCTCGATCATGCTAATCTGCAAGGGTCAATACGGCACTGTCAAAATCGATCAAAGATCGGAGATAGGTTGATTCGACAGAGGCATGTGATTAAAGTGTGGGTGATTCCACCTAATTGTAAAATTCACGTCGAATGGCACTAAACTGTTTTTCTGTCATTTCTGTACCCTATGCCCATATTTGAAACCTCGAGATTTTCACGACAACCAAGAGGCGCCAATGAGTCAAAGATGTACAATGTGACTTGAAAATAATCGATCATGAGTCAAATACACTAAAAATTTCTAAAAGCTACATGGTAGGTTAGGTTACGCTAAAATCGCATCCGGTTGAAATTAATCATGAAATTGAACCCAATTTCAGAAATTGAAAGTTCCATCATGTCACAATTTATTTTAGAAAAGTCGACTCATCCTCCAAAGATTTTTCTGCAAACCCGAGTTTTTGGCGAAAATTCAAGATTGGGCGTTTTTGGACCAAGAAATTAAGAGGACTGTTTTTTAGCACACATTTGGCTTTCAAGTTGGATCCATTGGCAAGGAAAATATGGAATTTGATGTGGACATCTTCCTTGACATTTTTGCCTTTGAATTGAGTCCATTTTGAGGAGAATTGAAGTGAAATTGGAGGGGAAATGTTCAAATTCGTAGGTCTTTGGGGTAGCAACATTTTGGACCCTTTGGGTGGCTTTAAGGAGAAGCTTGAGGGAGGAAATTGGGCTGTGGATATGGTTGAGCAAGGTGGGGCAGCCACTTGATGGTTTGGGATATTTTAGAAGACTTTTGTGGCATTTTGGGCCCCCCTCAAACTACAGCTCTCTTCATCTTCTTCCTCAGCTCCCTTTCACCATTGTTGTTGTAGTTTGAGAGCTCAAAAACTAGATAAAGCTAGCCAAGAACCCAAGGAAGCCAGCAGCAGCCTGTCCGAGCTCCCCCATGCCCGTTGTGCGCTGTCACTACCGCCCGAGCCCACCAGCATCGTCCTGCCTCCTGCTCGCGGTCTCGCGCACATCGTCCACACCCTGGCCGCCGTCTAGCTCCACCTGAGCTCCTCCATCGCCGTCTAGCAACCCCTGACCTCACCTGGACCTGCTGTCGCACCGCCCGCCGTGCCCCTTTTCACTATCCTAGTCCCTTCGACCGCCCATTCCAGCCAGGAAGTAGAAGCCGAGATCTCAACCTAGCTAAAATTTCGTGGGTCTTTTCCAGGCCCGTTCAGACTTCCCTTGGCGTCGTCATAGCCCCGAGTGTCGCCTGCCTTGGCATTGCCATCGCTGTGAACTCACTGCTCGCTAATCCAATGAGTTTACTTACTAAACCTTGCTTAGAAGGTTAATTATGCTTATGAGGTAATTATATTAGCTTAAGTATGGTTTAGGTGGTTAGTTTAGACTAATTAGTGATTTAGTTGCTTAATTAGGCTAATTAGGTGGTCAGATTAGACTAGTTAAGGGTTACTTAGGTTGCTTGATTTATGTAGATAGGTGCATTATTTTTCTAGGTCCGTTTATGTGGTTAAATTAGTGTTTTAGGCCTAAATAGGTATTTATTGATTTAATTTGCATTTATTTAATTATTTTTGTAATTTATTTAATTATTTAATATTTTCCGGAAATTATACTGGGATAGCCCGTTGCCGGAATTTCATGCTGATTGTAGTGGTGTTCTTAGTTTATGCAATTGATTGTTAGATTGTGCAATTGAGTGCCAATTGTGATTTTTGAGTATTTATTTCAAAATTATGAAATTTTGGTATTTAATAGGAAAATACCGAGTGTCGGGTTTTAACACCAAAAATGCTTTTAAATACTATATCAAATAGTGGGATTTTAAAAGAAATGATATCAATTTTTTTGGTTCAATCTGACCGTGTACCCACACACGATTATTTTCACCAGGTGTTTTTAATACAAAGAAACTAGGCCAAGCACATTATCTTAATTGAGGCATGTGAGTGTAAAGCACAATATCCTTGGCCGAAATCAAATGATAGTGTGATGGTTATGAGAACCTGTCCCCAATGTGCGTCGGGTGGATGATGCCCCTATATGGGATGCCCTAACAATGCATGCCGGATTGCAGTAGAGGCCAGACCGAAGCATGTACCCACATACGATTATTTTCACCAGGTGTTTTTAATACAAAGAAAATAGGCCAAGCACATTATCTTAATTGAGGCATGTGAGTGTAAAGCACAATATCCTTGGTCGAAATCAAATGATAGTGTGATGGTTGTGAGAACCTGTCCCCAATGTGCGTCGGGTGGATGATGCCCCTATATGGGATGCCCTAACAATGCATGCCAGATTGCAGTAGAGGCCAGACCGAAGCTCCTTCGGGAATGCTGTCTAGAGGTAGACGTTGCTAAGTGATGCCCGATTACGCCGGAAGACCGATGTGCGTCGGGTGGATCGTGCCTGTGAGGGTAGTAATCAATTGGAACGCGTGATTGATTGAGATAGACGCGCCTCATTATGCAACAAAATTGTGTGGTACGAAATGAGACGTGTCATAATGATTTGGCCCTATAATCGAGACCCATGTGATTGATTGAGATTTGAGTGAGACGTTCCAATTGATGTGTGCATTTATTTTGTGATTTGAATTGTACTAATGTGCAAGAAGGAACTGAGGCAAGGTGAGTCTTCTATGATGTGTGGTTAGACTACCTCTAGGCGTATTTCCTTCTTAATCAGGGTTTAGGGCGTGAACTCATTGAGACATCGTCTCACCCCATCATGGGTTTAACTTTTTCAGGTCCATAGATGGCAGCTTCTCCAATACGTTTTTGGGCAGCCGAAGGGGTATACGGAGCATAGTACTAACATCCCCATCCCCAGGAGTCCTTGGCTCCATGAGCTCATCATGACCACTATCTTGCTCGATGAAGGTCAACCATAGCTAATACCTCATCGGTTCAGGGCATGGTTCCGCCATGGGCCCAATGGGATTAGGGAAGGTCTCCTACGGGGTTTTGACATCCTTGTTGTTGCGGTTAATGCCACTACGGGTGAGGGGGTAGCTGACCCACCTAATGGCATCGTGGAAGACCCAGAACCCCCGGAGGTCTCAGAGGCCTCGGTTGAAGAGTCTTGTGCCTAGACGGCTTGGGGACTCTTCTTGTTGGAGTAGGCTTTTGTTTATAGACTAGTGTTGTATATAAACCAGTTTGTTTATATAAGTGTGCTTTGTCGAAATTTGTTTGTCCTACTTTCCTATCCCATGTTGAGTGTTGTATGGGGATTGTTTGTTTATACACTTATGCATGTGCAATAAAATTAATGGGTCATCAACGCATCCTGGAACATCACAATTTTTATCGACCACCGAGGGATGTGCGCGTACTCGAGGTTGGGGGCATGACAATTAGAGGCTGACATAGTTGGCTTATACAGCCAGTCACAAAATACTTAAAATTTCACATTACGTTTGTTAGAGATGGAGATGTATTTTATCGCCTTTTATTCACATACTCTTTCATATTAAAATATGGCCCAAAAGACGAAAAAAAGGAGTTTGAGGAAGCCGAACGCGTGTACCATTTGAGTAAACTTTTAGAACACTGACAGATCTATGCCTAATAATTCATTTCGGATGAATGAGCGCCTCATCCTTAATACAGAAAATGGGACAACAACATTTGCAGATTCCTATCGGACAAAGAACATTGCGTAGGAAAAGGCCTACCCAAAATCCAGCCATGACAGCATCTACCGGTCAAGTAAAGCCATGTTAACAAACATTATGGAATCATGGTTTTTCCTATTGACAATTTTGTACTAATGGAATCTTTTGCCTCCTCGAAAACGGCATCCGTTCACAAAAGCAAAGTATATTGAAACAGTAACTGATGCCTGGGACTCATTTCACGGTGAATATGAAGAGAAGTTGGCGGGTTGGGTCGCCTCAAACCAATATTAAAACCCGCTTCATCCATGCAAAACATTTTGCAATACAGAGAGAGAGGGGGAGGGAGAGATAGAGAGAGATTATGTCATGCCCTCATCCCACCCTTGGCAACGAGATTGTGACCCGGCGGGTTAGCATCAATGTCCAAGGCACATCAAACATCCCGAAAGTCTTTTATCTTTAATTAAGCGCATAAAGAAGCAAATCATAAAAAATCCCCGTACAAACAAATATGGAAGCCGAGCAAGACATAGACAAGCCAAGCATTAAAAGCAACATATATTCATACACATACACATCAAAAGCTATTTTGATTGCATGCCCAACCTAGTCCAGGGCTGCTTATATTCATTTCCATACATAGTCAATCAAAAGGCTGGGGTAGCCTAACTCCTGTACTAAGCTTCTCCCAAAAAGGGCCCACATCCTAAGTTCATTCCCTTACGACGTTCCCATGTGATCCACCAGAGAGATGAAGCCACTAATAGGGCCTATGATGTCCCCCTCAAAATTAAGGCACCATGCCTCGTACACATGAGGAACCAAGGTGTCTACCACTTCTTGGACCCATACAGTGGTGGTATATTTCCGATAGGTGATGTCCTCTTCTAAGTTTACTATGTCCATCACAGTGGTAACCATATCAATGGAAAGGCCAAGATGGACGGGCGGTATAGGCAATGTATCCATCACACACTTGAAATGATGAAAACAATAAGAATGAGTCAGTGACTAACTAAGTAGAAATCCCTAATTCTCCTATAGGAGGATGTCTCACCGTCGATCCTCGGATATAAAATCACCACTCACTTTTCAATGGCAAATCAATAGCAAGGCCCGTGCCTTACCTTGCTTATGCATATGAAAGGCTCTCAATGATCTATGAGCTTTCAAGAATCAAGGACAAAGCATTAGTGCATAAGGAGCAAACTATCCAAAGATCCATCACTTGTGATTACTTCGGTCCTAGAATGATGCATGCACCACGCAAAAACTCGTTCATGCACTATGTGACTCAATGCAAACAGATTCTTAAATCAATGAAAGGACTCGACAAATCATACTAAAACAAATCCATCTTTTGCAAGCATCAAATCAAGCATCAGTGCACTCATCAATTCAAGCATCACACATTGACTTTTATTTTCTTTCAATTTTATATTAGTCGAAATCAATCAACCCTTCCGATAACAACAAGGCATCGGTTCCCCTTTGGCAATCTTCATCGTCCCAATCTCATTATTAGGACGACATCCAGGACGACCCCTACACATCGACCTCACCTAAGCCGACATCATCCACAATCTCATTATCAGGATGACATCCGAGGCTTGACCCCAGGCAACGACCCGGCATCCTCCACGGTCAGCATCTAAGTCCATCGTGTGTCCATGCATTTTAGGCATCAATCAATTCAATTTTTATCTTTGAACTTTTAGCCAGATGAAAAGCCCCAATGTGTTCCATGCAAAGTAAATCAATGAACTACTCGTGTGCCTTACTGAACTCATGTCAGATGCGATTCGAGCTCGTGGTCTTGACTGAAACTGTTCGCTCTAGTTTTCAGCATTGACCCATGACTTGTCCCGAGTAACAACATGCCTCAATGTTGTCTCGAAATCGAGTGTGGGTTGTGCATCTACCTCGACACACTTCCAACGTCATCATGACCTTTCCTCGATATCTGGGTGTGCTTGATCATCATGCAAGACCATGAAATTACTTGATGCAAGAACAAGCAATTGGAAAACACACAACAAGCATAACATAAAGCAAACATAAGCAAGCGATAACAAGATCCTAAATCGATACGCATAGCACATCGCCCTATCAAAGAGTTAGGAAAATCTACTTACAACCACTTGGACCTAGCTCTAAAATGCTTCTTTGGTGGTCGATCAACTCCTAAGGCAGCTTGGTGAGGAAAGCGTGAAAGAGAAAGGAGAGAGGAAAAGGAAAGAAGAGAATGGCCAAACCTTAAAATGTCAGGATGGCTCCACCTATTTATAGGCCTCCTCCTCTTCAATTATGGTACAAATCTCATGATTAAGCCTAAGAGATGAGTTGGCCTATCTAGCCTCCTTAGTTGCCACCTATGCTTATTTGTGTTTGATTGTGATTGGTCTACCTATTTATTTATCCTCCAAGGCTCACCTGAGGCTCGTTATTGTCTCAGGCGCCTAGGGACACATAAGCCCCTTCTATGCCTAATGTCCTCTCTTCATTGGTTGGCTCTTGCCTTGTTCACCAAGGCTATATTCTAGAGAAATCATAATCTAAAATTCGCCTAAGATTCTAGGGGACACCTAAGTTGACGATTCATCAGGATCATTAATGAACCAAGGTCCAAAGTCATTAAATGAAGCCTTGATATTCTTGCCAAGCTACTTGGAAAGCAAGATTCTCTTCCTCCCTTGTAAATGGCGTGTAGCCCTGAGGAGATAAGGATGGACTATAGTCAAAAAGAATGGAAGGATCAAGAACCCCAATCAATTCTTGACATTTGTCTAGTGACTCATCCCTGCATTAATTGATTCGTGTCCAAAATTCATCCAAGGCATTCATGAGACTAATATAGAGTGTCACCTCATCGGAGAAGTCGTTCTTATTTATACATGATCGACAGTTCTATGAAAACCAATGTTCATGCCAAAATTTACTAACTTTAACCAAATGAGTGCGACTAAGTCATTTTCGATTAGAATTGGTCCATTGGATGTTTTAAAAATGAATTTACTAGTTGGTCCCAATCATTTGCCCTGGCCAAGTTTTGGTCGAGCAGACCAGGTCTAAGGCTGAACATGTCATGCCTTGGTCTACCAACGTTTGTGCCATTGACTCCTATGATCAACCCTCAGTTGTCACTTGGCCATGTTTGATTAATTGGCAACCGACTTGCTACTGAATAGGATCAGCTCATGGATCGTTCATGGTCGGTATAGGTTTCATGTGGAATCACCCGCAACCAATGTACTATCCACACATAACTGATCCATGACCATCCTTCGTGTTTGCGATGGTGCGACATCAATCCACAACTAAACCTCATGGTCGAAGGGCCGAATCATGTTCAATACATAAGTTCAGAGCATAGCACCAATTCTAGTGCATCAACTTAGCTAGGTTCGACGTCCACATATCAATTAATAAGACATCACAATATAAGCCAAGCTAGGACTTACCAATCCGCATACCCTAATCTCATGGCATGGAATCGAGGATGTTACATTTCTCCCTCTCTAAATAAAAATTCCATTCTCAAAATTCAAATACGTACTTGGTTCAAATAGGTGTGGGTATGACTGTCTTATACTTTCTTCACTCTCCCAAGTTGCTTCTTCTACCCCGTGGTATCGCCAAATTACCCTAACTAAGGGAACAACCTTATTCCTCAAAACTTGCTCCTTCCGATCCACAATCAACACCAGCTCCTATGACATTCTGTCATCTACTTCGATCTCCTCAAAGTTTAGCACATGTACCGAATTGGGTTCGTACTTTCTCAACATCGAAACATGAAAGACATTGTGGACTTGAGCAAGCTTCGATGGCAAAATCAATCGATAGGCCAAATTCCCTACCCATTCTAGTATCTCAAAAGGTCCTGTAAATCTAGGACTCAATTTTCCTTTCCTACAAAAATGGGACATACCTTTTGTGGGCGAGATACTTTAAGAAAAATATCGTCGCCAACCTGGAACTTTAGGGGTTTCTGCGTATTATCAGTATAACACTTCTAACAAATTTGAGTGTCTATGATTTTGTCTCGAATAGTCTAAATGACATCTACAGTGACTTAGAATAGCTCTGAACCAATGATCTTCTTTTCCCCAACTTCATCCCAACATACTAGATTCCCGCAAATCCAACCATAGAGTGCTTCAAATGGTGCCATACCAATATTTTGTTGATAACTATTATTATATGCAAACTCAATGAGATGCAAATGCTCATCCCAACTTCCCTTGAAATCTAAGACACATGCCTGAAGCATATCTTTTAAAGTTTGGATGGTTCTCTCAATTTGGCCATCTATTTATGGATGATAGGCGGTGATGTACTACAATTTCGTTCCAGGGTGGCTTGTAAACTTCTCCAAAATATGGTAGTAAATTTAGGATCCCAGCCTGAAGTAATAGTTATCAATATCTTATGCAAACGAACTATTTGCCACACATATAACTCAGCATATTTTTTTATTTAGAAATTCTTCCACACTGCTAAAAAATGAGAAGACTTCGTGAGCCTATCAATTATCACCCAAATGGAATCGTTCCTTTTCTGATTTCTCGGTAATCCCATAACAAAATCTATGGTGATATGTTCCCATTTCCATTCCGGAATTTCCAATGGCCACGTAGTCCTCCGGCTATCGTGACCCGACCTCGGGAAAAAGGTCAAGTTTAAGGGTACTTGACTATGAGGGTTCCCTCACGATTCACGTTCCAAAAGACGTCGTCACCTTGCCTTTCGGATCGAACCTCTATTATGAGTTTAGGAATTTGTGTAAAGATAATGAAGTATACTACAAATTAGTAATGTGTTTATTGATAAAACACATGTAGATACTTCACATTTATGAGCTTAGAAGTGGTGCCGCTTCTTACGAAAGTTGGGGTTGCTTTCTAAAGAGCTCATGAAACAAGTATAAGCACAAGGCCACAATAATGCTAAGTAAATTATGACCTTCTCGTTGAAACAAGAGGCTATTGTATGTGTAATATATCTAATATTCCATTCCAAAAGTGACAAGTTTAAAGCATAGCTACTTGAAACTTTTATAGAATTTTGAGATACTTGCACTAAACAAAAGTTGAACTCAAAAGAGACCTTTATGTATGTATATTAATCTCATGGCAATTTTGGTTGTATTTCTTCTTTTTTTTTTTTTAATTGTGTTTGTTTGTAAAACAAGCAAAATTGTGCTTTGCCACGTCCCACATGGGAAAGTTAAGGAGTATGTAGGCCACTATTTAGATGAAGACATTAGGCTAAATGGGCTGGATCCACAATACCTGTGTGCAGGTGCTCTGATAATTGTGTGGATCATAATTGGCACTAATCCTCTTTTTTATTTTTTATTTACTGAAATTTGGATTTATAAATAACCTATGTGTATTATCGAAATAGTGTGACTGTTCATAATAGAGTATGGTTATTTATTACTATTTATTTTTATTATTATTTGTGACGACCCAATCATTCATTTATTGCCTAAAAAATTAGAGATTAATTCTTAACCCCAAAACAAAAATATTAGAAATAAATTGCATAGTATATAGTTTTATGAGAATTTAATTATTTAGTTTATATTTGTATTTGCTTTGAACCGCGGTTGATGGGTTTGAATAGATGGCTTTGGACAAATTGAACTAAGCTCGCAAGAGCGTGAAAATCGATCAAGCCCATGGTCTTCTTTATATGGCCAAAAATTTTGCACATGAGATGCCCAAGTTAGGAAAGATCGAAAAGTCATATTCTGAGTATATGTGGTTCACCGTTTGGGCGCATATAAAAGAAGAGTTCTTTTAGTGGGTGGATTAAGAAAAGAAAATAAGTTTTAAATCAATCAAGATTATCTCAAAGAATGGAAAGACGCGCGAATGGAGCGAAATAAAAGAAAGTGGGCTGAGGCAAGATTTGGTCAATTTAAAAAGAAAATATTTGGAGAAAGAAAATAAATGGTCAATCAAAAGGGGGGTTCACAATTCCAGAGAACGCATGGAGTGATACATGAGAGAGAGAGAGAGAGAGAGAGAGAGAGAGAGAGAGAGAGAGCAGGTTGTCTTCTTCCTCGGCTATACACGACCCAACGACGTCGTTCCAAACGCTGCTTTCTTGCTTTAAGTTTGGCATCAGCGCACCCGTCACCAACGCCTCGTTGCCGCGCGCTGCTGACCGCCATCGCCAAGGTCGCACCATTGATGTTGCTTTTCATGGTTCCGTGAGTTTCTCCATCAATGAAGCACGATGTCCGCTGCTTTTGGACTTCCTCGTGGCTATTCCTCCGCTCACCGTAGCACTACCAAACTGAGGCGGTGCCCACCTCCAATGACGGAGCTGCTGCAACCTCTGACCCACGACGGCCTTGCTGCTCGCGCATTGTGATGACAAAGCTACCTGTGATCTTGCACCGAAAAACTGCAGCTGCTCCATCCCGTGATCGACGACATTGCTGGTCTTGCGTCATACTGAGTGCCCCTTGGTGCTCTCCGTGATAAATCAGTTTTTTGTGGCTTTGCAGGTTAGAGGAAAATTCAAAACGGTGGTCAAAAGAGCTTTAGTGGAAGTTGCATTAAAATATAGTAGGGGCGGAACGTTCGGCAAAGAACAAAAATTCACTTGGAGACTTTTGGTTGCGCCCAACAATACCATCGTAACCCCCACCAAGCTAAGAGTCCTCGCCATCGTGATCTATGCCGAGCCACTTGCCGCCATTGATGACCTGCTGCGAGTTGCCCACCATCCGCCACCACTAGCCGCCGCTGTCCTGCAAAAGAGCTAGTTGCAATCCCGGTCTGATTGCATTTGGTCCAAATTTGGAAAGAATATCCTCAAATTATGTAAGATGCTTATCATGCATCTTTTACTACCTTATTTGAGTGATTCGGTATATTCTTATATATCATGCTAGATATTAGAATATTCTATTAGATATTTTATTTAAATAATATAATGTCCACAAAATCCTAAGATACAATGCTCAAGTACGGAAAATCTTCCATTCTATCCATAACTATTTGGATGGGATCGTTGATTTACCCGTTTTCAAATTTGAACAAACAACATCCCATCAATATCCATAACAATTTGGATATGATCGTTGGTTTATTTCGGGTTCTTATTGAGAGATAACATAAGATTGTGGATTGCATATTTAATTAAATATCTATCCATTCTTTGATTGCTTGCCTTAAAAAGAAAACTCCAAGAACATGTTTGAATTGGATTTGATTCTTGCTAGAATATTGCTTGTTTTAAGCTAGATTGCATGTTTAGATTGGGTATTTGATTTATTCCGAATTTTAAAATAAAAAATACAATTAACATTGCTTTAGGATATTAGATTTACTTTTCCTCAATTAAAATTGCATGTTTAAGTATTGGGTAATTTTAATTTCGAATTTTAATTAAAAAGAAAAGAAAACATAAAAAAATAGTATGTGCGTGTCACGTAGAATTAGGACATCTCTTGCATGTCATCATTCCATGTTTAGGATCATTTAAATATGTGACATATTAGGATAGTTTCATTAAATATTTGTCCGTCATTAGATTAGGTCATTTAATTAATATCGCATGACATATAGTTTGCATGTTAGGTTTATTTAATTCTGTGTCATATGTCATATTAGTAAAGAGCCATAAGCAGATTAGATTTCATTAAATAAGAGAAAATCATAAAAAAGATTTAGTGACTACATGTCAATTAGAAATCATATTTAGAGTTGTTAATGTGAATTCTAAGGTAATATTGCAGATACTTTCTCTGCTATGAGGTAAGTCCTACAATTTATTTATTGTTTTATTGAGTATTAAATTGGTGAATTGCATACCCACATGGTCACCTCACATGTTAGGGAGTAATAAAATGAATTCAAACTGCCTGATAAACATTTTTCATGAAAAGAACGGTACCTAGTGTAATCAAGTCCTTGTACCCAAAATCTCTAATATGTAGAAGTAAAATAATTCTCCCATTATTTTACTTAAGTGTATAATTGATCTACAATAAACTGATTAGTGATGACTCCTACAAAAAATCATTTGCATGTTAAATAACTTGAACCTAAATTGCAAATTGGCATGGACTTAGGAGAGCCCGAGCTAAGTTTAGGCTTAATAATCCATTAGTCAATCTTTAGGCGGTTCACAAGGTAAGGTCGCGACATCATCATCATCATCATCATTTTTTTTTCCGTATTTCATCTTGCCTAATGGTTATTAGGCGCTCTTACAACTTTTGGAAAGTTATGTCTATTAACATCTTAAATTTGAAGAGTTGTGTCTATTGGGATATAAATTCTTCTCCTTGGAAGGTTGTAATTCTTCATAAATTATGAAATTTGGAATTAAAAAAATATTTTGTTATTTTTTTTATTCTGAATTTTCAGTATGTCTTTTCAATATGTTTTTTGGAACATATCTGTTTGGACAAAACTTCTTCTAAAAGGTTGCATTTGGTTCTAAAAAGACTATTGTACATATATTCATAGTTTAACGTCTCAATTTTTATTATTCACCTTTTCAATTTTTCTTTCTAAAAAAATATACAGCCTTCTTTTCAATTGATTTCCCTTTGAGAGATACCGGAGAAATACCTAGACCAATTCAACAATGGAGTTAGAGTCAATCAAAGTCTTGAATCAGGACATGGTCAAACTGGACTGGTCAATGGGACAAGCTTTGCTTGTTGGAGGGACAAAATGATGTTCCTTCTCGCTACTTTGAAGAGATCTTACATGTCATGCCCTGATCCTCCGAGCGTGCGCCCATCCATCCTTGGTTGATTAATAGCGGCATCCCAGAACACATCGCCGACCCATTCATTTTAATGCGCATGTGGAAGCAAATAAACAATCCCTAGACAACAACAATATGGGATAGGAAAGTAGGACCAATTTTTCAAAAAATACCTTTTTATAAATACACAGGTCTATACACATAGGTTTACAAAAGGATCGGCTCCCAACAAAAGAGAATTGTCCTACGACTAGCTAGTCGAACAAAATCATCGATTCTTCGGGCTTCACCTCCTAAACTCTGAGGCTTCTGGTCCTCCACCAACACCATCTAAAGACTTGAAAATGGTTATACAATAATCAGTGAGACAATATCTCAACAAGTTCAACCCCTTAAGACCCGATTAGGAATAAAATATGCCCTAAGGGCTGCCTAAGCACAAACACGAGTCAGAGGTCTTACCTTTGCCTATGTTCCTTCTTGCAAGTCAGTTTATCTCATAGAAACACAATCACATCAACTAGTCAATTCAATCAATTAGATCGAACTATTCATTAATCGACTCAGTCGATTACATGTCATCACGACCCTTTCTTGGTCAGCTCATCTCATACTATCTATAAAGTCTGCTTATATCAAGACTGCTCACTACTTAGCTGATAAATAGATAATATAGCTAACTTATGAGATGATCAGGTATACTGCTCTCTGCTAAGCTGTCATATCGCCCATAGGCTGATATAGTATACTGACAATATTCAATCAAAGCTGATAAGGTATACTGCTCTCTACTAAGCTAACATATCACCTGTAGGCTGATATAGTATACTGATATACTGTTTTGTGCTAAGCTGACATATCATCCGTAGGCTGATATAGTATACCATCCCAATCATACAACCAATTCACCTTTTTTTATTATTCTTGATAAAAATAGCCATGTGTAGGTACACGGTCGGCCTTAGCCAAAATATAATAATTTCACTTTTGAACTTCCCACCAGTTTCAACAGTCCCAAAATAGATTTTTGGCACTGTAGACCGACGTCCGGTAATTTTCCAATTAATTATCAAAATTAAATAAATTTAGGAATAAATTCCTAATTTCACAATTCACTCACAATTAGCACAAATTAGAGCTCAATTAAATAAATAAAATGCATCACTGTAATTAGCATGAAATTCCGGTCACCGGCTATCACGGTCTAATTTTCAGAAAATAAAAAATTAATTAAATAATTACAGAAAATAATAAATAAATGCCAAAAATGCGACTTAGGCCCCAAAAAGCCTAATTGGAAGTCGAGACTAGCCCGGAAAATTTTCGAACTACTCTAGATAAATACTAAAGCTTGTCTAGGCCCTAATTACACTAACTATCCACCTAACATGCATCGGTAATTAATTAAATTCACTAATCTAATCTAACTAACCATCTAATCCTAGCTTAGTCTAAACTAATCAACCTGTAAGCATAATTAATTTGTTAAGTGAGGATTAGTGAGTTAAACTCACTTGTTTAACGAACTACTCAGTTTGAAACGATGGGGACATGATAGGGCTCAACTCTGTCCAAAGTGGGCTTAGCTTTCGGGGCTCGAAACACCTCCAAAATGGGCCCAAGGTGCTGCTGGGAACCCACTTCTTCAGCTTCTGTTTGAAGGCTAAAACGGCTGGATGAAGGCTCGATTGAGGCAGGAATGGACTGAGCTGAGTTGAGGGGACCAAACCGGGTTCAAATAGTGGCGGTTGAAGCTCTGGCGATGGTCCACAACGGTGGAGACGAGCTAAATAGCTTTGGCACGGGCTAAGGCAACAGGCTAGGACAACAACACAGGCGAGACGGGTGGACGGCACGCACGGGCTGGCGAGAGGCACAACGGCAACAACAGCATGTGTTGGCTACTCGACGACCAGGCGAGGCTGCAGCTTGACAGTCCTCTAGTCTTCTCTACAAATTGAAGTCTTCAACGCACAATGAAGAAGGAGGAGGGCTGGTCGATGGCAGCTAAAGGAGAAGGGGAACAAGATGGGGTTGGAGGGGGCCACTTGTCCTTATTTTCTCACAAGTTGTCCCCCTTGAGGGCTCCACCAAAGCAAGGCTGGCTTGCACTACCAAAATTGGACCAAAATCACCCTTCGAGAAGTGTTGAAGAGGTCCATAAGTCATAGCCCTAGGGTGCTACGAATTTCAAGTAATTTCTCCTCCATTGGACACTAATTGCTTCTTAATTCACATGAATTTGGCCTCTAAAAATTCCAATATCAAGTTCTCGATCAAATTGGTATTTTTCCTCATCAATTGATCCCACTTGTATCCCAACTTCGCGATCAAAAACAATCCCCGACATTTTCTGAACAAAACGGCCCTAGGATGACTTTTTCCCAAAAAGCCTCGGTTTGCCGAAAAATCTTCGAAGACTGAGTCAACGTTCCTAAAATGACCTGTGACATGACAGAACTTTCAATTTCTGAAATCAGATTCAAATTCGTGGTTAATTTTACTCTGGCGAGATTTTAGCGTGACCTAAGCAACCCGGTAGCTTTTAGAAATTTTTAGTGTAAATGACCCGTGGTTGATTTTCTTCGAGCCACAATAAACCCACTCGACACATTGGCAATTCTCAGTTGTCGTGAAAATCTCGAGGTTTCAAATATGGACACAGGGTACCAAAACGATAGAGAAATCAATCTAGTGCCGATCGACGAGAATTTTCCTATTTAGTGGGGTCACCCATGTTTAGCCATACATTTCAGTCGAACCAACCTATCTCTGATCTCTAATCAATTTTTAACTCTACCATAACAACCTCTGAAGATGAGCACAGTCGAGTAGCCAATTCCTAGTCGAATCTTCAAGTCTATTGCATTAAAATTCCTTAATAACTCCCTTAGATCGTCTAGTTATCTCGAGAGTGATCATCTTTGAGAACAGCCCTATAAACGCGTCGATGAAATACCCGATTTATTTAATTGAAAATAGAACTAAAAATCTAGAATGTCACAACTCTTCCCCTCTTATAAAAATTTCATTCTCAAAATTTAAACCATTACAATAATTAAGCAAAAATATGGGGGTACAAACGTCTCATCGACTCTTTAGTCTCCCAGGTTGCTCCTTCAGTGCTGTGATATTGCCAAATCACTTTGACCAACAGAATGGTCTTTGTACGCAAAACTTACTCTTTTCTATCCACGATCTGAACCGGGCTTTCAACGTACGACACATGATCGTTCACATCTAATTCCTCAAAATTAAGCACGCAGGTCGGGTTAGGCTCATACTTCCTTAACATCGACACATGAAAGATGTCGTGCACTTGTGCCAACCTTGGCGGCAACATAAGACGATACGCCAGGGTCCCGATTCTCTCAAGAATCTCAAATGGACTTACGTACCTCGGACTCAGCTTTCCTTTCTTACCAAAGTGTGAAGTTCCCCTAATCGATGACACATTCAGAAAAATGTGATCACCAACTTGTAATTCCAATGGTCTCTGGCGCTTATCTGCGTAACTTTTCTATCTGCTCTGAGTGGTCTTTAGTCTATCTCTTATAACTGCAATGACATCTACTGATTGTTGAACCAACTCTAGGCTTGCAATCTTTCTTTCCCCAACTTCATCCCAACAAAATGGCATTATGTATATTCTGCCATACAACGCTTCAAAATGAGCCATCTAAATGCTCTGTTGATAACTATTGTTGTAGGCAAACTCAACCAGATGAAGTTGTTCTTCCCAACTTCCCTTGAAATCTAGTACACAAGCTCGCAGCATATCTTCAAAGGTCTGAATTGTCCTTTCAGACTGGCCATCCGTCTAAGGATGATATGTCGTACTATACTGGAGCATGGTACCTTAAGCACTCTGTAAGCTCTTCCAAAAAGCGGCCATAAATGTCGGGTCTCGATCTGAAGTAATCGTAACCGGCACTTCATGCAATCAAACTATCTGATGCACAACAACGCAGCGTGCCTATCTAAGTCATGATCCTTTTGCACTGCAATAAAGTGAGCCGACTTTGTTAACCTGTTGACTACTACCCAAATAGAATCGTTACCTCTCTGACTCCTTTGTAATCCGGTCACGAAATCCATCGTGATGTACTCCCACTTCCACTCTGGGATCTCAAGAGGTCACAGAAGTCCTCCCGACTTGCAATGCTAGGCTTTAACCTGCTGACACTTCAAACACTTGGTGATGTCCACCTTCATACTAGACCACCAAAAGTGTTGACACAAATTCTGATACATATTGGTACTACCAAGATAAATACTGTAACTGCTACAATGTGCTTCTAATAAAATATCCTCTCTAAGCTTCACATCGTCATGTACAACAATCGTCCTCGGAACCTCATTGTTCCATCATCAAAAACCTGAAAGTTAGATTTTCTCTTTTCGATATCCTCTTGTGAAATCTTCTTAACATCTGGATCTGTCGGCTGAAGTAACTTGATCATAATCTGCACATCCGGCTCAATTCTGAGGGTAGCCATGAGGTGAGAAAGATGGCCTACCTCAAATTTGAAAACTGAATCCCGAGCTCTCTCGATCAAATTCCACTCCTTAAGTACCAAATGTGCTACAGAAGATTTCTGGCTCAAAGCATCGACAACTTTATTCACTTTTCCTAGATGATATAGTATATCACAATCATAATCCTTTAAAAGCTCCATCCATCGGTGTTGTCTCATATTCAACTCTTTTTGAAAGAATAAATACTTCAAACTCTGATGATCAGTGAAGATCTAAAATCTTTCTCCACACAAGTAATGTCGCCAATTCTTCAGAGAGAATATGATGGCTGCCAATTCCAAGTCATGCATCGGATAATTCTGCTCATGAGGTCTCAACTGACAGGAAGCGTATGCAACAACCCTACCATGTTGCATCAGCATGCAACCTAGTCCTCTGAACAATGCATCACTATAAATCTCAAATCCTCCCGGACCAGATGGAATGGTCAACACCGGTGCGGTAGTCATCTTTTTCTTAAGCTCCTGAAAACTATTCTCACACTTGTCTAACCAAACAAACTTTTCCTCTTTCTTCAAGAGTCTTGTCAAAGGTGATGCCAAGGTTGAAAATCGTTCCAAGAACCGTCTGTAGTAACCTGCCAAACCCAGAAAACTTCTTATCTCTATCACGATAGTTGGTCTTGGCCAACTGATAACTGCTTCAATCTTGGACGGGTCCACGGAGATTCCTTCTCCTAATATCACATGACTTAGGAACGCAACATGAGTTAGCCAAAACTCGCATTTGCTAAACTTAGCATACAGCTAATGAATTCTCAAGGTCTAAAGTACCAATCTCAAATGATCCTCATGTTCCTCAATACTCCTTAAATACACCAGAATATCATTGATGAACACAATCACCAACTGATCCAAATATTCTTTAAACACCCCATTCATCAAATTCATGAAAGCAGCTAGAGCATTCGTCAACCCGAACGGCATTACTGTGAACTCATAATGACCATACCAAGTACAAAATGCTACCTTCGGTATATCCTCTTTCCTGATCCTGAGCTGATGATACCCTGTCCTCAAGTTGATTTTCAAAAATATCGACGCTCCTTGCAGCTGATCAAACAAATCGCCAATCCTCAAGAGTGGATACTTGTTCTTGATCGTTACCTGATTGAGTTGGCGATAGTCGATGCATAGGCGCAACGACCCATCTTTCTTCTTTACAAAAAAAAAAAAAAAAAAAACTAGTGCTCCCCACGGTGATGCACTAGGACATATGAATCCCCTATCCAACAACTTCTGTATTTGCACCTTCAGTTCCTTTAATTCCAATAGTGCCATCCAATAAGGAGCCTTAGAGATTGGCTCTATCCCAAGGGCTAACTCAATCACGAACTCGATCTCTCTCTCTCTCTCTCTCTCTCTCTCTCTCTCTCTGGTGGCAGACCTAGCAATTCCTTCGGAAAGACATCTGGAAATTCTTGCACAACTAAAATATCTTCAACTTTCAGCTCCTCAACTGTTGTATCCCCAACAATCACCAAATAACCTTGACAACCCTCGCTTAACAAACGAGTTGCCTTAAGCGACAAAATCAGGGCAATCAAGGGTCCTCCTCGACTCCCAACAAACTCAAAACTTTCGCCCTCTACAGGGTCAAACTAAATCGCTTTGTGATAGCAGTCCATCTTAGCTCGTTGCTTGGTGAGCCAGTCCATACCAATTATCAAATCAAAGTCATACATGGCTAGGACTAATAAGTCTATTTTCCCCTCTCACTCACCAATCGCTAACTTGCAACCAAAACAACCTAAAGCAGCTATCATTTTATCCTTCAATGGTGTAGATACACTAATTGTTGACTCCAACAATACAAGACTTACTCTTATTAACTTAACATACTGCTCATCAATAAAGGAATGGGTTGCTTTTGAGTTGAATAAAGCATAAGCAGGATGGTCATTCAACGAAACCGTACCTGTAATCATGTCAAGTGCATCCTCTGCCTGACCTCTCGTGATGGCGTACACTATCCCCTGAGCTGGGGGTCTCATCGGCCCACCCTGCGATGCGTTCTGCCATGCAAAACCTCAGATCTGTCCCCTCAGTGGCGGCAGCGGTAACTGCGATTGTCCTCTCGACCTGCTAGGATAATCTCTAGCCCTGTGACCTTGCTAGCCACATTCAAAACAGGCGCCCGTCCTTCAGGGGCATTGATTCACACCATGTCATCTTCCACAAAGGCGACACATCTCGAATCAGATTGGTCCAAGCTTGCCAACTCCACCCTTCCTGATGGGCGGGATTTGGAATCTACCTCCAGTCATGGACTTCTTTCCCTAACGGATTCCTTCTCAATGAAAGTTAAACCTTTATCCAGACAAGGCAGCTTGCTCGATCAAGCCTCTCTCTATCATCTGAGCTCGATGATAGACTTCTCGATATTCTATCAGATCTAACGGTAATAGAGGTTGCTTTAGTTCAGAACGAAAACCGTTCATGAACCTTCGGGCTTTTTCCTCAAGGTCCTCAATCAACCTCGGAGCATACTGAGAAAGCTCCGAAACTTGACCCCATACTGGTCAACTGACATCGATCCTTGATGGAGGCGCTGAAAATCCTCCATCTTTTTTTCTCAAGCAGTAAATATTGATCGTTAAAAGCTCTGAGGAAGGCGTTCCACACTGAGACCACACCTTTCGGAAATATTGTATCCTAAACGGCTCTCCGCCAAATGTTTGCATTGCCTTGAAGTTGGTACATAGCCAATACCACTTTATCTTCTTCGTTGCACATCAGAAGTGCAAATGCTTTCTCGTGATCTTGGATCCAAAGCGATGCAATTTCTAGATCTCCTTCACCAGTGAACCTCGACGGGTTCAGAATCAAGAATTGCTCTACTAATTTATGGATTGGTCTCTCTCTTTACACTATCACGTTCTCAGGCAGGACTTTGGCAGGTGTAGCAACAAGTGCGGTGGTAGGTGCGGCCTCAGCGGTGGCGGCGATGACAGTAGTAGCAGCAGCTACAGCAACGGCGGCTTGGTTCTAAGCCTGCTACCCTATCAAATCTCTCATGGCCTCTAGCGCCTCCATAATCCCTTCCATTCTGGATCACCAGGGGCTGCTACCCCAGCACCAACCAGAGGTGGTGCCAATCCACTCGCGCTAGCCTGAGCTGGCACTCTACCTCGGCCTCCTCGAGTACCAACCCTAGTCGGCGTTCTACCCTGAGCTGCAGGCTTGACCACACTCTTTTTAGGAGTCCCCTACTCCTAATTGCTCATGGCTCAGTCTCTACTAAACCTGTCTTCTAAATCCAAATTGGATTAGAAGCTGAGCGATCCACACAACAAACAATTTTACCAATTAGCTATCACAAACATGCACCAGTCATGTATTGAAGGCCTTTCCTACTAACTATCCCATGACCCATCGCACCTAATCACTCTAATCCTTAACCTTGAGCTCTGATACCACTTAAACAGGGATGTCACGCCCCGATCCTTCGAGCGCGCGCCCATCCCTCCTTGGTCAATTAATAGTGACGTCACAGCACGCATCGCCAACCCATTCATTTTAATACGCATGTGGAAGCAGATAAACAATCCCCAAACAACAACAATATGGGATAGGAAAGTATGACCAATTTTTCACAAAATACCTTTTTATAAACACACAAGTCTATACACAAAGGTTTACAAAGGGATCGGCTCCCAACAAAAGAGAATTGTCCTACAACTAGCTAGTCAGACAAGATCGCCGATTCTTCGGGCTTCACCTCCTAAACTTTGGGGCTTCTGGTCCTCCACCAACACCATCTAAGGACCTGAAAATGGTTATACAATAACCAGTAAAACAATGTCTCAGCAAGTTCAACCCCCTAAGACTCGATTAGGAATAAAATACTGTGGCACCCCTAAACCACCTAAGGTCGCCATAGTTACCTATCGCTACACCTAATGAACACTAGTTACATCTCTTAGTAGAAGCATCGTAGTTCATAGGCTTTTTTTTTTTTTTTGAAAACGGTCCCAGCGCGACTTATTATCGAAAGCATAATTTAATATCACCATCTCTCCCTCCAACAATCATGATACAATGCACACCACTAAGTACCATAGGAAAAGATAAAGCCGAGCCACTTTTATTTACATATTTTCATGATAGATTTTCTCGGGTCGATACAACAAAAGAAAGCCAAGATTTTTAGCTACACTTGGCCACATCCCAAAAGGATATTTCGACCCCTATAATGATCGCGTGTCATCCTCCATCTATCAGTGGCGGCTACTCCCAAAAAGAAACATCAGCTCTCTACCCCTCACGCGGCCATCACACCCATCCTGGTGCGTCGAGCGGTGGTGGCAGCAACATCCCCCTAAACACTCCATCTCGGCGGACATGAACTAACAGAAACTCCTAAATGACAAGGCCCTCAACTAGGCCCACATCGTACATAACCAGCACTCGCACTCGCACAAATGTCAGTCCAAGGACGATGACGCAATCAATCTTCATACACTCTACCTCTACATCCGATAGGAGGCCATAGAAAGTGTCTCGCGTGACGGTAGGGAGCAACATCTTTCGAATATGAAATGTTGGTCCCCAAAGGGGTGAGTACAGCCATTCAGCAGGTAAAATGTCCAATAAACCACTCAATGCATTACACAATACAATCATAACAATCATAACATAGTACATGCCATTCATGCATCCAAGCATAACTTACCTTGCAGCCATGCATATGTCATCATACCATATGTACATACATCCTCATACTCATCACTATCATGCCATACATGTATCATCATGCCATAGGTGCACATAATCATGTCACACACATATCATCATGCCATAGGTGATCATCATCATGTCATACACATATCATCATGCCACACACATATCATCATGCCATAGGTGATCATCATCATATCATATGTGCATGATTCAATTTCCACTTTTATCTTTCAATTTGATCACCACATCTCTCTTTCCTGGGATCAGTAATTGCATCCTACACTTTATCACTCGCACCCCAACCTGGCATCGTGAGAAAATCTCCAGCACACACCGCCGGGCATCCGGCACCCCCACATTCTGGGCATCTCGCAACCCAACTAGCATCACGAGGCATTTCCCCCCGGGCACAAACCTCCGAGGCTTCTGGCACCCAACCATTCCAGGCATCTCGAAACTCCTGAGGACATCCAGGCATGTATCACAATACAGCCAAGCATCCGGCACCCCCATCCCAGGCATCCTGACACTCCCAGGGCATTATCGACCGCCTCCAACAGTTTCCTTATTTATCATAATTCATGTTCACCAATTTATATCTCAAAATCAGCATGGCACATGATGTAATGGCAAACAAGATCACTTTCATCATTTTAATTCTTATATGCATTTCCAATCATCATCATACATGTAGCAAGATACAACCACTAATGTCAATACAATCCATGGGGTCCATACAACTTAGAATAGTCCATATATCATGTCTTTTTGAAATTTACTAAATTCCAGCTTGCACAATTTTGGAAAACATATAAATTAAATATCCACATGATCTTCAAAAATCACACAATCAGAGCATGTAATAGACAATACATAAAGGTAACAATTTCATGAAGAACACATGCCCAAAAGGGCTTCACACAAGAAGATATAGCTCACACATTACATCATGCAAAATTCGGATAAAATCAGATTGCGCAGTTCTTGAAATATTTCGATTAAAATACCCGAATGACCTCCAAAAATTCTAAAATTTTACCAAGTTATATTCAAGACCCTAAGGTAGATTTTTCATGAGACATCTAGGTCATATTCGCTCTAGATAATTTACTATAGACGGTCGAAGTTCCTGTTCCTAGTACCGAACAGTCCAGTTTAGCTATCTTCGAAAAATCGAGGTTTCGCCTACTTATCTTTCTTCGTTTCCTCTGAAATTTTGATATGTTTTGTCTCAAGAGGTCCCCTACAACTTTCATTAAGGTATCTAAGTGATATTCTCAAATAATAGTCACCATATGGTCTACGAAGTCTCAGGAGTCCAGTACCGTACTTCCAGATTTGCCGTCTTCAAAAGAAAATCGTTTCACTAGGCTACACTTGCTCATTTTACCTCAAATTTGATTATCTTAGTCTCTAGGATGTTCTCTACAACTTTCATGAAGAAATTGAAGTGAGATTCTCGATAAAAAGCAACATGCAACACACAAAACCACCAAGAGGTTAACAAAACAGTTCCAGATCTAGCATCTTCGTAGAGGAAGGGTTTCACCTCTTAAAACTCAGCCATTTTGTCTCAAATTTTATTATGTTATACTTTGAGATGTTTTCTACAACTTTCATGAAGAAGTAGAATTCAAAATCTAACTCAAAACACACATGCAAGCCTCTACAACGTTCGGGGTCAGGCGGCACACTCAAAAACAGAACACATTTTCAAGAGCAACACACTCTAGCTTCGGTTTCTTATACCCTAAACACCCAAGATTCAACACCATTCCAAACACACGTGCAAGACACACATGCACGAGCAGAATATGGATCCCAACTTGACTCCAAAATCAAGCAAGCAACGACACACAAACGAGCGGACGGACGACGGGTGGGCGAGCGGCTCCTTCCTCCTCTCTCTCGGTTCCTCTCTTTCTCTCACAACCTCTCTCTCTCTCTCTCTCTCTCTCTCTCTCTCTCTCTCTTGGCTTGGGCGACAAACCCTCAACCGGCCACTCTCTTTCCTTTATTTCCCCCAGAAAGCTATCATTTGCAATGATGAGAAGCCTCCCCCAATGGCCAATGCATGGAGTCTCATTTTTGCCACTTGGCAAGACTCATGCAAGATGGGCTTGGAAGAATTGGGCCGGCCTCTCCCCCTCTCATTGGTCGACGGCAGCCCTATCCGTGGGCTTCATGGGCCGGCGACAGCTCCTCTTGTTGGGCTTCGCGGCTAGGCCTAAATGGCCGAAGATGAGGTAAGGTCATGGGCTGGTTTTAAGCAATTTCTTTGGCCCCTATCTCATCCTATTAATTTACCTAATCCTTAATTATATAAACTCCTAATTGAAATTCATAAATCACAAAACTTTGTGACCTATCTTAATAAATTCCAAATCCATAATCCTTCGCGACCTATCTTAATAAATTCCAAATTCACCATAGGCTTGGCCAAAGTCTTAATGCAAGGCATTAATTTGAGCATCCCCAATGACTGGCAAGGAATTTTAGGATGCCACAAATACGCCCTAAGGGCTGCCTAAGCACAAACACGAGTTAGAGGTCTTACCTTTGCCTATGTTCCTTCTTGCAAGTCAATATATCTCATAGATACACAATCACATCAACCAATCAATTCAATCAATCCAATCGAACTATCGATCAATTGACTCAGTCGATTACATGTCATCACGACCCTTTCTTGGTTGGCTCATCTCATACTATCTATAAAGTCCGCTCATATCAAGACTGCTCACTACTAAACTGATAAATAGATAGTATAGCTCGCTTCTGAGATGACCGGGTATACTACTCTCTGCTAAGCTGCCATATCGTCCGTAGGCTGATATAGTATACCGACAATGCTCAATCTAAGTTAATAAGGTATACTACTCTCTACTAAGCTGACATATCGTCCGTAGGCAAATATAGTATAACATCCCAATCATACAACCAATTCACCCTTTTTATCATTTCTAATAAAAATAGCCGTGTGTGGGTACATGATCAGCCTTAACCAAAATATAATAATTTCACTTTTGAACTTCCCACCAATTTCAGCAGTCTCAAAATAGATTTTTGGTGCTATAGACCGACGCCCAGTAATTTTCTAATTAATTACCAAAATTAAATACATTTAGGAATAAATTTCTAATTTCACAATTCACTCAAAATTAGCACAAATTAGAGATCAATTAAATAAACATAATGCACCACTGCAATCAGCACAAAATTTCGGTCACCGACTATCCCGATTTAATTTCCAGAAAATAAAAAAATTAATTAAATAATTTTGAAAAATAATAATTAAATGCCAAAAATGCGACTTAGGCCCAAAAAGGCCTAATTGGAAGCTGAGACAAGCCCGAAAAATTTCCAAATACTCTCGATAAATACTAGAGCTTGTTTATGCCCTAATTACACTAACTATCCACCTAACATGCATCAATAATTAATTAAATTCACTAATCTAATCTAATTAACCACCTAATCCTAGTTTAGTCTAAACTAATCTACCCTTAAGCATAATTAACTTGCTAAGTGAGGAATAGTGAGTTAAACTCAATTGTTTAACAAGCCGCTTGGTTCGAAACGACAGGTACACGATGAGGCTCAACTCTCTCCAAAGTGGGCCTAGCTTTCGGGGTTCGGAACACCTCCAAAATGGGCCCGAGGTGCTGCTGGAAACCCACTTCTTTAGCTTATGTTTAGAAGCTGAAATGGCTGGATGGTGGCTTGATTAAGGTAGGAATGGACCGAGATGAGTTGAGGGGACCAAACCGGGTTCAAACGGTAGTGATGGAAGCTCCGGCGGTGGTCCACAGTGGCGGAGACAAGCTAGACAGCTCTAGCACGGGCTAAGGCAGTGGGTTGGGACAGCGAAACAGGCGAGATGGGTGGAGGGCACACACGGGCTGGCGAGAGGCGCGATGGTGGCGATGGCGTGCGATGGCGACTTGGTGACCAAGCGGGGCTACTCAGCAACCAGGTGGGGCTGCGGCTCAACAGTCCTCTAGTCTTCTCTGCAAATTGAAGTCTTCAATGCACAATGAAGAAGGAGGAGGGCCGGTCGATGGCAGCTAGAGGAGAAGGGGAACAAGATGGGGTTAGAAGGGGCCACTTGGCCTTATTTTCTCACAAGTTGTTCCCCTTGAGGGCTTCACCAAAGCAAGGCTAGCTTGCACTACCAAAAATTGGACCAAAATCACCCTTCTAGAAGTGTTGAAGAGGTCCATAAGTCACAGCCATGGGGGTGCTACGAATTTCAAGTAATTTCTCCTCCATTGGACACCAATTGCTTCTTAATTCACATGAATTTGGCCTCTAAAAATTCCAATGTCAAGTCCTCGATCAAATTAGTATTTTTTTCTCACCAATTGATCCCATTTGTATCCCAACTTCGCGATCAAAAACAATCCCCAACATTTTCTAAACAAAATGGCCCTAGGACGACTTTTTCCCAAAAATCTCGATTTGCCGAAAAATCTTCGAAAACTGAGTCGACGTTCCTAAAATGACCTATCGCATGACAGAACTTTCAATTTCTGAAATCATATTCAAATTTGCAATTAATTTCACTCTGAGATGATTTTAGCGTAACCTAGGCGATCCGGTAGTTTTCAGAAATTTTTAGTGCAAATCCCGTGGTCGATTTTCTTCAAGCCACAATGAACCCATTCGACACATTGGCGACTCTCGGTTGTCGTGAAAATCTCGAGGTTTCAAATACGGATACAGGGTACCAAAATGATAGAGAAATCAATCTAGTGCCGGTCAACAAGAATTTTCCAATTTAGTGGGGTCACCCACGTTTAGCCACACATCTCAATCGAACTGACATATCTCTGATATCTAATCGATTTTTAATTGTGTCCTAAAGACCTCTAAAGATGAGCACAGTCGAGTAACTGATTTCTTGTTGAATCCTCAAGTTTATTGCATTAAAATTCCTTAATAACTCCCCTAGATCGTCTAGTTATCTCGAGAGTGATCAACTCTAAGAACAGCCCTATAGGTGCGTCGATTAAATGCCCGATTTATTTAATTGAAAACAAAACTGAAAATTTTGGATGTCACATTACATTCGGGATCTCAACCTAATGCCTAAAGAAAACTCCAAGCCTACTACTGAAGGAGGACAGCCATGTGTAGAAGTTGTTGAAAGGGTTAATAAGGAGAGGAAGGAACGTGAAAAAGATGAATTGCTCTATCTAGGCATATTCCGAATACATTGTCTAATCAATTGTATGACTTATTCACTAGGATGAAGTTTGCCAGAGATATTTCGAATGCACTTGAATTCAAGTACAAAGAGGAGGAGTAAGTACCAATAAGTATTTGATCACAAAGTATTTTAATTTTAAATTTATTGATATTAAACCCTTATTGAACCAAGTCCATGAATTACAAGTACTTCTCAACAAAATTTTTGCTCTCAAAATTGATATTGCAAAATCTTTTCAAGTTGGAGCAATTATTGCAAAATTGCCTCCAATTTAGAAAGATTATGGAAAAAAGTCGATGCACAAGTTATAGGACATCACTTTGGAACAAATTCATAAACATCTTCAAATTGAGGAAGAGTCACGTTTACAAGACAATCCTGTTTTGTATGATACCAAGGTGAATGTTATGGAGGGTAATGGATTTCAATTCAAAATCCACTATGATTTCAAAGTAAAGAAATGGCAGAAATTTAAGAAGACACTACATAAGAAAAGGGTTGTTGTTTTGTTTGAGGCAAATAGGGTCACTACGCGAAGGGGTGCGGGTATCGCAAGTACGCATCCAAGGATAAGAACATTCCAATGGTGAAAGCAGATGCAAATTTGGTTGAAGAAAACTACGTTGTCATGATTTCAACTCTATTTTCAAATATGAAAATTTATGAAATCGATGATTTTGTGGCCATGATTTCTAAAATCAATTTTTATCAAAATTGGTTAGTGGTTGGATTCCGATGCTACAGTCCATGTGTGCAAGGACAAATATATGTTCAAGTAAGTTGAATAGGCTATCTACACAAATGTTCAAGAGGTCCTAATGGCAAATAACACTCTTGCAAAGGTTGTTGGCAAAGGCATAGTGAAGATAGATTTTACTTCTAGAAAGAAGATTGCCCTTTGTAATGTGTTGTTTATACCCTAAACTTGTCACGACCCCAACCCCATCTCCAGGGTCATGAGCGACAAGGGTTATTTTCATGATGTCCCAGGCTCGTCGTCGTCTCAATTTTTTTTATCTTGTTATCATGCACATGCGGAAACGTGAATAGATGACTCCCTGGACAAACAATAGCTAGAAGACTGGGACATACATCACACAGAACACACTAATTAATATTTTAATAAGACTGTTACAAGCCCTTTCTCTACAGGTCCTCCTTTCTTTTTACATCACAGTACAAGTTTTCTACATAAGCCAAGAGAAATCTTCTCTCCTTCAGCGTGTTTACAACTCCCAAAACTGATGTAAGACTTCCATGCCTACAAGACTAAAAGATGAGGGGTGAGTTTTAAGGAAACTCAGTAAGTAAAATTCCTAGTTCTCTATTAAGAAAGCATATCATGATCAAAACCTAGCAAGTACAGCACTCGTAAACAGTGTCGATGGCAGATCAATCGCAAGTCTATTGTCACCTCTCAACTATCTATATGTGATCCATTTTCAACTTACCAAATAAGTCATTTCACCAAACAAGATTATCAACAGCACATAGTAACATGTTCAATAAGTTCATTATCCGTATCAACGGTCCTTCCCATACTTTCAAGGGCTTCTAGCCGCAAGCTGGGCATCCAAACTTAGGCTAGGCATCCCATATTCTCAGGGGTTTCCTACACTTTCAAGGGCTTCTTGGCTCAACCAGGGCATTCGGCCATCAAGCTAGGCCTCCCATACTTTCAAGGGCTTCTTGGCTCAACCAGGGCATCTGGCGACCAAGCTAGGCATCCCATACTTTCAAGGGCTTCCCATACTTTTAGGGACTTCCTGGCTCAACCAGGGCATCCAGCCATCAAGCCAAACATCCCATACTTTCAGGGGCTTCCTGTCTCAACCAAGACATCATGTTCAATGAACAAGGCATTGCCACCAACGCTATGTGACAACATGCGCTTTTTCCTCTTTAAGTGCACTCATAATCTAATGCATCCTATTCTAGAATATATCTAAACAAGAAGATAATTTTTTTTTTTGACTTGATCAAATATTTGGTGACTAGATAATCAAATTGCACTAAGATCTCCAAGATTCTTCAAGATTCGATCCAAGGTTATCTCCATGCCAAAGTTAACGCCAAGATTTCCAAGATTCTTCAAGATTTGATCCAAGGTCATCTCCATGCCAAAGATCACGAACCATGATGCCAATAGCTTGCCTGAATTGCTTGGCCCGCTCTCGAGTAATCAGGCCAGTAGGAATAGACAATGGGTCCCTAACACCTTCTCCTCGATATGGCTCGATGTCCACATCATCTAAGAAGTGGTCCAATGAGCTTTCTTGGAGTGGCATGACTAGTTTGACGGTGTGGCGCCCTAAGGTTCTAGGGGAATGATTAAGGACAAATGGCATTCTTCTCATTGGTCCATTTGTACTAATGAGTCATCTAGCATTTATGAATTGGCTAACTTGCCTTCCAAGGCTCATATTAGGGTCATGATGACCTAAGTTTATAGGGACACCTAAGATGTTGTGTCACCCTCTTTCATTAATGACTAGCCTCCAAGGATTACATGCAACTTATTCTCCAAGCCACTCCGAATTGGTCCACCTAAGCTTGTGAGTCACCATTTCATCATTACTTGGCATAACTTAATCTCCAAGGAAAATCTTATGCAATGATGATCTAATTCTCAAATGGCGACCTAAACTAGCAATTCATCCCTTCATTTAATGCTTAAGATATGGCCATCATAAGTCTTCATTTTTGGCACATTTTTTTATGGTTTTTCTTGCTCATTAAGCCAAGCATTCCAGAACCTTCCATGGTATGGTTTACTTAAGCCAACTTGCTATCCAAGTTTCTTCTCTTTAACACACTAAGGTCCAAAAGCATTTAATGCATTCTTATCTTCAAGTCAAGAAGTCTCTAGATTAGCTTGCTCTTCAAGTTGGGCGTGCAACCCCTTTCCCTTCCAGGTTGGGCATGTGACCCTCTTATCCCGAGGTGAAAGATAGTTTCGAGCAATTTTGGAAATCGGCATCATTACCTTACCAAACGGGCTCGAAAAATTATATAATCTTGATATGTTGTAGAGAATACCTCAAGAAAAATTGTGTAGAAAACTTAGCAAATTCGCGCTGTGAAAAGAGCAGCAATTCAATGAACACAACCCAAAAATTCATCTGTCGAGTAGGTTCAAAGGTCACAGAGAGAGACTCATTTCGCAATCCAAATCTTCACAAAACTCTTTGAAATTTTAATATGTTCTAGATGCAGATGTCATTTAAAAATTTTTTGAAGGAAGTATGTTCAAATTCAAAATGGAAGATTTTATCAAAATTCGAGAAAGCACAATATACTAGACAGTTCTATATAGTAATTGATCGGGCCTTCGTCTCAATCATTTCACCTCAGAAAAATGTGAAATTTAATTACGTTATAGATTAAGATGTTTTGAACAAATTTGATGAAGGGAGTTTCTCTAAATTTGAAGTACGAAGAGCTCTATAAAATTGAAAAGCAGGAAAGGTCCGGTAGTTTCGAAAAACTGGGAAGTCAAAACCTATGAAACTCAATGTCGCAAGTCTATGGGGGAGAGGTGGCCCTCTACTTGGCTAGCAAGATCACTTGCTATCATTTCCTTAGGTCATGAGTCATCTCTCTTTCATTAATTACTTGGGATACATAAGCCTCCACACTCATCACACTCATTATCCTCATTTAATGCATTTGACTCTTGTTCTTTAAGAAGATACTAGTTTAGCCTCCAAAATAAGGGCCAAAATTGAGGATGTTACAAAACTAGGAAGAACTTAATTTCTATTGATTTACTTTTTAAAAGAGGATTTCAGGTTTTGTTTGAATCCAACAAGGTTATTCTATTGTAGAATAGGCCGTTATTGGAAAGGGTTATGCCATCAATGTCAACTAAGTATTAATAATATATCGCATCTTTTTCCTATACTATTAAGTCTCCTTTGCGGCATAATAGATTAGCAATTTCAAATTTTTGCTATTTAATGAAATATGAAAAAGTTAGATTTGATAAATTTTAATGGAGAATTTAATAAATGTGAAATATGTGCTAAGTCTAAATTAATGAAGAAACCAATTCTTAGTGTGAAAAAAAAAATCAAATTGATTGGATTTGGTGTATAGTGACATATGTGAATTCAATGGCATGTTAACTAGTGGTGGTAAAAGTTATTTTATTACCTTTGTAAATGATTGTAGCAAGTATTTGTATGTTTATCTCCCAAGATCAAAGAATGAAGTATTTACCATGTTTAAGAAATACAAAGCTAAAGTAAAAAAAAAAAAAAAAATCAATTGGAAAGAAAAATAAAAGTTCTACATTCAAATAGAGGTGGAGAATATTTCTTAAATGATTTTAATCATTTTATGAAGAACATAGTATTATTCATCAAGTTTCAGCATTGTAAACTCCACAATAAAATGGCTTGGTTGAAAGGAAAAATAGATCCCTAGGAGAAATGGTTAATTGTATACTTTCAAATTCAAAGCTACCAATTAATCTTTGGGAGAAGCAATTATTCATAATAGAATACCATATAAGAGAAATAATATTAGCCTTTACAATTTGTGGAAACACAAAGAATCAAATTTGTCATACCTTAAATTGTGGGGGTGTTTGGCATATTACTGAGTACCAAACCCTAAGAGAATAAAAGTTAGTCCTAAAGCTATCATAAGTGTTATCCTTGGATATGCCAAAAACTGTAAAGCTTATATGTTTCTAATTTAGAGTCTAATGCCATGTAGAATCAAAAGATCTTGAATTCTTTGAGAATAAATGTTGTATGGGTTTGAAATGATAGAAAATAATTCAAAACCTTAGAAAATCAAGAGGATTTCACGAGAATGAAACAAATGATTCTAAAGACATGACCAAACTATGGAGAAGCACTAGAGCAAGGAATTGAAAGATTTAGATCTACATTTTATTACTAATGTTTTTCTTGTTGAAGGAGAAAAATATAATAACAAATAAATACCCTTTAATATTAAATCTAGAATATGATCCTAAAAGTTTTAATAATGCTATGTCTTCTAGAGATACTTCTTTTTGAAAAGAAGCTAAAAATGATTAAATGGATTCAATTATGTCCAATAATACTTAGGTATCATAAAATTTACCAAAATGATCTAAAACTATTAGGTGCAAATGGGTTTTCAGGAGAAAATATCATTGTGATGGTTCTATCCAAACATTTTAGGCTAGTCTAGCCAAGAGGTATAGACAAAAGGAAGGAATAGATTATATCGATACGTATGCTCCTATAACACATGTAACTTATATTTGAATTCTTTTTGCTCTAGTTTCCATTTATGATATTTGCATTCACCAAATAAATGTCAAAACTTATTTCTTGGATGGAGATTTAAATGAGGAAATTTATATAAAACAACTAGAGGGTTTGGTTTTTCCTAGAAATTAAAGGAAAGTATGTAAATTGATTAAATCTCTTAATGAGCTTAAGCAAGCATCTAAGCAGTGGCATGAAAAATTTGATTCGGTCATATTATCTAATGGTTTCGAACACAATAGTGCTAATAAGGGTATATGCCCTTAATTTACTATAGACTATGGTGTTTTAGTATGCTTATACGTTGATAATATGCTTATTTTTGGAACCAATATGACTAGAGTCACTGAGACTAAGAAGTATCAACTTCCTTTTTCAAAATGAAAAATTGGGGTAAAATGGATACTATCTTTGATATTAAAGTTAAAAATATAGTGGGAGTTATTCTTTGAGCCAAAGTGATTAAATTGAAAAAATGATAAATAAATTTCAACATCTTGATTTCAAAGAAATGAGTAATCCATTTGATTCTATTATTAAATTAAATTATAATACCGGTTGAGCAAGGTATAACTGGAATATGTGAGTACCATACGATCTTTGATGTATGCAATGCATTGTACTAAACTTAATATTGCTAATTCTGTGTGTAAGTTTATTAGATATATTAGTATTCCAAGTATAGAATATTGGAATGCTATTATCAGAATTTTTTGCTATCTTAAGAGAACTTAAAATTTGAAACTATTTTATAAAATTATCTAGCTACATTAGAACACTGATGCTAGTTGGATTATAAGTGTGGGTGACAAACATTTCACTTCTAGATGGATATCACTTGTGGATATGTTGTATCTTGGGCAAGCAAGAAACAAACATGCATTACTCACTTAACAATGGAATCTGAATTCGTTGCTTTAGCAGCAACTGGGAACTGGGCTGAATGGATTAGAAATTTGTTGTTGAACATCAAATTATGGCCTAATCATATGTCTCCTATTTTTATCCATTATGATGGTCAGGTCACTTTTGGCAAGAGTTTATAGTAGCACTAATGGTAAGTCTACACATATTAGTCTAAGATATGAGTACGTAAGACAATTTGTGACATCCTCAAAATTCAACCCTATTCAAAATACGATTAGGGGTTTGCTTCTATCAATGTACAATTAGTAGAATTAGACTTTAAATTGGCTCGTGTACCATTTAAGAGTGTTAAACCTATTGGGAAAGACAATTTAGGATTTTCGATGCATATGTCCAAAGAACTCAACCATGGACTGACGATTCGACCATAAGGATCAATGAGAGACAATCTTAAGCCATTTCAAACCGATCCAAAAATGGTTATAGATCAATTCGAATAGTATATAATCAGATTGCGGGTGATTCCGCACGATTACTATATTAATTACAAACAACCCTAAACCAATTCCAAATGATCGTGTACCTCGGAACGGGCAATTGGCCTCTCATGATTACATGACAACCAATGATCATTCATGAATTGAAAAGGCTCAAACATGGATTGATATCAAATCAACCATGGGTCAAACTCACAAAACTCCTCAAGGACGCCCATTGGTTTTAATTATGCTACGTCGTGTTTGATAGATTTCAACCACAAATTCTAGTCCGGTTAAGGATATCAAACTTTAGAGGATTAAGTGACCACCATTGGACATTGCTTCATCAAATTCATTAATTATCGGTAAACCCCAAATTCTTGGATAAGCGAAATCGGTTCAGAAATTGGAAGCCCAATGGGCTACATGCCTGAGTTAGGCCCAAATTGGATGAGTCAAGCCCAAACCCAAGCCCTATGTGAGTGAACAGTGTGCATACTGTTGAACCTTCACCACTTTCCAATTTTATAGAGCTTTTTGTGCTTTGAATCTCGCAAAACTTCCTTCATGAAAGTTGTTCAAAATATCTTGATCCATAACATATTTCAATTTCATATTTTTTTGAGGTGGAATGGTTGGTACAAAAGTCTATTCTTTTACCGTGTGAAAACTGCCTAGTGTAGTAAAAACGATGACCTAGTTGTCTTCTCAATTTTTTTATAAATCTTTCCCTTTAGAATCTGAACATGCTTCCTCAATAACGTTGTAGTTGTAGAGGACATCTATAACTACAACATACTAAAATTTGAAAGTGTTTTATGAAGATTTGGATGTCGAAATTGGTTCTCTTCTGCGGTTGTTGAAATTATTCAACGGATGAGATTTTGGGTTGCCTTTGGTGATTTATTTCTTTTATACAAAACAAATTAGCCTTGGATTCCTCATCAAAAATGTTATTTAAAGTCTTCTTTACAATATATTAGATTTTTATAATTTTTTGAATCCGTTTGATAAGATAATGACATTTATTTCAAAAATTGCTCGAAATTGTTCTTCAAATTGAAAGGAGAGGGCCACACGCCCAAACTCGAAGGACAATCTTAGGTAATTGCATGGTTGAGATCAACCCTTGCTTCCCAAGTTTTGAGCCATTATTGCATGCAAGGACATGAATAGTGTGAGATCTTGGTGAAGTGACCGAATTGTCCTCCCTTTTGACTAAGGACAAAAGGACAAGGATGAAAAATGGACTTGGAAGGGGCGGCACTTGCTTTGGGCGGCAAAGAGGAGAAGTTTGAAGATTAATATAGCCTACCTAGCTAGCCTATCCACTCAAGTGCCTAAATCCTCTCGTTAATGCAAGGATTTTTCTTCTTCCACGAGCCACCCTCACACCAAAAGAACTCTAGACTTAGTAAGTTAAGGGATAGGATGGGATAGGCATTTATGGAGATGGGATGTTTGTCGCGACCCAATCTCGCTGCCAATCCTCCATCACAAGGAGAGGAAGGGGAAATGTCAGGTTTAGGGGTACTCAATCACAAGAGTTCCCTCGCAATGTCCCAAAAGACGTCATCACCTCGCCTTTTGGGTCAAGCCTCTCGTGATTTCACACCCCGCGTGACAGCAGAGTGTCATGATCCATACCCACACGGGTGACACACCTCAGTAGAGAAGGTCGAGCGTGGATATTGGATTCAAGGGTACCTTTACCATGGTAGCCCTCTTGATAGTACACTCCACCCATAAGGATAGCATCACTTAATCATTTGGAGTACTTCCAAATTGAGTATGCTAAACCGTGGTGAGTTTCATTGAAACTTGTACCCCGCATGACAGGTTCATTTATACAGTCTAGTTATTTATGACAACAACAAAAATAAGACCGAAATCGCCACTAGCCTCATTTTGGGGGCCCGCCAGAAAACCCAATCGAGGGCCAGAAAACCCAATCGAGGGTCGAGAGTATTCCCTCAGTTTATATGCAACTAGATATCTAGGCTCGGAGACTTAGGTTACGCTAATATTTCTATTAGCACCATTTTCAGTACTTAAACAATATGTTGTGTTTTCCTAACGTGTTCATGCAATTTATCGAGCGATCATGTGTGGTTAGTCATTTTCATGCTAATTTTTTTGTAAAGAAAATAAAAAGGAAACATCCAATTGAATTGAAAATTACAAAGTAGTAAGTAAACAACCAAGGAAAGCTATAAATCTATCATGCAATCATAGAAATATAAAAAAGGAACACAATTGAAAAAAAGATAAGAGGAAGAGAACTTGCAACTCGTTAGGCTTTATACAACAAAAAGAACCAGAGACATATGTTGGGGAAATGAAGAGTACATGATAATAGTCGGAATGGACATCGACCTCCACCAACTTCGTGCCTTCTCCATCTCCGGGGTCCTATTCTAAACATAATCTAGGAAATCTATAGCTAGATGCATGCAATAGAAAGAGACAAACATACACATCAAAACAGTCAAAAACACAACTTCATGTCAAGATCAATCACTTAAAGAAAGTTCAATGCGAAAATAAAATTCAAGGGCCACGGGGTCACACTCATAAGTATCACTGGCATTTTAAATACAATTCAAACCATGACTTTCACAATGTCAAATCAGGATTTTAAAGAGGTTTGAAAATATTCGGGATTAAGGAATATTTAGGCTTTGGAACACATTCAATTGCCAAGGCTAGCTTGGAGCTCGCATAAATGTACTCACAAATGTCGCATGTATTTTGAATATGTTACAAACCACAACTTTTCCTTAAGCCATATCGAGCTTTGGAAAAGAACTTTCCAACCAATTGTTTTTGGGAAATATCACATGTACCAAAGTTTTTTTTTTTTGGAAAAATGCAATTTAAAAAGGTAAATTGTTTAACAACAAAGATCAAAGCATTTAGAACAACTTCCATGAATATGACATAGCCTAATTTCATGCACAAACTAACCTAAAACGTATAACTAAACAAACACAATTCACATTGGGAAATTTCAGACCAAACATGTCAAGTAAACAAAATTGAGTAATGCTCATTGACAATCTAGCTATGGAAAATTTTCATAATATGCATGACATGATAATGAATAACTTTTGTGAAGAAATTTGTCATAAACGAGCTATACATGATTTTACAAAATCAGACAACAAGCTACAACAAGTTAGAAAATTGTTAAAACAATAGGATACTCAGTCAATATCGCAAGGATTTGTCCTATCAAAACAAGTCTAAAAATCACCAAATTTACACACAACATAGAAAACATGATGATAAACAAGTTTCATTAAGAGGCCAATTACAGAAACCTAATAGAAAAAATAGAACAAAAATATCAAAAGTCTATCCAAACATAGGTTAGAACAGGGGTCCAAATCCCATGTCTAGATTCTGATCTAGTTTTAAAAAAATGGAAAGTGGTCCAAACAATGAGCAATTTATATGAAATCAGTAGCATTGGAAACCTCTAAGTGTGCCTTTCAACTTCCTAGAAGGGCTTAAGTAAAAACTAGGTTAATCAGAACCCAAACATGCATTAATAAATCTCAAAATCATTCAAGTAAAGCACAAATGACATGAAACGATCATATGTGACTTAGAATTGGATGCGACAAACAATTTGGATAATCATGTAACCCTAAGTCATACAATTCAATGACAATACGAAATGACTCAAGATTCATGATGAGATACTTGAGGGTTTCCAGGTGAACATGCGCTCTTATGGCACAAATTTAACATGCAAAATAACACTCAAATGCAATGATGTGAACATGTACTCAAACCTTGTAACATGTAGTTTAAGTGTCAAAAAGGTATTATTGCAAGATTTGGTCTAACAAGCATAGCAAGGTACATATATGGTAAGAATTCATTTTAGCATTAACTTCATAGAACGGGCAAGGTTTCAGCCATCATCAAGACATGCAAAAATCCTACATACAAAACATCAATGATGAACATTTCTCATTAAGAGTTTGAAACCTAAATTTGATTGCATGAATTGCAACAAAAATAACAAGATAAAGATGCATATCTAAACTATGTATTGCTACAACACATTTTCACCTTCACTCATGCAATTGATTCACTTGCCAATGTCAAGACTTTGTAAAGCATACATCAATTGAACATATGCATCATGTATTTCAACTTTCATAAAGGATTTGAGACAAAACAAGTTCATTTGTGGACTCAATTTTACCAAAACAGAATTCAGACCAATGTAGGGCAGACCATCCTATGTTCAGATCTAAGCGATTTTAACATAGTTAAACATATCCAAAAATTCTTTAAAAAAAATTATAGGATATTACACACACTATTACGAGCAACTTTCATGGGGAAAGTTTCTCCATAACTCAACGCAAAAATCAATACAAAATTGACAAAATCAAATATCAACACGGAACAGACTAACTTAGGCTCAAATCTAAGTGGATTTGACCTAGCTAAACACATCTAAAAATCTTGAAAAAATTACAAGACATGCACAAGACAATTTGGAACAAAAATCATGATGGCAAGATTATCTAGAAATTATCACAAAAGGCTACACAAAAATAGTAAAATCTCATTTCGAAACAAGAATAGAACTAAAAATCCACCGAACTCCAGCAGAATCGCTCATCTTTGGATGTGTTTTTTGAGAGTCAAACGGCACTCGATTGGGGTGTTCAACCTATCGATTCAAAGCTTGTGACGTGTATTATCTAAGCCTAAGAGGACTCGAGTTGAAACAAGGTCATTTCGAATCTCGTTTTGGACAAAACAATAGATCAGTCCTATAGCTACGAAATTGCAAATTCAACCTAAATCAATCACAATCATTCAAGTTCATCATCCAAGAACCTCAATTATAACGTTTGGGAATGACATCAAAAACGATCCCTCTAATTGATTTTCCAAAAGTTAAAGAAAGAATCAAAAAAAGACTTACAAAAACGTTTTATAGAAATCATTTTCAAAGAGTTTTTGTAAAACCTGTTGGCCGAAGTGCTCTCAAATGTTCAAAGTGTAACAGCTCAGAACATTTTAAGAAACAATGTCCCAAGGTTTAGAGACCTGTTAAGAAAGATTGGGCAAAATTTGTATTTTGTACTAACTCCCTTAGACCCAAGAAGATATGGGTACCAAAGAAAACTCGAGTTCTTTTTGTAGTTGCAGGTCACTATCAAGAAAAAGATCAAGTGGTATTTAGATAGTGGTTGTTCGAGACACATGACTAAATATTCAAGCTGTTTCATTAAGTTTGTGCAAACAAATGGTGGAAAAGTTTATTTTGGTGGAAACAGCAAAAGAAAAATTGTTGGATGTGGAACTGTGAAAATTGGAAATCTCATAATTAACAATGTTTCCTTGGTGGAAGGATTAAATTACAATCTACTCAGCATTAGTCAATTGTGCGACACTGGATTCAAAATCAATTTTCAAGAGGGAATTTGTTCAGGAACTAGTAAAGATCTATCTCAATCCTTCACTGGACAAAGACATGGGAATATTTACCTTCTGGATATAAAACCAGAAAGCTCTCAGTGTCTAATATCCATTCAAGACGAAGCAAATCTCTGGTATCGAAAGCTTGGCCATGTTAATATGAAGCAGATCGCCAAGATCTCTTCTAAGAAACTTGTTCGTAGACTCTGCAATTTGTCTTTTCAAAAGACTAATCTATGCACACCATGTGTTTTTGGAAAAATAGGTTAAAAGTTCTTTTAAACCTTTAAATCAAGTTTCTACTAATCGAATTTTGCAGCTTCTGCATATGGATCTCTTTGGACCAACCAGAACGCAAAGCATTGGTGGAAAGAGATACTGTCTAGTAATCGTGGATAATTACTCACGCTTTACATGGGTATACTTCCTAGCAAGTAAGTCTGAAGCATTTTCTTATTTTTTCAAAATTTGCCAAGAAGGTTCAGAATGATAAAGGTTATGCTATTTCAAGTATACAATGTGGCATCCCAAAAACTCAAAGCCAAGCCATAAGGTGTGTTAAAGTCTTTAATTAGGTGATAAAATTTTCCTATGGCATATGCTTTAGCCATTAGTCTTTTTAATTAGATGATTTGTGTATGTGATTGTGAGAATTTAAATTTGATAGATTAATAATCTATGCTTGGTCATGCACTTTATAAAGTAAATTTCAATAAATGAAATGTCATAAGACTTTGGCCATGTGGAAAATTTAAAGTTTAAAATATTTAAAGAAGAAATTCAAAAAAAAAAAAAAAGAGAGAGAGAGGAAAAAGTCAATTTTTAGGTTGAGCCTTAGGCCCATTGGCCTAAGCTTAGTGGGCCGAATGGCCAGCCCAATAAGGCCCACTAAAGGGGGCTGTCGACCAGCCAAAGGGAGGCCCAAGAGTGGCCGGATGGCCCAAGCCCAAGCCCAAAAAGCCCAAGCCCAAATTCAAAAATCCAATAGGACAAGTGGCACTAGACTCTCATGCATTGGCTTAGGGAAGAAGGCCATGCATTGGCTGGTTTGTAGGCAAGTAATCATGAGGATTTGGGGGTATAAGAGGGAAGAGAGAGAGAGGGTGGCCGAATTTCTCATTTGGCCGAGAGAGAGGGTGAGAGAGAGAGAGAGATTTCGAGAAAGAGAGGAAGTGGCCGAGAGAGAGAGGAGGAGGAACCGCCATCCGTCTGCCGTGTGCCACCGTGTTCGCCGCCATATGCCGTCGACCGAGTGGTCTAGAGGCAAGTTGGGAATCCACTTCCTACTCTTGCACCAATGTTCTTGCATGTAGGGTCGAAATCTAGGTTGTTTGGAGGCATGGGAGTGAAGCTATGTGTTTTGTTCTTGGTTGCATGCTATTTTCGTATAAAACCGTCCGAGTCAGAAACTTGTGAGAGTTTGCATGCATGTTTAGAGTCCGATTTTGGCTTCGATATCTTCATGAAAGTTGTAGCTAACATCTTAAACTACAACATACTAAACTTTGGTGGAAAATGATGGAGATTTGAGGGGTCAAACTCTCATCCTACGGAGATGCTAGATCTGGGATGTTTTCGCTTGAATCTGTATGAGTCAGAATGTTGTGTGAGCTTGCATGCATGTTTAGAGTTCGATTTTGACTTCTATTTCTTCATGAAATTTGTAGCTAACATCTTTTAATACAACATACTGAAATTTTAAGTGAAATGAACAAGTATAGCCTAGTAATTCGACTAGATCTTGAAGGAGATGATTCTGGTGATGTATTTCGAGATACCCGAGACTTCAAGGACATAGATGATGACTATACTCTGGTTATTTGACTTAGATCTCTTCATGAAACATGTAGAGGATATCTTGATGTATAACATATCCAAATTTTAGAGAAAACGAAAGAGAATAGGTAGGTGAAATCTCAATATTTCGGTGATATGTGCACTGGACGATGCGGTAATGGGTCCAGAAGCTTCGTGAGGTTGTATAAAATAATATAAAAAGAATCTGGCTTGGAGTTCTTCATGAAAGTTGTGCGAAAATGTCTTGGCTATTACTCTGTAAAATTGCGTAATTTTTGGAGACCGTATGGATATTTTAATCGAATTTCTTCGGAAACTGTGCATTCTGGTTTTATCCGAATATTATGTGCTGTTTTGTGGAAATTGTGAAATTGTGTGAAATTCAATTTGGCCATGAATTTTGCATGAAATTGTCATCCTATTGGTTTGCTTAATGATTGCTTGAATTTTTTGAAATTTTGGGAATTTATAGATATTGAATTTAATATTTATTATAAATAAATAAATAAATAAATAAAATGGATTATTTTATTGGCCATAAATTCCATTGAATTTATTAACAAATAATTATACATTGTTGCATGTATGATGAGATATTAGTATATGTATGACATTGAGTTGTGATGCATGTGTGCCAAGTATGACTTGTTTGATGTCACGCCATATGCCATGTTAAATTGAGATTAAAATAATGGTAAATGTGGATAATGATAAGTGAGGAAGTGGTTATGGTGGATGATGATGCTTGGTGGCCTAGTGGCGTAATTCTAGAGATTCCCCGGGAGTGTCGGGATGCCCGGTGGTATACGGTACGTAATTCTAGGGGAGGCCTGGTGGTATGTCGGTACATAATTCCGGAAGCCTTGTCAGAGGTCTTTGCTCGAAAGGAATGCCTCGCGATGCCAGGATTGGGGTGCGGGATGCCCAGCCAGGGAGTGTAAGTGCCGGAAGCCCTGTCGGAGGTTTCTGCCCGAAGGGAATGCCTCGTGATGCTAGTTGGGATGCGAGATGCCCGAAATGTGGGGGGGCGAATGCCCAGTGGCTTAGGAGGCTGAATGCCAGAAGCCTCGGAGGTCTTTGCCCGAGGGGATGATGAAATTGATGATTTGAGGAATGGGTGATGTGGTGATCAAATTGAAAGCTAAAAGTGGAAATTAAACCATGGCATGATATGCATGATGATATGCATGGTGATGATGATGATGATGATATGTGATGTGAAATAATGATGATCACCCATGATATGATATGCATGATGACATGCACGATGATGATGATGATGATATGTGATGTGAAATAATGATGATCACCCATGATATGATATGCATGATGACATGCACGATGATGATGATGATGATATGTGATGTGAAATAATGATGATCACCCATGATATGATATGCATGATGATATGCATGGTGATGATGATGATGATGATATGTGATGTGAAATAATGATGATCACCCATGATATGATATGCATGATGATATGCATGATGATGATGATGATGATATGTGATGTGAAATAATGATGATCGCCCATGATATGATATGCATAATGATATGCATGATGATGATGATGATGATATGTGATGTGAAATAATGATGATCACCCATGATATGATGATGATGATGATGATGATGATGATGATGATGATGATGATGATATGTGATGTGAAATAATGATGATCATCCATGGTATGATATGCATGATGATATGTATGATGATGATTATAATAATGATATATGATATGGCATGTGTAATGAGACGATGTCGTGATGATGATGACATGTATGATGTAATGATGCCATGATGATGATGACATGTGTAATGTAATGATGTCATGATGATGATACACATGTATGTGTTATAAATTGATATGATAATGCATAATAATATGCGCATGGCTTCAAGGTAAGTAACGCCTGCAATGCACGTAAGATTTGTATGATGCATTGAGTGGTTATTGGATTCCTTTACCTGCTGAGTGGTTGTACTCACCCCTTTTGGGGACCAACATTTCAGATTAGTAGATGGTTTAAGCGGTTGGATATGACCGCAAGGAGAATGATAGCAAAGGAGGGAACCTTTGGACGCCAACACTGGTTGATGGACCTTAAGCATACGATTGTGGGAAGAGATGTCGGTCATCTTTGGAAGTGTAGCCTAGTATAGAAAACTACGGCATTTTGATGTACCGACTAAAGATGTCCATCTGCTCTATGTAAATAAACGTGTTCGGTTTTAACTTATGTAAGATATTTAGTAGGTGTGCATCGTATTCTGAATATAGGGAAGGGAGTTTGTTGGATGTGCTTCCGTATTTAAATTGCGCAAGGGACCGATCTAAAAGATGTAAACCCCCAGGTTGTATGGACCCGCTACAATTGAAATGGTATCAGAGTGATATGTTAATAAGGAAAGTGAATGGTAAGCAAACTGTGGCGACCCTAATCGGATCGGGGGCCGTCGAGGGGTGCCACATACAGACAGACCATGAATGTGAGTTTGAAAATCAAGACTTGGCTAAATTTTGTGATGAATCTGGTTTCCAACATGTTTTCTCTTCTCCATATACTCCAAAACATAATGGGGTTGTGGAAAAAAAGAATAGATCTTTCGAGGAGATGGCAAGAACTCTTTTAATTAAAAGTAATATTTCTTCTCGATTTTGGGCTGAAGCAGTTTCTATAGCTTGCTATATTATTAATAGAGTATTTTTAAGACTTATATTAGAGAAAACTCCTTATGAAGTATTTAAAGGTAAGAAGCCAAATGTTTCATATTTTCATGTGTTTTGTTGTAAGTGTTTTGTTTTAAAAAATGCAAATGATCGAACTGGTAAGTTTGAGGAAAAATCAAATGAAGGAATTTTCCTTGGATACTCAACTTCAAGCAAAGCCTACAGAGTATTCAACAAAAAGACTCAGTCTGTGGAAGAATCCATGAACATTAAATTTCAAGACTCTATGCAGAATCGATTGAATCAGATTCGACTTGAAGATTCTGAACTAGCTTCAGACCTTACAAAGTCTACTTCCCCTGAAGTGGTTCAGACTTCTGAAGATCAACAATGAACAGAAATTGAAGATTCAACTGAAGTAGAAGATCAGCCAACTTTCAGACCAACCAGCAACTTGAAGCATAAGTCTAGTCATCCTAAGGAACTCATCATTGGTAACATTGATGAAGGGATTCGCACCAGATCCAAAAAGCGAGAAGAGTCTAATGCACTAGCACTTATTTCTGAAATAAAACCCAAAAGCATAGAAGAAGCCTTAGCTGACGAAAGCTGGATTGAAGCTATGTAAGAAGAGCTCAGACAATTCAACATCAACGATGTTTGGGAGCTAATTCCCAAACCAAAAGGTATATCTATTATTGGAACTAAATGGGTTTTCAGGAACAAAATGGACGAGAAAGGAAAAGTGGTCAGAAACAAAGCAAGACTCGTGGCCAAAGGATATACGCAAGAAGAAGGGATAGAATATGATAAGACCTATGCACCAATGGCAAGGTTAGAAGCAATTCGATTATTACTTGCTTTTGCTTGCTATAAAAATTTTAGGTTATTTCAAATGGATGTCAAAAGTGCATTCCTAAATGGATTTATCCAAGAAGAAGTTTATGTGTAACAACCACCTGGATTTGAAGATCCAAAAAGACTAGACTCAGTTTTCAGACTGAAAAATGCCCCCACATGCATTAAAACAAGCGCCTTAAGCATGGTATGACGGGTTAAGTAAGTTTCTAAAATGGTTTTGTTAAAGGAAAGGTAAATACTACCTTGTTCATTAAAAATGAAGGTAAAGATTTTCTACTCGTTCAAATTTATGTTGATGACATTATCTTTGGATCATCTAATGAAAACCTATGCAAGAAGTTTTCTAAGTCTATGTAGGATAAATTTGAGATGAGCATGATGGGTGAATTATCTTTCTTTCTCCGATTACAAGTGAAACAATTGAAGGAATGAATTTTCATTCACCAAGAAAAATATGCAAAAGACCTCATCAAGAAGTTTGGATTGGAGAATTGCAAAAAGACTAAGATACCAATGTCAAGTTCTTCAAAACTGGACAAAGACGAAGGAGGAAAGAAAGTTGACCAGAAACTCTACAGGAGTATTATTGGTTCACTTCTCTATCTTATTGCTTCTAGACCTGACATCTTGTTTAGTGTTTGCATTTATGCTAGATTTCAATCAGATCCCAAAGAATCTCATCTAAGCGATGCAAAACGCATCATCAAATACGTTGCAACTACTTCAAAGTTAGGTCTGTGGTATCCAAAAGAGGGAGACTTTACTCTCCTTAGATATTTAGATGCAGATTTAGCAGGTCGCAGAGTTGATAGAAATAGTACTTCTGGTACATGCCAATTGCTTAGAAACAAATTGGTATCATGGTTTTCAAGAAAACAGAGTACCGTAGCTCTTTCTGATATAGCTAGTAATAGCACCTAGAGGGGGGTGAATAGGTGTTTAAATGATTTCTCGAGATATGAAAGCAATATTGGACTAACAACAGAAAGGAAGCTCTCCTTTAGTTAACAAATCGAACTATGATCAAAGTAAAGCGGAGAGTAAGGAAGAGAAGATTGAACACAAGGTTTATAGTGGTCCGGCTTATTCCAAGCCTACGTCCACTCTTCTGCACTGACAGCCTACTGGCTGGATTTCACTATGAAAAAAAAAGATATTACAGCACTGCTTTCCCTTGATTCCACAATGTAAATATTCTATCACACTTCCTCAAGGTTTCTCAAAGTATAGACTCTCTTTTGTGTACAAGATTTCGCTCAACAAATGAATTGACTAAGAATCAAAGAGCTTCAGACTTTGGAATTCTTCTATCGTGCACTCCTCGAACAACTGGAACGTCTTCCTTTTATACTCCTTTGTGCCATCATACCTGTTAGCACTTACCAAAGGAATTCTTTCAATCCTCCCGTTGGACAAAATCAATTAGGAAGATTATTCGAGCTATTAAAGGAACATGTCGATAGCCCATCAATCATGCTCGCCCATACAATCAGAATCTTGGTTTCCGTAAGTAGAACCTTCCAGGAATACTTCGTCAATCATCGGATCTTTAATCATTCTTGATTTGAATAAAGGAATATGTTATGTCTTATCCAGCCAAGAGATCTTCTCCAGTTGATAAGGCCAAATCCTTAGAGAAGCACTCAGTTTTGGATAGCCTTTCTTCAATGGATTAGAAACTGTCAATCAGAATAGACTTTGAGTATTGAGTTTGGCAGTCCGGAGGTCTTCAGACTTTAATAGCAGAGTCTGCAAATCTTCAGACCAGACTGGTAGAAACATTTTGTCAGCTTTAAAATATTCCAGAAAGATTTCTCCAACAATCTCCCTCTTTTTGATGGTGACAAAACTTTCTTGCAGATTTGAATAACTTTGACCTGCAAAATATTACTCAAACAAATATGGATATCTCATAAAGATTAATAGCTTAATGATAACACTAGAATCTGCAACCACAGAAAATAGGTTAGTCTTTCATGAGAGTAAAGCCATTCATAAGATATCAATAGTGCTTAATATAAACAGCATTCAAATCCAAATCCACGTTTAGTCATTCCAGACACAGACACACAAGTCAAAACTAAAAATTCAACAAGTCTCAACAAAAGTTTCAAGTTTAAGTTCAAAGATTTCAAATCTTGCATCTCTCCCCCTTTTTGTCATCATTATAAAAAGAAGTTGAGATGGGAATAGAATGGAGTCAAGTTTGCTTGGGAATGCGAACAAGCTGGAAATCTCCCATGGACTAGACGATGCCTTCCAGTTTTTTCAGATCTTCCTTTAGATGATCCACCTCTTCACTTTTAGCATTGGCTTGAATCTGAAGAGCAAGAGCTTGGATCTGATCAGACAATGAAACGAAAGAAGCTTGTCCTGCATTCTTCAAGTTCTGAACTTCGCTTTCCAAAGCATATATCTAACCCCGCAATTCCAAAAGAACATCAATGATTCTGCAAAAATCTGCTGAGTTATCAGTCTACGTACTGGCTTCGACACGATCTGATGGAGTAAAGGCAGACGATGGTGTATCAGCATAATCACGCAGATTTGGCGATGAAGCACCATGTCCCTCCTCAGGAAATTGAGAGGCATGAATGTCTTCTGGATTTGCTGGAGAGCGACTGACTCCTTCACTGTTAACAGGATATGAGGACATTCCTCTGTTTTCACTATCTCCCCTTGTAAACAAATCTGAATATGCAAATTTGTAAACATACTTTTAAAGATATTAATTTAAATCAAAGGATATCAGAAGATAGCGAATAGATTGAGCATAACAATATATAGAAAAATAATCACAGCTCAATATTATGCCATAGATAATATCAACCAATCAACACATATGCATATTCATATCTTCTCCCGCTTTTTGTCATAATCAAAAAGCGATAACAATAGATTCACGTAGAGAATATAAAATGATAACAAATGTGTTTTGCGTGAATCACAATTTCCAAAAATCAGCTTTTATAAAGTAAATCGAATATTGAAGATATGCAATATAGCTCACTTCGATCATATATATATATCAGCAAACATTCAATAAAAATCACGGATGCATCATAAAATTCATTTATCATTTTCGTCATGATAAAATGATAATATCAATAAGAGATTTGTTAATGACAAAAGGTAATAAAAGATGTACTAACCGGATTTTTTAGAATAAATTCTGACACATTTACCTTTCCTTCCATCCATAATAAGATCACGATCAATCCAAAAAGATTTTTCCATAATTGATCAAAGCTCTCCCTGAATTTGTTGCCTTTTTGAGATGATCACGATTCTTTTCCTTTCTTTTAGATTCACGTTCTCCCCCTGTGATCATGACAATATTTGCAATAGAAACAATTGTTGCTTGTTGAACAGAATTTTTTTTTTTTCAGTATTTCCTTTGTAGCAACAACATCTGCAACAATCACTTGCATTTTGAAATTCGAGGTCAAAATTTATTTTCTTCAATTAAGCCTTTCTCGAATTCAACCTGCATCAACTTAACAAACTTTTTCCACAAATAAGCTGTAATAATATTCACGTGATATATAATACCCTTTTCTTCAAATAGATAAATTGAATAGCATATATAAAATTATCAAATATTAAAATACAAAACTATTCAACCTTTTGTACGATGCATAAGGGATTTCCTCAATAAGCAAAAATTTTGCACAAGGAATGGAATCTTTGAACCTCCAGAAGATAGTATAGAATCTCTATGATTTTCTTATTGAGTTTTCCAAAATCCATATGGAAGATTCTTTTGTGACCCGAGGTATATATTTGCAATATACCATTGAAAAAAATCATTACCAACTGTCGCATGAGATACATTTTTGATTGCATCTTGATTTGCATAAATTTGTGATCATTCTTCCCTTAAAGAATTTCCTGCAATCAACTCATTTCCCTTTTTGGTATCCATCAATTTGGATCCTTCCTTGACGTTAGAGAAAAATATAAAATCTCATAGATAATCAAATATTCTATCTAAACTCATCATAACATGTTATTTAAGGAAAGAATATTATGCATAATAATATCTTGAAGAATAAATTCTCACTTAGTCATAATACGATAAAATCAGAGAGAATAAAATCCTTGAGTATCTCAGAAAAAAAATCTTGCAAAATTAGTATCACGTAGAATCAGATTTTTACTTTGCAAAATATGACAATTTGAGAGCATAAAATTAGACAAAATAATTTGAATTATCTCAAATAATCACACGTATTAAATCAAATCTCAACTCATGAATCACAAAAATAAATCACATGATTCTTTCTTTAATAAAACAAAATATGATCATTATTAAATCTCAATCAACCAAAGATATATCGAATATCAAGTATAATGAGAATTTTTGCCCAAATCAAATTGAGAATAAAAAATTCCTTACCAAATCCTCTTTCTTCTTTCTTCTTTATATCCTGCAAAAGTAACTCATCTTTTCTTTGGTACCCATTTTTTTTTTGGGGTCCATGAGAGTTAGTAGAATATGCTATTTTTACCCAATTTTTCTCAATAGGTCTCCAATCTTTAGGACAATCTTTCTCAAAGTGTTTTGAATCTCCACAATTTAAACATTTGAGGGCATTTCGACCAACAGGTTTTACAAACACTTTGAAAACGATTTTTGTAAAATGCCTTTGGAGGTCTTTGACTAAGTCTTTCCTTGACTTTAGGAAAATCAATTAGAGAATCACTTTCCTTATTGAAACCAAGTCCTGACTTATTATAGTAAGGAACTTGTATGGAAAGGATATGCTCTAATGTTTTTGATCCATTTGAGAATTTTGTCGAAATATTTGAAAATTCTTGCTTCAAATAATCATTTTATTTGACAAGTAAATCTCGACTTTCTTTTGTTTGTAGAAAATCTTTTTGTGCAAAATTTCAAAATTTTCTTTTTGAGAAAGATCATGTTTCCTAAGATGTGAATTCTCATTTTTTTAGTTTGAAGATTCTTTTAAGAGAAGATTTGAGATTTGAACAAAGCTCATTTATATACTTTGAAACTTTGAGAGGAATTTTTGAATTGCTTACCTCGATTTCCTCATCAGATTCTGAGTCTGTGTTCGAGTCAGACTTTAATTCTGAGTCTGTGTCTGAGTCAGACTCAGATTCTGAATGTGCCATCAAGCATAGATTTTCTTGCTCATCATCTTCTTTTATTGTTCTTTTTTGGCCATTCTGCTTGTATTTTCTTCTTCCACTGAATTTGCTTCCTTTTCTACTCAACTTTTTGAATTTATCAATCATAAAAGCAAGTTCTTCGTTGTCCATGTCATTTTCTGAGTCTGTTTCATCAAAAACAGCATTAGATGTTAAAGCAATGGACTTCTTACCTTTGGGATCTTCATCGTTGAGTTGTTCCACTGCATAGGATTGAAGAGTGCCAATCAATTTATCAACGGAAAGTGGCATAATCCTTTGAGTTTCCCGGATTGAGGTCTTGACATGGTTCCAATCTTTTCAGAGACCTCGCAAGAGTTTGTTGACCTTCATCGGGGTAGAAATTTGTTAACCTTGATATGCTAAACCATTTACAATTTCTGTAAAACGGCTGAACATATCTCCAATTGACTCTCCTTACTTCATCTTGAAGGATTCATATTTGCCGAGCAGGAAGTTTACTATTGTCTCTCTTACACGATCGATCCCTTCATATGTAACATGAAGTCTATCCCAAACTTCTTTTGTTGTTTCACATGAAGAGATTCTGTTATATTCAGCAAGAGACAAGGCGCAATATAAAGAATAAATTGCTTTTGCATTAAGCACTTCTCTTTTGGACATCTCCGTCCGAGACATAGGAGCGGGGGGTTTGGTTTCTTTGTCTTTGCCATTCTTATTTGATGCGGACGCAGCAATGGGATTGATTCCTCTTTCCACAACATCCCATTGCAAGGGATCTCTGGATCTTAGAAATGCTTTCATTTTGTTCTTCCACACGTCGTATTCCTTTCCATCAAAATATGGTGGCCTTATGTTGCTTTGCCCTTCCATAAGTCCTGGTGCCAAGATACTAGCCATAAAGAATCTTTAGCTCAAAAGTAAAAACACTTTTATAAACCGAGCACTTGGCTCTGATACCAATTGAGAGTGCTAGTATGATCACCTAGAGGGGGTGAATAGGTGTTTAAAATAAATCTTGGCAAATATATGTAGAATAAAATAAACTTCAAACAAAGGAGTTAAGGAAGAGAATAAGAACACAAAAATTATAGTGGTTCGGCTTAATCCAAACCTACGTCCACTCTCCCACGCTAACAGCCTTCTTGGCTGGATTCCACTATGCAATCAACAAGAGATTATAACTTTGAGTCCAAACACTTAGTAGATCACACTATCTCACCAAGTCACTCTCTTGGTATTTCTCTCACGATCACAAACGTTTAAGCTCTCAAGAGACAAATATATGATCGAAGGTCGCTCAGACTTTGGAATTATAAATTCTACGTTCTATCTCTTACTTGCCCATCGGTCCTTCATCTCCTTAAATACTCCTCCACTTCCAAACTACCCGTTGGACAGTATCTTGAGGATCATCTTCCAATATACCCATTGGACAGCTCTGTATCTAGAAGATTTGGTAGCCGTTGAGTGACAAAGGTAGAATCCTAAAATGATTCCGATCGCCCATACAAACAGAATCTTGGTTTCCATGAGTAAAGCTTCTTCATCTAGAAAGTTCTTGTCTTCAAGATCTAATCGTCAATCAAATCAATCTTGATGTGGAATCCAAACCAGATCACTAGCCATTATATGATTGGGCTTGAGTTACGTTCGTAGTCCGGATGTAAAGTCTAAGAGCAATAGACTTTACAAGCTGAGTCTCGAGTGTGATAGACTTTGCAATGGAGTCGAACATATTCGTTTACGAACAGATTTAGCTTTAAGGTCTGTACCCAGTTCAGCTTCAGCATAAAGTCTGTCTTCTGGTTCATCATTCATGTTCAATTTGGAATTTTTCAAAGTGAGCAGACTTCTGATGTAGAACAGACTTTGACACTAAAGTCTGGCAGTATTCAGACTTTGACACAGAAGTCTGGAAATCTTCAGAATATACTTTGGACATGTGTTCCATTCAGTCTTCTGGCAATCTTCTGACTTTGACAATATCCTTTACATGTTCTATCATCTGCATGGTCTTTTCCTTAGCCATTAAACACGTTAGTAGCCTTTGATTTATTTTGTCATCTTCAAAACATCATAAGGGATTTCCCTAACAATCTCCCCCTTTTTTGATGATGACAAAACAATCTCTGAATAAGGAAATGAAGGACCAATTGATATAGCTAGTAATAGCACCTAGAGGGGGATGAACAGGTGTTTAAATAATTTCTCGAGATATGAAAGCAATACTGGACTAACAACAGAAAGGAAGCTCTTTTTTAGTTAACAAATCGAACTATGATCAAAGTAAAGCGGAGAGTAAGGAAGAGAAGATTGAACACAAGGTTTATAGTAGTTCGGCTTATTCCAAGCCTACGTCCACTCTTCTGCACTGACAGCCTACTGGCTGGATTTCACTATGAACAAAAGAGATATTACAGCACTGCTTTCCCTTGATTTCACAGTGTAGATATTCTATCACACTTCCTCATGGTCTCTCAAAGTATAGACTCTCTTTTGTGTACAAGATTTTGCTCAGCAAATGAATTGACTAAGAATCAAAGAGCTTCAAACTTTGGAATTCTTCTATCGTGCACTCCTCGAACAACTGGAACGTCTTCCTTTTATACTCCTTTATGCCATCATACCCGTTGGCACTTATCAAAGGAATTCTTCCAATCCTCCCGTTGGATAGAATCAATTAGGAAGATTATTCGAGCTATTAAAGGAACATATCGATAGCCCATCAATCATGCTCGCCCATATAATTAGGATCTTGGTTTCCGTAAGTAGAACCTTCCAGGAATACTTCGTCAATCATCGAATCTTTAATCACTCTTGATTTGAATAAAGGAATCCGTTATGTCTTATCCAGCCAAGAGATCTTCTCCAGTCGATAAGGCCAAATCCTTAGAGAAGCACTCAGTTCTGGATAGCCTTTCTTCAACGGATTAGAAACTGTCAATCAGAATAGACTTTGAGTCTTGAGTCTGGTAGTCCGGAGGTCTTCAGACTTTAATAGCAGAGTCTGCAAATCTTCAGACCAGACTGATAGAAACGTTTTGTCAGCTTCAAAATATTCCGGAAAGATTTCTCTAACACTTTCAACAGCTAAAGTAGAATATGTAGCTCTTGGAAGTTGCTGCTCTCAAATCTTATGGATAAGGCAACAGCTAAGAGACTTTGGAATTGAATAATCGTGTATCGATATCAAATGCGACAATACCAGCGCCATTAATCTCACAAAGAATCCAATTCTTCACTCAAGGGCAAAGCATATAGAGATTAGACATCATTTTATTATAGATCATGTTTAGAACGGAGAAGTTATGATACAGTTTATTGACTCAAAGAATTAGCTAGCAGACATATTTACAAAGCCATTGGTCGCACTAGACTGAACATTATACCCCTTATCGGTTAAAGTCTCGAAGATGATCAAACTCGGAATAACCAAAAGTTGCGGCGTAAGTTATTTCTGTTCTAGAATCAATTAGGATAAAAACTTGAAAATGTACATTTACGTTTTGAATTGTTATTTACTTATTTTTAGAAATTATCTTTTTGAATTTATGGCAGTTTTTCTTCTTCAAAACGGTAGTTTTTACTTTTTCCTTTATGACGATCCATATACATCGTCTCGTCTGCTTTATGTATCGCTGATTTTCATCTTCTTCATTCTCACTCTCAAACCCTAGAATACGAAATTCCCACTTTTTCTCACTTTCTCTCTAGTTTATTCCAAAAAGATCTCACCTTTTTCACGAATGAGTTCGAGAATTTCACCCAGAAAGCGACTATGTCTTCAAGAAAATCTTCTAGAATCGCTAGTAGGGGACCATAGCATGTGTGTGAGGGTCCTACGCACTTCGATCTAACTGAGGAAGATGACTCTCCTCAGCAATAGAAGCAAAGTCAGCAACAACATTCTCAACTGCGCCAGTCTTCTCAACACAGAACATAAGATACTCCCCGGAATCAACCAGAAGAATAAGTTGTGGAAGATGTAGATCCCGTAAGAACACTGACTCCTAAAGTTCTTTTCAAACTTTATTCTAAGTTGAAAGAAGGTGGTACTGCAATGACTCTGATCGATGAATTTCTGAGAGAGGGGTTACAAGAATGAAACTTTATTCTTGTGTGAGAAGGAAAAGATGAACATTGCGCCTAAAGGGTTGGTTGATAGAACATTTGCCAACTTTCTGAGTGACCCTCATTATGGTACTTTCAATCAGCCTAAAGGAAAAGATGACGATGAAAGGATGTTCACACATTTTCAGCCTAGAATGGGAGTGGCTGCAAATGTTCGTGATACGGGAGCAAGTATTTTCCGCTCTAAGGATCATAAGAAGACCTACTCAAAATTGTTGAAGCGAGGGGTTATGAATCTGAGGAGTGTTGATTTTGATTTCCTTGATTCGGTAAATGTAAATCTAAGGGAAAAATTTGCACTCCTTCAAATGGAACGATTTTGCTCTGAGACAACAGTCGCCTATCCAGCACTCACAGTGTACTTCTATTCAAATCTATCATTTTTGGATGCGAATAGATTTTCCTTTATAGTCAGGGATAAGGAATTTGTGGTCGATGTAGACATCTTGGCTGACTTGATTGGGGTGGAAAGAGGGTGTTTCCAACCAATCAGTGTATCAGTTGCGCGCGCTACACTATAACTTGTATGAGATAGGTTTATTGAAGGCAAAATTTCCTACACAAGGATGAATGCTTCCAACATCTTACTTCATAAGATTGTGATCAACTGCATTCGGCCCAAGTCTACGTCAAAGACTGATGTTTCTCATTCAGAAGCAAAGCTGATATATGCCATCAAAATTGGCTACAAGTTCTCTCTGCCTCACACTATCCTCATGCATATGTACAGGACAGTAGTGAAGGACAAAGAACAGCTCCCTACTCTGCTCTTGTCACAAGACTCTTCAAACACTTCAACATTCATATTCCTGCTCCTTTGTGTATGCAAACCATTGCTCCAATGGTGATTGGATTGAAGATGGTCACTAAGACGCGTCTGAAGGAGCTCAGCAAGGCTTTAAAGAGCATGAAGGAGAAGTCTCCTGTCAAGGCAAAGCGAGACTCTGCATCAACAAAGCGGAAAGGCAATGAATCAATGACTGAACCTATCAAGAAGAGGAGAGCACTCATCTTGGAGGATGAAGAAGAAGATGATGACATTACTCTCTCCGTCTTTGGCTTAAGGAACTTATAGAGTTTTGTTAACTTTCAAGAAGGAAGAGTGACAGCAGAAGAAGAAGAGTCTGAGAAGAGAGATGAAGGAAGAGAAGAGATGAGAAAAGAGGAAGAAGAAGGAAGAACAGAGGAAGGAAGAAGAGAAGAAGAAGAAAAAAGAGGGTCAAGATGACTCTTTTGAGCCAACTTTGGCTGTATCTTTGTCAAGTGACTTTGAAAAGACAAAGAGTGGAATTGCTGGAGAAAGAGGAAAAGGGACACATCACTCAAATGTTGAAGCTAAAGCAAAACGAGAAGAAGAATTCATTTCTTCACCTGAAAGCACACAAATAGGGGGAGCTGCTGAAAAACAAGGTATTTCTTCACCTGCTCTGATTTCGCCTACTAATGATGTTAGTCAATCTGCAGCAGATCCAAAGGATGTGTATGCCTCTCTTTACCCTAAAGCAAACATTGAGGCATCCACTCCTAGTCATGGTGGACGAACTACTAAAGATCTCTCCAATCTCAAGACTCTTGCAACTGACTCAGATGGACCTAGTGCTGCACCAAAACAAACATCGGACTTTTCATATCCTATTAGACTTAAGGAGACAACAATATGACTTGGAGTTTGAGATAAAGGATCTAAAGAAAGCTTTCTTGACTACTTCAGTTTCTCTGCAAGAACAGCTACTCGCTCTGAAGACTCAAGTGCAAGATACTGTGAAGAGTGAAGATTTACAACAACTGAATGAGGCTCTTAGAAAGCTTGAGGACACAGTCAAATCGATGGGAGAATTTCAGCTCGTTTGGATTCCAAAACAGCCCTGATTTTCACACAACTCTTCTCACTCAACCTTTTTTGGTCAATTATCACTCAATCTTTTTGTTGTTGACAAAAAGGGGGAGAAGTTGTGCAGATTTGTGCAGATTTATCTTTTTGATGCACCACATTTGCACCACATTTCTCATGTTTTGATTTTGATGACCTTTGGTTGGTATTCTTATTTGGACTTCTGACTTTGGACCTTTGTCTGCTATCTTGATTTTTGAATCTTTGAGGCTTACAGTAACTTAGCCTGTGATATTGATTATGAATGGATAGTTATCTTGCTGGACTAACGTGTTTTTCTGTGGATGCAGAATCGATGCTATCCAAAGTCCTAATCAACTTATTTTTATAAGATATCATGTTTGGCTTAAGTGTTGTTTTGCAGGTTAAAATTTTTCAAATCTGTAGGAAAGTATTGTCACCATCAAAAAGGGGAAAATTGTTGGAGAAAACTCCTTATTGTTTTGAAGCTGACAAAACATTTCCCTTAAATCTGAAGAACTCCATACGATATTGTCAAAGTCTGAAGACTGCTAGACTTTAATCTCAAAGTCTGACCTCACTGACAGATTCCAGACCGAAGATTGAAGACTTATTCGGATGAAGGTTTATCTTTAAGGATTCGGTTCGTTTAGTTCCTAGAAGATCTTATGGCTGGATATAGCATCTTATGATCAGCTATTCTTATTGGAATCCACTCCGATATGAAGATCTTTTGAAGGGCGAACAAACTTGGAAGGTTCTACTTATGGAAACCAATATCCTAATTGTATGGACGAGCAGGATTGATGGGCTATCATCACATTCCTTAAACGACTCAAGATCTCCCTAATTGATTCTGTCCAACGAGTAGATTGGAAGAACTCCTTTGGAAAGTGCCAACGATTGTAAAGGCATGGAGGAGTATATAAGGAAGACTCTTAAGTTGTTCGGGTGTGTGCGTGAAAGAAAAATTTCAAAGTCTGAAGCTTTCTAGTTCTTTGCTACTTCAGTTGTTGAGCTAAAAGCTGTACTCAAAAGAAAAAGCAAACACATGTGAGACTTTGTAAGAGTGTAGTAGAGGTTCTACACGGAGAAGTCAAGGACATGAGACTGTAAAATCTCTTTTGATTCATAGTGAAATCCAGCCAGTGGACTGTCAGTGCGGGAGAGTGGATGTAGGCTTGATCTAAGCCGAACCACTATAAACCTTGTGTTCCAATTCCCTTTCCTTAACTCCTTACTTTTATTCGTTGCCTTATATAATTATTTAAAGTTGTTTATGTTAATAGTCAATTATCTTTACAAGGCAATTTATTACTATTCAGTCTTGCAAGAAAATTTTATTTACACATATTCACCCCCTCTAGGTGTTCTTACTAGCCCTTTCATGTACACCTTAAGATTGTGAAACAATTGATTCGCCTAAGCAAGCAACCTCCTTTTCAGCTAAAAGAGTTAGTAGATCTAGCAAAGGGAGCAACATTCCTGATGAACTATAGCTAGAACACGAAATTCGAGTAATGTCCTTGGCTCCTAACAACCTCAAACGTGGGACTTCAACAAGAGATTAGACAGGGAAAGCAGTAGTGATAATGGAGATTCTTGCCTCATACAATGTAGATTTGCTCCGTGATCCACGCACCGAAGGAGTCTCCTCGGCAAAGAGACCCTAATTTGTGCAAAATAAATAGCGATAATTCAAACAAGAACTACTAAGACAAAGTCTGGAAGAAGAGGACAGAGGCATCTAGAATGCAGTTATTTGGCACTGAAAGTCCATAAGCGAGGTCCGCTCATATATAGGCAATTTGATACTTGAAATTTTTCCTTCTAACAAGCATTAACTCTGCTAATGCACTTTTCCCTTTTCTTTTGGTTTAGCTACCTGTCGTTTATTAGTGCACTTTGCCCTTTTCTTTCAATGAGAAGGGATCGAATTGCAAAAGTTGGTATCTCATCTATGGTATGGGAAGGCTTCCTTTCTCTTTCTCCTAGTCCTATTAGAGCTAGTAATCTCAGATGAAAGAGCGGGCCAATACTAGAACTTTCCTTGACCACTCTCCAATATGAATTGCTGAAGTTGATTCAATCGGCATAAAAGCCAGGATTCGTGAACCTTTTCTGCCTATTTCTATCAAGATTTGATAGTCATTGGTCAACTAAAGGGGATCGGTTGGCTTTCCTAGACGAAGAAAAGAAGGGAAATGTGATACTAGTGGTTGTGTGAAATTACTCGAGTGAGAAAAAGTGGCCTATTCATAGTCTACGACTTTTTGGAAAGCCCTGTCTACGAGAACGACCATTTCATACTCTATCCTACTAGCTTCTAAGAGATGGTTGGTTTTAACTTCCTCTCACTTTTCCATCTTATATAGCTGTAAAATCATACTTGAACTTTTCCCTTCGTTCAGCAGAGCAATTAAGACTTATGACGAAATTCCTGTTCAGAGATTGCGTTAGTGAGCTGGTGAGTTTGAGTCATCTAGTTCTCTTTCTGTTAGTGGACTTGCACGTCCCATGGATCATGGCTTCTAGATGGACATGTGGCTTTCATCAAGGTAAGCATTGAGAAGAGAGTCTCCAACTCTGTTCCTAGAACTTTTTTGGAATGAAGCCCTTTCAACTGTAGCTTCCACTTTCCTTTTCATGACTTGAGTTGAGTCTATTAGAAGAGGTTATTTTGATCATTGTGCCGAACAACCTAGTGTTGTGCTTTCGTTGACCCTAAAGTTGTGCTTTCGTGTACCTAATTGCTAGAGTACTTGCGAAATTTGGTTCGCGTTCAGTGAACCGATCCAGCCTCTATTTGAGCTAGTGGGTTGTGATTGAGCTTAGCTTGGCAGATCTCGCACCATAATGGGAGTACTACCTACGAAAGATAGATTGTTGGTGTGGCTGCTGCTACCACAAGCACACTAAGTTAGTCACAGGTAGAAACCTATGAGCTCTACTAGCTCTCCGACTCTACAAATTGAACTTGGCTTTCCCGTCATTTTGCCCTTCTACCCCATTTTTCTTGCTTGCAATGAGCCTTAATGCTACTCAGATTGGTCCTTCTTTGCCGGTTGTCGAAGGCTTAAAACCAACAGAATGACCTAGTAACCTTGCACTCCATTGACTAATCTAGTAACAGTAGCATCAATGGCTTGGCTTTTAGACTAAAGGAATAGTCCTAGGGTGGAACTAGAAATCAACAGATAGAACCGACTCAACAGGGATTGAAGCTGACAAGAGAAGTTAGGCCGGTCTAAAACCATAAGAGGATAAGTTCGCAAGTCGCTCTCACCTCACCGTGTATTATCCTATGTAAGGAACACTTTTCTCAATCTGAAAACAAGTCATTTAGTAGATCTATAAAGCAGCGCCCAAAGTGCAACGTAGTTGAGGAAGGATGAGAACCAACTATGTAGCATCTACATCAAGAATTCAAGTATTGTATACGTCATTAGTCTGATCCTTTGTAGGAACTACCCGTTATAGCTAAATTTGCAAAATGGATCTGTTTGTCATAAAGAGATTCATTGTTCCTAACCCCGCTTTACCTTAATTGTTATTTGAACAAGAAAAAGTTATGTCTTGGTCGGAGTGGGGATAGCATTTCTCTTCTGCATGTCCATGGAGTTTTGAAAATTCCAAACATCTCAGAGATAGATAGAGAGGGAGGAATTTATCGAACATACCGCACTCCTTCGTATACGTCAGGAGTCCATTGATGAGAAGGGGCTAGGGAAAGCTTGAACCCAATTCTTACAATGATGAATAGAAGCGCAATTCAAATTCCTGGGGAGTTATAAATTTGTGTATTAATAAGACCGTTCACTATTTCTTGAAGCTCGATCTCTTCCCCGGATGAACCACATAGTTAAGAGAAACCATAAACCATAATACAAGAGCTTGCCCCACCCATGAGTATATATTTGAGAGTAGCCTCATTAGACCGTACATCATTCTTGGTATATCCGGATAATAGGTAGGAGCATAAACTGAAACATTCTAGAGCTACAAAAGTAGTTATTAAATCTTTAGCACCGCATAGCTGTTAATACAAATAAAAGAAACATTGTGATTGCCATTTTTTTTAGATTCAATGTACTCTATAGATAGAGGAATACATAGAGTTGAACATTGTAAAATAAGAAACTGAAAGATTTCATTGAAATTGTTCGTTTGGAAATTTCCTAAAAAGATAATCATAGGTTCTTCTCTCCATCGGAACAATAGGGCCGTTATGCTCATTACTAAACTTGTTGAAGAGATGAAATAGAACCAAGGTATATCTTTTTTATCAAAGGTTGAATTGATCATCGAGAAGAAGAATTAGGCCAAAAATTAGGATACATTCTGGGCAAATAAAACTTCCATCAAAGAGAAGCAAATGAAAGGCTTTCATAAAAATTATTGTAGAATCGAGAATGAGGTTTTCATTTTGTACATGTCAGATCATTCGTTAGTAACCGCATCCAATCTCCAAAAAAAATCCCAATTGTCTTGAACTTTCTATTTTTGGAATGGAATATTTATGGAATCCCCATGAATAGGATCAAACCTTATTTCATGGTATTTACATGAGATTCCTCTTTCTTATTCTTAAGCAAGCCCCCCAAGAGGGCTTAGTCGATCCATGATTTATGTTTCATCTTTCATTTCTTTTTTGTTTGTTTCAAGAAATATATCGATCAATTTCAATTCTTTCTTTTTCTATTGATTCTTTTCTGATCAAGATATATGGATTCAGGGATCTATGTGTCTATATAGATCCTATGTTCATGGATTAACAAAAATGCACAAAAGCTCTATTTGCCTCTGTCTTTCTATGAGTCTCTTCCTTTTTGCGTATGGCATCATCACTCCCTTTGGCAGCATCCACTAATTTGGAACTTAATTTGAAAGCCATATTTCAACCCAAACATTTTCGAGATGCTCCTAATAACCAACGAATGGCAAGTGTTTTTCCTTGTGTGGATCTTATTTCAATGGGAACTTGATGAGTCGATTCGCCTACATGTCTTGCTTTTACAGCTATATTGAGAGTTACTCCATGCATTGCTTGACGTAAAATGGATAGTGTATTTGTTTGTCTTTTGTTGAATCTTTTTCATGGCTCGATGGATAATTTGATAAGCCAATGATTTTTTTCCGTGTTTCAGAATACCATTAACCAACATGTTAACTAAGCGATTATGATAAGTTGGATTGGATTTTGTAGTTTTTTCTTCTGCGGTACCTCGATGTGACATGAGCATGAAAGGGATTCAAGAATCAGTTTTCTTTTTATAAGGGCTAAAATCATTTATTTTGGCTTTTTGACCCCATAGTGTAGGGTGGATCTCGAAAGATATGAAAGAAAGATCTCCCTCCAAGCTGTACATACGACTTTCATCAAACACGGCTTTCCATAGAATTTGATATGTATCCATGAGATCGAGCATAGAATTCTGTTTACTCACTTGAAATTGAGTATCCATTTCCCTCCCTTTCCTACTAGGATTGGAAATCCTGTATTTTACATATCCATACAATTGAGTCCTTAGGTTTCCGAAATAGTGTAAAAAAAAAAAGTGCTTCGAATCATTGCTATTTGACTCGGACCTATTCTAAAAAAGTTAAGGCATTTCGAATTGTTTGTTGACACAGACAAAGTCAGGGAAAACCTTTGAAATTATTTCAATTTTGGACCTTGGACATATAATAGTTCCAAATCGAATATCTTTAGAAAGAAGATCTTTTGTCTCATGGTAGCCTTCTCCAGTCCCCTTACGAAACTTTCGTTATTGGGTTAGCCATACACTTCACATGTTTCTAGCAATTCATATGGTATCATCAAATTATACAAGTCTTGGATAAGAATCTACAATGCACTGGAACGCCCTTGTTGACAATCCTTTACTCCGACGGCATCTAGGGTTCCTCGAACAATGTGATATCTCACACCGGGTAAATCCTTAACCCTTCCCCCTTTTACTAAGACTATAGAAAGTTCTTGTGAATTATGGCCAATACCAAGTATATGAGTAGTGAATCCAAATCCAGAGGTTAATCATACTCTAACAACTTTATGTAAGGTAGAGTTTGGTTTTTTAGGAGTGATAGTGAAAAAGTTGATAGATAAGTAACCCTTACTACCACTCTATAGAACTGTATATGAGATTTTCACCTCATGCGGCTCCTCGTTCAATTCTTTCGAAATCATTGGGTCCTTTTCTTCATTTGAGAATCTTCTCCCTTCTTCCACTCCGTCCTGAAGAGTAACTAGGACCAATTCAGTTACGTTTTCATGTTCCAATTAAAAACTTTTCATTTTGGATTATTCTCAAAGGAGAATATTCTTCGTTTTACCAAACATTTGCATATCCAATCACAATCTTATAATAAGAATAAGAGATCTTTCTCAATCAATCTCCTTGCCCCTCATTCTTCGAGAATTAGAAAGATCCTTTTCAAGTTTGAATTTGTTCATTTGAAATCTAGGTTCTTCTACTTCATTTTTTTACTTATTTTATTATTATTTTTCCATCTCTTTTTTTTTTTATTCCTTCCATCATTCCTTAAGTCCCTTAGGTTTGATCCTATAGAATCTGACCCGTTTTCTCATTGAGCGAAGGGTACAAAAGATTGATTTTTTATCAAAAGTACTATGTGAGTGAAATCTTTCGTTTTTTCCTCTTTCTCTATCCCTATCCCATAGGTACAGCCTTAGAATCAATAAAGAACATTTTCTTCTGTATCTATATGAATCAATATTATTCCATTCCAATTCCTTCGCAATACCTCCCAAGAAAAATCTTGAATTGGATTCCAAATTGACGGGTTAGTATGAGCTTATCCACGTAATTATGTAATCTTCGAATAGGAATCTATTTTCCGAAAGATCCTAACTTTTGTGCTTCGATGGGTCTCCGAGATCCTTTCGGTGACCTATGTTGTGTTGAAGGGATATCTATATGATCTGATCGATTGCGTAAAGGCCGTGGTAGCAAAGGAACCAGGGAAAGTATATAGAAAATACAGTTCTTTTCTATTCTATTAAGGGGTGCATGACAACCACCCGTTTCTGTTCGAAATAATTTTTCTATTCCAGACTTGTTCATGGAATAGAAATCCATTTGATAAACTTATTCCATTTTTCTATTTTTGAAATAGATTTTTGTTCCGGAAATAGGTTTGGAATAGAAATCGGAAGTAGAAATTTTCTACTTCTCTATTTCTAGAATAGAAATGAGAAATAAAAATTTTTCTCATCGTTCATCAACCGGTCCTTCATCCGCCGCCGCCACGCATAGCTGCCACTACCGCCCGCCGCCGCCCGCTCGCCGATCCACCGCGTCCGCCAATCCGCCACCATCCGAAAGAAAAAAAAATTGTGTCGTTATCAAACGAATTTCTATTTTTAGAGTAGAAATTTTATATTGTTATCAAACAGTTATTTTTGCTTAGAAACTCATCTAGAAATAGAAATAGAAAAATCTATTTCTCTTCCAGAAATCAATTTCTGGCCGGAATGGTTGCCATTCGCACCCTTAGTATTAGAGTAATATTAGTTAGTGATCCCAACTTAGTGAGTCCTTTCTTCTGTGATTCACTTTTGGCAGTAGTCCTACATTTTGTTTATGTGGACCAAGGAGAAAGGGGGCTTAGCGAGAAGAGGATTGTATCATGAGAGAAGAAAGGAGATCAACCCGTTTCTTTCAAATATAAATATACAAGATAAATTCTGGCAATGAGTTGGACTCTTGTGTTGATACGAATGAATCATCCTTTCCATAGAGGTAAATCTTTGACTGCTAGGCAAAAGGATAGCAAGTTACAAATTCTATTTCGGTAGGATATGTATTACTATTACTATGAAATTCATAAATGAAGTAGTTAATGGAGGGTTACCATTATCCTTTTTGTAGTGACGAATATTGTATGTGTTCCTAAGAAAAGAAAAGGATTTTGTCCATTTTTGAGGTCTCAAAGGCACATGGAAACACATAAAAACTTTTGAATGGAAATGGGAAAGTGATGTAACTCCAATTCCTTCGTAAATGGTAAGATCTTTGGCGCAAGAAGAAGCGGTTGACCGGTATCATCGTGACTTGGTTACGATTTCTCTATTTTTTTTTTTTAAATACTGCTTTTCCTTACCTGTATCGAATAGAACATGCCGAGCCAAATCTTCTTCATGTACAACCTGCTTGATTTAGATCAGGAAAAGCTAATAGTTTTATGAAACCGTATGCTATGGCTCGAATCCGTATTCAATACTATTTCCGATAGGAGCAGTTGAGAATTGAATCCAATTTTTTCCATTATTTTCATATCCATAATATTGAGAAATGAAGGCTTGGCTCCAAGTTGTTCGAGAATATTGGAATAGTGGCATTGAGTTTCTCGACCCTTTGTCTTAGGATTAGTCAATTCTATTTCTTGATGGGAGCAAGGAAGGGATATAACTCAATGGTAGAGTGTCACCTTGACGTGGTGGAAGTCATCAGTTCAAGCCTGATTATCCCTAAAACCAATGTGAATTTTTTTATTTTGACTTACTCCCCCACCTTAATCGAATGAGAATGGATAAGAGACTCATGGGATTGATGTGAGGGGGTAAGGATAGTTATATTTCTGATAGCAAACTCCAGGCAAATATGAAACGCATGGATACAGGTTATGCCTTGGAATGAAAGACAATTCCGAATCAGCTTTGTCTACAAACAAGGAAGCTATAAGTAATGCAACTATGAATCTCATGGAGAGTTCAATCTTGGCTCAGGATGAATGCTGGCAGCATGCTTAATAGACGGGAAGTGGTGTTTTCAATGGTAGACGGGTGAGTAACGCATAAGAACCTATCCTTGGGAGGGGAACAACAGCCGAAAATAGCTACTAATACCCCGTAGGCTAAGGAGCAAAAGGAGAAATCCACCCGAGGACGGGCTCACGTCTTATTAGCTAATTGGTAAGGCAATAGCTTACCAAGGCAATGATCAGTGGCTGGTCCGAGTGGATGATCAGTCACACCAGGACTAAGACACAACCCAGACTCCAACGAGAGGCAACAGTGGGAAATTTTCCACAATGGGCGAAAGCCTGACGAAGCAATGCCGTGTGGAGGTAGAAGGCCCACGAGTCGTGAACTTCTTTTCCCGAAGAAGAAGCAATGACAATATCTGGGGAATAAGCATCGGCTAACTCTGTGCCAACAGCCGTGGTAATACAGAGGATGCGAGCGTTATCCAAAATGATTGGGCATAAAGTGTGTGTAGATGGCTTTTTAAGTCCGTCGTCAAATCCCAGGGCTCAACCCTGGACAGGCGATGGAAACTATCAAGCCAAAGTACGATTGGGGCAGAAGGAATTTTTGGTGGAGCGGTAAAAAGCATAGAGATCGAAAAGAACACCAATGGCGAAAGCACTCTGTTTGGCCAACACTGACATTGAAAGGCAAAAGCCAAGGGAGCAAATGGGATTAGATACCCCAGTAGTCTAAGCCGTAAATGATGGATACCAGGTGCTATGCGTATCGACCCGTGCAGTGTTGTAGCTAACGCATTAAGTATCCCACCTAAGGAGTACGTTCGCAAGAATGAAACTCAAAGGAATTTACGAGGGCCCGCACAAGCGGTGGAACATGTGGTTTAATTTGATGCAAAGCGAAGAACCTTACCAAGGCTTGACATGCCACAAATCCTCTTGAAAGAGAGGTGTGCCTCTCAGAAAGGCGGACACAGGTGGTGCATGGCTGTCGTCAACTCATGCCGTAAGGTGTTGGGTTAAGTCCCGCAACAAGCACAACCCTCATGTTTAGTTGCCACCCTTGAGTTTGAAACCCTGAATAAACTATTGGTGATAAGCCAAAGGAAGGTGAAGATGACGTCAAGTCATCATGGCCCTTATGCCCTAAACGACACACGTGCTACAATGGCCAGGACAAAGGGTCGCGATCCCGTGAGGGTGAGCGAACTCCAAAAACCCGTTCTTAATTTGGATTGCAGGCTGCAACTCACCTGCATGAAGCCGGAATCGCTAGTAATCATCGGTCAACCATACGACGGTGAATTCGTTCCCGGGCCTTGCACACAGTGCCTGTCACACTATGGGAGGTGGCCATGCCCAAAGTCATTACCTTAACTGCAAGGAGAGGGATACCGAATACAAGGCTAATTATTGGAGTGAAGTCATAATAAGGTAGCCATACTGGAAGGTGCAACTGGATCACCTCTTTTTCAAGGAGAGCTAATACGTGATATAGCTAGTACGAGTACCTAGAGGGGGGTGAATAGGTATATAAAAATTTTCCTTGAAAATTTCTTTATAATTGCGCAATACTTAAATAGTTGAGGAATTCGCAACAAGTAATAATCAATGCAAGACTAAGTAAAGGAAAGAGAGAATTGAACACGCGGTTTATAGTGGTTCGGCTTGATTCAAGCCTACGTCCACTCTTATGCACTGACAGCCAATTTGGCTGGATTCCACTATGACCAAAGAGATGTTACAGTGATAATCTTCCTTGATTTCTAGGTGTAGATGATCTACCACACTCACTCAAGGTATCACCAAGTATGAACACTCTCTGTGTATACAATTTTGCTCAGAATGAATCGACTAATAATCAAGGTGCTTCAGACTCTGGAATTTCTCTATCGCTCACACACTTTCACAACTAGAACGTCTTCCTTTTTATACTCCTTTATGCCATCATACCGCTGGCACTTACCAAAGGAATTCCTCCAATCTACCCGTTGGACGGAATCAATCAAGAAGATCATTCGAGCTATAAAAGGAACCTAACGATAGCCCATCAATCATGTTCGCCCATACAATCAGGATCTTGGTTTCCAAGAATAGAACATTCCAAGAATACTTCGTCGACCATCGGATCTTCAATTGATCTAGATACGAACAAAAGAATCCGTTATGTTTATCCAGCCAAAAAGATCTTCTCCAGAGAATAGGATTAAATCCTCAACCATATACTTCGGCTCTGGATTTCCTTCGTCACTGGATCAGAAAGACTGTCAATGAGAATAGTTTTGAGTCTTAAGTCTTGAGTCTTGAATATTGAGTCTTGAACATTGAGTCTGGTGATCAGAAAGTCTTCAGACTTTAAACTAGACGATCTGCAGATATCCAGACTAGACTGATAGAAACGTTTTGTCAGCTTCAAAATATTCTGGAAAGATTTCTCCAACAATCTCCCCCTTTTTGATGGTAACAAAACTTTCCTGTAGATTTGAACCACTTTAACCTGCAAAAACATTTCTCAAGCAATATGGCTAACTCATAAAGATTTAAGAAAACAACCAGACTCTGCATCCACAGGAAATTGGTTAGTTTTTCATGAGTAATACCATATAATAACACTTGATATAAATGCAAACGGTTAAGCATTAAAATCCACAGAACCAATTCAGTCAATTTCAAGTTCACACCCAAGTTCACTCAAGTCATACTCAAAAACAAACATATTCAACAAAAACAAATTTAAAGTCAAAGAAAGTTGGTTGGTTCAAATTGCTTTCTCCCCCTTTTTGTCATCATTAAAAAGGTGAGAAAGGAGTCATGTCTGCTTGGGAATGCGCACGATCCGGAAATCTCCCATGGACTCGGACTACGCCTTCTAGCCTCTTCAAGTCCTCCCTTAGTTGAGCTACCTCCTCTCCTTTGGCATTGGCTTGAAGTTGTAGAGCGAGGTCTTTCATTTTATCCTCCGGGGTGATCGAAGATGCTTGTCCAAAGCATTCTTCATGGCTTGAATTTCAGTCCCGATCGAGCATAGATTTGGCCACGCATTTCCGAAGAATATCCATGATGCGACGAAAATCTGCAGAATTGTCCGTCTCGTGTACTTGCATTTGCTTTCTCAGATGGAGTGAATGCAGACGATGGCGCTTCTGTATAGTCTTGCAGATCTGGTGTCGACGTATCGTGTCCTTCTTCAGGCAATTGAGAAGCCTGAAATTCATCTGGGTCTGCTGGAGATTGTCTTAGACCTTCACTATCGGCAGCATGAGGTGGTGACCTTTGCTCGCCAACTCCCCCTGTCTCTAGGGCATCAAAAGGGGAAGAGTGATGATCATGCTCTTCTGTGTCTTGATTCTCCTTCTCTCCAGATTCAGCTGCAGACTTTTCTTGCTCTTCTTCTCCTTCTTCTTCAACTTCTTTCTCCTTCTCTCGCTGCTCTTCTTCTTCTCTCGTTCTTGACTTGCTCCTCTTCTTTCTCTCGTTTCTTCCGATGTTCTGTCGATTGGAGAACAGAACGTCTGGTCCTTATCAAGGTTGTGATTGTAGGATCTTCCTCCTCATCTTCATCCTCCAAGATGAGAGTTCTTTTCTTTTTGGATGGGGCACCAATGGCCTCCTTCCCCTTTCTCTTTGAAGCAGACGAAACTGGAGTTTTCACTCTGAATTTCTCCATTGCCTTGGAAAGTTCTTGCAGACGCATCTTCGTTAACATCTTTAAACCTACCACCATCTTATCGTACGGTCGAACACAAAGTGTGTGTGGCGGTTCAATATTCATATGTCTGAAGATTTTGGTCACCAAACCTGGATAAGGCAATTGTCCCTTGTCCTTCGACATTGCTCTGTACATGTGAAAGAGAATAGTGTGAGGAAGAGAGAACTTCATCCCTGAGTTGATTGCGTACATCAATTTTGCCTCTAAATTTAACACATCAGTCTTTGATGTAGACTTGGGCCTGATGCAATTTATCACAATTTTGTGCAGCACAATATTGATGGCACGCATTCTTGAGTAGATGATTTTTCCTTCTACATTTCTATCCTTGACAAGTTCCAATGAGGCACGAGCAACTGAGACTTTGATTGGTTGATAACGTCCTCGTTCAACTCCAATTATGTCCGCCAACATGTCCACGTCTAACACATAATCCTGATCTCGAACACTGAATGATATTCTATTCGCATCTATAAAACTGAGATTTGAATAGAAATATGCAGTCAGTTGGGCATAACCATCTGTGGTATCAGTGCAAAAACGTTCCAGTTGTAGCAGACTGAACTTCTCCCTTAAGTTCACATTAACAGCATCCAAAAAATCGAAATCGACACTTCTAGGGTTTATCACCCCTCGTTTCAACAGTCTGAAAAACAAATTCTCCTGTTCCTTCGATTTGAATAACTCCATCCTCTTTCCCTTCACCTTCGCAGCAACACCCATTCTAGGTTGAAAATCACTGAACATTTTATCATCGTCGTTACCATCAGTCGAATTCGGTCCCGACATACGAGGGTCACTGGGAATATTCGCAAGCACTTCCTCTGCTTTACCTTTGGGAGCAATTCCCAATTCCTCCATTTTCTTCAGAAAGATGTACTCATTCCCATAATTTTTATCTTTGAGAAACTCATCCACGTATTTCAACGGAGTTCCAGTACTTTTCAACGCACGATAAAGTTTGTAAATATAAGAGGGTTTTTGGACTCTTACAGGGTCTGCGTCCTCATTATCTCTTCCTCCGGATGTTGACCCGCACCTTGTGGGGTAGATGGCGTTGAATGACGTGGTGGAGAGTGAGTTGGGCTCTGTTGCTGACTCGATTAATCTTCCTCTTCGGTGAGATCGAAGTGGGTAGGTCCCTCCTTCATCCTCTGTGGTCCCTTGTTCGCGATTCTTGATGACTTCCTCGAAGACGACATCCTTCCTAGTCGCTGAGAGATTCCTTTACTTGCTTTCCCAAGAAAAGATGACAACTTTCTCGAGGATGAACACGAAGTAGAAATCGGATTGGGAGGAGAATGCTTTTAGGGTTTTGAAGATTGAAAGTGAAAACTGTATATGTATAACTTAGTTTTGAAAAGGGAAGTTTAATCGGCACAAGGAAAGTGTACGAATACCTCTTTTCAAAATCAATAACTGCCAAAATTAATTCTTTTGAAAAAACAAGTTTTCGTTTTTCACGGAGACTCCAAAATAACTGAACGAAATATCATACCTTTTCGAGTAACAACTTACAGTCTATAGTCGTCAATGTCTGAGTCTGAGGGATTTAGAGTCTGACGATCATCAACTTTCTGAGTCTGAAGGTTGGAGAGTCTCTAGACTTTAACTTCTTCGAGCTTCAAAATGTTGAGTCTCGGAGCGAATAAAATCGAATTGATTTTTCTCCAAAGGCTTTGTAAATATATCCGCTAGTTGACTTTTGAATCAACAAATTGAATCGAGATTTCTCCACTTTGAATATGATCTCTAATGAAGTGATGTCGAATTTCTATATGCTTTGCTCTTGAATGAAGAATTGGATTTTTGGTGAGATTGATTGCGCTGGTGTTGTCACATTTGATTTCTATGCATGAGTCTTCGATCCCAAAGTCTTGTAGCTGTTGTTTTATCCATAGAATTTGTGAACAGCAGCTTCCAAGAGCTACATACTCTGCTTCTGTTGTTGAGAGAGCTACCGTGCTTTGCTTCCTTGAAAACCAAGACACTATCCTGCTTCCAAGTAACTGGCAAGTTCCTGAAGTACTCTTTCTATCGACTCTGCAATCGGCCAGATCTGCGTCTGAATATCCCAGAAGATTAAAGTCTCCCTTCTTAGGATACCAAAGACTGACGCTTGAAGATGAAGCAACATATTTAATAATACGTTTTGCAGCACTGAGATGGGATTCTCTAGGGTCTGATTGAAACCTAGCACAGATGCAAACACTCAACAAAATGTCAGGTCTAGAGGCAGTAAGATAAAGAAGTGAACCGATGATGCTTCTGTACAGCTTTTGATCAACTTTCTTCCCTTCTTCATCTTTGTCTATCTTCAAGGAGCTTGACATTGGTATGTCAGTTTTCTTGCAATTTTCCAATCCAAATCTTTTGACAAGATCATTAGCATATTTTTCTTGGTAAATGAATGTTCCATCCTTCAATTGCTTTATTTGAAGACCAAGAAAGAATGTTAATTCTCCCATCATACTCATTTCAAACTCATCCCGCATAGACTTATAAAATTTCTTGCATAGACTTTCATTAGAGGATCCAAAAATAATATCATCCACATATATTTGAACAAGTAAAAAGCTTTTGTTTTCCTTTTTGATAAATAAAGTAGTATCTACTTTACCTTTGACAAAACCATTCGTAATAAAAACTTACTTAGTCCGTCGTACCAAGCTCGAGGTGCTTGCTTTAAACCATACGGGGCCTTTTTCATCAAGACCGAGTCTGGTTTCTTTGGGTCTTCAAACCCTGGCGGTTGTTCCACATAAACTTCCTCTTGGATAAATCCATTTAGGAAAGCACTTTTGACGTCCATTTGGAATAACCTGAAATTTTTGTAACAAGCAAACGCAAGTAATAGACGAATAGCTTCTAACCTTGCCACAGGAGCGTAAGTCTCATCATAGTTTATTCCTTCTTCTTGCGTGTATCCTTTGGCCACGAGTCTTGCTTTATTTCGTATGACTTTTCCTTTTTCATTCATCTTGTTTCTCGAACACCCATTTGGCTCCAATAACAGTTTTACCTTTTGGTTTAGATGTCAATTCCCGGACATCATTAATGTTGAACGTTCGAGCTCTTCTTGCATAGCTTCGATCCAGCTTTCATCGATAAAGCTTCTTCTATGCTTTTTGGTTCAATTTCGAGATGAGAGCCACAAAGACTAGACTCTTCACGACTTTTGGATCTGGTTCGAATTCCTTCATTAATTTCGCCGATAATGAGATCCTTAGGATGATTGGACTTATGTTTCCAGTTACTGGTTGATTTGTCTGGATGATGATCTCTTTCTTTATTTGAATCTTTATGAACATCTTGATGCTGGTCTTCCAAAGTCTGAGACATTTCTTGAGATGTCAGCTTTGGAAAGTCTGGAGCAGATTCAGACTCTTCATGCTGAGTCTGACTGGATTCATCTTGCGTAGAGTCTTGAAATTTGACATTCATTGACTCCTCCACCGACTGGCTCTTCTTGTTGTAGACTCTGTAGGCTTTGCTTGATGTAGAATATCCAAGGAAGATGCCTTATCTGATCTTTCTTCAAACTTACCAACTCGATCATTTGCATTTTTCAATATGAAACATTTGCAACCAAACACTTGAAAGTATGAAACAATGGGTTTCTTACCTTTGAATATCTCATAGGGGGTTTTCTCCAGAATAGGTCTTAGGAAGACTCTATTGATGATATAGCATGCTGTTGAAATAGCTTCAGCCCAAAATCGTGAAGAAATTTTACTTTCAATTAAAAGAGTTCTAGCCATTTCTTGAAGAGATCTATTCTTTCTTTTCACAACTCCATTTTGCTAAGGAGTGTATGGAGAGGAAAACACATGCTTAAATCCAGATTCATCACATAATTTTGTAAAATCTTGATTTTCAAATTCTCCTCCATGATCTGTTCTTATACTTGAGATAGCACATCATTTTTCATTTTGAACCTTTTTAGCAAATTTTTCAAAATACGAAAAGATTTCGACTTACTTGCAAGGAAATATACCCAAGTAAAGCGGGAGTAATCATCCACAATTACTAGGCAATATTTCTTACCTCCAATACTTTGGGTTCTCGTTGGTCCGAAGAGATCCATATGCAGCAACGTAATACATGATTAGTAGAGACATGATTTATTGGCTTAAAAGAATTTCTTACTCGCTTTCCCGAATACATGGTGTGCATGGATCGGTCCTTTGAAATGGTAATTTGGGTAGACCTCGAACAAGCCGCTTTGATGAGATTTTGGCTAATTGCTTCATATTGACATGACCAAGCTTTCGTGCCATAAGCTTGCTTCATCTTGAATTGATAATAGGCATTGTGATTCATTCGGTTTCACGTCTAAAAGATATATATTTCCATGTCTTCGACCCATGAAAGACTGAGTAGAGTCTTTACTGATTCCAGAACATATTCCTTCTTGAAAGGAGATCTTGAAACCGGTATCACACAATTGACTAATGCTGAGAAGGTTGTAGTTGAGTCCTTCCACTAGATAAACGTTGCTTATTGTGAGATTTCCAATTTTCACAGTTCCAAATCCCACAATGCTTCCTTTGCCGTTTCCTCCAAATGAAACATTTCCACCGTTTACTTGAACAAGCTTTATGAAGCACTTTGAGTCTCCTGTCATGTGTCTTGAACATCCGCTGTCAAGATACCACTTTACCCTTTTCTTAACGGAGACCTCAAATTCACTGTCTGAGTCTGATCCAGAATCTGAGTCTGAGTCTGAATGTGCCATCAGACATATGTTAGCATATTCATTGTCATTTTCTTCACATTCTGTATCACTCCAGGTTTCGGCTTTGAGAGCTTTTCGAGACTTCTCAGCTTTTCCTCTTTTCTTCGAGAAAGAGGACGGTTGGGTCCGATGTGTCCCTTTTTCTTACACTCGGCGCGAGACTACATCTTTGTTTGGTTCTTCATCATCAACGAGACTTGATCTCGCTGTCTCCGGAAACTTTGTTTCTTTGAGTTGAACCTTCTTCCTTTTCTATTCGGTTTTTCTGAATCTTCTTATCATGAGAGCAAGCTCCTCGTCGTCCATATCATCTTTCGAATCAGTATCATCGGAATCATCATTTGATTTTAATGCAATGGATTTCTTACCTCTTGGATCTTCGTCCTCATTAATTCGTTCCACTTCATAAGACTGAAGGGTTCCAATTAGCTCGTCGACAGATAGAGGCATGATTCTTTGCGTCTCTCTTATTGAAGTCTTTATATGATTCCAATCCTTGGAGAGTCCACGCAGCAACTTGTTCACCTTCATGGGATCAGAA